>OZ017738.1:235381961-236121961 GCA_963969285.1 Odontomyia ornata | reverse complement strand
TCGATCGTTGGCATCGGCTCGAGCGAGGATATAGCTGCGCTTTTGCCGAGGACTTTCTTTACTGCATCGCAGAATGCTTCCCTATTCTCGGCCTCTGCTCCAAATTTGACCAGTATGTGGCCCGACCGCGTTGGTCGTACTGTTTTAATAGCAGTGTTAGTGTCTTCGGTCCTTCCGCCACATTTTCGACGTTGGCAATGCAATCACACAACGCCGCTTTACTTGCCTGGTCACTTGTTACTTTTCCTGCCGGAATCTCCTCGTTGGCTTCAGGGTGATTCTTTATTATGTCGGGACTTACGACCCTTGCATCGGTCGCTTCGGTAACGATCGCAGCAGTGACCATCGAATTCTCGATGTTCTTTGTATTTTCTTCCACCGCTCGAACACCTGAAGCGTCCTGCAGAGTTTCCCGCTTTTCCTTTATAGGACGCTCTGGCGTTCGCATAATTTTTTTGCTTCGCCCGAACGCCGCAGGAATCTCAGTCTGAACCAGACTGTCTGCTAATCTCCGTTTTTCGTCCGTCTTCACTGTCATTGTATTAATCGTCGTTTTTGTCATCGTTACCAGACCAGCGCTAATCGGGGGTCCGTCTTAACCGAACCTACACCACCATCCCAATGGTGCGAACTTCGAACGTACTCCGAGGCCTGGCAAGGTTTTACCGGGACGGAGACGGTATGATAGTGGAATTGGAGCCGTTCACACACGAGTGTCACCTCGGCGCTTCTGTGCAAAGCAACTAGGTCCAAACCATCATATCCGCCAGCCCAAAGCACCAATTCCAGTTCGTTGTCCAAAGCGTAGTCCAGATCCAATCAGGGTCGTTACCTGTCATCCCAGGAGGGAACCTCACGGCGCCCCCTATATCCTCGGGTTCGTGGGGGGCGGCGCTCCCCAAAGAATGCTAGCCTCCAATACGCCGAGTGAGGGACTGTATGACTGCTCGCGGGATCGTTTAGCACTGGGGAAAACCGAAGTGGCTATCTTGACAAAAAAGAGAATCCCTTGAGTAAGGATGATCAGTATTGGAGACTTACGAATCGAATCGAAGCCATCGGTAAAGTACCTGGGGCTACTGATCGACTCGAAGATGAGTTTCTCTGAGCAAATCACGGCAACGGCAGAAAAGGCTGCTTCGGGAATATCGACTCTGGGTCGACACCAAGAAGGCGCCTCTTGATGAGTGCTGTAGGGTCAGTGCTACTGTACGGAGCAGAAGTATTGGGTGACGCTCTCAGCAAGGAGGTATACCGAAAACGCTTGGCACAGGTACAGAGAAGGGGAGCACTGAGGATTGCATCTTCGTATCCGACAGTCTCTGATTCGGCGGTGAGAGTTATTGCAGGCACGATACCTGTCGGCCTCCTTGCTAGAGAGCGCCGCGCTACTTACCTGCGCCGAAATGAGGATACGAGGGAGATGGTTGTCCGCGAGGAGAGACAGCGCTCATTCAACGATTGGCAGCAGTCTTGGGTGAATTGCAAGAAAAGGAGGAGGACTGCGCGCCTCATCCCGGATGTGAGACCGTGGCTCAATCGAAGGCATGGTGAGACTGACTTCTATCTGACCCAGCTTTTGAGCGGGCATGGGTGTTTTCAGTCTTACCTGCACAAGATCGGTAAGTCACGGTCCCCCATTGTCGGTATTGCCCAGGAGAGGATTAAAATGCCTACCACACATATTTTGCGTGCAAAAAATGGGTTAGGCTGCGAAAGAACCTCTACAGGGAGACGGGAGAGCTCAGCCCGGATAATATAGTCGCGGTGATGCTCGAATCGGTTGAGAAATGGAACCAGGTGGCACATTATGTTCGGGCAGTCCTAAAAGATAAAAGGGACTCACAGCAGCCGGGGGCGTTGGGGCTGAGGGATCGCTTGTCTGGCACTTCCTCTTTCCCTCTCCCCTCCTGCTAGGAAAGGGATCGTCCAGCTTGAAGGTGCCTCACGGCGTAACAAAACGAGACCTGGCCCGAAGTAATGTGTCCAACGGTTCCAGGCTGGGTTCTCAGGTTGACAGGGGAGATGTTTTTTTTTTGTTTTTGTTTGTGGTAGGGAGGTGGATTCTATTTATGCGCAGAGTGTGGGACTCCCATGCGCGACTGGACTACCCACTAAACACCTCCCCTGTCAACCTGAGAACCCAGCCTGGAACCGTTTGACACATTACTTCGGGCCAGGTCTCGTTTTGTTACGCCGTGGGGCGCCTTCAAGCTGGGGAGTTTCCAAGCGGGAGGGGAGAGGGGAAGAGGAAATGCCAGACAAGCGATCCCCCAGCCCCAGCGCCCCCGGCTGCTGTGAGTCCCTTTTATATTTTAGGACTGCCCGAGCATAATGTGCCACCTGGTTCCATTTGTCAACCGATTGGAGCATCACCGCAACTATATTATCCGGGGTGAGCTCTGCCGTCTCCCTGTAGAGTTCCCTTCGCAGCCTGACCCATTTTGTACACGCAAAAAATGTGTGACAGGCATTGTCCTCCTCTCCTGGGAAAAAGCGACAATCGTGAGACCGTGACTTACCGATCTTGTGCAGGTAAGATTGAAAACACCCGTGCCCGCTCAAAAGCTGGGTCAGATAGAAGTCAGTCTCACCATGCCCTCGATTTAGGCACGGTCACACATCCGGGATGAGGCGCGCAGTCCACCGTCCCGTCGTGCAACTGACCCAAGACTGCTGCCAATCGTTGAGCGAGCGCTGTCTCTCCTCGGGGGCAACAATCTCCCTCGCATCCTCGTTTCGGCGCAGGTAAATAGCGCGGCGCTCTCTAGCAAGGAGGGCGACAGGTATCACGCCTGCAATCACTCTCACCGCCGAGTCGGAGACTGTTGGATACGAAGATGCCATTCTCAGTGCTCCCCTGCTCTGTACCTGTGCCAAACATTTCGGTATACCTCCTTTGCTGAGAGCGTCGCCCCATACCTCTGCTCCGTATAGTAGCACTGACCCTACAGCACTCATCAAGAGGCGTCTTCTTGATGGGCTGGGTCCCCCTACGTTGGCCATAAGCCGACTCAGGGCCGATATTCCCGAAGCAGTCTTCTCAGCCGTTGCCCTGATTTGCTCAGAGAAACTCATCTTCGAGTCGATCAGTAGCCCCAGGTACTTCACCGATGGCGTCGATTCGATTTGTATGTCTCCAATACTGATCATCCTTACTCTAGGGATTCTCTTTTTTGTCAAGATGACCACTTCGGTTTTCTCCAGTGCTAAACTGAGCCCGCGAGCAGTCATCCAGTCCGTCACTCGGCGCATTAGCATACCTAGCCTAAGTTGCGCTTGTTCAACGGTGCGTCCGGCGACCAGAGCCGCAACATCATCCGCATAGCCGACCTAGCGCGACTCATCTGGCATCTCGAGTCTCAGTAGCCCGTCGTAAGACACGTTCCACAGGTCCGGACCAAGGATAGATCCCTGGGCAACACCCGATGTAATTTCCATCCTTCGTTGGCCCTGTGTCGTGTCGTAGAGCAGGCTTCGGTCCTTTAGGTAGTTCCTCAAAAGCCGCATAAGATATTCTGGAACTTGAAAAGAGTTTTTCAGCGTGTCCAGAATATCCACCCCTCTAGCGGAGTTGAAGGCATTCCAGACGTCGAGTGTCACCAACGGGACGATCCGTCGCTTGGTGCGACTATATGCCTCTGCCTTTTGGACCGCGTTCACCACCTCTGCAACCGCATCAATGGTAGAACGTCCTGCTCTAAAGCCGTACTGCCGAGGAGATAGGTCCCCAGCAGCACGAATCGCGTCAGTGAGTCTTCCCTTGATGAGTTTCTCTAGCACTTTCCCAGCCGTGTCTAGCATGCATAACGGGCGGTATGCAGACGGCGATTCGGGATTTCCCTTCCACTTGCTGATCAGCACGAGCCTCGCCACCTTCCATCGTACCGGGAAAACCCCTAACGGAGGGAAGCGTTGAATGTGCTGAGCAGCAAGTCAGGACAATGGTGATAGACGAGCCGCAACACTTCAGCTGGAACACCATCTGGACCTGGAGCCTTCCTCGCTTTCAAGGAGAGGACTGCCTCCTCCAGTTCCAGCTGTGTAAAGAGTGGGCACTCTACTGCTGTTTCACCATGGACAGCGTCAACACGGACGGGATGGGCGGGGAAGAGTCCCCGCACTATCGCGTCCATCTTTTCCGCGTCATGTATACAAGGCTTCCGTAGGGCACCAAGTTTCCCCATGACCAGCTTGTAGCCAAGGCCCCACGGATCCTTGTTCACATTGTCCACTAGGTCTTGCCAGCAGCGAGCCTTGCTACTGTTGATCAGTTTGCGAAGGCCTTTCCTGGCCGACTTATATGCTGCCACCTGGTTGCATGCCTCGTCACGGTTCCGCGCCCGTTGAGCCTCACGTCGAAACTTGTGACACTCCCTCCGCTTTTCAGCGATTTCAGTAGACCACCAGTACACTGCGGGCTTGCCGTGCCGGGATCTTCGACGGGGCATAGAAGCGCAGCAAGCAGTCGTGATTATGCTCATAGTAGAGTTCACCACGTCTTGAGCTGGCAGCTCTTCCGTCCCCTCCGAAGCTCCCTGCACCGGCTCACCTGCTGTGAGAACCTTGACGAACCTCTCGACGTCCATTCTTCCGATGTTCCATCCAGTTATAGAAGGCCGAGAGCACGGACGTCGGGAGACAGCATCACTTATCTCAAGCAGAATGCACTGATGATCACTGGCTGAGTAGTCCTCTAATACTTTCCAGTTTTGTATCCTCCGTACTAAGGACTCAGAGGCGAATGTCACGTCCGGTATGGTTCCCTCACACCCAATACGGCAGAAAGTCGGTGTATTTCCGGAGTTTAGTACGACGAGGGCCGTCCTGGCCGCCATTTCCAGGATTCATTTTCCCCGCGGATCCGTCTGAGGCATGCCCCATTCGATTGCTTTAGCATTGAAGTCGCCCCCAACGAGCACTTTGCCCTCTGCGTTCGAGACAGCGCCCTCCACAGCATTAAGCTTGGCTTGGAAAGATGATATCGATACGTTAGGCGTTAGGTACACACTAAAGAAGGTGATCCCTGAGCACCGAACCCACACGAAACCATCCCCCCGTCCACAACTCTCCGCTTGAAAGTCACTGTTCCGAACCCAGATAGCGGCAGTACCAGTTTCATCAGAGTACCATAATGCAGGACTTTTATTATGGTGCTGCTCACTCAGCAGCAAGAAGTCGGCTTTCCTATCCCTCGCAAACTGCTCAAGCAGATTTTGGGCAGTTGAACTACGGTGTAGGTTTAGCTGCAGGATGCGGGTCATCGGAGCTCTGATTTTGCCTTGGCGGGGGCTTTCTGGAACACCCGGCATTTTCCTGATCCCAAGACGTGTCCAAAATCAAGTTTTGGATCAGCATCCTTGCAAAGAATACAGTGTGCCTCCTTCGTACACTCTTTTCTTTTATGTCCCATTTCACCGCATTTGTAACACAGGGAACTCCTATCGGGTCCTTTGCATACTTGTGTGGTGTGACCATAACCAAGGTATTTGAAACATTGAAGAGGCGTTGCTCTTCGCCGTATCTTACAGACAACCCACCCAATTCGTACTTTGCCCTTGTTCAGGAATTGTTCGGCGTCCTTTTCGGTCAAGTCAATTATGGCCATGCGTTGTCTGGTGTCAGTCTCGCTTTGATCCTTCCCACGCTACGGAACTCCTTTTTGATGGCCTCTTCTACCTCGGCTAGATCCGTCACGCAGTCTATGTCTCGTATTTCGATCGTTGCCATCGGCTCGAGCGGGGCTTTAGTTGCGCTTTTGCCGAGTACTTTCTTTACTGCGTCACAGAATGCATCTTTATTGCCGGCCTCTGCTCCAAATTCGACCAGTATGTGGCCCGATCGCGTTGGTCGTACTACTTTAATGGTAGTATTGGTGTCTTCGGGCCTTACGTTTCCCCTGATGTCCCGCAGTACCTCCGCATAGGATCGGCCATCTTGGGGCTTTACAAGCAGTGCCTGCTGCCGGGGTCTTCGTCGAGGCTTCTGCCTCTCCTGCTTTGCATCAGGTCCTTTTTGTGATTGGGCGTCTGTACGAACTTTTCTTTCTGGCTTTTTTTGAAGGAGTTTTTTTGCGGCTTTCTTCGCTCCTTCTGTAAGCACTGTCTGGAACCCATGATCTGGTACTCCACGCCCTTCAAGTGCCTCTTCCTCTCTTCTTTTATCCCGATCTCCTTTGATTGGGCTAGACGCCATTCTTTTATTGACGTTTAATGGTGGAGTTATCTGCGTTAGATTTCGCCCCAAGCGCCTCTTTAGCATTCTCTTCGTCTTCGGCCCTTAACCAGCTCCTCCGATAGTGCCCTATGCGATCTAGGAGCTCCTCTAGTTCAAGGAGCCCTTCCTTTGCTACTTTGCTAATTTTTGGGGAGTCGCATGCAGCTTGTATTCTTTTCAGAACATCTCCCGCTTTTCGAAGTAGTCTTTCTTCTACGTATCGCTGGGCCGCAACTGTACCTTGCAACCATTCTTGGAAGAGGTTATCGCGTTCCGTTTCCGAGTGCAGTACTTCCGCCACATTTTCAACTTTGGCGGTGCATTCACGCGGTGTCTGGTCACTCTTTGCTTTTAGTGCCGTAATCTCCTCGTTTGCTTCTGGATTTTTCGTTGCAATGTCGGTTTATTGTGACCCTTGCATCGGTCGCTTCGGTAACGATCGCAGCAGTGATAATTGAATTTTCGGTGCTCTTTATGTTATCTCGCACCGCTCGAACACCTGAAGTGTACTGCAGAGTTTCCCGTTTCTCCTTAATAGGACGCTCGGGCGTTCGCATCATTTTTTTGCTGCGTCCGAACGCCGCAGGAATCTCAGTCTGTATTCTCCGTTTTTCGTCCGTCTTCACTGTCGTTGTGTAAGTCTTCGTTTTTGTCGTTGTTAGTACCGCTCGCGATGTACTGTTGAAATCGTGGCTGCAACCGCTGGTTGCGTCGTCGTTATTATTTTTCGTTTCTTTTTCTGGGTATTTGTGATCTTTTGATTTTGTTTGCTCCAGTTTTGTTGGGTCCCCCCCTCCGAGCCGCTTTCTCCGTTCGTGTGTGTAGTCGCCTTTTTGGTCCCATGGTTATCTTTGCAGAGCAGGGAGGCCATGCGAGGGTTGGCACAAGCCCTTATGGGGACAAGTGCTCAGAGCCAGACCAGCGCTAATCGGGAGTCCGTCTCAACCGGACCTACACCACCAACCCAATGGTGCGAACTTCGAACGTACTTTTACCGGGACGGAGACGGTATGATAGTTGAATTGGAGCCGTTCACACACGAGTGTCACCTCGGCGCTACTGTGCAAAGCAACTAGGTCCCAACCATCACATCCGCCAGCCCAAAGCGTCATTTCCAGTTCGTTGTCCAAAGCGTAGTCCAGATCCAATCAGAGTCGTAACCTGTCATCCCAGGAGGGAACCTCACGGCGCCCCCTATATCCTCGGGTCCGTGGGGGTGGCGCTCCCCAAAGAATGCCAGCCTCCCAAGAGTGCTCTTGCCGACCGGCACTCTCCCTGCGGGAATTTCCTCGGGTACGTGGGGGCGGAACTCCGCAAAGAATGCTAGCCTCCAAGAGTGCTCTTGTCGACCGGCATTCCCCCTGCGGACTCCTCGGGTATGTGGGGGCGGAAATCCCCAAAGAATGCTAGCCTCCAAGAGTGCTCTTGTCGACCAGCATTCCCCCTGCGGGGGAGATGTTTAGTGGGTAGTCCAGTCGCCTTCTTTCGAGCTGAGAGTCCCACACTCTGCATAAATGGCATTCACCTCCCTACCACAAAAAAAAATGTAATTTTATATCAATTTTCCTTTACATTAAATTTAAACGATTCCCTTTAATTATATTCTTCATGAGATTTAACTTTTATTACTATTTAGAATCTTTTTCGTTTTTCTTTACTTCAGTTAATTTGTCTTGAAAAAATTTTAAATCTAGCACTTAAGTTTTGAACATGGGAATACTGATTTAGTGCACCCCGACGGTGTATTACATGACCGAAGGCAATCGCACGCGGCTGAGTGAGCAGCTGATGCGATTTACCGTGTACACGGTAATGGAAAGAGAAAAAGTCGGGAATTTCTGGGACGGATGAGGAGTCGACTTACAGCCGCTACTCGAGAAAGACGGGTTGGGCACACGGCCCCGTTGCAAAATACGTGCGGAGTGAAAAGTGTTGGTATCAGTGGCGTCAAAATCATTTAAAGACCGGGTATTAAATTCAATAGTGTAAATTGAAAACCATTTCCACCCATTCACCCTTTTAACTTCAATAGATTACGATTTCCCTGCGGAATAGTGCTCCCAAGGAAAATTGCATTTGTTTGGACGGGAGATCGACCACAAGAATCTGAACAAGGACGTCCAATTTTTCAATGACACTGCTAGTACAACAGAAAATTTAGCAACTTACATCTCAGACAATATCCGCTCATTGGTGAAGGAGGCGTGGTGATAAGGGATATATGCTATTGATACGCGATAACCCGTCTGCTTATTTGCCGGGAAAAATGTATAACTGCAAGTAGATTACTATAGAGTAGAGTATTAATCTCGAAAATTTTGCGAATTTCGTTCACATAAAAAGTCGTTTTAGCTTAATTAGTGGGAGTAAGCAAAAATTGAAGTATTAAGTAATTGACTAAAATATTTCAAAGAAAGACTATTTAAAAATTCCACTTCAAAACGATTGCATGTATGAGAAAGATAAAACAAGCAAAAATAGGATATACATTTGCTTATGTTCGCAACGTTCCTTGTTTTGTTTGATCAGGTTATAAAATATTTTGGCCGTTCTTTACAGATTGAATTTATAGTATTCTTCATTTGCCTATGGAAGTAATTTAATTTATCATTTCATCATAACATTGGGAATAAAATTCAAGCAATCTAAGCGATACGTATAATACGACCAATTTTTTTATTTCATCCACATTCTCTTAATTTTTTTTTCCTGAGCTGCTTCTTTTTCTATGTTCTATTCTAATTATCTTGTCTGTAAGAGATTGAGTCCTGTTTAAAGCCTTGTAACGAATGAAAACCTTATTGAAAACTCAACTGTGTCCATCAGGTCAGGTGTCCGGTTATTTATCATAGCAGTTTTCTCTTTTCAGTGTTATAAAATTTCGTGTCAGATAGGGTGAAGTCTCGAAAGATTCTTTTCATCAATTCCTCAAAAATATTCAATTATTGTCTCAGATGAAGGGCCTTCATGAGAATTTTCGAAACAGAGACTAGAATTGTACAATGTTTTTTTCTTTTTTTGGATCATTTACGATTGACGCGAAAATCTGAAAAGAAATCACTTTGTGAGTATAAAAGCAACAAAAACCACCGAATAAGATGTGATGCTGCGGTTTCCGATGAAGTGTTTAGTAGTGGGTTCGAATACATTACGCATTCGGGCTTGTCATGAAATAATATAATTTGCTTGAATCTTTATATTGATTTAATTATTATAAAATACTTACATAGGCCTCGATGGTTGTAAATAGAAATAAAGGAACTAATACTGAAGTAAAATGAATTGTTAAACTCTATACCTTTCGGTTTATCCATTTCTCTCGACCTAACCGGGTAAAATGCCCGCATCGATGGCAGGCTCCTCCACTAGCATGGGCTAGCCATTGGGCGCGCTCCTCCGTTTTTTATCGTTAACAGGGGCTCTTGCTGGGTAGAGTGGCCTTCCGCTCGCGTATCCTTTTATGATATAGGGTTATGTGATTTCATTGCATAACGCTATAGCATAAATTGGTTACGTTTATATTTTTCGTTTGAGGGAAAGAGTCATACAAATTGCTTTTGCATGAGTTTTTCACTCAAATGGGAAACACATGGCCACGTCTACGCTTTGGAAGTCCTCTTAAGTCCGTCTGTCTTCCCCAGGTCCAGTTTGTCCTTTGAGTCAGCAATTTCCTTTGACCCTTAATTGGTTACCTCCTTTTCGACTTCGGTCGACATTTCTTTGACCCCGGAATTCGTGGATGCGAAATTCTTTTGTAGTGGGTCCTTGTGCTGAGGAAAGAACCCGCCCCACGACACCGCAATGCTAGCCTGCCAGCGCATTGACGCGGCCGTAGACAAGGCCAATCTCAGCGGATCCCAACATCCTCTTCCGCTCAGGCAACAGACCATCGCTGGAGTCCTTCACGGACATTATAACTACTTCACTACAATATATATATATATATATATATATATATATATATATATATATATATATACATATTTATATATATATATATATATATATATATATATATATATATATATACATATTTATATATATATATATATATATATATATATATATATATATATATATATATATATATATATATATATATATACATATATATATATATATATATATATATATATATATATATATATATATATATATATATATACTCGTATATATACATATACGTATTTATATATATATATATATATATATATATATATATATATATATATATATATATATATATATAGGCTTGTTCGATAATAGACGACGTGAGCTACATATTTCATGTAGTAGTGATTCTTCTTCGTAGCACTACAGCCCCTTAAAAATAGCGCCTCCAACTATCTCGGCTCATTGACCGCATCTTCCAATTTAGAAATCCGAGTAGCGATGAACCGTCTTTGTCGACTGAGTCAGACCTCCGTTTCCTCGGTTTTCTCTTTGGTCTCCAGCCTTCAATTCTCCCAACGAAAATCTTTGTGGGTATCCGTTGTTCGTGTATACGATTCATGTGGCCAGCCCATTGCAGCTTCCGAAGTCTTACAATCATTGAGATTTCCGGCTCGTTAAAAATTTCATCTAAGGAATTCGCCATTCTATCGCGCTATTTCTCCTCGCGAGCAACCGTCTCGCTCGCATTCTCGTTTTGGCGCAAATAAATAGCGCGGCGCTCTCTAGCAAGGAGGGTGACAGAGACTGTCGGATACGAAGATGCAATCCTCAGTGCTCCTCTTCTCTGTACCTGTGCCAAACGTTTTCGGTATACCTCCTTGCTGAGAGCGTCGCCCCATACCTCTGCTCCGTACAGTAGCACTAAGCCTACAGTACTCATCAAGAGGCGTCTTCTTGACGGGCTGGGTCCCCCTACGTTGGCCATAGGTCGACACAGTGCCGATATTCCCGAAGCAGCCTTCTCAGCCGTTGCCCTGATTTGCTCAGAGAAACTCATCTTCGAGTCAATCAGTAGCCCCAGGTACTTCACCCGACTTGTATAGTAATGTTCCTCGTGTATGTACTGGTAGCTTTCTTATGACGTACTCCAGAGCCAAATTGAATAGCAATGGGGCCAGCCCATCTCCCTGCTTTAGTCCGATATTTGTGTCAAAGGCATCGGTGAGTTGGTTATTGATGCGGACTTGGAAGGCCGTCGAGGTCAATGTCATTTTGGTAATTCGGACTAATTTGGCTGAGATGCCAAAACAAAGCATTATTTGTTACAGTATATTACGTTCAGCACTGTCGTATGCTAACTTAGTAGTAGTGATTGCATGCAATATATTATAATATACTATTTTAAAGATTAGACTTTATATCTTCAGTCAAAAACTAAGTGTCATTAGTAAACACCAAGTTGGTTAAAAATAAACTTGAAAATGGACAATCAAAGAGAGCATTATCGGCATATTTTATTGTTTTACTTCCGAACGGGCAAGAATGCGGTGCAAGCTCGAAGGAAATTGTGTGAAGTTTATTGTGAGGACTGCTTTACTGAAAGCCAGTGTCAGCGTTGGTTTTCCGGCTTTTGTAGTAATTGAGCACGTTCTCGAAAAAGAAAACAGAGCCCCGGATGGTTGGTATCGTGTGATGCACTTAATTTTTAAATATCCTTTTTCATCAATAATGGATTTAGAACTATTAACTAATAAGCTGAATGGAGATTGCGCTGTAAATTTAAAATATCAGAGTAGAGTAGTAAAAGAACTTTAACTTAAGTCTAATGGTGATTATCCAATGCAAGTTATTTAACATAACAAGGCAAATATAAAAAGGAAATTGTTAAATGGTGGTTTGTTTACTGGCCTAATTGGATCTCGATTTCGGATATTTCCCAAGCATAATTATCCTGTATATTCTTAGAAACCATGCCTTGTTCTATACCACAAAACCTTGAAGAAGTATTAACACCATCGCGCAAACGGAAACGTGATAAAGACGATTACTATTTTCAAAACAGTCAAAATGGATTGTCTAACGATGGGTTTTCATCGCCTCCGCAAAAAGAATGCTCAAAACTGGCAAAATTTGGTAGACATGAGAACAATAGAATTCAAATTGAAGGTATTAATCCCTTCATCAATACGAATGCATGTATGGAAGTAAAATCGATTGCGGAAATAGCAAGTGAAAAATCAGAAAATAAGAATCCCTATGAAGTGATACGAAAGCCACCGAAAAAAAAAGAAAAAAAAAGCACATTGAAGAAGCTTGCTTTGAGAATCCAGCGCTGAATTTGGATGGACCGGAGAAACGATTCAATCCTTTCGAGGTCAAACGCGACTCTATCCAACCAGCATCCGATGCTTGCTTCATAAACTCAGCGCTAAATATCAAATCACCAGAAAATGCGGCTCTCAATCCTTATGAAATAACACGTTCTGCGGAAGACACAATCGAAGTTCTAAGAGAAGGTATTGAAAATCCTGCACTTGAAGAGCCAACACCTGTAACCATTGCCTTGCCATTGGCACCAAATATTGGATGTCGTATTGATTTCAACGGTGTTTCACTGGATAATTTAACTCCATCTAAACTTCTAGCAGAAAAATTAGTTTTTTCACCACCGGCCGCATTTAAAGGATCAGCATAAAAAAATCATTTCGACGTTCACTACCGGTTATAAGCGAAGAAACTGTCGTTATTGGAAGGGAATTGGATTGCTATCAATTAGAGTTAGAGAATAGCATAAATGAAGCTAAACTTAAAAAGAAACCGCTTTTGCTACTGCAAATACAGACCTTAAAGCCAACGATGGAAGTTTTACAGAAGATCAAAGAGCTAATAACAGATCTTCAGTATCAATAAATATAACTAATATAAATATTTCAATTGGTGATAAACCCCCAGCATCCATCCCAACTCCACCGGTTGTGAATGTTCCGGCAACCATTACAGAAACAAGTGATACCGATATGAGTTTTGATGATGAAATTGACTTTAAGGAGCCAGCTCCATTTGTACGTTGTTATCGTAAGACAGACTTGCCACGTAGTCGATCATCAGAAATTGATCAAATACAAAATATTTCCAAAGACAGTAGCAATTCTAATGATGACAATCGTCATAAAAATAAAATTTCTAATTTAATCCGTAAAAGTATTCGAAAAATCATGCATCCTCATTCACACAATAAAAAGAATGAAAGAGAAAATCGTGTAGAAGAACAAAATGCATTTGTGAAGAATGATTTGATGTCAACACTGCGACGCAGTATGAGACGTAAAATTAATAAAAATGAATGAGTTGATAACAAAAAAGATCTCAAAACCGTTTCCACTGAAGAATTAAATCATCGTGATGTATCAATTATAGATACAACTGAATAACGAAAAGTGTTCAAAGTGATTGGCGAAATCGATAGTGAAACTGTAAAAGCAGATAAAAGAAATTCAAAACCAGAATAGAGTCTGATAATAAAATCACATACTTACGCATGTTTTCTTAGTGTGAAAATGTGTTATTAGTAGTGTATTTTAAATATACAAAGCGTTAGGGAATAGTATTTTTAAAGTAGGGTAACAACAGAAAATTACACATACTAAAGCAATGAATTAAAACATTGTACATTCAACACGAATGGTGTTGGTGAAGTATGAGTGGCGGTAGCGAGAGTATGACCGGTTGGTGCTGCTGGGGCTGTCGCCGGGAGATTTCGATGAGTCTGCTTGAACTCGCGAATGAACGCGAAACGCTGTGTAGGAGTCCGGCGGCAAGCTTTGAGTGAGGTGGTCGTATCCGCGGAGAATTGTCACGTGGCCCGTCTTAAAAACCACAATAAACAAATCTTGTGAAATGTTATAAGTGCGGATTTCCCATGTATTATTTTGTGCGAACGTTTTAAACCTTTGTGGACAAGAATATCTCTTTGAATAAAACCCGTTGGGTGGCCGGAAAGCCGTCGGAATATATGGGATCAAAAAGTCTGTTTGACGTCCCGTGCGTGCGTGTGTGTCGTCGCCCTTAAAAAAGCATCAATCCGTAACCCGCCATTGAACATATTTTAGGATTTGTCAGTAGTTCCTATGCCAAGTAATTTGCCGTATAATTCGCGATAGTCGAAATTCGTGCGATAAACTAAGAAGTCGCGACCTAAGCAGTGCACGCCATTCACATATTCTCTCGGTGAATCTTCCGAGTGCCGCAGAATTCGCAATTGTAACGGGAATAACAGTGAATTTATTGCATGAACATAGTTGCTCCGGTCATCTCTCGATAAATTTTCTCTCGTTCCCATTCAATTTCCCATCGATGAAAATCACTTTTCCGTGTGGGCAGCAAAGTGCGAGATATCGAGTTTGGAAGCGCGAATCTATTCGCCTATGTATCTTTCGTATCATCCTCTGGTCCTCGACAATCGGAAAAAGCATTGAGGCAAATTCATGCAAATATCGGAAGCAACTCAAGTATCGGAAACCAAATCGGTGCAAAGCGGAGTTCGAAACAGCCACCAGATACTTTCCAATCAACCTTAACTTTAGTTCACGTAGAACACTTTAACTAATTTGTTGTCTTAATCATACGTAAAACGTGTCGGAGAAGATTTGTTGACCGCAGCCAGAGATCAGTAGAGATCGGAAAAATCGCGGAGTTTTAATTTACATAGATTAAATCTAAATTTAAAAAAAATAAAATAACAATCCAGTTTCAGGCTTACCCGCCCCGAACACGAGCGTTCGTAGGAGGAGGTTTGGGATAAGTACCCTTTTGTTATTCAATGAACGGTACTTGTTTTGAAATTTATTTAATTGCATGTGTATGGTTGCCGCTGGCATTTTTCCCGTAACGTAATTTGATGTTTAATAGTAAGAAATTTATATCAGATGAATAAACGAAAAAGAATTCAAATTTAGATAATCAAGTTCAAAAACCACATAAAAGAATATTCACAACGAACTTAGAAAGAGTAGAAATGATAAAATAGTTTGATTGGAATGATAAAACAAAAATATATTTGATTTTGGATCATGGAAAAATTTTAAACTTATAATTAGATAAAACGATAAAACGTTCAATAGGATAGGCATGTTTAAAAATTATTTAGACCAAAGATTTAAAATCAGTGTTTTATCTATAATAATTAACATCCATTAAACGCATTTGGATAAGATACGAACGAAAAAGATTATTCCACTTATTTCGAATTCGCATTTATAATTGAAATGGATGAATGTATACGAATATTTCCTGTAGTAATTTCTTGAAAAAAAAAAAATTAATTAAAATTGGTATTTCTATTATCCTACATGTCTGATTATTTTTTCGGTAAAGAAATGGAAACGCCTCATTAAAGGTGAAACCATCGGTCTTTCCTTTCCCAAATTCTGAACAAGTCAGTTGTCCCTTGTGTAGTTACCTACACTTTTTGCGACTTCGGTTGCCTGGTCCTTGTTCGACCCCAAGAAATTCGTGAGTGCCTAATTTTTTGTAGTGGGTCCTTGTGCTGGGGGAATGAACCCGCCCCACGACACCGCAATGCTAGCCTGCCAGCGCATTCACACGTCCCCAGACGAGGGGATTCTCGGCAGATATCTCCATCTTCTTCTGCCGAGGCAGCAGAACATCGCTGCAGTCCTTTACCTTTGAACTTAATTATTCACTACACTTTCGTTCTGGAAATTTTAATGTGCAAAATGCACCACATACTGGTCGTCCAACCACAATGTCACAAGCTTCGACGTGAGGCTCAATGGGCGCGGAATCGAGACGAGGCATGCAACAAGGTGGCAGCATATAAGTCGGCCAGAAAATGCCTTCGCAAATTGATCAACAATAGCAAGGCTCGCTGCTGGCAAGACCTAGTGGACAATGTGAACAAGGATCCGTGGGGCCTTGGCTACAAGCTAGTTATGCGGAAGCTAGGTGCCCTAGGGAAGCCTTGTATACATGACGCGGAAAAAATGGACGCGATAATGCGGGGACTCTTCCTCGCCCATCCCGTCCGTGTTGACGCTGTCCATGTTGAAACAGCAGTCAAGTGTCCACTCTCATTGAAAGCGAGGAAGGCTCCAAGTCCAGATGGTGTTCCGGCTGAGTTGTTGCGGCTCGTCTATCACCATTGTCCTGACTTGCTGCTCAGCACATTCAACGCTTGACTACGGGACGGGGTTTTCCCGGTACGATGGAAAGTGGCGAGGCTCGTGCTGATCAGCAAGGGGAAGGGAAATCCCGAATCGCCGTCTGCATACCGCCCGTTATGCATGCTAGACACGGCTGGGAAAGTGCTAGAGAAACTCATCAAGGGAAGACTCACTGACGCGATTCGTGCTGCTGGGGACATATCTCCTCTGTAGTAGGCTTCAGAGCAGGACGTTCCACCATTGACGCGATTGCAGAGGTGGTGAACGCGGTCCAAAAGGCAGAGGCATATAGTCTCACCAAACGATGGATCGTCCTGTTGGTGACACTCGACGTCAGGAACGTCTTCAACTCCGCTAGATGGGTGGATATTCTGGATATGCTGGAAAACTCTCCAGAATATCTAATGCGGCTTTTGAGGAACTACCTAAAGGACCGAAGCCTGCTCTACGACACGACACAGGGCCAACGAAGGATGGAAATCGAATCGGATCTACTGGCTACTGAGACTCGAGATGCCAGATGAGTCGCGCTTGGTCGGCTATGCGGATGATGTTGCGGCTCTGGTCGCTGGCCGCACCGTTGAACAGGCACATCTTAGGCTGGGTATACTAATGTGCCAAGTGAGTTTAGCACTGGAGAAAATCGAAGTGGTCATCTTGACAAAAAAGAGAATCCCTAGAGTAAGGATGATCAGTATTGGAGATATGCAAACCGAATCAAAGCCATCGGTGAAGTACCTGGGGCTACTGATCGACTCGAAGATGAGTTTCTCTGAGCAAATCAGGGCAACGGCTGAGAAGGCTGCTTCGGGAATATCGGCCCTGAGTCGGCTTATGGCCAACGTAGGGGGACCCAGCCCATCAAGAAGACGCCTCTTGATGAGTGCTGTAGGGTCAGTGCTACTGTACGGAGCAGAGGTATGGCGCGACGCTCTCAGCAAAGGAGGTATACCGAAAACGTTTGGCACAGGTACAGAGAAGGGGAGAGAATTGCATCTTCGTATCCGACAATCTCTGATTCGACGGTGAGAGTGATTGCAGCCGTGATACCTGTCGCCCTCCTTGCTAGCGAGCGCAGCGCTATTTACCTGCGTCGAAACGAGGATGCGAGGGAGATTGTTGCCCCCGAGGAGAGACAGCGCTCGCTCAACGATTGGCAGCAGTCTTGGGTCAGTTGCACGAAGGGAAGGTGGACTGCACGCCTCATCCCGGATGTGAGACCGTGGCTAAATCGAGGGCATGGTGAGGCTGACTTATATCTGACCCAGCTTTTGAGCGGGCATGGGTGTTTTCAGTCTTACCTACACAAGATTGTTAAGTCACGGTCTCCCGATTGTCGGTTTTGCCCAGGAGAGGAGGACAATGCCTGTCACACATTTTTTGCGTGTACAAAATGGGTCAGGCTGCGAAGGGAACTCTACAGGGAGACGGGAGAGCTCACCCCGGATAATATAGTTGCGGTGATGCTCGAATCGGTTGACAAATGAAACCAGGTGGCACATTATGCTCGGGCAGTCCTAAAATATAAAAGGGACTCACAGCAGCCGGGGGCGCTGGGGCTGGGGGATCGCTTGTCTGGCACTTCCTCTTCCCCTCTCCCTTTCCGCTAGGAAAGATATCCACCAACTTGAAGGTGCCTCACGGCGTAACAAGACGAGACCTGGCCCGAAGTAATGTGTCAAACGGTTCCAGGCGGATTCTCAGGTTGACAGGGGAGGTGTTTAGTGGGTAGTCCAGTCGCCTTCTTGCGAGCATGGGAGTCCCACACTCTGTGCATAAACCACCAAAAAAAACACTATTGACGACGACAAAATAAAGGTGTTAATCGAAATTAGCCAGCGTATGACAACTCGAGAGATAGCCGAGAAGCTCGACATACGAGTACTGAATTCAGTCGTTTACTTGTACCTATAGCACCTCGGTTACGTAAACAAACTGGATGTTTGGGTTCCACCTCACCAAACGCATAAACATACGCTACTCTTTGCTGAATCGTAACCGAAACGACCTATTTCTAAAAAGAGTCATGACGGGTAATGAAAAATGGATTGTTTACAAAAACGTTGTCCGAGAACGATCATGGATCAAGCAAGATGAGCCCCCACAATGGACATCCAAGACCAATATTCACCAAAAGAAGATTATGCTTTCTGTGTTGTGGGATTACAAGGGTATAGTCCAATGGATTGTTTACAATAACGTAGTCCGAGAACGATCATAGACCAAGCAAGATGAGCCCGCACAATCGACATCCAAGGCCAATTTTCATGAAAAGAAGATCATGCTTTCTGTGTGGTGGGATTACAAGGGTATAGTCCACTTTCCAAGAAACCAAACTTTTGATTCGAATGTCTACTGTTGCCAGCTATCGAAATTGAACGAAGAACTCAAGAAAAACCACCCTGAACTGGCCAATCGCAAAGGCGTGATGTTCCATCATGATAACGCCAGACCCCACACCTGTTTGATAACCCGTCAAAAATGAATGGAGCTCAATTGAGAACTGATTCCGCATGCACCCTATAGCCCTGTCTTAGCAATCATTCGTTTCGCTCCCTTCAAAACCATTTGAATGATAAAACTCTCGTTCCAATCAAGCTGTTAAGAATGAGTTCTTTCAGTTCTTCGCTTCTAAAAACCAAGGCTTCTTCGAACGTGGAATTTTTCAACTTACCAAAAGGTGGCAAATGGTCATCCAACAAAATGGTCAATACATAATTAATAAATGTTTGTTGTTAATATAAATAAAATCATTTTTTTTATATGTATAATTTTCTTTATTAGAATGTATGCGTTAAAGAGGTCTTATAATATGCTAGGTGTTCTGACAAAGTCATTTCACCATCGTTTGTTTATTACTTAAAACTATGTTTAGTATCGTATTTCCAATGCGAAGATTCTAATTAGCTAGAGGAAAATTCCGACAAAACCTCTACTGAACTTATTATTAGCGGAACATAACTTAGAACTATCTACTTATAACTAGTTAAAGTCTATGATGCTAGGTTACGGCCAAAGAGATAGGTGGTAGTAACTGCTGGTTTTCAGTTCGCCAGGGTACGAATTTTGCAAGTCATTTGCTTTCGCGATTAAGTTATCACGGCGCGATGCAGCGATTTTATAAATTGGACTAACGCCAGTAAGGCCGTGTTATTTTTCAGAAGAAAATTAAACGGTTTATTAAGTACTGTTGCAATCGCGATAGTCGCCGCAACTGCAGACATTTATTTGTGGCGGTGACCAATGTTCCTTTCTCCCGGTGGCATTTTGAGCCGGCTAATGCTCAGCCGTGTCTGGGTTCGTAGGAGATAGGTCACCGCCCGTGCTAGCCACCTAATTACTTACTACCACATGGGTAGAAGAAAAGGATTAGGGAAGGGAAAGGAATAGAGAGGACCATCCTGTGAAATGAATAAAAATTAAATTAATTCATTATAAATATATATTCAATAGCAACAAAACATGTATTTATATATACAAATAAAAATTAATTTTCATTTTTAACAAAAAAACAAACTTACTCCTTCCTGATTGCTGAGCGCTCTGCAACTGGTAAGAGACTGGAATGAAATTACAGTAATTAAGTAAATTGAATAAAAAAATTAATAACGTTTAAATTGATTCAAACAAAAATATCTAAATTCGTTTACAAAAAAAATTTACAATGATAAGACGTCACCGCGTGAATATCTTCTAATTTCTATTTTGAATAGTTCGTACACGAACGTTCATCTACAATCTTCAACGTTCTTTTTTTTAAAAAAAAAAAAGATCCTTGTGCCGCACCAGTCCTTTGTCACCTAAATTGATGACAGCAAGATGCGTCAATTATAGCCGCCAGTACCTGATTTTAGCTTCGAAGGAAACTACACCCGAGAACGAAGCACTTCATAATTCGTTTGTTGGGTCTTCGGGGTTTTTAATGTTGCGCAAATTTATAAACAAGTGTCAAGTACCAGCTCGCTCGCACCATGCAACTGGCCATTTAATCCATCGTTTTTCCGATACTGCTCGAGTTCGGGTTGAATTCTGTGGCTCGGATTCCACAGATTACACTATTCCGTATATTCCGTCTTTTCTGTCTTGCAGCAAATTGTCTATTTATCACGCACAAGCGAACAATGATGTTCCACCAGACCACTCCAACTTCGAATCGGTATAGATATCGGTCGCCGTCTGGGGCTCGGTTTGATTTTGACGTTTTACCGATGACGGTAGTCTCGCACACCAACCGAATCCACAACCGTACTCCTACAACACCAGCACGCGTTACTTCTCGCTTCACCTCTCTACACACTTCTAAATCTGTATCTCACTTTGCCATCATTTCCGCTACATTTTTTTGTTTATTTCACTTTTTAATTACCAACTCACCCATCGGCGCAGATCCATTGCTCTTGCGACCGCTAATCAATTCTATTGCTCCAGTTCAGGACCAATTCCCACGTCTATTTCCAACCCTGCGAGTCTGTTCACGCTGCTCGTACCCTGCTTTCGACTCCGACACTCCACTCGACTCGTGGCAGCCGCCTAGAGCACCTACTGGCCAACAGCTTCAAAGAACATATGCAATTTCTGCTAGATCTGGTCCGAAAATTCTCCTCTTGCGCAAATCGTTGTCACCGATGCAATAATACCGAGTCCAAATTAACGCACTTCCCACTGCTTGTCCGCTGCACTTGCAAAATCTATTGCATTCCAGTCGCCTACACCAACTGTTTTTTCTTCGACACGCTAACTTCACACTGAGCGAGAAACTAATTGAATTCGACTTGAGACGATAACCAAAATCCAATCTTTTAAAACTCTAAAACGCTAACATCGTCTGCTTCAGAAGTCCAGATCCAAACTTTTTTCATTTTTGGCAATTGTTCGAAAAAGAAAACTTTCACCGCTTGCTGGGATTTTTTTTTATTTTATTTAAATTAAAAACTATAGAGTATAAATTTATTATAGAAATTAATTAAGTTATAATATTATAATAATAAAACAGCATGTTGTTCGCAACAGTACCATTTTCAGGTTTCTATTTTGCGTGATCTGAAGCTTTGTTACAAAATATTTAGCACATTGGTTCCATGTATTTTGACGATGAGGACTTTGTTTCTGGTGTTGAGGCGCGAATTACAATTAAGAAGGGGGTATAGTTAGAGCACGGCCTTAAACGCTTCGGAGCTAATATGCTCAACATGACTTCTGAAGATGAGTTTTTTGTCGAATATAAGCCTAAGATAATTGAGATCCTCACTCCAGGGAATAGTTTGCCCTAAAAAATTTATTGGTCGCTTGGGTAGGTGAACAGGCTTACGGTTCCTGGTGGAGAATATTGACTTTGTTTTTGAACATTAATTTTAATTTTCCATCAATAGTTGTACTGATATGTAAGTTCTAGCGCCGTTTCAAAGCTATCAATAATGGAATTTAGGTCTGCTAGATTGTTGCAGAACCTATAGGAAATATTATGGGACTGATTAAATTAATCTGCAAAAATGTCTGCTTTTCCTTGATTGGAATAAACATTTTCGTTTAAAAATTCTATTTAAAAACCAGACTTTCCGCGAGTTGCAGTCCAGATTTGTTAGCATGTTGTTCCATCGAAGATTCCGGAGCTCCTTAATTCAGGGAGTGAGGCTATTAACACCAATTTCAAGAGACCTAATGCGGGTTTTTTTGCCATTTACGCTGCAAGGAGTTTCATTTTCTTATGAGATTTTAGGTTTCTTCGTCGAATTCTAAATTATAAGAAGCTTTTGATAGTTTTGGGACACACACTCAATAGCTTGGCAGATAGTGTTTGCGAATTCTTCAAGTTGCTCTTCACATTCTTGATGTTAAGCTCACTCTATTATTAATAAAACTGCGGATTTCTGACCAATTGCTTTTTTATAACAGTAGTAAGTTTTTGGAATATTACAATTACCTCTCGTCTTTTTTAAGGAAAATATTACAGGTAGATGAGGAGATGAGAGAGCTTACAAAACACTCAACTCAGCTGGAGTAATATTTTGGTGACTAAGAACCAGATCCAGAGTGGAACCAATTTCACGGGGAGAGTAGAACGTGGGTTCTTTAGGGAAGTGGACATCGATATTTGCCTCTTTGGTGAGATTAAATAAAATGTGCCCCATTTTGTTGCTTCGTGTGCAATTCCAGTGCGAATGTCTAGTTTTCCTTGTTTAATTTTCTCCCAGGAAAATAAATACCGTATAATTAATTTTATGTTAAGTTCTTCGATGATAACGCCAATATTTTCAATAACCGACGTTAGGCTTTTCGGCAATACAGAATGTTTAATTTTTCTATTAACGGGTATGGCTACGTCTCCGCCAGCTTTATTAACGTGATCATATCTGTATATATGAAAAATGGGATACTTAAAACTATCATTTGGCCTTACCCAAGTCTCCGTTATGACAAATATGTCTATATTATTTTTAATAGCGAAATTTAGCGCTTCAATATGTTTATATTTATTGCTTTGTCCGTTCCAGACCAAAATATTCAATTGTTTATCCATGTAAACATTTTATGATAGCTCTACAATAACATTAAATTGTTCCTGCTTAGTTTTACATTTACTTAAATTAATAATTAACTCATGCGAAATTGTCAAAAGAGATTCGGGTGAAAAAAGGTTGCCGCATAAACTATTTGTTGATTGTTGGTTTTGCTTGATAGCCATACTGTAGGACATAGGTGGAGTGTTTGTCGACTTTGCTAAATTTCCCGACTCTTGTCCCATCAATGTTGCATTGCTGCTTCTCGGCTTATGGTTGTCGTATGTATTGGAGTTTTTACCAGCAAAGGGAAATTTGTGCTTATAAAATTGAAGCTGCTTGTAGCTCTCTGAGCAGGGATTGGGGAACTTTTCGAATTTTTTCCCCGACCGTTCAGCTTTTGTTTCAGCTGTATGTAGTCCATTCTTGCCTTGCAATCAAGCGAATTGGCTAAGTTTGCTTCTTCACAATCGCTACAACGAATTTCACTTCGTTGCTTTCCTTTTAGCGAACATTTGCTATATACAAGCTAACCACTACATATAGCGCATCTTGTGGGAAGACGGCAGTATGATGTCCCATGCCCAAAGCGCAGATGGCTGTTTGTGTAGAAGCTCCATCGAACAACAGGGTGCATGATCGTCTTAATTTTGTTTAACTCGCTCATTTTCCTACCCCGTTGTAGATATAAGAGATAGTAAGTGGTTTCGCGATCTCTTAATTTGGAATTGAATAATTTAATATCCAAAGCATTAATATTATGTTCTGTTTTGAGAAGCTTTTTTAGTTCTTCTTGGAAAATCGTATGCAACCCTGTTAACCCTGTCGTAAATCTGGTCGTTGGAATGTGAAGTAATTCACTTTCTTAGCTTTTAAATGTCTTCCCATGGTCTCGTCAACTTCAAGATTTGTAAGGAAAAGCCTCATACTAATTGACATTATTTTAATTGAAAAATTCGGTATATTCAATTCTTTAAGGATGGCGTCTATCGTGACGCGAGGTAAATCCGTTCATTGCTATCCGAAAGATCAGCTAATGGCAAGAATCTGTTGGAGTTCGATGAACCGGATGCGGAAATTTACGCCATTTTAAATTTGTTACGGAGAAAATTACTAGCCGGCGCAGATTCCCAGCCTCGTTTACTGCTTTTAGCAGGATAGGAGATTTTCGATCCACAAGAACTCAATATGGAACTTAAATTAACACCAATAAAACGTATCCAATAAAGAAAAAAATACTGTGAACCTTGCAATAATAAACACTACGTAGTCAAACGAATTATTGAGCAACCCAATATACATATGTATAATATATATATATATATATATATATATATATATATATATATATATATATATATATATATATATATATATATATATATACATACATATATATATATATATATATCAGTGTGTATGTATGTATAGTATAAATGTATATATGAACATATATACACACATATATATATATATATATATATATATATATATATATATATAGTATATATATATATATATATATATATAGTATATATATATATATATATATATATATATATATATACTTGTATATATATATATATATATATATATATATATATATATATATATATATATATATATATATATATATATATATATATATATATATATACTTGTATATATATATATATATATATATATATATAATATATTGATATATTTATATATTTATATACATTTATATACATATATATATATATATATATATATATATATATATGTATATATATATATATATATATATATATATATATATATATATATATATATATATATATATATATATATATATTTATATACATTTATATACATATATACACATATATATTGATATATTTACCATCGCTCTAGCTTGTTTAGTCTGCCTGTTGTGTCGTGTTGAGTAGTCACAGCAGGCAGAGTCGTCACGAAAATGGAGAAACGAAATCAAGAGCAACGCGTCGCGATAAAATTTTGCGCCAGATTGGGCGAAACAGCTTCCGAAAAAAATTATAAAAGTGCTTGGTGATAGTGCACAAAGAGTTTAAGGGGGGGCGTGAAAGCGTGGAAGACGAGGCGCGGAGTGGGAAATCAGTCGAGGTGCGGACTGACGCGGATGCGCAGCGTATGGCACCCTAATCCGTGAAGATCGGCGTTTTAAAAGTTCGAATGTTGGCCTCGGAACTGGGTATGAACCGTGAAACAGTCAGACAAATTTTAACCGACGATTTTTGGATGAAAAAGTTGTGCGCGAAGATGGTTCCAAAGAACCTTTCTGAGCAGCAAAAGTAGCATTGACGTCGCAGAAGACTGTTTGGAACAAGTGGAAAAAGATACCACGTAAGAGGGTGAAGGCGAATCTTCCGCGCCTTATAAAGGAATCGACGTAATAACCATGCCGCCTGAGTGGATGTTGAGCAACGAGCTAGCTCCCCGTCCCTGGAAAACCCTACAATTTTTCGAAACGACGGGTCTCGGAATGGATTGGACTCACGGCGAGGACCTTGCAATCGGAAAAAGACTATGGCATTGGATCCTGGAATGTGAGATCGTTCAATTACCCTGGCGCTGTTAAGGACCTTTTACAACAGGCCAGTCAATATAAATTAAAAATACTGGTAATCCAAGAAACGAACTGTACTGGGAGCAACTTTCAAGACTTGAGATCGGACACAATATTCAAAAGTGGAAAGCCTTCTGGGAAACGAGAATTCGGAGTGGCCTTCATTGTGGATAGGGGGTTTAAATTGCACGTTATTGATTTCAAGGCAATAAATGGTTGTGTGCGATCCGTATAAAAGCTAAATCCTTCAAAATCTGGCTGGTAAATGTTCACGCCCCGACCGAAGAAAAGGATGAAAAAACGAAGGAAATGTTCCACAATTACCTGGAACGGCTAGTCGACTCATTGCCTACAAACGATACAAAAAAATCTGGATGATTTCAACGCTAAGGTTGGTAATGAGATACCTCGTCCGTGAACGACTGGAGGATATAGCTTCAATGGCCAGCGCCTGATTGACTTTGCATGTAGTAGAAATCTAGTTATACGTTCGAATTGCTTTCCACATGGACGCATTCATAAAATGACCTGGGTATCACCGGATGGCAACACACAAAGCCAGATCGTTCATGTTCTGATCCAACAACGTTGGGCCTCGAGCCTACTTGACGTTCGTACATACCGAGGAGCTAATTGTAACTCAGATCATTACTTGACTAAATTAACCTATCAATGTCGCATGTCAAAAGTATATTCAGCGAAGACCAGCCCGCTACAAAAATTTGATATCAAAAGGCTCCAAACTGCGTCTGTGGCCATAAATCGAAAACCCTCGACTACCAGCTGGCTCCCATCTTATCAGACGCATCGTTAAAGACGAGCAACGAGCTCTGAATGGAAGTGAAAGCGGCTATCAGAACCGTGGCCGAACAGACGATCGGACATCAAGCCCGGCGCAAGAGAAATGATTGGTTCGATGATGAGTGCCAGAACGCGTTGGACAAAAAGAATCAGGCGTACAAATAATACGTATGTAGGAAACCCGGCACGAAGAGAGAACACTACGAAAATCTCAGAAGAGTAGCAAATAAGGTAATTAGAATAAAGAAAAGAAAAGACTTTGACGACCAATTGAGAAGTATAGATGTAAGTTTAGCGAGCAACAACACAAGACAAGCATACAAAGTAGTAAAAAGTCTGAAACGTGAAAACCACTCTCTATCGTGATGACATCGGCAATATCATCATCTATGAAACCAACATTAATGAAAGATGGGCATCATATTTCAAGAAACTCCTTAATCCTCCGCACGTCTCCAGAACATCGGAGTCTGTAGATGTTTACGGAGAGCCTCTATAGGCTCCCCCAACTCTGGATGAAGTTTGTTCCATAATCAAAACCCAAAAGAAAAATAAAGCGCCAGGCATCGATGAGATTCTAGTGGAGCTCATCAAATATGGTGGCAGTAGTGTTCATAAAGCTATTCACAAAGTCATCCAGCACATTTGGTAGCAAGAACATATGCCGAAAGAGTGGACCCAATCAATTATATTCCCTATCCACAAAAAAGATGAAAAGTTACAATGTGAAAATAACAGTGGCATATCACTACTTTGTACGGTGTACAAAATATTTTCAAAAATCTTTGAAAATAAAATCGGATCATACGTCAACAGTATTATTGGGGAGTATCAAGGTGGTTTTAGAGCAGATACATCGACGATAGACCAATTGTTCACAGTCAAGCAGGTACTTAAAAAATGCTGGGAATTCAACATAGACGTGCACCAAATTTTCGTTGACTTTAAACAAGCACACGACAGTATGGATCGTAACGTACTGTACCAAATAATGCTTGGTTTTGGCATCCCAGCCAAATTAGTCCGTCTTACCAAAATGACAATGACGTCGACGACCTCTAAAGGCCGCATCAATAAACAACTCACCAATGCCTTTGATACAAATATCGGACTAAAAAAGGGAGATAGGCTGGCCCCATTGCTATTCAATTCGGCTCTGGAGTACGTCATAAGGAAGCTAGCTGTCGATACCCGAGGTACATTACTATTCAAGTCGAGCCAAGTAGTAACCTATGCAGACGACATCAATTATACTTGGCGAATACACCATCGAAAATTTTGGCGAATTTGTTTATTTAGGCGCCAAAATACGGGTAATAAAAGAGACGAAATACGCGGAAGAATACAGCTCGCAAATAAAATATTTCATTCAGTTTTGACGATCTTGAAGACCAGTTGCATACGCAGGAAAACAAAGCTCGAAGTATACAAATCTGTGATATGACCTGTTCATGCTATGGGTGTGACACATGGATCCTAATCCAAGCATCGGCAAACATATTGAACGCCTTTGAGCGGAGCGAAGCTAGACGGGGACGAATGGCGAATTCGATACAACCATGAGCTGTATGAAATTTTTCACGAACCGGGAATCTCAACGATTTTCAGACTGCGGAAGCTGCAATGGGCTGGTCACATGAATCGTATGGACGAACAACGGATACCAAAAAAGGTATTCGCTGGGAGATCTGAAGGTCAGAGACTAGTGGGGAAACCGAGGAAATGCTGGTCTGACTCGGTCGACTAAGACAGTTCACCGCAGCTCGGATTTCGAAATTGGAGGATGCGGTCAATGGGCCGAGACAGTTGGAGAAGTTATTTGAAGGAAGCGAAGCCCCAAGAGTGGCTATAGTACTACGAAGAAGAGAGAGATATAAATATTTATATATATATATATATATATATATATATATATATATATATATATATATATATATATATATATATATATATATATATATAAACATATATATATGCATATATATATATATAAACATATATATATATATATATATATATATATATATATATATATATATATATATATATATATATATATATATATATATATATATATATATATATATATATATAGATGTATAAATTGTCGCGTGTTATGGTTCGCGGCCAATAATTATAATGTTCCGGGAAAGTAAAAACGCAATGTCTTTTAAATTAAATTGTAAGAGTTTATTTAATTACTAAAAAAATTCACCATCACTCATTTAACTATTTCACAATTTTAATTTTCACTATTTTACAAGTCGTCTATCAATTTTTTCTTCAACTGTCCACTGAAATCACTTCGCAATCAACGAAAATCACTTTACTATTACTCGATCAATATCGCTTTTCAATTCTCACTCCACACTTTCGCAGTTTTTACTATCGCGGTTCTAATGAATGATCCCCCATTCATTCAGCTCGCCCTTATATAGGGTCTCTAGCCATTCAACCCATTTCTCGTACATTGGCGAATGTTCTGCCTAGTATATTCGAGCAGCTTAATGAATGGAGTGACGTCACTTTCAGATGTTGATCATGCTTGGTGGGTTCTCGTGGTTTCGAGTAAATTCATTTTGTTGATCATGAGGTTCTTAATGGTTGTGAAAACAATTGCGACAGTAGCTCGCAGAATTATTTGTACATTTAACACTGCCCCCACCTCAGTTCTTTTTGCCCCGAAGAGATGTGTCGCCAGTTGTAGTCAATTCTTCCTGAATGTAATATGGGGCAAGACGGTCCAGGTGCACGATTTTCGTTTTGGCTCTCAGCTTATGGTGTTCCTGTATGCTATATACGACGTCGTTGATTCGCTTAGTAACCCGGTATGGTCCCTCCCAATTATGCTGCAACTTTGGAGACCTACCCTTCCGTCGCTGTGGGTTATATAGCCACACCAAGTCATCTTGCTGGAAGCCAGTAGAATTAGCCTTTAGATCATACCTGGTCTTCATGCGGTCAGTAGCCGATTCGAGGTGTTTTCGCACTGTCCGATATATCTGGTTCAACCGTTGTCTTAGCTCACTTGCGTACTCCGAGATCGTTTAGGGTTTCTCAGGAGGTGTCCCGAACTTTATATCAGCTGGCAGACGAATAGTCTTTCCCAAAATGACTTTGGCTGGGGCTTGGCCCGTCGATGTATGTTCAGCAGCTCTATATGCCATCAAAAATAGTGGGATATGTCGATGCATGTTGAGCAGTTCTGTACGCCATCAAAAATAGTGGGATATGTCGGTCCCAGTCCCTTTGGCTCTCGTCAACCATCTTGGCGAGGTGTTTATTGAGTGTGCCGTTGAAACGTTCGACCATTCCATCGGATTGGGGATGCAGTGGTGTTGTCCTCGTTTTCTGTATTCCCAGTAGTTCGCACATTTCGCCAAAAACTAGTGACTCAAAGTTTCGGCCTTGATCCGAATGTAGTTCACAAGGTACGCCGTACCTACTGACCCAATTTAACATTAGCTGTTCGGCTACGGTAGTTGCTTCCTGGTTGGGAATGGTGTAGACCTCGGGCCACTTGCTGATATAATCGGCCACAACCAGCGTGTATCGATTTCCCCATTCGGATTCAGGAAGGGGTCCTGCGATGTCAACAGCAATCCTTTCAAATGGTACACCCACGTTGTAGGTTTGCATTTGTCCCCTCAGTCGTCGCTTTGGACCTTTGACGGAAGCGCAAATGGTGCATCTGCGACACCAGTCCTCTACGTCTTCTCGGGCCTGGAGGCAGTAAAATCTTTCCCCGCAATTTCGCTAAGGTCTTGTTAACACCAAGGTGGCCTCCCGAGGATCCTTCATGCATTTCCTTAACCACATCGTGGATTCGGATTTTGGGTAGTATAGTTTGCATCCTATAGGAGCCGACATCCGCCGTTTCCCATTTCCGCTTGAGTACGCCACCCTCCACCTGAAGGGAGTTCCATTGTGCCCAATAGCTTTTCAGGGTTGCGCCATGCACTGAAACGTCTTTCCACTCGGGTCGTCCAGTCGTCTCCTTCCATACGAGCAATGGTCCGATGTCTTCATCGTTTTGAATCTTCTCCGATGACCAACCTTCATCGAATTCGGCCGTTATCAATCGCAGATCAACGGGCGGTTCCTTTTCCACAATCCGTCAGCAATGCTTGCGGTTAGCTGGACATGGACGGCGGGATAGGGCGTCAGCATTTCCATGAACTCCGCCCTTCCGATGAACAATTTCATAGTCGTATGACTGCAATCTTTCGATCCATCTCGCAACTTGTCCCTCGGGGTTTTTGAAGTTGAGCAGCCATCTCAGCGATGCATGGTCCGTTCGAAGAACAAATTTCTGTGGAACTGCTTAGTGGCCTCTATTATAGCCAATAGCTCAACGGTAGTTCCTCTCACTTTTTGAAAGAACTCGACTGTAATACGAGAGGACTCTTTCTTCGTCATCGATCTGCTGGGAGAGTACAGCTCCAATACCGCCGTTGCTTGCATCGGTGTCAACTACAAACATTTTTCCGGGTTTCGGATATGCCAGCACGGGTGATTCACACAGCTTCTCCTTCAAGGTCTCAAAGGCTGCCTGGCATTGTTCATTCCAGACATACGGACAATTTTTCTCGGTTAACTGATGGAGACACTTAGCTTTTTTGGCAAAGTCTTTGATGAATCTTCGATAGTAGGTCGCCAGACCCAGAAAACTTCGCAGTTGGCGCTTCTTGTTTGGTGTTGGCCAGCTTTTCACGGCTTCAGTTTTCTCAGGGTCTATTTTGACTCCTTCTGCTGATACGACGTGTCCCAGGTATTTTACTTCGGCTGCGAAAAGGGTACATTTGTCGGGACTAAGTTTCAAATTCGCCAGTCGCAATCGGGAGAAAACCTCTTCTAAGTTCCGCTCATGCTCTTCGAACGTTCTCCCGATAACAATGATGTCATCTAGGTACACCAAGCAGGTTTTCCAGGTTAGGCCACGTAGCACGTATTCCATTAGGCGTTCGAAGGTGGCTGGAGCATCACAAAGCCCAAATAGCATCACCACAAATTGCCACAATCCGGTCCCAACTGAAAATGCGGTCTTCACTCGGTCCTTCTTGTCGATTTCTACCTGCCAGTAGCCACTCTTGAGATCGAGTGTAGAAAACCATTTTGCGTCGGCTAAAGTGTCCATGATGTCATCGATGCGTGGGAGAGGGTAACTATCTTTCTTAGTGACGTCGTTAAGCTGCCTATAGTCGACATAAAAACGAGTGCTACCATCATTTTTCTTCACTAGAACTACTGGCACGCCCATGGACTGTCAGAAGGTTCGATAACGCCTTGTTTTTCCATGCCCGAAATCAGTGCGCTCACTTCTCCTTGTTTGGCTATAGGAAGACGTCTCGGCGCTTGTCGAATTGGCTTGGCTCCCTGTGTATCTATGACGTGTGTTACCATACTCGTTCGGCCTTGGTCATTCGGGCTTGTTGAGAAGATGTCACTGTACTTGGTGATCAGATCAGAAGCTCGCTTGAATAGCTGCACTGGCAATTTGACCTGCTTCAATATTGCAGACGTGGATTCCCGGGCTTTGTCTGCGTCTTGCCTCCTTTTCCAATGATGGTCGTTAGTGGCTTCCAAGGAGGTGATGGTGGAAACAGGCTGGCAGCTGCCGATGACTTCTCCCGCCTTGATGCTCGTGGTTGAGTCAGCGGTGTTAAGGACTCTAACGGGCACGTATCTGTTCTTTATAGATCTTACAATGCTTCGTCCTACAATCGAACTGCGCAGTGCGGACGTCTCCGTTGGCTCTATCAGATAAGATCGGTGGTCCCCAGAATCACAATCAAGCTTGGCCCATACAATGCTCCCGGAAGAACTCGGTACATCAGTGTCGGTGCTGGGATCCTCCATCAATACTTCGACATTCTACCATTTCAATACCCGTTTGCCCAAATCCAACGTGATTCCATGTGGTCGTAGAAAACCCATTCCGAGAATGCAGTCATCCATAATGTTCGCGACCAGAAAATTATATCGGAACGCAAGGTCTCGCAACTGTACCTGGAGGTTGACGTCTCCATGGACAGGTGCAGTTTCTCCCGTAGTTGCCGTGGTGAGAAAATCCTGCCCTTTTGAAGTAGTTGTTGCCCCACATGGTCTGGTCGGATAATCGATCGGGTTGCACCGGTGTCGATTATTATGGTTCCCCCGCAGGGGGAATGCCGGTCGACAAGAGCACTCTTGGAGGCTAGCATTCTTTGGGGAGTTCCGCCCCCACGTACCCGAGGAAACTCCGCAGGGGGAATGTCGGTCGACACGACCACTCTTGGAGGCTAGCATTCTTTGGGGAGTCCCGCCCCCACGTACCCGAGGAAACTCCCGCAGGGAGAAAGCCGGTCGACAAGAACATTCTTGGAGGCTAGCATTCTTTGGGGAGTGCCGCCCCCACGGACCCGAGGATATGGGGGGTGCCGTGAGGTTCCCTCCTGGGATGACAGGTAACGACTCTGATTGTATCTGGACTACGCTTTGGACAACGAACTGGAATTGACGCTTTGGGCTGGCGGATGTGATGGTTTGGACCTAGTTGCTTTGCACAGTAGCGCCGAGGTGACACTCGTGTGTGAACGGCTCCAATTCAACTATCATACCGTCTCCGTCCCGGTAAAACCTTGGCAGGCCTCGGAGTACGTTCGAAGTTCGCACCATTGGGTTGGTGGTGTAGGTTCGGTTGAGACGGACTCCCGATTAGCGCTGGTCTGGCTCTGAGCACTTGTCCCCATAAGGGCTTGTGCCAACCCTCGCATGGCCTCCCTGCTCTGCAAAGATAACCATGGGACCAAAAAGGCGACTACACACAAGAACGGAGATAGCGGCTCCGAGGGGGGACCCAACAAAACTGGAGCAATCAAAAGACCAAAAAAATCCAAAAAAGGAAATAAAAAATAATAGCAACGACGACGCAACCAGCGGTTGCAGCCACGATGTCAACAGTACATCGAGAGCTGTACTAACCACGAAAAAAACGAAGACTAACACGACGACAGTGACGGTAGACGAAAAACGGAGATTAGCAGACAGTCTGGTGCAGACTAAGATTCCTGCGGCGTTTGGGCGCAGCAAAAAAATGATGCGAACGCCCGAGCGTCCTATTAAGGAGAAGGGGGAGACTCGGCAGGATGCTTCAGGTGTTCGAGCAGTGGAAGATAACATAAAGAGCACCGAAAATTCGATTGTCACCGCTGCGATCGTTACTAAAGCGACCGATGCAAGGGTCACAATAAACCGACATTGCAACGAAAAATCCAGAAGCAAACGAGGAGATTACGGCACTAAAAGCAAAGAGTGACCAGACACCGCGTGATTGTACCGCCAACGTTGAAAATGTGGCGGAAGTACTGCACTCGGAAACGGAGCGCGAAAACCTCTCCCAAGGATGGTTGCAAGGTACAATTGCGGCCCAGCGATACGAAGAAGAAATACTTCGAAAAGCGGGAGATGTTCTGAAAAGAATACAAGCTGCATGCGACTCCCCAAAAATTAGCAAAGTAGCAAAGGAAGGGCTCCTTGACCTAGAGGAGCTCCTAGATCGCATAGGGCCCTATCGGAGGAGCTGGTTAAGGGCCGAAGATGAACAGAAGGCTAAAGAGGCGCTTGGGGCGAAATCTAAAGGCGACACGCAGATAGCTCCATCATTAAAAGTCAATAAAAGAATGGCGTCTAGCCCAATCGAAGGAGATCGGGATAAAAGAAGGAAGGAAGAGGCACTTGACGGGCGTGAAGCACCAGATCATGGGTTCCAGACAGTGCTTACAAAAGGAGTGAAGAAAGCTGCCAAGAAACTCCTTCAAAAAAAGCCAGAAAGTAAAGTTCGTACGGACGCCCAATAAGAAAAAGGACCCGAAGCAAAACAGGAGAGGCAGAAGCCCCGACTAAGGCACTGCTTGTAAAGCCCCAAGATGGCCGATCCTACGCGGAGGTATTGCGGGACATCAGGGGAAACGTAAGGCCCGAAGACACCAATACTACTATTAAAGTAGTACGACCAACGCGGTCGGGCCACATATTGGTCGAATTCGGAGCAAAGGCCGGCAATAAAGATGCATTCTGTGACGCAGTAAAGGAAGTCCTCGGCAAAAGCGCAACTGTAGCCCCGCTCGAGCCGATGGCAACGATCGATATACGTGACGGATCTGGCCGAGGTGGAAGAGGCCATCAAAAAGGAGTTCCGTAGCGTGGGAAGGATCAAAGCGAGACTGACACCAGAAAACAACAGGGGACAACGCATGGCCATAATTGACTTGACCGAAAAGGACGCCGAACATTTCCTGAACAAGGGCAAAGTACGAATTGGGTGGGTTGTCTGTAGGATACGGCGAAGAGCAACGCCTCTTCAATGTTTCAAATACCTTGGTTATGGTCACACCACACAAGTATGCAAAGGACCCGATAGGAGTTCCCTGTGTTACAAATGCGGTGAAATGGGACATAAAAGAAAAGAGTGTACGAAGGAGGCACACTGTATCCTTTGCAAGGATGCTGATCAAAAACTTGATTTTGGACACGTCTTGGGATCAGGAAAATGCCGGGTGTTCCAGGAAGCCCTAGCCAAGGCAAAATCAGAGCTTCGATGACCCGCATCCTGCAGCTAAACCTACACAGCAGTTCAACCGCCCAAAATCTGCTTGAGCAGTTTGCGAGGGACAGGAAAGCTGACTTCTTGCTGCTGAGTGAGCAGCACCATAATAAAAGTCCTGCATTATGGTACTCTGATGAAACTGATACTGCCGCTATCTGGGTTCGGAACAGTGACTTTCAAGCGGAGAGTTGTGGTGCTCAGGGACGCATGGTGAGACTGACTTCTATCTGACCCAGCTTTTGAGCGGGCATGGGTGTTTTCAGTCTTACCTGCACAAGATCGGTAAGTCACGGTCTCTCGATTGTCGGTTTTGCCCAGGAGAGGAGGACAATGCCTGTCACACATTTTTTGCGTGTACAAAATGGGACAGGCTGCGAAGGGAGACGGGAGAGCTTACCTCGGATAATATGGTTGCGGTGATGCTCGAATCGGTTGACAAATGGAACCAGGTGGCACATTATGCTCGGGCAGTCCTAAAATATAAAAGGGACACACAGCAGCCGGAGGCGCTGGGGCTGGGGGATCGCTCTACTGGGAATTCCTCTTCCCCTCTCCCCTCCCGCTAGGAAGGGGACTCCCCAGCTTGAAGGCGCCCCACGGCGTAACAAAACGAGACCTGGCCCGAAGTAATGTGTCAAACGGTTCCAGGCTGGGTTCTCAGGTTGACAGGGGAGGTGTTTAGTGGGTAGTCCAGTCGCGCATGGGAGTCCCACACTGGCAGACTCGGCGGGCGTTAATGCCTTCACCTCCCTACCACTAAAAAAAAAAAAATTATGGTGCAATGTTCTCCGTCAACTTGACCCGGAAGGCATAAGTCCGCTCCTCCACGATGTAGTCTTGATACAGTGATAGTGGTGCTGGGGACGTCGATCCTCCTAGCCAACCTCTGCCCCACGAATTTGGCTTCTACATGTTCCCCGACTCCTCAGTTTAAAGGGCTTCCATTCTGAGCTCCTGACTCGGTCTAGATCTCCTCCTAGCTGCACACCCTGGAAAATAGCTCGGTTTTCTTCGCTTCTTGCAGTCTTTTTGCAGGTGCTCTTTCTGGCCGCAATTCCAGCATCTAGGCGCTCCATTTACCTGCGGCGCTCGCTCAATTTCCACGCGCTCACATCTGCACTCATCTGCCACTACCTCGCGAACCCGGGCAGTGGTACGAGTCACATTTTTCGCTGCCTCAAAGTTCAGACTATAAGCCAATGCGTCCTTAACTGTTTGCTTTTGGGCTAAACGCACGGCTTGTTGCCCTTCATTGCGCTGATGAATGCTTCTATTGCTACGTCATCTCGATGTTCGGGGTCGTACGCTGGGTAAGCCAAAAGTGCTAGTCGCTCAATGTCTTGGGCTAGCTGCTGTAAAGTTTCGCCAGACTACTGCATCCGATGCAGTAGCTGTGACCGATAAATCTGCTTTAGATGATCGTCTCTGTAACGCATGTCGACCGCATTCAATATAGCAGCCGGGTTTGAGCGCAATTCAACGGGGATAGTCTGCAAAAGCTCGGCAGCTGGGGCTTTTAGAGCAAGAATCAATGAAGTTGCTTGTTCCTGCTCATTCCAGTGATTTGCCCTTGCGGCAGCTTCAAACTGGGTTTTGTAAATACAGTGGACCCTCGTTATAACGCTGCTCGCTATGACGCGCGCTTGGTTATAGCGCGGGTGATCTTCACCGCCCACCCAAAAACAGATTGTCCACGATCAGTTCCAACATTTTTATGCAGGTCTCTGTTGCATTAGTGAGTATAGCATTTTATTGTTACTGTCCGGCGAACTGATTGTTTACATTAAGTTCAAACGTGTTTATACAAATCCGTGAGCATTTCATTGGCATCGCGTATTGAATAATTGTGTTTGTATTGAGTTTGTGCAATGGTGTATGTTCAAATAGTGTTTAATTATTATAGGGATGATGAATAAAAGAAAAGCCTACAGCGTCAAAGAGCGGAGTTTCGAAAGCAAATATTAGAAGAGAATACGGGATACCTGAGGGAACTGTAAGGGGTTGGATAGCACAGTAGAAAAAACTAAATTTATTTGGTGATAAGCATGACCAAGATAATGGTCTTACTCGAAAGAAGACAAGACTTGGACCAAATCAAAATGTGGACGATTGCCTCTATGAATGGTTTGTGCAAAAAAGAAACGAAGGTATTCCCGTTTCTGGAACTGCTTTGAAGTTGCAAGCTGAAAAATTTCATGAAAGCTTAAAAGCAGAAGGTGATTTTAAGGCTTCTGACGGTTGGTTGTGGCGTTGGCAAAAACGACATGGCATCTATCAAATTTCTATTTCTGGAGAAGCAAAGTCTAGTGATATTGAAGGCGTGGCAGAATTCTCCAAGCAGTTTGTAATTTCTACTAAGGAAGAAGGGTATTCTGATGTACAAGTTTATAACTGTGATGAGACTGCGTTATACTACAGAATGTTGCCAAATAAAACATTAGTTCTTAAAAGTAACCCACAAAAAGAAGGATTAAAATTAAGCAAGGAAAGGATAACAGTTTTATTTTGTGTAAATAAAGCTGGTAGTCATAAGTTAATGCCACTCATCATAGGTAAAAGTCAACATCCACGATGTTTTAAGTCAATCAACATGAAATCTCTGCCGGTTGTTTATAAGAACAACACAAAGGCCTGGATGACTTCGAATATATTTCATGACTGGTTTCATAACTCCTTTGTTCCTTCTGTCCAAATATTTCTGAGAGAATTGAGACTAGATCCAAAAGCTTTGCTACTCTTAGATAATTGCCCAGCTCATCCACCTGCTGATAATCTTGTGTCTGACGATGGAAAGATAAAAGTAATGTTTCTTCCAAAAAATACAAAAGCTCTTATACAACCCTTAGATCAGGGCATTATTAGTGCCTTCAAAACAAATTACAGGAGAGAAATGATGAAGTCTATTAGCATCAGACATTGAAGTCACCACATTTTTTAAAAAAATGGATCTTAAAGACGTGTCGTACAGTATTGGATTAGCCTGGCAGGCAATCACATCGGAGACAATTTGACATTGTTGGAAAAAATTAAATGAATCTAATAATGAAGCTGATCTTAACCAGTCCATAACACATTCAGATTCAGCTTCAGATCATAGCTTCACTGAGGCTGAAATTTACCGTATCCGGGAAATATTTAATGAGTCGGAAATTACTCATGATTCTTTGACTGATTGGTTAGATGTGGACGCTAAAGAAGATATTTGTCAGAATATGACTGATGAAATGCTGATGAAATGATCATCGATTCCGTTTGTAGTGATGAAGATTGTCAAGAAGGAATAGGTGAAGAAGAAATCGTCAGTGGGATAGCTGATTTACCACCAACAACCAAAGAAGCAATAAATGCCATGGAAACTGTAATAAGATGGGCTGAATTACAAGAAAATGTTAGCAGTCTCAGACTGGTGCAATGAGCATCTTTCAAAAAAGAGATGCTGCAGAACTTATCAACAACCAAACAAACGAAAATTACTGAATTTTTTAAGTGATGAATTTAAATAATGTCGGTAAAATTATTTCGAATATGTTTTTATGTTCAAGCGTACCTTATGCATATAAATAAACTGATACGTGCATATGTATATGTGCTTATTAAGATGTATCATTATGTTATATGAATTACAATAAGACAATAAATACGCAAATGGTTATGTTATTAAAATGTGAAGCTTATGAGATGTTTCATTATGCAGCTATGCAAATCATTCCGAGTAAATTTATTTTGGTACTACCGTGCCGCTCGTTATAACGCGGTTCTCCTTATAACGCGGGTGTTGTGTGCCGCCCGATATGTGCGTTATAACGAGGGTCCACTGTACTCCAGACCGTTTGCCCATCGATTATTGGTGCTTGCACATTTCTGAATGTGCTTTGCGCTGCGGTTGTAAGCGGGGCTGGTGAGGTGGCTACTTCTGCTTTTGCTGCTTCCAATTCCTTTTTCATGTTTGCCATCCCATGTTTGATTCTCTCCTCGACCTGGCTGATATCATGGTTTATTCTCTCATCGATTGTTTTGGCTTTTCGTTTTTTTTCAACAGTTTTCACTTTAAATTTCACAATTGTGCACTTTAAAACTGTTTAAATGTTTTCACGTTTCGAAATTTTCTTTCTCACTTCTCGACACCACTGTCGCGTGTTATGGTTCTCGGCCAATAATTTTAATGTTCCGGGAAAGTGAAAACGCAATGTCTTTTAAATTAAATTGAAAGAGTTTATTTAATTACTAAAAAAATGCACAATCACTCATTTTACTATTTCACAATTTTAATTTTCACTATTTTACAAGTCGTCTATCAATTTTTACTTCTACTGTCCACTAAAATCACTTCGCAATCAACGAAAATCACTTTACTTTTACTCGATCACTATCGCTTTTCAATTCTCACTCCACACTTTCGCAGTTTTTACTGTCGCGGTTCTAATGACTGATCCCCCCATTCATTCAGCTGGCCTTTATATATGGTCTCTAGCCATTCAACTCATTTCTCGTACATTGGCGAATGTTCTGCCTAGTATATTCGAGCAGCTTAATGAATGGAGTGACGTCATGTAATGATTTTTTTAATGCCCGTGTAGGACACGGGCATTAAAAACTGACACTTATGCCAGACGATGGTCTGGCATAAGTGTCAGCGAGCTATAAACAACACCGAGCTCAGGTAACTAGCTTCGCTTAACGACCGCGTACGCGTGCTTGACGACTAGCATTTGCGGGATCATATGAGGCGGGTTCTTGTCGAGCCACGAAGCTACACTACAAAATACTTATCACGCGTACTCTACTCTACAAGACGCACCGATCAATTTTTATTGTCTTTAGAAAAGTTCTATTAGGTGTCAATTAAGCTACTCTACAGTAATTCAATAGTTTTTTGCCTCGTTAAAGTTAGCGGACATGGAGGCTTGAGACAAACGCAAACATTACACAAAAAGCAACCGTTACTTTCACAGAAGAAGGTCGTTGCATTACAAGGGGAATGTCAAACCTAAAGATGTTAAAGTGGCTGAAGTGAACCACTCATCTCTGCCTAAAGGATGGAAACTTGACGGATGCAGTTTACTTTACACTAGTAAAACAACAAACTAAGCAGTTTCGACGGGGTGACCACCTTATCTCTTCAGGAGCAGCCACTCCTGATCACCACGGGGCTGCTCGACTGCTTATGTTTATTACAGTCACTTTCAGATGTTGATCATGCTTGGTGGGTTCTCGTGGTTTCGAGTAAATTCATTTTATTGATCATGAGGTTCTTAATGGTTGTGAAAACAATTGCGACAGTAGCTCGCAGAGAATTATTTGTACATGTAACAATATATATATATATATATATACATATATATATATATAGCAAGATTCGATGCTGACAGTATATATTATCATTGTGAATGGAGATCCGTGGTGCCTTGGCTACAAGATAACATAAAGCGGAAAAGATGCACGACATAGTACGGATATTTTTCTCCACCCATCCAATGCGTGTTGACGCTGTCCATGGCGAAAGAGCTGTCGCATGCTCTCTCTTCACGCTCCTGGAACTGGGAAAGGCAGTCCTATCATTGAAAACAAGGAAGGCTCCAGGTCCGGACGGCATCCCAGCTGAGGTGTTTCAGCACGTTCATCGCCATTGTCCTGACTTGCTGCTCAGTACATTCAACGCTTACCTGCGGGAAGGGGTTTTTCCGGAACTTTGGGTAGTAGCGAGATTCGTACTGATCAACAAGGGGAAGGGGAATTCTGGGTCGGCGTTTGCATACCGCCCGTTATTCATACTAGCCATGTCTGGGAAAGTGCTAAAGAAACTCAAGAAGGAAAGACTCACTGACACTCCTTGGCTGTATAGCTTTAGAGCAGGACCCTTTACCATTGATCCGATTACAGAGGTGGTTAGCGCGATCCAAAAGACAGACCAAGCGACGGGTGGTTGGACGGGTGTTGGTGACATTTAATGTTCGGGACGCCTTCAACTCTGCTCGACGTGTGGATGTATGGATATGTTGAAAACTGCTTTTCAAATTCCAGAATATCTAATGCGGCTTCTGAGAGATACCTGAAGGACCGAAGCCTGCTTTATGCAATACAGGGCCGATGAAGATGAAGTTACATCGGGTGTTGCTCAAGGATCTATCCCTGGCCCAGCCTTGTGCAACATATCGTACGATGGGCTACTAAGAGTAAAGCTGCCGGATGCGTCATGCCTGACCGGGTATGCGGATGATGTTGCGGCGCTCAATGCTAGACCCACCGCCGAACAGGGCGCAACTTCGACTAGGTATGCTAATGCGCCAGAGACTGGAAAAATTTTTGCAAATTCTGTCTGCACTGGAGAAAACCGAAGTGGTTATCCGGACAAAGAAGAGAATCCCTTGAATTGAGACAATCAGTATTGGAGAAGTACTGGGTGAATTGAAATCATCAGTAAAGCACCTGGGGTTGCTGATCAACTCAAAGATGAGTTTCTTTGAGCAAATCAGGACAACAGCTGATAAAGCTGCTTCAGACGTATCAGCTCTGATTGGACTTATGGACAACGCAAAGGGACCAAGCCTAGCAAGAAGACGCCTCTTGATGAGTCCCGTAAGGTCAGTGCTATTGTACGGAGCAAAAATATGGGGCTACGCTATTAGCAAGGAGCTGTTTCGAAAACGTTTGGTATATGTGCAGAAAAGAGGGGCACTGGGGATTTCATCTTCATATCCGATAGTCTCTGATTCACCGCAGGCTTGATAGCCATCGCCGTTCTTGCTAGAGAGCGGCGTACTATTTACTTTCGTCAAAACGAGGACACGCGAGAGACTGCTGCCCACGAGAAGAGACAACGCTCACTCATACGATTAGCAGCAGTCTTGAGCATTTCAATTGTTGTTTTTTTTTATATTCACTCCAATTGATTTGCCTTATCGGTGGCTGAGAATGAATTGTGGTAGGGAGGTGAATGCCCGTTTACGCACAGAGTGTGGGACTCCCATACTCGCAAGAAGGTGACTGGACTATCCACTAAACACCTCTCCTGTCAGCCTGAGAACCCAGCCTGGAACCGTTGGACACATTACTTCGGGCCAGGTCTCGTTTTGTTACGCCGTGAGGCGCCTTCAAGCTGGAGGATCTCTCTTCTAACGGGAGGGGAGGGGGGAAGAGGAAGTGCCAGACAAGCGATCCCTCAGCCCCAACAACCCCGGCTGCAGTGAGTCCCTTTTATCTTTAAGGACTGCCTGAACATAATGTGCCACCTGGTTCCATTTGTCAACCGATTCGAGCATCACTGACACTATATTATCCGGGGTGAGCTCTCCCGTCTCCCTGTAGAGGGCTCTTTGCAGCCTGTCCCATTTTATGCACGCAAAAAATGTGTGGCAGGCATTGTCCTCCTCTCCTGGGCAATACCGACAATGGGGGACCGTGACTTACGAATCTTGTGCAGGTAAGACTGAAAACATTCATGCCCGCTCAAAAGCTGGGTCAGATATAAGTCAGTCTCACCATGCCTTCGATTTAGCCACGGTCTCACATCCGGGATGAGGCGCGCAGTCCTCCTCCCCTTCGTACAATTCACCCAAGACTGCTGCCAATCGTTGAGTGAGCGCTGTCTCTCTTCGCGGACAACCATCTCCCTCGCATTCTCGTTTCGACGCAGGTAAATAGCGCGTCACTCTCTAGCAAGGAGGCCGACAGGTATCACGCCTGCAATAACTCTCACCGCCGAATCAGAGATTGTCGGATACGAAGATGCAATCCTCAGCGCTCTTCTTCTCTGTACCTGTGCCAAGCGTTTTCGGTATACCTCCATGCTGAGAGCGTCGCCCCATATCTCTGCTCCGTACAGTAGCACTGACTCTACAGCACTCACCAAGAGGCGTCCACCTACGCTGGCCATAAGTCGACTTAGCGCTGATATTCCCGAAGCAGCCTTCTCAGCCGTTGCCCTGATTTGCTCAGAGAAACTCATCTTCGAGTCGATCAGTAGCCCCAGGTACTTCCCCGATGACTTCGATTCGATTTGTATAACTCCAATACTGATCATCCTTACTCTAGGGATTCTCTTTTTTATCAAGATGACCACTTCGGTTTTCTCCAGTGCTAAAATCAGCCCGCAAGCAGTCATCCAGCCTCTCATTCGGTGCAGAATGCTTCCTTATTGTCGGCCTCTGCTCCGAATTTGACCAGTATGTGGCCCGACCGCGTTGGTCCTTCTAGTTTAATGGCAGTTTTGCTGTCTTCGGGCCTTACGTTTCCCCTGATGTCCCGCAGCACCTCCGCGTAGGATCGGCCATCTTGACGTTTTACGAGTAGTGCCTGCTGCCGGGGTCTTTTCTTGTTGGGCGTCCGCGCGAACTTTACATTCTGGCGCTTTTTGAAGGAGTTTCTTTGCGGCTTCCTTCGCTTCATTTGTAAGCACCGTTTGGAATCCATGATCTGGTGCTCCACGCCTTTCTTCTTCGTGTCGCTGGGTGGCAATTGCACTTTGCGACCATCCTTGGAAGAGGTTATCGCTTTCCGTTTCCGAATACAGTACTTCCGCAAATTTTTCGACGTTGGCGATGCAATCACCCAACGTCGCTTTATTTGCCTGGACACTCGTTTCTTTGCCTGCCGTAATCTCCTCATTGGCTTCAGGATGGTTCTTTATTATGTCGGGATTTTTGACCCTTGCATCGGTCGCTCCGGTAACGATCGCAGCAGTGACCATCGAACTCTCGATGTTCTTTATAGTTTCTTCCACCGCTCGAACACCTGAAGTGTCCTGCAGAGTTTCCCGGTTTCTTTCATAGGACGCTCTGGCCTTCGCATAATTTTTTGCTGCGCCCGAACGCCGCAGGAATCTCAGTCTGGACCAGACTGTCTGCTAATCTCCGTTTTTCGCCCATCTTCACAATCATTGTAGTAATCGTCGTTTTTGTCATCGTTAGTACCGCTCTCGATGTGCTGTTAAAATCGTGGCTGCAATCGCTGGTTGCGTCGTCGTTGTTATTATTTTTTATTTCTTTTGTTGGGTTTTTTAATCTTTTTTAAGTGTTTTTGGTTACTCCAGTTTTATTGGGTGCCCCCTCGGAGCCGCTATCTCCGTTCGTGTGTGTAGTCGCCTTTTTGGTCCCATGGTTATCTTTGCAGAGCAGGAAGGCCATGCGAGGGTTGGCACAAGCCCTTATGGGGACAAGTGCTCAGAACCAGACCAGCGCTAATCGGGGGTCCATCTCAACCGCACCTACACCACCAACCCATTGGTGCGAACTTCGAACGTGCTCCTAGGCCTGCCAAGGTTTTACCGGGACGGAGACGGTATGATAGTTGAATTGAAGCCGTTAACACACGAGTGTCACCTCGGCGCTACTGTGCAAAGCAACTAGGTCCAAACCATCATATCCGCTAGCTCAAAGCATTCATTAATATCTTAGGCCTATATATTGGTAATTCTTTTGACTAATAGCAACTAGTATGCTAGTACAATATGATCCCGACAAGCAAACAGCATGAAAGGAGGGTGGACTGCACGCCTTATTCCTGATCTGAGACCGTGGCTGAATCGAACGCACGGTGACATCGACTTCAACCTGATCCAACTTGGTTTATGGGTTGTATTGATTAATATTGAATATGCTCCGTTCTACTTTTCGCTGGAATAATTATAACTTCTATTTAAAATCGTCGGCGAGATCAGCAGAATGTTCCGATCCTGGTTTGAATGGTATCAAAAGGTTCTAAATATGAGTCGGCATTTTCATAAAAGTGCGAAATTGAGTCAAAGTGATTTTGATAATAGTCTAGATTTAAGCAGACAAGATCAGAAAATTCTAATTCTTGCCAACTAGGCAGGGTCCCCATGTAAAATAGTTTCCAGTTTTTTATTATTTTAGTGGAGTTCGTACATAAGCGTCATACGCCTCCGCTGATCGAATCCACTTTTAAATTTAATATTCTTTTATTTCTCCTTATATAATTTCTATGTAGGCGTATAACGCCCACATGGTAGAAATAAAGTTATTCCTACTTCCCATGTAGACGCATAACGCCTTCTGGATAGGGTGTAATTCCAAATTCCGGTTGAAGGTGAATGGGGCTTTTTTGTATATTAAGTTTATTTAAATACTATTTGAAACTAACAGTACATTTACAAAATGACTTAATTCAAAACTTAGCCATAGCAGCACTTACTGTTCTAGAATAAAATATTAAAATGTCATATGATCTACTAAAATTAGAATTATCAAATGACAATTTCGATTGTTATGCTCGATTGTTGCTCTATGAAGAGCTCTTGTAGGGCTAACAGCTTGCATTTGATGCGGAATGGCCAAATTTTTCCAAGAGAAATTCCATTTCGATTGTTTGCAATATAAATTTCGAAATCAAATTTTTCTGATGCAGTATTCACGCCCCACGTTCCGTATGAAACCCAAGCGCGGTTATAGAACTTTTTGAAATAGTGTCCTTAGTTGTTTAAAATGCATAAAGTTAGTTTTTTATGCTGATATTGATCTTTATTTCCTAGCAACCATGAATTTTAGTTCATTTCATAGTCGTTTATTTTGCGCTTTAAAGCACTAGTAGACGAATTGGAATATAATAGCAATGTATAGCCAGCATGGTCATTATATTTTCCCTTCAAATTGGCGAAATAAATATTATAAATGCTTTGATTTGGCATAGCAGCCAAATTAGTTCGTCTTACCTAAGCAAAAAGCTCATGACACAGTCGAGGAAAAATACCTCAAATACACAAAACATCACACTTAAATTATTATTAAATTTTGATTAAAAAAATAGCGCCTAATATTGGTCTGCTGTTTACTTCAGCCAAAATGAAGGAGTGCAAAAATTTTCTCCTTAAACCGAAGTTCAGACCTACGCTCATGTCAGAAGGGTTTTGTACTCAACCTTTCAGAAATGAAGTCAGCAGCGATGAATAAAGTCAAGAAATTTGTCAAAGAGATGTGCACGTTTAAAAGAAAATCGATTGGTTTTCTATTTTCAACGGTCGCCATTTTGTTGCAAACCAACAACAATCACTCAAATCATGGGCCCTCAAAAATATTAATTTTATTGACATTATTTGAAAATTTCAAGAAGATAAAATCAAAACTGCAGTGACTGATTCGATGGAAAATCCATAAAATACCAAAATCATGTGTTATTGTTGTTGTAATTGGAGAAATTTCAAATGGCTATAAGTTCCGTGTATATCATTCGATTTTCATCAAACTTACAAAGTTTAAGGACCTTTTGTAAGACTACTTAATTTTGTTCAGTTTAAGGGTACGTATACGATTTTATTGGGGAAAATGTGAAATTCGAATATTATACTATTATTAACAAAGTTGAACAAATTTTGACTTCTAAGGTATTTGTTGTGCGCCCCTCGAAGCAAAAAGTGTCAAATTAAGACCTGTTTTGAAAAGTTCTAATCAAGACCTTTCATTTTATACCTATCGGCTATCTTTGATGAAATTTTTTTTCGGGGGCCACTCCCCTATATGGGGAAACCCTCCTTAAATATCTTAGAACATTTTTTGTGGTTTAACTTTGAAGAGCGCACCACTTTACACTTGCATACAAAATTTGATGTTTCTAGCTTAAGCAGTTTGCGAGAAAAAATGCTGTGACACACGGACAGACAGGACGCGATTTTAGTAGGGTTTTGTAAAGTTATTTTACAAAACCCTAAAAAACGATTGAAATATGAAGTAATAAAAACTTAAAATCAAAAAGTGTAATATAGTATATAACCTTAAGGATTTCATGGATATAAACTAAAATATACAGTTAACAAATACCCGTATAAAAGAAAACAGTGTCGACTTATAATTATCGTACATGTAGGAGCCACTACAAATGGTGACTCCGGAGCAAGCAACAGTTAGAACAAATTAATTGCGAGTACTGTCCAAAATCCCGTAAAACGTGCTGACTCAAATAATCTTATAGTTGATTTGAGATTCGGAATAGTGCGAATAAATTGAAACAGTTGGATTTCCCATTGTCGCAATACAATCGTTGCCAAGTAGAGTTAACTTCAATGCATGTACAGCAAACCAGAACTAACGCAACGTGCAGCCAGGCAACAAACACTTCAAGAGCGTCGTCAAGCCAAGTACATATAAGCATTTGCCAATTTCATATTCATCGGGGAGTCCATGCGAAGCCCCAAATTGAGGAAGTCGCTCCAAGCCACAATGACGAAAACGCACATTATCAGTCATTATACATCACCTAAAAATCTCTTGTGAAGAGTGAAGCACGGAAGCCGCAGCAGATACATCGCTATTAAATTCGTATTCAGAATTGAAACATCAGTATCAACGATCATCGAACAATAGATAATTGATTTTGATATATTAATACTCTTAAAGGTTTGATTTTAATTAACTCATAATTTTCAAAACGTATTTCCGATAAATTTAAAGTAGACTTACACGATTTCTTTCCCTAAATTCGACATCCGACAATACTTCGCTTCAAGTGGAAGTTAGTCCAATGAGTGTAAAATTATCTCCATTTTGGACTTCCTCATCCACAACATGGTTTGGACTTGCGCGAGTGACTACGGAACCCACGGAATACCATTATGTAATCGCGTCATTACATTTTGACGAGCTAGAGGTCTCAACGATTGTAAAACTGCAAGCTGCAATGAGCTGGCCACATGAATCGTTTGGACGAATAACGGATACCCAAAAAGGTATTCGTTGGGAGAATAAAAAATATGAAATAAGTAACGTTAAATTTCCAAGAGAGTCAAAACATCAAGTCAAAAACTAAAGAAATGAAAAGCCAAAATTTAGATCGGAATAAGTAAATACAGATATGTTTGTTAGTTAATAATGTTGTCACAAATTAAATAGGCATACACTGCAATCAATTGTAATATGTAAATAAGTAGAATAAACCCAAATAGACATGCATTAAGTCTAAGTAAACAATATTGAAAGTAAAAATTACACCAAACCATTTTGATTCAATATTGCAAAATGAAATAAATATTGAAAGAAGCATATCATGACAGGAAAAAATAGATTCGATTAAAATAGTAGATGTTAAATCAATGACCATAATACTGCTAAGTAACAATAATTAGTAGAGAATATAAAAAGAGATATAGAATGATGTAATAATTCAAAATAAAAAACATCAATAATGACGTTTACTCAACCCATTGGGGGTTGGGGTTGAAATCCCGAAAGACATAATCCAGAAAGACAGAATCCAGAAAGACAGAATCCAGACAGGACAAAATCCAGATAGGTCAAAATCCTGACAGGACAAAATCCAGATAGGACAGAATCCAGACAAAAAAAATCCAGACAAAAAAAACCCGGCAAATCAAGACGCGCGCGCGTCTGTATTTTTGCTCAAGCTTTTGCTTTTTGGTCTAACTGTTTTTTCTAGTCTACCTGTTTTTCGCTTTATTTGAAATTGAACTACTTTTAGAGAATATTTTGTATAACTTTAGTAAGTTTTCATAGTAAGTAATTTTTTCAAAGGTGCATTCTGTTTATGTTTTACTGCAGAATGCAATACTTACTTAATGTGTATTTTTGATTTAACTATTGTTGTGACCTTTTAGATAGCTATTTATTTGAAAAGGTATTGAACTCCTTACTAGTTTATTTTCTTTACTTTGCTAATTGTGATGAAAAGTTGTTTAGTACAACTAGAGCAATTGTTCGAATTCGACGTTTTTCATCTTCAACACAGTGTAGTGTTTTTGCTTAAGATTTGTTGTTTTGGACTTGATAATTGTCCTTTATTCCAAAAAAGTTTTTGAACTGCTGTGGATTGTAATAATTGTATGTTCCTTCGAAGTTAGTACGTTCTGCTCATTTAACATTACAAGTAAATTAGTTAAGCATATAGGTTTAAAAAAACAAACTATAATTATGTTTTTTGCACAGGTTCAAATTTATCAGATAATATTATGGAGATGGAAATAATGAAATCAAATAAAGGAGGGCTGAAGCTTTCTTTAAACGGATTGCTTTACCACGTAGATAAAAAAAGAAAAAAGATTTGCGAAAAAAGGAAGTCACATTTGTGTAAAGGGAGAGTTACCACTTTAGTAGACGATAGTGGAGCTCATACGCTAAAAATAGGCTCCACGGATCATAATCACGACCCCATGGCTGCAGATACCCCCGTGAATAAAGCGAATAATTCACTTAAAGAGAAGGCACAGGACAAAGCACTCAAAAAGTGTCAAATCATTGCTTCTGTAACATCAGACTGCATCGAGTCTTGCAGAAAGTATCTGCCTTCTACATCCGCACAAAATAAAAAAAAATTAAGAGAAAGACTAAAAATGCGATTAAAGCAGCCTACATCTCTTAACGAAATCGAAATTGCTGAAAGTCTGCAATTCGTCAACGGCCAAAAATTTCTACTATCCTTGAAAAAATTCGACGACCAATGCATAATAATACTCGGCACCATCAATAACATCCGCCTCTTCTCAACGTCTAAAATTTGGATTATGGATGGTACGTTTAAAGTTGTCCCATCGATACTCCGGCAACTTTTTAGCATACATGGTCGTGTAGGTACTGACACTGCAAATGAAATAGTACCCCTAATTTATTGTTTGATGTCGGAAAAGAGCGAGCGTTGCTACCATGAGTTTGTGTACGAACTTCCTCGAATATCGTGTGATGCCGGTATTTTTATGGCTCCAAAATTTTTTCTCTCCGACTTTGAAAGAGCCAGTTTAAAAGTATTCAAATTATACTTTCCTGAAACGAAATTCAAAGGATGTTTTTTTTCACTTTGGCCAAATTCTATGGCGGAGAATACAAAAAGAAAAACTAGATAAAAAATATGGCACAAATGAACAGCTTTCTTTACAAATAAGGAAACTGAAAGCTCTCGCTTTTGTACCGGCTCCTGATATTCCAAATTATTACGAAGCAATCAAAACAGGGAACGGAGACTTTTTGAAAATTGCCAAATTCCTTGAAACTAACTACATATACGGAAAAAAGTATAAACAAGTTGGGTAAACAGGCCTACGCTCATGTCAGAAGGGTTTTGTATTCAATTTACAAAATGCAGTCACCAGATCGAATCAAATCAAGAAACATGTCAAAGACGATTTTATTGGAGAAAATATGAAATGCCAAGATCATAATATTTTTAACAAAGTTCAATGAATTTCGACTTTTGAGGTTTTTGGTATTGTTATACTCATAAATATCTCCCTTGATAATTATTTCAGATGTCCATCCGCGACGGAGGAAACACATTTTGCATGTATTTCCCCCCTGTGCCTCCACTGTAGCAAAAACTGACAGTTTAACAACTGTTTTGAAAAGCTTCCATGAAAACTTTCATTTTATACTCATACCGGCTACGTTTGATGAATTTTTTTCAGGGGCCACTCTCCTGTGCTGAAATCATCGATTCATGGCCAATTTTTTCGAATCCTAGAATGGTTACAAAACCCTTTTTCTAGGAGCTCTCTCCCACCTCCTTGACTTATTTCACTTATGAGCATTAATTGTAGGTACTCATCTTCAGTCATTCATTAAATTGAATCAAGTGTTCAAAGCATGCACCTTAAACGTTGAAGTTGGGAAAAAATAACTCCAAATTATTCAATCTTCGCATTTAAAACAGCCACTATATTGTTTTACGATTACTGATACTACTAGCTGAACCGATTCTCAAAGATATACATGACACCTATCTTTCCTGAAATTTTCATGCAAATCCTAGCAAAACTGTAGTGTCTGAGTCGGTAAAAAGCGCATGTTGTTCCATAGTCATATGTTGCCATAGTAATACATGCAGCGCATACTCGTATTGTTCCATAGTAATACAGGAAAATTCAAACCGCTATAACTTCGCTAAATATGATTCAATCTTTATGAAACTTTTAGGATAGATCAATCTTATAAATAGACATCTACGTACTAAATTTCATTGAATTTAAGGGTACCGTTAAGATTTTATTCAAGAAAACATAAAATCGATAAATCATACTATTACTAACAAAGTTGAGCGAATTGCGACTTCTCACGTATTTGTTGTTGTTGTACTCACCAAGGCCTACATTCCTGATTTTTTTCAGATTTTTCGGATCACAGGTGTCCAATCGCGAGGGGGGGGGGGGGGGACACATTTTTCGTGTATTTCCCCTCCCTGTGCACCCCTCGAAGCAAACTTTGCCAAACTAAGACCTGTTTTGAAAAGTTCTCATCAAGACCTTTCATTTGATACCCATATCGGCTACCTTCAACGAAATTTTTTTTTCGGGGGTCACTCTCCTATATGGGGAGACCCCCCTTAAATACCTTATAAAATTTTTTTTGTAGTTGAACTTTGAAGAGATCACCACTTCACACCTACACACAAAATTTGATGTTTCTAGCTTAAGTAGTTTCCGAGAAAAACTGCTGTGACACACGGACGGACGGACGGACGGACGGACAGGCGGACGGACAGACGGACGGACAGACGGACAGACGGACAGACTGGTCGCGAAACTAGTAGGGTTTTGTAAAATTATTTTACAAAACCCTAAAAAGGATTAATCCCTCCCATGTACCCATCCGACTTCTGGTCAGTGTACGAAAACATATTACTTAACCTTCCTCGTACGCAAAATAAAATGGAAGCGTGGCACAGAAAGTTATCCTGCTTGATAGGACATGCACATACAAATATATATAATTTGATATCTAATTTAATTAATGAGCAAGTGGTCGTAGAGACGACTATACAAAAAGTATATGCCGGTGAAAAGCAAGCAGTCAGGCAAAGCTATCAAAAAAAGGAACAAAGAATGAAGGCAATAATTTTTGAAAAGGACCAATATTCTAACGAAGATTTTATGAATAATCTTGCGATAAATATTTCGTTAACATAAGCAATTATTTAAAAAAAAATACGTAGGGAGCTGTGATTTTGTTTTTTTTTCTACAAAGAATGCGGTTTTATTTAACTCGAGCCTAAGAAATGCTGTTATTTTAATTTTTATAGAAAAATTTTGTATTTAATTTTAAATATTAATAAAAATAAGTAAAATCTTTATTTTTTCTGGATTTTGTCTTGTCTGGATATATGTTTGTCCATATTTTGTCCTGTCTGGATTTTGTTCTGTCTGGATTTTGTCCTGTCTGTATTTTTTCAACTCTGGATTTTTATAAAATGTCTGGATTTCGTCCCTTCTGGATTTTGGGAATCGGGATTAAGGACTGATCCCCCCATTGGAGACACATTGTCATCTCCAATCAAAAATAATAATAATATGGCAAACCGCACAACCCATTGGATACACATTTTCGCCTCCAATCAAAAATAAAAATAATAGGGCGAAACACCCAACCCATTGGATATTGCATTGTCATCTCTAATCAAAAATAATATGGCGAACCGCACAACGCATTGTCGTTGATAAGCAAAACAGAAAAAAACATCACACGAACCACATGGCCAGCTCAAGCGAGCACAAGACCTGGTACACGGCTAAATTAAATAAACAATAACATAAATCTTCAACGAGTCAAAGCAGCCAATTACGTTTGCGCGTATCGCCAGCGCTTCAACTAAGTCAATTAGTGATAATCCGATACGCTTGTATTGTGAAACGATGATTTACTGTTCTCTCCAAGAAAAGTAAATCCTATTTTCAATTGCCACAAGAAATGTTGCGAACGCGCCGCCTCATGTCGTCGCCAGCCAAAGGCATTAATACCAAACAGTATGAGCAGCGAAGAAGGAAAAGACAGCAGCTCGCGAGCAAGCCAGGCAAAATCTCCAGAGAGGAGTTTTCAAAGAATACACAGAAACTTAAATAATGTGTAAATGTACAACGGAGTTAAAGAATAAATAAAATTAATTCCCTTAAAATAAACTCTCGCCTTTGTTCATCTAGTTTGAAAAGGGAATTAGTAGCAGGTAAGTGTCATACAGAGCCCCCAGTTCATGCCAGTATACATGAGGTATACTGGTTATGTAACATGAAGGCCAGAGACCAGTGAGGAAACAGAGGAAACGCTGGTCTAACTCCCCTTTTGCCATGTTCACTTAGGCAGTAAAGCGGAATTAAGTCATCGACAGTGTCAAAAGCTTTCGTAAGTTCAATAAATATGGCCGCAGCATATTTGCTCTTATCAAGCTCGATGTTGATGAACTGCAACGCATAAGTAATAGCAGATATTATGCTTTCTTTATCAACAAAGCTGTATTGGTTTACACCAAACACTTGTGATTCTTCAATAAAGCGAATATGGTGACATTCTCTTAAGAACTTTCGTAACTTTCCAAACAATCTCTGCTAATATTCCTACCAATCTTAGTAATTGTAGCTGCTATAGTTTCAAAGAAAAATTGCTATGATGCAGAGATGTATGGACCAACAAACGAACAATCAGGTCGTGATTACTATATGGTTTGACAGAAGCCCTAAAACCGTAAGGAAGGGGGCATACAGTATGGTCTACGATTCAAGTACTAGCAGACGATAGTTATTACTTCTATTGCTAAAATTTGATATTAATGACATTTTTACGAAGATTTAAATAGTGTCAATTTTAAGTTTCAGATTTAAGACATCTTCGTTTAAAATATTTTTCCTTTTGAAAACCAGTATGTTTACAAAAATAAAAAAGAAGGAAGAATATTTAGAGGGTTTCGATTAATTCTAATGTTTTCTCTTTGAAAAAGGCATAGCTTAGGAGATATATTCTGAAGTTAAAATTTGTTTTCTTAAAATTAAGTAAAATTTAAGAGTTTCTTTCAGTCCTCTTCAAGCACTTGGTTCCTTCAGAACTAATTGAAATTATTATTACAGGTTTCATAGAAATACATGCCCCAAAACTTATATCAGCCCCAAGTGAAGGTGGTGCAAACGTATTTTCTGTAAGTTATTTCAAAGGTAAGTTACATATTTTTCACAATACCCAAAATATTTTTAACTTTAACGTTTCATTCTTATGATGATTTACCAGTGGCATTATAAATTTCAATATTTCTGTAAAGCTGATATGCAATTGGCGTTGCAATAATTCTTTATATATTGATATTAGGATCAGTTAATTTGTAATAATATATATATATATATATATATATATATATATATATATATATATATATATATATACTATATATATATATATATATATATATATATATATATATATATATATATATATATAGATATATATGGCATTATAAATTTCAATATTTCTGTAAAGCTGATATGCAATTGGCGTTGCAATAATTCTTTATATATTGATATTAGGATCAGTTAATTTGTAATAATATATATATATATATATATATATATATATATATATATATATATATATATATATATATATATATTAATATATGTATATATATATATATATAAATATAAATATATGTATATATATATAAATATATATATATATATATATATATATATATATATATATATATATATATATATATATATATATATATATATATATATAGATATCCTCTGCATATATATATATATATATATATATATATATATCCTCTGCATATATATATATATATATATATATATCCTCTGCATATATATATATATATATATATATATATATATATATATATATATATATATATATATATATATATATATATCTATATATATATATATATATATCCTCTGCGTCTTCTCGAGCGTGGAGCCAGTAGAACCTTTCCCGCAATTTCGCTAAGGTTTTGTTAACACCAAGGTGGCCTCCCGAGGATCCTTCGTGCATCTCCTTAACCACATCGTGGATTCGGCTTTTGGGTAGTATAGTTTGCATCCTATAGGAGCTGCCATCCGCCGTTTCCCATTTCCGCCTGAGTACGCCATTGTGCCCAATAGCTTTTCAGGGTTGCGCCATGCATTGAAACGTCTTTCCACTCCGGTCGCCCAGTTGTCTCCTTCCATACGAGCAATGGTCCGATGTCTTCATCGGCTAACTGGGCATTTCGAATCTCATCCGGTGACTAACCTTCATCGAATTCAGTCGTTATCAATCGCAGATCAACGGGCGGTTCCTTTTCCACTATCCGTCGGCAATGCTTGCAGTTAGCCGGACATGGACGGCGGGATAGGACGTCAGCATTTCCATGAACTCCGCCCTTCCGATGAACAATTTCATAGTCGTATGACTGCAATCTTTCGATCCATCTCGCAACTTGTCCCTCGGGGTTTTTGAAGTTGAGCAGCCATCTCAATGATGCATGGTCCGTTCGAAGAACAAATTTCTGGCCGTATAGGTACTTGTGGAACTGCTTGGTGGCCTCTATTATAGCCAATAGCTCCTTCCTGGTCACGCAGTAGTTCCTCTCACTTTTTGAAGAACTCGACTGTAATACGAGAGTACTCTTTCTTCGCCATCGATCTGCTGGGACAGTACAGCTCCAATACCGCCGTTGCTCGCATCGGTGTCAACTACAAACATTTTTCCGGGTTTCGGATATGCCAGCACGGGTGATTCACACAGCTTCTCCTTCAAGGTCTAAAAGGCTACCTGGCATTCTTCATTCCAGACATACGGACAATTTTTCTCGGTTAACTGATGGAGACACTTAGCTATTTTGGCAAAGTCTTTGACGAATCTTCGATAGTAGGTTGCCAGACCCAGAAAACTTCGTAGTTGGCGCTTGTTGTTTGGTGTTGGCCAGCTTTTCACGGCTTCAATTTTCTCAGGGTCTGTTTTTAACCCCTTCTACTGATACGACGTGTCCCAGGTATTTTACTTCAGCTGCGAAAAGGGTACACTTGTCGGGACTAAGTTTCAAATTCGCCAGTCGCAATCGGGAGAAAACCTCTTCTAAGTTCCGCACATGCTCTTCGAACGTTCTCCCGATGACGATGATGTCATCTAGGTACACCAAGCAGGTTTTCCAGGTTACGCCACGTAGCACGTATTCCATCAGGCGTTCGAAAGTGGCTGGAGCATTGCAAAGCCCAAATGGCATCACCACAAACTGCCACAATCCGGTCCCAACTGAAAATGCGATCTTCTCTCGGTCCTTCTTGTCGATTTCTACCTGCCAGTAGCCACTCTTGAGATCGAGTGTAGAAAACCATTTTGCGTCGGCTAAAGTATCCATGATGTCATCGATGCGTGGGAGAGGGTAACTATCTTTCTTAGTGACGTCGTTAAGCTGCCAGTAGTCGACACAAAAATGAGTGCTACCATCCTTTTTCTTCACTAGAACTACTGGCGCGGCCCATGGACTGACAGAAGGTTCAATAACCCATGTTCTTCCATGTCCGAGATCCTTCTCCTTGTTTGGCTATAGGAAGACGTCTTGGTGCTTGTCGAATTGGCTTGGCTCCCTGTGTATCTATGACGTGAGTTACCATACTCGTTCTGCCTTGGTCATCCGGGCTTGTTGAGAAGATGTCACTGTACTTGGTGACCAGATCAGAGGCTCACGCTTTGGACCTTTGACGGAAGCGCAAATTGTGCATCTGCGGCACCAGTCCTCTACGTCTTCTCGAGCGTGGAGCCAGTAGACCCTTTCCCGCAATTTCGCTAAGGTTTTGTTAACACCAAGGTGGCCTCCCGAGGATCCTTCGTGCATCTCCTTAACCACATCGTGGATTCGGCTTTTGGGTAGTATAGTTTGCATCCTATAGGAGCTGCCATCCGCCGTTTCCCATTTCCGCTTGACTATGCCACCCACCACCTGAAGGGAGTTCCATTGTGCCCAATAGCTTTTCAGGGTTGCGCCATGCATTGAAACGTCTTTCCACTCCGGTCGCCCAGTTGTCTCCTTCCATACGAGCAATGGTCCTATGTCTTCATCGGCCAACTGGGCATTTCGAATCTCCTCCGGTGACCAACCTTCATCGAATTCGGTCGTTATCAATCGCAGATCAACGGGCGGTTCCTTTTCCACTATCCGTCGGCAATGCTTGCAGTTAGCTGGACATGGACGGCGGGATAGGGCGTCAGCATTTCCATGAACTCCGCCCTTCCGATGAACAATTTCATAGTCGTATGACTGCAATCTGTCGATCCATCTCGCAACTTGTCCCTCGGGGTTTTTGAAGTTAAGCAGCCATCACAGCGATGCATCGTCCGTTCGAAGAACAAATTTCTGGCCGTATAGGTACTTGTGGAACTGCTTGGTGGCCTCTATTATAGCCAATAGCTCCTTCCTGGTCACGCAGTAGTTCCTCTCACTTTTTGAAAGAACTTGACTGTAATACGAGAGGACTCTTTCTTCGCTATCGATCTGCTGGGAGAGTACAGCTCCAATACCGCCGTTGCTCGCATCGGTGTCAACTACAAACATTTTTCCGGGTTTCAGATATGCCAGCACGGGTGATTCACACAGCTTCTCCTTCAAGGTCTCAAAGGCTACCTGGCATTCTTCATTCCAGACATACGGACAATTTTTCTCGGTTAACTGATGGAGACACTTAGCTATTTTGGCAAAGTCTTTGACGAATCTTCGATAGTAGGTTGCCAGACCCAGAAAACTTCGTAGTTGGCGCTTGTTGTTTGGTGTTGGCCAGCTTTTCACGGCTTCAATTTTCTCAGGGTCTGTTTTTAACCCCTTCTACTGATACGACGTGTCCCAGGTATTTTACTTCAGCTGCGAAAAGGGTACACTTGTCGGGACTAAGTTTCAAATTCGCCAGTCGCAATCGGGAGAAAACCTCTTCTAAGTTCCGCACATGCTCTTCGAACGTTCTCCCGATGACGATGATGTCATCTAGGTACACCAAGCAGGTTTTCCAGGTTAGGCCACGTAGCACGTATTCCATCAGGCGTTCGAAAGTGGCTGGAGCATTGCAAAGCCCAAATGGCATCACCACAAACTGCCACAATCCGGTCCCAACTGAAAATGCGATCTTCTCTCGGTCCTTCTTGTCGATTTCTACCTGCCAGTAGCCACTCTTGAGATCGAGTGTAGAAAACCATTTTGCGTCGGCTAAAGTATCCATGATGTCATCGATGCGTGGGAGAGGGTAACTATCTTTCTTAGTGACGTCGTTAAGCTGCCAGTAGTCGACACAAAAACGAGTGCTACCATCCTTTTTCTTCACTAGGACTACTGGCGCGGCCCATGGACTGACAGAAGGTTCAATAACCCTTGTTCTTCCATGTCCGAGATCCTTCTCCTTGTTTGGCTATAGGAAGACGTCTTGGTGCTTGTCGAATTGGCTTGGCTCCCTGTGTATCTATGACGTGAGTTACCATACTCGTTCTGCCTTGGTCATCCGGGCTTGTTGAGAAGATGTCACTGTACTTGGTGACCAGATCAGAGGCTCACTTGAATAGCTGCACTGGCAATTTGACCTGCTTCAATATTGCAGACGTGGATTCCCGGGCTTTGTCTGTGTCCTGCCTCCTTTTCCAATGATGGTCGTGAGTGGCTTCCAAAGAGGTGATGGTGGAAACAGGCTGGCAGCGGCCGATGACTTCTCCCGCTTTGATGCTCATGGTTGAGGCTGTGGTGTTAAGGACTCTAACCGGCACGTATCCGTTCCTTAAAGATCTTACAAGGCTTCGTCCTACAATCAAACTGCACAATGCGGACGTCTTCGTTGGCTCTATCAGATAAGATCGGTGGTCTCCAGAATACCATCAAGCTTGGCCCATACAATACTCTCGGAAGATTTTGGTACATCAGTGTCGGTACATACTACCACATTAGTCTTGGGAATTTGGACGCTGGGGCCCTCCATCAATACTTCGACATTCTACCATTTCAATACCCGTTTGCCAAGATCCAACGTGATTCCATGTGGTCGTAGAAAATCCATTCGGAGAATGCAGTCATCCATCATGTTCGCGACCAGAAAATTATGTCGGAACGCAAGGTCTCCCACCTGTATCTGGAGGTTGACCTCTCCATGGAGAGGTGCAGTTTCTCCCGTAGCTGTCCGTGGTGAGAAAATCCTGTCCTTCTGAAGTAGTTGTTGCCTCACATGGTCTGGTCGGATGAGCGATCGAGTTGCACCAGTGTCGATGGTTATAGTGCAATTTTCTCCGTCAACTTGACCTGGAAGGCATAAGTCCCCTTCTCCACGATGTAGTCTTGATACAGTGATGGTGGTGCTGAGGACGTCGATCTCCCTAGCCAACCTCTGCCCCACGAAGTTGGCTCTTACATGTTTCCCGACCCCTCTGTTTGAAGGGCTTCCATTCTGGGCTCCTGACTCGGTCTAGATCTTCTCCTAGCTGCACACCCTGAACAATAGCTCGGTTTTCTTCGCTTCTTGCAGTCTCTTTGCAGGTGCCCCTTCTCTCCGCAATTCCAGCATCTACGCGCACCATTTACCTGCGGCTCTCGCTCAATTTCGACGTGCTCACACCTGCACTCGTCTGCCACTACCTCGCGAACCCGGGCAGTGGTACGAGTCACATTTTTCGCTGCCTCAAAGTTCAGACTGTAAGCCAATGCGTCCTTAACCGTTTGCTTTTGAGCCAAACGCACGGCTTGTTGCAATTCCGGGTCCTTTAGTGCGCTGATGAATGCTTCTGTTGCTGCATCAGCTCGATGTTCTGGGTCGTACGCTGGTAAGCCAAAAGTGCTAGTCGCTCAATGTCTTGGGCTAGCTGCTGTAGGGTTTCACCTGGTCAACCTTGTCCTCGACGCCTTGAATTTGTTTGTTCAGATGACCGAGCTCCGCTTTTATTTCGGTTGACTATTCCTTCAGCTTCTGTGTGATGTCTGCCTTGATTTCGATCGCTTGTTCATTGAGCTTCGCAGTTAAATTCGACGACTGTTCATTGAGCTTCGCAGTTAAATTAGATGACTGTTGTCGCAGGTCTTGCTGCATCAGCATCAACATTTGCATCAGCGCATTTTCTGGTTCCTTTGGGTTTGGTGTTTCTGCTTCTCCACCTTCTGCACCATTTTCTGCATCTGAGGGCTCACCCGAATCCAGATTTACGCCTTCCGATTCGATCGCGTCGCGCAAGCGTGCAATCAGTGTGGCCTCTGACCTTGCGTAGCCAAATTTCGCTGTTCCAATTCTTCCTTAACCTCCGACATGGTCAATTCATTAATTCTTAGATGCAAGTTTCGTGGCATTTTTCTTGTATTGGCTTTTCGTTTTTTTTCAACAGTTTTCACGTTAAATTTCACAACTGTGCAGTTTAAATATGTTTAAATGTTTTCACTTTTCGAATTTTTTTTTCTCACTTCTCGACACCACTGTCGCGTGTTATGGTTCGCGGCCAATAATTTTAATGTTCCGGGAAAGTGAAAACGCAATGTCTTTTAAATTAAATTGAAAGAGTTTATTTAATTACTAAAAAAAATGCACAATCACTCATTTAACTATTTCACAATTTTAATTAGAATCTAACTTTCACTTGTCAATTAAATTTCTCTAACAACTGTCTACACTTAACAATCAACGAAAATCACTCCACTATTACTCGGTCAATATCGCTTCTCAATTGGCTATCGCAGTTTTTACTATATCGCGGTTCTAATGAATGATCCCCCCATTCATTCAGCTCGCCTTTATATAGGGTCTCTACCTTTTCAACCCATTTCTCGTACATTTGCGAATGTTCTGCCGAGAGGTACCTGGTATATTCGAGCAGCCTAATGAGTGGAGTGACGTCACTTTCAGATGTTGATCATGCTTGGAGGGTTCTCGTGGCTTCGAGTAAATTATTTTGTTGATATTCTTAATGGTTGTGAAAACAATTGCGACAGTAGCTCGCAGAATTCTTTGTACATGTAACACAATATATATTGTTACATGCACGAATAATTTTGCGAGTTACATTCGCAATTATTTTCACAATCGTTAAGAAGATCATGATCAACAAAACGAACGTACTCGAAAACCCATTAATCATGATCAACAAAACGAACGTACTCGAAAACCCACCAGGCATCAACATCTGAAAGTGAGTCACTGCTCCATTCATTCACGCTGCTCGAATGTTCCCGCTAATTCGCCAATGTATGAGAACTGGGTTGAATGACTAGAGACCCTATATAAAGGCGAGCTGAATGAATGGGGGGATTCATTACAACCGCGATAGAAAACTGCGATTAAGTGGTGCGCGAAGTACAGGCGATATAGATTGTTTGAGTGCGAAGTGATTTTTAGTGGACAGTTGAAGTAGAAATTGATAGACGACTTGTAAAATAGTGAAAATTAAAATTGTGAAATAGTTAAATAAGTGATTGTGTATATTTATGTAATTGAATAAACTCTTTTAATTTAATTTAAAAGACATTGCGTTTTCACTTTCCCGGAACATTTAAATTATTGGCCGCGAACCATAACACGCGACAGTGGTGTCGAGAAGTGAGAAAGAAAATTTCGAAAAGTGAAAACATTTAACAGTTTTAAAGTGCACAATTGTGAAATTTAACGTGAAAACTGTTGAAAAAAAACGAAAAGCCAATACAAGAAAAATGCCAGGAAACTTGCATCTAAGAATTAATGAATTGACCATGTTGGAGGTTAAGGAAGAATTGGAACAGCGAAATCTGGCTACGCAAGGTACAAAGGCCACACTGATTGCACGCTTGCGCGACGCGATAGAATCGGAAGGCGTAAATCTGGATTCAGGTGAGCCCTCAGATGCAGAAAATGGTGCAGAAGGTGGAGAAGCAGAAACACCATAACCAAAGGAACCAGAAAATGCGCTGATGCAAATGTTGATGCTGATGCAGCAGGAGCAGCGATAACAGTCATCTAATTTAACTGCGAAGTTAAATGAACAATCAGCCAAGCTTAATGAATAATCAACTAAGCTAAATGAACAATCAGCGAAGCTAAATGAACAATCAGCGAAACTGGACCAACAAGCGATCGAAATCAAGGCAGACATCAAGGCAGCCATCACACAGAAGCTAGAGAAACAGTCAACCGAAATAAAAATGGAGCTCGGTCATCTGAGCAAACTAATTAAAGGCGTCGAGGAAAAGGTTGACCAGGTCGAGGAAAAGGTTTACCAGTTTGAGGAAAAGGTCAGCCAGGTCGAGGAAAAGGTCAGCCAGGTCGAGGAGAGAATCAACCATGAGGTGGAAAACATGAAAAAGGAATTAGAAGCAGCGAAGGCAGTAGTAACCACCTCACCAGCCCCGCTTATAACCGCAGCGTAAAGCACATCCATAAATGTGAAAGCACCAATATTCGACGGGCAAACGGTCTGGAGCATTTACAAAACCCAGTTTGAAGCCGCCGCTAGGGCAAATCACTGGAATGAGCAGGAACGAGCAACTGCATTAATTCTTGCTCTAAGAGGCCCAGCTGCCGAGCTTTTGCAGACTATCCCCGCCGAGTTGCACTCAAACCCGGCTGCTATAATGAATGCGCTCGACATGTGTTATGGAGACGACCATCTGAACCAGATTTATCGGTCACAGCTAAGGCATCGGGTGCAGAAGTCTGGTGAAACCCTACAGCAGCTAGCCCAAGACATTGAGCGACTAGCACTTTTGGCTTACCCAGCCTACGACCCAGAACATCGAGATGACGCAGCAACAGAAGCATTCATCAGCGCACTAAAGGACCCGGAATTGCAACAAGCCGTGCGTTTGGCTCAAAAGCAAATGGTTAAGGACGCATTGGCTTACAGTCTGAACTTTGAGGCAGCGAAAAATGTGACTCGTACCACTGCCCGGGTTCGCGAGGTAGTGGCAGACGAGTGCAGGTGTGAGCGCGTCGAAATTGAGCGGGAGCCGCAAGTAAATGGTGCGCGTAGATGCTGGAATTGCGGAGAGGAGGGGCACCTGCAAAGAGACTGCAAGAAGCGAAGAAAACCGAGCTATTGTTCAGGGTGTGCAGCTAGGAGAAGATCTAGACCGAGTCAGGAGCCCAGAATGGAAACCCTTCAAACAGAGGGGTCGGGAAACATGTAAGAGCCAACTTCGTGGGGCAGAGGTTGGCTAGGGAGATCGACGTCCTCAGCACCACCATCACTGTATCAAGACTACATCGTGGAGAAGGGGACTTATGCCTTCCAGGTCAAGTTGACGGAGAAAATTGCACCATAACCATCGACACTGGTGCAAATCGATCGATCATCCGACCAGACCATGTGAGGCAACAACTACTTCAGAAGGACAGGATTTTCTCACCACGGACAGCTACGGGAGAAACTGCACCTGTTCACGGAGGGGTCAACCTCCAGATCCAGTAGGGAGAACTTGTGTTCCGACATAATTTTCTGGTGGCGAACATGATGGATGACTGCATTCTCGGAATGGATTTTCAGCGACCACATGGTTTCACGTTGGATTTGGGCAAACGGGTATTGAAATGGTAGAATGTCGAAGTATTGATGGAGGATACCAGCGTGCGAATTCCCAAGATGAATGTAGTAGTATGTGCCGACACTGATGTACCGAATTCCTCTGAAGGCATTGTATGGGCCAAGCTTGATGGTGATTCGGGAGACCACCGATCTTATCTGATAGAGCCAACGAAGACGTCCGCATTGTGCAGTTTGATTGTAGGACGAAGCCTTGTAAGATCTTTAAGGAACGGATACGTGCCGGTGAGAGTCCTTAACACCACAGACTCAACCATGAGCATCAAAGCGGGAGAAGTCATCGGCAGCTGCCAGCCTGTTTCCACCATCACCTCTTTGGAAGCCACTCACGACCATCATTGGAAAAGGAGGCAAGACACAGACAAAGCCGGGGAATCCACGTCTGCAATATTGAAGCAGGTCAAATTGCCAGTGCAGCTATTCAAGCGAGCCTCTGATCTGATCACCAAGTACAGTGACATCTTCTCAACAAGCCCGGATGACCAAGGCCGAACGAGTATGGTAACACACGTCATAGATACATAGGGAGCCAAGCCAATTCGACAAGCACCAAGACGTCTTCCTATAGCCAAACAAGGAGAAGGATCTCGGACATGGAAGAACAAGGCGTTATCGAACCTTCTGTCAGTCCATGGGCCGCGCCAGTAGTCCTAGTGAAGAAAAAGGATGGTAGCACTCGTTTTTGTGTCGACTACTGGCAGCTTAACGACGTCACTAAGAAAGATAGTTACCCTCTCCCACGCATCGATGACATCATGGATACTTTAGCCGACGCAAAATGGGTTTCTACACTAGATCTCAAGAGTGGCTACTGGCAGGTAGAAATCGACAAGAAGGACCGAGAGAAGATCGCATTTTCAGTTGGGACCGGATTGTGGCAGTTTGTGGTGATGCCATTTGGGCTTTGCAATGCTCCAGCCACTTTCGAACGCCTGTTGGAGTACGTACTACGTGGCCTCACCTGGAAAACCTGCTTGGTGTACCTAGATGACATCATCGTCATCGGGAAAACGTTCGAAGAGCATGTGCGGAACTTAGAAGAGGTTTTCTCCCGATTGCGACTGGCTAATTTGAAACTTAGTCCCGACAAGTGTACCCTTTTCGCAGCTGAAGTAAAATATCTGGGACACGTCGTATCAGCAGAAGGGGTCAAAACAGACCCTGAGAAACCTGAAGCCGTAAAAAGCTGGCCAACACCAAACAACAAGCGCCAACTACGAAGTTTTCTGGGTCTGGCAACCTACTATCGAAGATTCGTCAAAGACTTTGCCAAAATAACTAAGTGTCTCCATCAGTTAACCGAGAAAAATTGTCCGTATGTCTGGAATGAACAATGCCAGGCAGCCTTTGAGACCTTGAAGGAGAAGCTGTGTGAATCACCCGTGCTGGCATATCCGAAATCCGGAAAAATGTTTGTAGTTGACACCGATGCGAGCAACGGCGGTATTGGAGCTGTACTCTCCCAGCAGATCGATGGCGAAGAAAGAGTCCTCTCGTATTACAGTCGAGTTCTTTCAAAAAGTGAGAGGAACTACTGCGTGACCAGGAAGGAGCTATTGGCTATAATAGAGGCCACCAAGCAGTTCCACAAGTACCTATACGGCCAGAAATTTGTTCTTCGAACGGACCATGCATCATTGAGATGGCTGCTCAACTTCAAAAACCCCGAGGGACAAGTTGCGAGATGGATCGAAAGATTGCAGTCATACGACTATGAAATTGTTCATCGGAAGGGCGGAGTTCATGGAAATGCTGACGTCCTATCCCGCCGTCCATGTCCGGCTAACTGCAACCATTGCCGATGGATTGAGGAAAAGGAACCGCCCGTTGATCTGCGATTGATAACGACTGAATTCGATGAAGGTTAGTCACCGGATGAGATTCGAAATGCCCAGTTAGCCGATGAAGACATCGGACCATTGCTCGTATGGAAGGAGACAACTGGGCGACCGGAGTGGAAAGACGTTTCAATGCATGGCGCAACCCTGAAAAGCTATTGGGCACAATGGAACTCCCTCGAGGTGGAGGGTGGCGTACTCAAGCGGAAATGGGAAACGGCGGATGGCAGCTCCTATAGGATGCAAACTATACTACCCAAAAGCCGAATCCACGATGTGGTTAAGGAGATGCACGAAGGATCCTCAGGAGGCCACCTTGGTGTTAACAAAACCTTAGCGAAATTGCGGGAAAGGTTCTACTGGCTCCACGCTCGAGAAGACGTAGAGGACTGGTGCCGCAGATGCACAATTTGCGCTTCCGTCAAAGGTCCAAAGCGACGACTGAGAGGACAAATGCAAACCTATAACGTGGGTGTGCCGTTCAAAAGGATTGCTGTTGACATCGCAGGACCCTTTCCTGAATCCGAATGGGGAAATCGATACACGCTGGTTGTGGCCGATTATATCAGCAAGTGGCCCGAGGTCTACCCCATTCCCAACCAGGAAGCAATTACTGTACCCGAACAGCTAGTGTTAAATTGGGTCAGTAGGCACGGCGTACCTTGTGAACTACATTCAGATCAAGGTCGAAACTTCGAGTCACTAGTTTTTGGCGAAAAGTGCGAGCTGTTGGGAATACGGAAAACGAGGACAACACCACTGCATCCCCAATCCGATGGAATGATCGAACACCTTGCCAAGATGGTTGACGAGAACCAAAGGGACTAGGACCGACACATCCCACTATTTTTGATGGCGTACAGAGCTGCTGAACATGCATCGACGGGCCAAGCCCCAGCCAAAGTCATTTTTGGAAAGACTATTCGTCTACCAGCTGATATAAAGTACGGAACACCCCCCGAGAAACCCGAAACCATCTCGGAGTACGCAAGTGAGCTAAGACAATGGTTGAACCAGATACATCGGACAGTGCGAAAACACCTCGAATCGGCTACTGACCGCATGAAGACCAGGTATGATCTCAAGGCAAATTCTACTGGCTTCCAGCAAGATGACTTGGTGTGGCTATATAACCCGCAACGGCGAAAGGGTAGGTCTCCAAAGTTGCAACATAATTGGGAGGGACCATACCGAGTTACAAAGCGAATCAACGACGTCGTATACCGAATACAGGAACCACGTAAGCCAAGAGCCAAAATGAAGATCGTGCACCTGGACCGTCTTGCCCCATATTACATCCAGGGAGGATTGACTACAACTGGCGACACATCTCTTCGGGGCAAAAAGAACTGAGGTGGGGGGCAGTGTTACATGTGCAAAGAATTCTGCGGGCTACTGTTGCAATTGTTTTCACAACCATTAAAAACATCAACAAAATGAATTTACTCGAAACCAAGAGAACCCACCAAGCATGATCAACATTTGGAAGTGAGTCACTGCTCCATTGATTAATCTGCTCGAACATACCAGATACCTCTCGGCAGAACATTCGCGAGAAATGCATTGACCGGATGGAGACATTCATTACAACCGCGATAGAAAACTGCGATTACAGATAGTGGAACGCGAAGTAAAGGCGATTGATTGTTTGAGTGCGAAGTGATTTTAAGAAGACAGTTGTAAGAGGACTTAATTGACAAGTGAAATTAAAATTGTGAAATAGTAAAATAAGTGATTATGCATATTTAATCGATTTAATAAACTCCTTTAATTTAATTTAAAAGACATTGCGTTTTCACTTCCCCGGAACATTAAAAATTATTGGCCGCGAACCATAACACGCGACAGTATGTTATATCCCGCGGTAGTACTTAAGAATATTAATGTTTATTACCTAATGTTTTTTTTCTGCCATTAAATGTGAAAAGTTTAAATATTCGGATGATTGCAAGAAGAGCTTCAGAATTCCGGCACTGATGAAGAGATAACTTTCTTCGAAATGCCGGTATCTAGATAGTACATTTAATAACAAATAGCATTTAAAAAAAGGAAATTTTATTTTTATATTTTTCTGTATCATTACCGGTGCTTTTATTTCCAAAAGGCAAATCGCAGAAAATAGATTCGAACTTCCAGACTCTTGATGAAATTCACAAAAGAAAATAAAACTGCACGAAAAAAACGAGTTAAATCGTAAAAGTTACATGAAAAATAATCGCACTCCTTCAGAGCACATAGGCGAACATGTTCAACGTTTTCCAAGTCGAATGACAGGATTGTCCGCTGGATGCTTTAGATGTATATAATGATCTCTTAGGATCACTCTGCTGTCCTTCCAACTTGCTTAACGCTACATTCTATAATTTAAATTTTATGTTGTGTTTTCGTGGGTTTTATATATTTACTTTTTATTACAGAATCAGTTTATCTAGCGCAGTCACCGCAACTTTACAAACAAATGGCTATAGCTGCTGATTTTGATAAGGTTTTCACTGTTGGTGCGGTTTTTCGCGCGGAAGATTCAAATACACATCGTCATCTGACTGAATTCGTTGGGCTAGACCTAGAAATGTCGTTTAAATATCATTATCATGAAGTTCTTCACACTATTGGGGATGTTTTAACTGCTATTTTCAAGGGTCTTCAAGAGAAGTATGTTTACTTATTTACTTAATTCATTTAAATGCATTGCTATTTCAATGATTCACTGAATCAAAAATTACATATCTATAGAATTTATGATCCGAGAAATGCTAAACGCGGCATCTAAATGCTAGAAAATTAGTTCTACAACTTTATGGTGGGTCAAAATGACCCGAACTTTTAACCGCATTTTATTCCTTTCATTTAGTAGAAATTTAAAAAATGATCTATTTATGAGATGAGTAATTCCCAGATTAGTGGAAAAAGATTAAATATTGAAGGAACTTTTCATATATTTATGAAATACAATTATCGCTGATTATAACCTAAATTGACAAACGCCGAATGAAAGAAGTAACATATTCCTTTTCAGGATTATAGTTTCCTAAAATTTCAGACATGTATATATATACATATATAAAGTATATATATATATAAATATATATATATATATATATATATATATATATATATATATGTGTATATATATATATATATATATATATATATATATATATATATATATATATATATAAAATTTCAGACATGTAGATATATACATATATATAGTATATATATAAATATATATATATATATATATATATATATATATATATATATATATATATATATATATATATATGTATAGTATATATATAAATATATATATATATATATATATATATATATATATATATATATATATATATATATATAGTATATATATATATATATATATATATATATATATATATATATATATATATATAGTATATATATATATAGTATATATATAAATATACATATATAGTATATATATAGTATACATATAAATATATATATATATATATATATATATATATAGTATATATATATATATATATATATATATATATATGTATATATATACATATATATAGTATATATATATATATATATATATATATATATATATATATATATATGTGTGTGTGTGTGTATACATATATATATATATATATATATATATATATATATATATATATATATATATATATATATATATATATATATATATATATATATATAGTGTATCTATATCTATATATATATATATATATATATATATATATATAGTATATATATATATATATATATATATATATATATATATATATATATATATATATATATATATATATTTATATATATATATATATATATATATATATATATATATATATATATATTGCGAACTCCGGCGTACCAACTTTCTCCCATTCGCAACTTCAAATTGCCGCAGAAATATCTCCACCTTCCTTTGGGCACTCCTACCTTGTTCACTGTGTATTTATTTATTTTTATTAAAATTTTACCAATTTCCCTATAATTTTAATTTTCACATCATCATAATCCTACCCTTTCCCTTATTTTCAATTACAAAAAATAGTATATAATAATAATTTTTTTTCCCACTAACAACATTCCTTTCATTAATTCTCACTAACAATACTTCGTTCAGTACTTTTCCCCTAACAAAACCTAATTCCAGATGCATAGTTGAAGTTGCTTATGATGATGAATGCGAAATCAACAAAACATGGCCCCGTTGGTAGAGTCGCGGATTCTCGACCGGGGGTCTGCTGGGACCCTGGGTTCAAGTTCCGGGAGCGCAGGGAAGCACTCTTTTTGGAGTATCGGCAAAATCAAGAGTTTCCGTATATGTATATGTGACACTTTGCATCTAATGAAACGCTTCTTTGATTATGCAAATTGCTATATATGCAAAAAAAAAATGAAAATTATTGCGTTTGTCGATACGAAAAAAAGATGTGTGGGTACCGGAAGCGAGGTGTAATGAACTTCGATTACATTACCCAGATGCGGCAGCGGTAATGAAAAATGAGATGATTGCGGGATCGGATTTGCTCAAAGTGAAATGCTAGATTGGGTCCTTGAATTGAGGGCATTCGGTATTTGAATTCGAGAAGAACAGTAGGGATTGCTTTTGGCGGTGCATTAAATTTTAATTCGGGGAGGTAGGAATTTTTTTATTTGAAGGAAGAGGGAGTTTTCGCGTTTTTTGTGGAGGTGATTTACGGAATGAATTGTTCGGCATGTGGTTTTGAAGAAAAAGGGGATTTTTTGCATTTTACTCGTCAAAGTGGTTTTTCGAATTAACAATTCGAGGATGTGTGTCAGTGGTGACGAAGGTAAAGTTTGGTTTGGATTAATGATCCAAAGTGATTAGCGGGCTTAAAAAAGGTGAATAAAATACTTAGAAACGACGTGCAATTTTTTGTATTAGAAGTGAAGATTTGGCGATTCGAGCGGGTCTCGTAAATAATGGATGAATACGTATAAAATTACGAAAATGTGGTGAGAACGAAACGAGGAAATTCCGGTTTTTTTACTATTAATTAATTTGGATAAAGCTGGTTGTGTCCCTTCGTGGAGTGACATCAATTCGGAAATATTCTGAACATTTAATAACTGAAACAACTCGTGATCAAACGGCCCTTAGCAATAGACAATATTAATAAGAGAGTTAAAGTAATTTATTAATTTTTTATTATTTTTGGTAGTTGCTCAGTTCCCCTTCTGTTGCAGAGCGCTCCGCAGCCGTAAAAAAAAGGGTAAGTATTTTTGAATTCTGTTTTTTTCTCTTGGTTTCTCTCACTATACAACAACGTGAATCCATTAATTGTTTTCCTTGTGTAAATTCTTGAAGTAGCATTTAATTGAAAGAAAATTTTCGTCTATTAGTATTATTTTTTTTTTTTGAATCAAATTAAAATTTGTTAAAGGAAGAAAACGGGCCTATTGAATTGCATTTTTTTGTAATTATTTCTATTGGATAAATTGGTGCCTTGTGAACAAATTGCAAAAAAAAATTTAAGACATGAAGTGCTAAAATAATTATTTTTCATTTTCAATGTGACCTCTCCTTTCCCGTCCTTTTCCCTTCGTGTTAGGTTTTATATGTAAGGTGGCTTAAAACGAGCAGAGGGTGTCCCGGAAGTCCCCCGACACGACTGAGCGCTAGCGGGCCTCAGTATGCCAACCCTTCTGTTAAAACATAATGTCTGCTACTGCGGTGACTTCCGTGGTTGCAACCACATATATATATATATATATATATATATATATATATATATATATATATATATATATATATATATATATATATATATATATATATATATATATATATATATATATATATATATCTAGGTATATATGAATATATATTTATGTATATAAATAAATATCTAGGTATATATGAATATATATTTATGTATATATGTATAGATATATATATATATATATATATATATATATATATATATATATATATATATATATATATATAAATGTGTGTATATATATATATATATATATATATATATATATATATACATAAATAAAAGTATATATATATATATATATATATATATATATATATATATATATATATATATTTATATTTATATATATATATATATATATATATATATATATATATATATATATATATATATATATATATATATATATATATATATATAGAGGTATATATGTGTATATATATATATATATATATATATATATATATATATATATATATATTTATATATATATATATAGAGGTATATATGTATATATATATATATATATATATATATATATATATATATGTATATATATATATATATGTATATATATATATACTAGTTTATATATATATATATATATATATATATATATATATATATATATATATATATATATATATGCATATATATACATACATATATATATATATATATATATATATATATATATACTCGTATATATATATATATAGATATATATAATATATCTAAATATCTAGGTATATATGAATATATATTTGTGTATATATATATATATATAGATTTATATATATCTAAATATAAATGTGTATATATATATATATATATATATATATATATATATATATATATATATATATATATATAAAAGTATATATATATATATATATATATATATATATATATATATATATATATATATATAAAAGTATATATATATATATATATATATGCATATATATACATACATATATATATATATATATATATATATATATATATATATATATATATATACTCGTATATATATATATATATATATAGATATATATAATGTATCTAAATATCTAGGTATATATGAATATATATTTGTATATATATATATATATATATATATATATATATATATATAGATTTATATATATCTAAATATAAATGTGTATATATATATATATATATATATATATATATATAAAAGTATATATATATATATATATATATATATATATATATATATATATATATATATATATATATATAGTAGTATATATATATATATATATATATATATATATATATATATATATATATATATCTAGGTATATATGTATATATATATATATATATATATATATATATATATATATCTAGGTATATATGTATATATATATATATATATATATTTTTATATATATATATATATATATATATATATATATATATATATATATATATATATATATATGTATATATATATACGAGGTGTGGCTATTAAATAACGGGACTGACGTTGTAAAAAATTTTATTTTCATTGTATACATAATCACTTATTATCACCTTCAATATACACCCCTTCTCTATCCCTGCAACGCTCCATGCGAATTTTCCACTGTTTGAAACAGTGCTGGAAGTCATCTTCTGTCAACTCCTTCAGGACTCTTGCCGCTTTCTCTTTTACAGCTTCTACGGATTCAAATCTCGTGCCTTTCAATGCAGATTTCACCTTAGGGAAAAGATAGAAGTCACATGGTGCTAGGTCTGGTGAGTAAGGTGGATGTTCTAACACTGGGATGCTGTACTTGGCCAGGAACCGCTTAACTGATAACGCGGAATGAGCTGGCGCATTGTCTTGGTGCACAACCCATGATTTGTCCTTCCACATTTCGGGTCGTTTTTTTCTTACTCTTTCACGTAGTTTACCAAGTACCTCAAGGTCGCAATATTGATTAATTGTTTGACCTTCAGGAACCCAGTGAAGGTACACAATCCCATGAATATCGAAAAAAACAATCATCATTGCTTTAAATTTTGACTTGCTCATTCTTGCTTTTTTGGCTCTCGGTGAAGTTGGGGTCTTCCAATGCATAGATTGGCGCTTCGTTTCCGGATCATAAGTAAAAAACCACGATTCATCACATGTTATTATCCTTTCCAATAAATTTGGGTAATTTTCAATGGTATTCAAAGTGTCAGTACAAACATTTTTGCGAGCTGCTTGTTGTTCAATCGTGAGAATTTTCGGTACCATTTTTGCACACACTTTTCGCATGTTCAAATTGTCACGTAAAATTTGCCGTACACATTCTTTATCAATGCCTACAGTTTCAGCAACTGCACGAATACTAAATCGACGGTCAGACCGAATCAAATTAGCAACTTTTTCAACATTGTCATCCGTTTTTGATGTTGAAGGACGACCTGGCCGCGAATCATCTTCAACGTCTTGTCGACCATCTTGAAAATGCTTAAACCATTCAAAAACACGAGTCCGCGATAAACATTCACTGCCATACACTTCTTTTAGTAAATTATAAGTTTCGGTAGCGGTTTTTCCAAGTTTGAAGTGAATTTAACAACAATTCGTTGCTCTATTATTACGCTAACCATTTTTCCGGCAAAACCAAATAACAACACTAACGTAAATGAAGGTTACGTCTCAACGATGTTGTTTACAGAAACGAGACTAACTGCATTCTGTAGAGGAAGACTCAAACTAAACAGCTGTTGTTCAATGCCGGTTGACGCATGCGCACTCGTTCCACTGCAGCGTCAGTCCCGTTATTTAATAGCCACACCTCGTATATATACATATATATTGTTGCGAATTCCGGCGTACCGACTTTCTCCCATTCGCAACTTCTAATTGCCGCCGTAACATTTCACCCTTCCTTTGGGCACTCCTACCTTTTCCTCTGTGTATTCATTTAATTTTATTAACATTTTCCAATTTCCCTTCAACTTTTATTTCTTCATCATCACCATCCTACTCTTATTTCCAACTAAAATCATATAACATATACTAATAATTTCAATTTTCCCACTAACAACACTCCCTACATTAATTCCCACTAACAAAATTTCATTCTATTCATTTTCCCTAACAAAACCTAATTCCTTCCTTAACACTAACTAATTCCATTCCCACTAACAAATTTTATTTTTTTGTATACTAACAAAAATGAATTCACTGATTACTAACAATCTCATGCCCGCATCGTCGAAGTTGCTTATGAGATGAATGGGAGATCGACCATCCACGGCACCATTGGCTGCGTCGTGAGTCCTCGATCATGGGTCTGCTGGAACCCTGAGTTCAAGTTCTCCCGGGCGCACGGAAGCACTCTTTTTTTTGGGGTATCGGCAAAATCAATAGTTTTCGTAATGTACTCGTATGTGTGACACTTTACATTCAATCAAGCGATTCTTGGGGATGTAAATTGCCATATATGCAAGTCAATTGAAACTATTGTGATTGTCGATACGGGAACAAAAAAATGTGTGGGTAGCGGAATCGAAGTGTAATGAACTTCGATTACGTTACCCAGATGTGGCAGCGGTAATTTAAAAATGAAGAGGATTGCGGGATACGAATTGGATGAAGGTGAAATGCGGGATTAAGTTGCGAGGAATTGGGGAGTCAGTTTTTGGATTTGAAAGAGATAAGGGTGTTTTGTGTGCTCAGTGGAATTGATTTTTGGAGGATTTTAAAATTGGGAAAAAAGGGAGTTGGTATTTGAAAAAAAAAATATAAAAGACTTTTGCATTGCGGGATATGAGTGATTTTTGTGTATTTTAAAATTGGAGAAAAAAAAAGTTTTTGGATTGAAAAATGTGATGGTGAATCAAATAGATTTTTCCTTTGAAGTTTTAATGAAGAAGTAAGAGAGTGAAAGTTTGAGAAAGTGAGGAATATTGGATTTTGGAAGAGAAAGGAGTTGAATTTGTGCGGTGGGAAAAAAGAAACAGAAAAGAAGAAGAAAAGATTTTATTGAGTTGAAGTGCGGGGAGACGAAAGTTGAAAGTTATTAAAAAAAAAAAAAAAAACTAAATTTTGTTGGTTGGTGAAGAGGATCAGGTGCCTTGAGTGCAGTTTTTTTTTTGCGAATACGGATCAGACAGTTGAAAGTGGCCGTTGTGTTTTTAGTTTTTCGTTGTTTTAATATTGAAATCTGATTTTCAGTGGCCCCACGCTTCTTTGTTTGTACATCACCGGGCGCTCGGGATTTTGCAAGGAAAGGAGTAAGTAACAATCATATTTTGTTTCAAAATTTTACAAATGATTTTTATAAATAATTTTTATATTTGAATTGATTTGGTTTGTTGTATTTTAGTGTATATTATTTTGTTTAACTCTCAAAAGGGCCTTTTACTCGTAATTTCGTTTTTCACACAAAATTTGATACACGTTCTTTGATCCATTTTTTTGAATAACTAAAAATCGAAGACGATTGAAAACACGTGCAAGTAAAGCAGCTATCACCAATCGAGTGAACATTCAAAATGGCCGAGCTTGTCGGCATAAGTGACAGACATGAGTATCAACATAACGCCACAAAAAAAATCGAAATTCGAATATACGTAACCCGCGAAAATTCAAAATTCGTGATACTTTTTGAACACATCTCGTATATATATGTATATATATATATATATATATATATATATATATATATATATATATATATATATATATATATATATATATATATACGTCGTCACGTATATATAATTATTTCAGCTATATAATATGTTTAGTTTGTTTGTAAGAGGCATAACGGTTAGAAGTGTTTCGCGTTCTCGGCGGATCCAAGGTCTAGAACTTTTGGCCAAAAACAACACCACTATCATGTCTCATCCACCATATTCACCGGATTTGGCCAAATGTGACTTTTTCTTGTTCCAAAAACTGAAGAGGCATATGAAAGGAAAACTGTGTAGTGAGCTGTTTACGCATAACGCTTTAGCCATCACATACTAGATGTAAATTAAGATGGCTACTACTACAGACTCTTTAATACTTAATCAAGACAAATTATTAAAGCTTATTACGAAGGTGTTTGCGAACTATAAGAAGTCTCCTAAGACAAGAAAAACAGCGTCATATATTGAGACTAGAGTCGAAGCCTTAGAGTCACTATTGGAACAATTTAATGATCGTCACGCTACAATAGTTTGTGAATTGGAGAAGAATGAACAGGCTGATTTATCTTATTTTACCGAAGATAGATATGAATAAGTCGAAGAAACATACATAGAATACAAGGCCTAAATGAAAGATGATTTAAAGGAGATAAACAAAGGTTCAACATCAGTAACCTTCAGCATCATCTGTATCACCAGGACCCAGTTGCGAGGTACGTCTACCGCAGATTAGTTTACCTAACAATGGTAGTATTTTCATGACATGTTCCTGTCTCTAATACATACTAAAGCGAGCACAAGTGCTGTCCAAAAACTACATTACCTAAAGAGTTGTCTTCATGGAGAAGCTGAAATTGTGTTGAAGAACCTTACTACTACAGAAACCAACTATAACGAGGCTTGGTTATTATTGACGAGGCGTTATAACAATAAAAGGTTCAATACAAATGAAGTTTTAAAGTGGCTGTTTGGACAAAGAGCAATCAACGTCGAGACAGCTAACGCCATAAAACACCTATTGGACACTACTTCATGGGACGTTATTATCAATCATCTCGTGGTTTCTAAATTAGGCCAAGAATCGAGAAAACAATTGGAGATTCAGCTAAGTCAAAAGAAGACGGACGAGTTGCCAACCTGGGAACAGCTTAAGAAATTTATGGAGACTAGATTTAGAATGATAGAGATGTTAGTAGGAACTAAGTTGACAAAGCGAGTACCAATAAAATCATTTCAAACAATTTTCGAAGTATCATCTCAAAGATCGCGTAGATTATGCACAACGCAATAAATTATGCTTTAATTGTCTTGCACCGACTCATACGGTAAGGTGATGTCATCAATTGACGAGTTGTCGACGTTGTGGACGTCGCCACCATTCATTACTGCATCTAGAGAGAGAAAAGGAAGAAAACCAAGGGACATCTAAAGGAGATAAAGAAAATTCATAACCACACACACAAGATACGACGAAGATATTATCAAACTTTTCTAAAACATCATCCTGCGACGTTATATTCGCAACTGCAGTGATTAGGGCACAATTAGCTTGCGGATATTTTTATGTAATCAGGGCATTAGTTGATCAGGGGTCACAGGCTTCGATTTTTACGGAGGCTACTGTACAATTACTGGGACTTAAGCGTACAACAATCAATGGCTTGGTGTCTGGAGTGGGAGATGGTCACACCCGAGTTAAGTATTACGTATCTTTACGCATTAAATCATGCCATCAGCCAGGTAAATCAATCTCAGTAAATGCATTTGTGTTACAAACCCTTACATCTATGGTTCCATCTAGGATAATTCATTCACCTGATTGGCTCGAATTAGAGAATTCACAACACCGAGTAAAATTGGTATCTTACTCGGAGCTGAAGTATACGGAGAAATACCGAAAAGGGGCGTAATCAAAAATCCATATAGAAATTTAATTGCTCAGGACACCAGTCTAGGATCGATTGTATCAGGTCAGTTGTCGCCAGATTCAACTTCAGCGAATAAAATTATTAGCATGCACACACAAATCAAAGAAGATGAGTTGTTGAGAACATTCTGGGAATTAGAATAAGAACCAGAAATACAGCCAGAAGATACTAAGCGAAGAAGAGATAAGATGTGAAGAACTTTTTGAATCAACTACTGTAAGAGATAATGATGGTCGTTTTATCGTATGGTTGCCGTTCAAATCGGAAGATCCAGAGTGTCAATACGGGCAATCGCTGCAAATAGCATCAAGACGGTTTACGTCTATGGAAGAGATATTAAATCAGAATTTAAAAATACGCAAAGAATATGTGAAAGTGATAGAGGAGTATATAATAGAGTTTAATCATATGCAACTTGTACCAAAAGAAGACATAATAAATCCTAGAGTAGTGTACCTACCTCATCATTCTGTAGCACGAGATGACAAGGATACGACTAAAGTTCGTGTCGTATTTGACGCTTCCTGTAAAGGTTTAAATAACGTATCCCTTAATGATGATTTACTAGTCGGACCAAAATTAAAACAAGATATGCACCACCTCTTGTTAAGATGGCGGGATCACAAAATCGGTATTATTGCAGACTTCATTAAAATGTACTGACAATTACGTGTTAGTAAGGAAGACGTTAATTATCAACGCATCGTGTGGAGAGCTAACGTAAATGATCCACTGGAACATTATCAGCTATTGATTTTAACCTTTGGCACGGCTTCTGCCCCGTATTTAGCGGTAAAGTCACTATACAGAGACTGAGAAGATACAATTCCCTGTGGCGGTAAAACTAATAAAACAGGATTTGTATATTGATGATTTAAAGACAGGAGCAGAAACAAAGAGAAATAATCGAAATATTTGAGCAATTAAACAAACTAATGAAGTTAGGTGAATTCACCTTTCAAAAATGGAGTAGCAATTCAAGTTTGGTAGTGAATTATATCGGAAATGAAAAGAGAGAAGATGAAACAGTAAGAATCAAAACGGATACAACACTAAAAATACTAGGACTGATGGAATAGAGCGAAGGATACCCTGGAATATGAAATTAAGCTAACAAAACGTAAGGTGGTTTCCGATATCGCACGGTTGTTCGATCCACTGGGCCTGGGAGCTCCAACAATCGTAACAGCGAAAATATTCATACAAAGACTTTGGCTGTCCGAAATCGAGCTACCAGAACCATTACTAAAAGACTGGATGATCTACAGAGAAGAATTACAAGTTCTTTCTAGTTTTTCTATAGCCCGATGGACTGGACGTTTGTAGTAATCGAGCAGTTAAAGGGTTAAAGAAAAACTCAAACATAAAATGTCCCAGATCAATTGAAACGATCGAACCGGTACGATTGCAGATTGAATTGGAACAATTTCCGATTGAGCTAGAACAATTTGCGATCGAACTGGTACGATTTGAGATTGATCTGGTACGATGAAATACTTTTGACAGGGGAGTTGTCATTGAGTGAAGAAGGAGACTTGAGAGGTAACCCACGTTTGGGAATTAGTGCCGGTGCTGGTGATAGTTCAGTACAGGAACATAGTTGCCCATAATCGTAGCAGTTCGGACCCGATAACGCGCTACAGTCATCTCAATGAAGCTGACCCCAACCGTCTCCTTCTGAAGGCCCATTACAGAAACTGCAATAGCTACTCAAAAGATAGCCTGTACGGTACTGGCAGCAAGTCCCAGCATTTGGTGCGAAAATCAAACAATATTTTTAGAAATATTGCCAAAAGCCCATCGTTCCTGAATGCTAACAAAAGCAAAGAACATTCGCGGAAGTTACGCAATTTCTCTCTCAAGGCACGCAGTAGTAGTAGCAGTAGAAGCAAGTACCGTAAAATAGGCAACAGTTGTAATATCGGTCTTCTGGACGACTCACTGCAGAGTCAGGCGAATCAATCGGACGACACGAGTGGAAGCGGTTCTTTGAACGGTATTAAAATCAGTTTGACCAACATTCATCGCCGTAAAACGGAGTTTAATCGCCAATTGAGTGCCCCGATTGGCTCGACTGCGTCTCCGCGGCAACGCACCAACAGCAATAGTCCCACAAACACACTGCATCACCAAAATTGCTCGTCGTCAAAACAATCCGCCTCGTCGTCGTGTTGCTTCTCATATAATAATAATAGTTTAAATCGACCGAATAAGAAACAAAAAGGTCTCCGGCTGAATGAGAAGCGTCAATTGAACGACGTTCCGTCACTCCGCCGCCGCTCTTGTGACAAAAAAATCGAAAAGAAGTGCTACGGCGTTTGAGTTGTGTAAATTCTTTTTCGGATCTTTGTTGGCTGAAAGTTTATTGCTATTATCCTTGTTAATCTCATAACGAAGTGAATATCTATAAGTTGTATCCTTTGCATTCGTCAAATCGGTGGATAGTTTCATTCGTCCCATCTAAACGAAAGGCTCATCTGTCGTGCAAAGCAAAATTGTTATCAGAGAATCCATGCAAACATCCAACAATTATACTACCCGCAGATATAATCTACAGAGATCTAAAGACTATAATTGATTTTGAAATAGATGTTTCAGAGTCGGAATTACAGGACCATCTGCATCGTCGTCGAGCGCTCGGAGGACCATGCGGGTGAGTACCCTTTTATTGCGTCATAAATATATATATTTTGTTTGCATGTTTTTTTTTCATTTTAAAATATTGCAAATCGATTGCGCCAAAATATAATTTTTCGTTTAAATCCCAAAAATATACAAAAAACAAAACATGATAAAATAACAAAAAATTGAAAAGAAATAACATTTTAATTGTTTACTACGTTTTCATTACAATTATTACATACACATTATAGCAAACTTATTTAAGGCGATATAAAATGAAAGCAAACAATAAGAAAAATATTCCTTGAGATTTATTTTCGCTGAAAGTAACGTAGATAAGACTTCAACGGATAACTGAAGATTAAAAAATACTAAATATTTAGAACTTTTGATAACAATAGTAGCAAAAGGAGAAAAGTTGATATAAAAACATGCGATCTAGTTGATTCCAGATGAGTTGATAGAAATGAGCGATAGGTTCGAGTTGCAGGTGCACAATTTTTATCCGATATTTCGTGTTTGAAATAATTTTGGGGATTTCGTGATGCGAAATTCACACTGAACCATGTTAATTAGTTGATATGTCAGATGGGCCTAGCGTAAGTTGCTTTGTGACCGTCAGGCATCGTTGAAATCAGTACAGTTTGTTTGATGAATCGATTTGAGACTGAACAAATCCATGAGGTACAAGAATATGATGTATTGTTGAATAATGGCTAATAAGTATAATGAATGAAAGTATGTTAGATCAAATTTCTATACGTGCTGACGATAATGAAATTAACCTGTAGTTTTGATTTGAGCGGTGCTCTTAATGTACTTCTGCTACGCAAGTGTTTGGGTAAAAATTGAACAAATTTAACGTATGAACGAACCATCTGGAATGAATTGAGCATATTTGTAAAGAAGGAAAAGTTGATTGTTTTTTTCCATTTTAATATAATTTATAGGTCTTGTTTATTATATTTTTTTTATATATTTTTCTTTACGAATTAAAACAATGAATTAATATCATACCCTTCGGTCTTTCTTTTCTTCCGACTCTAACCGGGTATAGGACCCGGTACGGTTGCAGGCTTCCACCTCAAAACATGAGCCAGCCGCCGGTTATTTAAACAATACTTCTCGTTTCAGGTGACGTCGCGGGTTGAGTGGCCCAAGCAGAGTGCCTCTTTATGGCATAGAGTTATGCAATCAAATTGTATAATTCTATGGCATAAATTGGTCACCGGGGTACTCCCCTTCCGATGGGAAAGTTCATGCAATTCAAGTTGTATGAGTTTTCCACTCAGAAGAGGAATACCTGGCCACTGCAACAAAATATATATGGATTTATTCCGGTTGGGTGGGTGCGAAGGGGCTCCATCACCACCCGGTTGCCCCTCTTTCATTTGTGGGCCATGAACTTCATCGGGTAATGACGAGGTTACCCCAAGTCCGCCTTTCTTCTCAGGCTCCTCTTGTTTTCGTAACAAGTTCTATCTCCCTCGGTGTAGTTATCTACAATTTTTGCGACTTCGGTCGCCTCGTGAGCAACATCAAATTCGTGAGTGCGAAATTTTTTTGTAGTGGGTCCTCGTGCTGGGGAAATGAACCCGCCCCACGACACCGCAATGCTAGCCTGCCAGCGCATTCACGCGTCTCCAGACGAGGGCATTCTCGGCAGATACCGACACCTTCTTCTGCCGAGGCAGCAGACCATCGCTGCAGTCCTTTACGGACAGTATTGAAACTCACTTATACACTACACGTTGTAAATCTGATATGCATACTGAATTACAAGGGTTTTGCGATGCGTCAAATAAGGCGTATGCGAACAATAGACGAGCGAGGTGAAGTACACATCAGTCTTATTGCATCAAAGACCAAGGTCGCGCCTGTTAAACAAGTGTCTGTCCCGCGCTTAGAGTTGTGTAGAGCGGTATTACTAGCTAAACTCTTTTAGATGTGTCACAAGTGATAGACATAGCCAAAGAAAATATACATGCATGGACAGACTCATCGATTGTTCTCGGATGGTTAAGTAATCACCCCAGCAAGTGGAAGACATTTATTGCGAATAGAGTTTCGGAAATACTTACCATAATGGACAGTAGTCAATGGTCGCATATCCGATCTGAAGAAAATCTAGCGGATTGTTCCTCCAGAGGTATAAAAGCATCGGAACTGATAGTACTAAATCGATAGAAGAAAGGGCCTCAATGGTTAAAAGAAAAAGAGATCAAGTATAGCAATGGACATTTTACAACGGTGTTAAAAGAAAAGAAAACCGGGAAAATGTGTTTTGCAGCAAGCGTTGCAGCAAGCGTGAATGAAGACAATAGCACAGAATTCATAGAGCGATTCTCGTCACTTACTCGTATGCTTAGAGTTGGATCCCATTGCAGAAGATTTATTGATTTTAAACAATCAAAAGATGAACGTCCTAAAAGGTCAGAGCTTATTATGGTTGAAGAGATAAACTGCATGTTAGTAAAACTAATAGTTGTGGTTCGAGGCAGATATTTTACTGAGGAAATAGTACACATCAACTCCCACGGTTGTGTTTTAAAAAGAAGCGCGTTGCACACTTTATGTCCAATATCAGACGTTGATGGTTTACTGAGAGTAGGCGAACACATCCATCCAAAGATCAGAACTGAATTAAGAGCAGAAACATCCAATAATATTGCCAGATAAGGATAATTTCACTCGTTTAATAATATTGGATGCACATAACAAAACTCTCCGTGGAGGGCCACAAACTATGTTGAATCATATCCGCCAAACATCTTTATATTGAGAGAAAGGATCCAGGTTAAAAAGATATATAGAGCATGCGTTACTTGCCGAAGATACTCGTCAGCAAACAGGGCACAACTAATGGGACAGATGCCAGAAGTCAGATTAAAGCTCAGCATACCTTTTAAATCAACTGGCGTAGATTATGTTGGACCAATCAATATTAGGTTTTCTCCTGGTAGAGGTTCCAAATCATACAAAGGGTATATTTGCCTTTTTGTATGTATGGTGACACACGCAGTGCATTTAGAGGCTGCATCTGATATGTCAGCCAAGGGGTTTATTGCAACATTTCGAAGGTTTATTTTACGTTGCGGACACTGCCAGGGACCTATATAGCGACAATTGGACAAATTTTGTTGGGCCCAATAAACAGTTGTTGGAGATGATAAAACTTGCTAATTCTATATGGCCCTATGAAGTGGTGCAACTTTTGACACTCGAATCAACCAACTGGCACTTCAACCCTCCCCATGCGCCAAGCTTTGGTGGTTTGTGGGAGGCAGGAATGCGCAGTGTGAAGAATCATCTAAAAAGGTCATAGGGGATAGTACGCTTACGTTGGAGGAGTTGACAACGGTTTTAACACAGATAGAAGCGTGTTTAAATTCGCGTCCTATTTCGGTTTTGAGTTACGATCCTGATGACCCTCTTCCATTGACACCAGGCCATTTTTTGGTGGGTGAGCCATTGATAAATGTATCTGATGAGAATTATTGTCACCAACCTCGTAACATTTTAGATAGATGGAAATTATGTCAAAAAGTGATTTGTGATTTTTTGAAAAGGTGGTCAAAAGAATATTTGGTTAACTTAAATCAACGCTACAAATGGAATAGTAAAATTTCTGAACCTAATGTAAATGATGTTGTAGTTGGTTATTAGAGAAGATATGGTTCCACCGGCTAAATGGTTAATCGGTAAAATTATCCATAAACATCCAGGTCCTCATGATATCAAGAGAGTCATAACAATCAAATGTAAGAATGGAGTTCAGAAAAGACCAGTTAGTAAAATTTGTGTGCTTACTAAGTAACTATTGCATCAGGACTTGAATGTATCTTGTCACGGTGGGCGGTTAGTTTTTAAGTTACTTTGTATAATGTTAAAATCTTTTAATTTTGGTTCTTACAATAGCAAATTTATTTGAGTTTGTAAAATTGAAAAGCTATGATCATTTTGTGTATATGAAGGGCAAGTTCTTGGTGGGCGATTATGTAAGATCGAAAACTGTGTAGTGAGCTGTGTACGCATAACGCTTTAGCCATCACTTACTAGATGGCGGTGTGCGTCTTTAAGAACTCGCCAGCAACTTATCACTCAAAAAATAATGAGGCGAGCTATGATCAAATTGTGGGAGTTTTTCTGGTAAAATAAATCAACTGTGCGCTTAAAAATGGTTTAATTAAAGATCAAAGTTCCTTGTTTTAGTTAGTGATTGAACAAAAAGAACAATATATATATATATATATATATATATATATATATATATATATATATATGTATATGTATATATATCTATCTATATATATATATATATATATATATATATATGTATATGTATATATATATATATATATATATATATATATATATATATATATATATATATATATATTTATATATATATATATATATATATATATATATATATATATATATATATGTAAAAAATATATATATACATTTACACACACACACATATATATATACACATATATATATATATATATATATATATATATATATATATATATATATATATATATAGTGGAAATCGTTTAGTATGGCATCGAATACAAAGGCATATCGCTTATAACATCTCTTTCTAGATGGATGTTTGCGCCTGATTATCTGATATATCGGTTAAGGCAGTATCGTTTACAAGGAAATATCGCTTACAACGTCCATATTTTGTGGTCCTTATATTGAATTTTATTTCATACAAAAGCAGCCACGTGCCGTTATTACAATTTTCTTGGAATTATCGAATGTTTTGATGTTCCCGCTACTAGTCATTGTCCGTTTTTCGTCTTCCACTTTGCTCCAGTCTTGGAGCAAAGTGCAAGCTCCAGTCGCGCATATGCTTTGCGTGTTTTGTCGTCATTATTTTGCTAAAGTGTTGTGAAGTATGGCACATCGTCAAGTGTTCTCGATGGAGGAAAAAGCTCGCATCCTCTGGCGTTTGGAGGCAGGAGACTCAAACGCCGAACTCGCCAAAGACGTAGGGGTAAGTCACTCCACTATAACTTCCATAAAAAAATCGAGAGGCGATAGAAAACTCATTTAATGAGGTATGTTCAAGTAATAAAAGAGCTAGAGGCAGTAAGCATGCGGACATTGAAGAAGCACTTTTAACGTGGTTTAAGCAACAAAGGACGAACAATATCCCAATAAACGGGCCAATGCTACAGAACAAAGCGAATGCGTTTGCTCATATGATGGGGAAAGATGTTACGATTTCGACGGCATGGATACAGCGATTTAGGAAAAGACATAACATCATGTTTCGGAAAATTTGCGGTGAGTCTGAAAGTATTCCCACGGACGTGACGGACACGTGGATAGAAACTGTATTCCCGGAAATCATAAAAGGGTACGAAGATGATGAAATCTTTAATGCAGATGAGACAGGACTATTTTTTAAATCCACCAGATGCAATTTAAAGGAGAAAAGTGCAGTGGTGGAAAATTATCTAAAGAAAGGATTAACATACAGTCATGGTTGCAGCCAATATGAGCGGCACAGTAAAAATGAAACTTTTAGTGGTTGCTAAATACGCAACACCTAGATGCTGAAAAAATGTGAAAATTTTACCAGTGGACTATAGAAGTAACAAAAATGCATGGATGACGAGAGAATTATTTGCAGATTGGTTAACAGAATGGGACAATGAATTAAGATTAAAAAAGAAAAAAAATTTCCTTTTTGTTGACAACTGTCCAGAACATATCTTTAAAAGCCATCAAGTTAGTTTTTTTACCCCCAAATACTACTGCAATACTACAGCCAATGGGCCAAGGGGTGATAACGCTACTCAAGACAAATTACAGGAAACAGATTGTTTTAAAATTAATTCATGGTCAGGAAAATAATGCAACCGGAACAAAACTTAACGTGTTAGACGCGATTTTGATGTCGGACAAGGCATCGACTGAAGTTTCATCTGTAGCGATTGCTAACTGTTTCAAACATGCAAGATGGCAAAGAGACAAGTCACCATTGAAGGGCACAGAAAGAAGTGGAACCCTGGCCGAATTGGCTGAGAAGCTCGATCTGGGAAGTCCAGAGAATACATTTAATGAGTTTGAGGGTGTCGATAATGAAGTCTACACATCTACCAATGTAACAGATGAAGAAATCGTAGCAAACGCGATGGCAATAGGTATGAATGTCTAAGTTTTGTTTTCATTTAGATTGCATAAATATTATGTATACTTTTGGCCTTTTAGAGAATCCGAGGTCCACATTGTACCTAACTTGAGCGATGCTTGTGCCGCCTTAGAGACTTTGTCAACATTAACGATATCACAGATGATATTACAAAAGGCAATATCATTTTGTTGGAAAAAAAATTACAACTTCTAAAACATTCAAGAAAAACACAGAAAACAATTATAGATTATTTCCAAAAAATATAAAAATATGTTTGTGAAATATTATGTTCTTTAGTGTTTATATATATCTTTTCAATACATCTTAAAACATATGTATGTATACATCTATTATAGTTGCTTATTTAATTTTTCATTTTTGTTAAATGATTTAGAAATATTGGATAGAAAGTCTATCGGAAAAAGGTATGGTCTGTTGGAGGACGTTATAAGCGATTTCCACAGTATATATATATATATATATATATATATATATATATATATATGTATATATATATATACATATATATATATATATATATATAATATATATATAATATATATATATATATATATATATATATATATATACATATATATACATATATATATCTAATATATATATATATATATATATATATACATATATATCTAATATATATATATATATATATATATATATATATATATATATAATATATATATATATATATATATATATATATATATATATATATATATATATAAATATATATATATATATATATATATATATATATATATATATATATATATATGTATATATATATATATATATATATATATATATATATATATATATATATAAATATATATATATATATATATATATAATATATATATATATATATATATATATATATATATATATATATATATATATATATATATATATATATATATATATATATATATATATATATATATATATATATATAGGGTGCGTACGGTATTTGAGGACAACTTGAGAGTAAAATTAATTAGCTTGTATTTTTAGCAAAATTTAATGAAATTTCAAGAATTTTTTATACAACGTTAAGTTAATATATGGCTATAAAGTTATTCAATAAAATCGCCATTTGTAGCAATAACCCCTTAGATCCGGGTCCGGAAACGATAACATGCCCGAATCAAATGCTCCTTGTTCATATTGACCATAATGGCAATAATAGCAGTCTTCAGCGAAGAAGTGGTATTATGAGGACGCTTATTGGTCTCACGCTCAACTACGCCCCATACGTAATCATCCAAAGCATTAAGGTCTGGCGAGCTAGGTCGCCATAGGTTTGGTGTTATGTGGTCATGAAAATTTTCGGCCATCCAATCTTGTGTCGCCATCGCTTTATGTGAAGGAGCAGAGTCTTGTTGAAAAATGTATGGTCAGCCTCTGCTTACGTTGTCTATCTAGGGTTTCACTACCGTCTCCAAAACTTTTAAACATTCTTAAAGTGCACAATAGGGAAATTTAATGTGGAAACTGAAAAAAGTGCCGAAATAATAAAAAAAAAAAACCCCCGAAGCCTAAACTTAAAAATTAATGAATTGATCATGTCGGAGCTTAAGGAAGAGTTGGAACAGCGAAACCTGGCTACGTAAGGTACAAAGGCCACACTGATTGCACGCTTGCGTGACGCGTATCTGGATTCGAGTGAGCCCTCAGATGCAGAAAAAGGCGCAGAAGGTGGTGAAGCAGAAACATCAAAACCAAAGGAACCAGAAAATGCGCTGATGCAAATTTTAATGCTGATGCAGCAAGAGCAGCGACAACAGTCTTTCAATTTAATATCCAGTTTAACTGTGAAGCTAGATGAACAATCAGCGAAGCTAAATGAACAATCAGTGAAGCTGGATTAAGGCAGATTTTCAAAAACAGTCAACTGACTTGAAAGCAGATTTGCCGTTATCAATCGCAGATCAACGGGCGCTTCCTTTTCCTCAATCCGTCGGCAATGCTTGCAGTTGGCTGTACATGGGCGACGAGATAGGGCGTCAGCATTTCCATGAACTCCGCCCTTCCGATGAACAATTTCGTAGTCGTATGACTGCAATCTTTCGATCCATCTCGCAACTATTATAGCCAATAGCTCCTTCCTGGGCACGCGGTAGTTCCTCTCACTTTTTGAGAGAACTCGACTGTAGTACGAGAGTACTCTTTCTTCGCCATCGATCTGCTGGGAGAATACAGCTCCAATACCGCCGTTGCTCGCATCAGTGTCAACTACAAACATTTTTCCGGGTTTCGGATATGCCAGCACGGGTGATTCACACAGCTTCTCCTTCAAGGTCTCAAAGGCTACCTGGCATTCTTCATTCCAGACATACGGACGATGTTTCTCGGTTAGCTGATGGAGACACTTAGCTATTTTGGCAAAGTCTTTGACGAATCTTTGATAGTAGGTTGCCAGACCCAGAAAACTTCGTAGTTGGCGCTTGTTGTTTGGTGTTGGCCAGCTTTTCACGGCTTCAATTTTCTCAGGGTCTGTTTTGACCCCTTCTGCTGATACGACGTGTCCCAGGTATTTTACTTCAGCTGCGAAAAGGGTACACTTGTCGGGACTAAGTTTCAAATTCGCCAGTCGCAATCGAGAGAAAACCTCTTCTAAGTTTCGCACATGCTCTTCGAACGTTCTCCCAATAACAATGATGTCATCTAGGTACACCAAGCAGGTTTTCCACGTTAGGCCTCGTAGCACGTATTCCATCAGGCGTTCGAAAGTGGCTGGAGCATTGCAAAGCCGGCATCACCACAAATTGCCACAATCCGATCCCAACTGAAAATGCGTTCTCTTGTCGATTTCTACCTGCCAGTAGCCACTCTTGAGATCGAGTGTAGAAAACCATTTCGCGTCGGCCAAAGTGCCCATGATGTCATCGATGCGTGGAAGCGGGTAACTATCTTTCTTAGTGAGGTCGTTAAGCTGCCTATAGTCGACACAAAAACGAGTGCTACCATCCTTTTTCTGCACTAGAACTACTGGCGCGGCCCATGGACTGACAGAAGGTTCGATATTGCCTTGTTTTTCCATGTCCGAGATAAGAGCGCTCACTTCTCCTTGTTTGGCTATAGAAAGACGTCTCGGTGCTTGTCGAATTGGCTTGGCTCCCTGTGTATCTATGATGTGTGTTACCATACTCGTTCGGCCTTTTTCCTTTTTCTTCACTAGAACTACTGGAGCAGCCCATGGACTGACAGGAGGTTCAATAACACCTTGTTTTTCCATGTCCGAGATCAGCGGGTTCACTTCTCCTTGTTTGGCTATAGGAAGACGTCTCGGTGCTTGCCGAATTGGCTTGGCTCCCTGTGTATCTATGACGTGAGTTAGCATACTCGTTCGGCCTTGGTCATCCGGGCTTGTTGAGTAGATGTCACTGTACTTGGTGACCAGATCAGACGCTTGCTTGAATAGCTGTACTGGCAATTTGAGCTGCTTCAATATTGCAGATGAGGATTCCCGGGCTTTGCCTGTGTCTTGCCTCCTTTTACAATGATATTCGTGAGTAGCATACAGAGGTGATGGTGGAAACAGGCTGGCAGCTGCTGATGACTTCTCCCGCTTTGATGCTCGTGGTTGAGTCTGCGGTATTAAGGACTATAACCGGCACGTTTCCGTTCCTTAAAGATCGTACAAGGCTTCGACTCTATCAGATAAGATCGGAGGTCTCCCGAATCACCAACAAGCTTGGCCCATATAATGCTCTCGGAAGATTTCGGTACATCAGTGTCGGTACATACCACTACATTCATCTTGGGAATTTTGATGCTGGGATCCTCCATCAATACTTCGACATTCCGCTATTTCAATACCCGTTTGCCCAAATCCAATGTGATTCCATGTGGTCGCAGAAAATCCATTCCGAGAATGCAGTCATCCATAATGTTCGCGACCAGAAAATTATGTCGGAACGCAAGGTCCCCCAACTGTACCTGGAGATTACCTCTCGATGGACAGGTGCAGTTTCTCCCGTAGCTGTCCGTAGTGAGAAAATCCTGCCCTTTCGAAGTAGTTGTTGCACCAGTGTCGAATATTATGGTGCAATTTTCTCCGTCAACTTGATCCAGAAGGCATAAGTCCGCTTCTCCACGATGTAGTCTTGACACGGTGATTATGGTGCTGGGGACGTCGATCCTCCTAGCCAACCTCTGCTTCACGAAGTTGGCCCCCTCAGTTTGAAATGCTTCCATTCTGGGCTCCTGACTCGGTCTGGATCTCCTTCACCCTGGACAGTAGCTCGGTTTTCGTCGCTTCTTGCAGTCTCTTTGCAGATGCCCCTTCTCACGGCAATTCCAGTATCTAGGCGCACCATTTACCTGCCGCTCTCGCTCAATTTCCACGCGCTCACACCTGAACTCTATCTATCACTATCTCGCGAACACGGGCAGTTGTACGAGTCACATTTTTCGCTGCCTCAAAGCTCAGACTATAAGCCAATGCGTCTGTTAGGACTATTTCGAAGGCCTAACCACTTGGGGCGAGTTCTGTTGGACGTAGCACCAATATACCCACCTTTTTTTTTTTTTTTTTTGTGGTAGGGCGGTGAGTCTGGGGCAGTGTGGGACTCCCATGGAAGCGGAGCTAGGTGGTCTGAACAACCAAATTAAATGCATCAAGGAAAAAGTATACCAGGTCGAGGAGAGAATCAACCATGAGATCAGCCAGGTCGAGGAGAGAATCAACAATGAGATGGAAAAAATGAAAAAGGAATTGGAAGCAGTAGTAACCACCTCGCCAGCCCCGCTTATAACCGCAGCGCAAAGCACATCCAGAAATTTGCAAGCACCTATATTCGACGGGCAAACGGTCTGGAGCATTTACAAAATCCAGTTTGAAGCCGCCGCTAAGACAAATCACTGGAATGAGCAGGAACGAGCAACTGCACTAATTCTTGCTCTAAGAGGCCCAGCTGCCGAGCTTTTGCAGACTATCCCTGTTGAGTTGCACTCAAACTCGGCTGCTATAATGAATGCGCTCGACATGCGTTATGGAGACGATCATCTGAAGCAGATTTATCGGTCACAGTTACAGCATCAGATGCAGAAGTCTGGCGTAACCTTACAGCAGCTAGCCCAAGACATTGAGCGACTGGCACTTTTGGCTTACCCAGCTTATGACCCAGAACATCGAGATGACGCAGCAATAGAAGCATTCATCAGCGCATTAACGGACCAGGAATTGCAACAAGTCGTGCGTTAAGCTCAAAAGCAAACGGTTAAAGCCGTGTTGTGGTGATCCAATCTAACCTCGAGACATTAGGCTCGGCCAATGTTTCGAGCATTACTAACGCTTCACACATTGGTTCTCGTAGGTATACTACATCGTGCGCCAAAGCTTGAGAAGTAAGTGTATGCGTGAGTATGCCATATACTTCGTGCTCGTCCACTTAGCTTGGCATTGATCAACCCACAAAGCTGGGGTAAATCGAAATAATACACATATGAAATCTCTTCTCGAAAAGGTTAATCATTGTTGCTAGTCACTGTGCCACGTGAAAATTTCCCAAACAATCCACTGACCTTTTTCGCTGCCTCAAAGCTCAGACTATAAGCCAATGCGTCTGTTAGGACTATTTCGAAGGCCTAACCACTTGGGGCGAGTTCCGTTGGACGTAGCACCAATATACCCATTTGTATATATTCGGTGCTTACGCGTATCCACTCGCTTGGTCTGAAATACCTGAAAACTCCACTCAACTTCACTCTATAGCTTACCCAATGAAACACACATTTTCTTAATCACATGCATTTATTCATTCTTCCAACTACAATTGCTATTCTGTTTGTTTGTTGCGGGTGCATCCCGTTTACGGCGCTGCTATGCCTGAAACTCTAATTCCAACGTTTTGATTCGGGTTCTGAACGACTCCCGCTCCGCTTTGGTTACCGCAAGACGTGCCAATCGGCGCAGGTCACTGCTCTTGCGGCGACACTCGACAATGCGCCCACCTCTTGGCCGCTTCTCTTCCGGCTCGACCTCGATCGTGATTGGCCTCGGACCCGGTCTGGGCGTCGCAGCAATGCTTCCTTGAGCGACGGACGGGGTTGCGATGTCATCATAGGCTGCTGGTGGTTAGTTCGTGGTTGTCCAGTCGCCGCCCACGTATGTCGGTTGTGGTGGTTGCTGGCGGTGCGAGCTGGTCGGGTGTTAGCCGATGGCGGTTTGGCGCAAATTGTATGTCCGCACGATCGCTGATTTTGCGTGGTGTGGTAAGTTCGCTGGCAATGCGTGTTGGTCGCCGATGGTTAGATGATGGCAATCAAGTCTCCGCTCACGTATGCTGGTCGTGGTGGTTGCTGGCGGTGCGAGCTGGTCAGTTGATTGCCGATGGTGATTTGGCGCAAATTGTGATGTCCACACGAACGCTGAATCGAAATCACGTTAACTTGCTCGTTCCTGGGCGAAATGCCACAGGAAAACTACTGCTCGCGCAAGAGCCTTGAGCAGGGCAAGTAACGCTGTTTGGCTGATGTGCGTACGGGCTGGCTAACTAGCTAGCTGATGCGCGTAGGGCTTTCCGTTCGGCTACTTGGATCCGGGCTAGAATCCTCTTGAAATTTGTCAGTCTCGGGCTAAATGCCTTGAGACGGTTCTACTAGGGCAAAGGCCTTGAGTAGGACAAGCGTAGTATCAAGAGTGATTGGTTTGTTGATGGCCATGGACATTTATACAAAAATAATGCTTACCTCAAGTTTGCCTTTGTTGTCATTCATCTGCATTTCATATTGGGTGCATTTACCTTCTTTGCTTAGTAAACTGAAATAACGATTAATATTAATAGTAAATTAGGTCAGTGGATTGTTTGGGAAATTTTCACGTGGCACAGTGACTAGCAACAATGATTAACCTTTTCGAGAAGAGATTTCATATGTGTATTATTTCGATTTACCCCAGCTTTGTGGGTTGATCAATGCCAAGCTAAGTGGACGAGCACGAAGTATATGGCATACTCACGCATACACTTACTTCTCAAGCTTTGGCGCACGATGTAGTATACCTACGAGAACCAATGTGTGAAGCGTTAGTAATGCTCGAGACATTGGCCGAGCCTAATGTCTCGAGGTTAGATTGGATCACCACAACACGGCTTTAACCGTTTGCTTTTGAGCTTAACGCACGACTTGTTGCAATTCCTGGTCCGTTAATGCGCTGATGAATGCTTCTGTTGCTGCGTCATCTCGATGTTCTGGGTCATAAGCTGGGTAAGCCAAAAGTGCCAGTCGCTCAATGTCTTGGGCTAGCTGCTGTAAGGTTACGCCAGACTTCTGCATCTGATGCTGTAGCTGTGACCGATAAATCTGCTTCAGATGATCGTCTCCATAACGCATGTCGAGCGCATTCATTATAGCAGCCGATTTGAGTGCAACTCAACAGGGATAGTCTGCAAAAGCTCGGCAGCTGGGCCTCTTAGAGCAAGAATTAGTGCAGTTGCTCGTTCCTGCTCATTCCAGTGATTTGTCTTAGCGGCGGCTTCAAACTGGGTTTTGTAAATGCTCCAGACCGTTTGCCCGTCGAATATAGGTGCTTGCAAATTTCTGGATGTGCTTTGCGCTGCGGTTATAAGCGGGGCTGGCGAGGTGGTTAATACTGCTTCCAATTCCTTTTTCATTTTTACCATCTCATTGTTGATTCTCTCCTCGACCTGGCTGATCTCATGGTTGATTCTCTCCTCGACCTGGTATACTTTTTCCTTGATGCATTTAATTTGGTTGTTCAGACCACCTAGCTCCGCTTTTAATTCGGTTGACTGTTTTTGCAAATCTATATATATCTATATATATATATATATATATATATATATATATATATATATATATATATATATATATATGTTATATATATATACATATATATATATATATATATATATATATATATATATATATATATATATATATATATATATATATGTTATATATATATATATATATATATATATATATATATGTGTTATATATATATATATATATATATATATATATATATATATATATATATATATATATATATGTTATATATATATATATATATATATATATATATATATATATATATATATATATACACGCAGTGTGTCCCATGGAGAACGGAACTTTTTCAAAACATCGATTTATATTGGCGCCACCTATTGGTGGATGTTAGCAATGGAAAGGTCCATTCTTAACTGACATCCTATCAAAATTGTATGACATTTGGTTCAATGGAAACCAAAATATCGCGCTCAAAGTGACAGTGTGTTTGTGGCATCGGTCGAAAAATGAACTTCGAACAAAGAGCAAATATTAAGTTCAACATTGTAAGGATTTGATTTAAGAGTCAAAAAAGGACCCAAACTTGAATAATTCGATTGTGACTGGTGACGAGACATGGTGTTTTCAATGTGATCCCGAAACCAAGCGTCAAAGTGCTGAATGGAAGTACCCAACCGAGCCCAATCCGAAAAAAAGCAAAAGTGAAGACAATGTTGATTTGTTTCTACGATTCGGAGGGTATTATTCATGGTGAATTCGTTCCACCTGGTCAAACGATTACTGCTGTGTTTTCTCTTGGTGTTATGAAGCGTTTGCTCAGCCGTGTTCGTCGTGTGCGGCCACAATACCGTGAAAAAGGGAGCTGGCGTTTGTTGCACGATAATGCCCCGTCTGATCGATCGATCTTGATCATGGATAAATGAGATTTGCCGGAATATTGAGTTTTTGTCTTTATTTTGAAAATGTTCCGTTTTCCATGGGAAACACCTTGTATTTCTACACTTGCCAGAAAAAGTATCCATACAACATCAAAAGAAAGCAACATATTAGGAATTCATGCTAAAGAAAGCTGCTACATTAAAATATTCAAGCAACAAAATTTATTCATTCATTAATCTAATTTTTCTATAAATTTTTCCTGTGGTATTCCTTTAAAAACTAGATTTACAAAATAAAAACAAAAAAGCCTGACTTAAACAAACCCGAAAAAGTATCCGTACATGACAATATTAATTTGAAATATTCAAGTATTTTATTATATATCCGGGCTCAATACAATAATTTGTCGGATAACCTATTCTGTTAAGGACCTCCTTAAGGTGATTTGGCATGGAGTGAACCAATTTGACTGTGTCCTGCCTGGTAATTTTGCCCCATTCTTCGACGATGACGTTTTTCAGCATTTCCTTCGAGGATCCTGCGCTACAACAAGTCCCACAAATGCTCAATGGGATTAAGGTCTGGGGATTGGAGCGGCGTACACAGTTGATATTTTGTGTTGTAGAGCACCCAAAGCTTCACATGTGTGCTTGGGATCACTATCTTGCTGGAACTAGAAATCGTCACCAAGCCTCAACTGCTGAACGCTTGCTTCAAATTCGCCTTCAAAATATTAAGGTTACCGTATTGACTTATAGTTCATTCTATAAACACAAGTTGGTCAACTCCTTCTGCCGCCATACACCCCCACACCATCCCACCACCTCCACCATGCTTCAAAGTTGTTACGAGATTTTCTTTTTCGAAGGCAGCACCGCTCTTCAGCCACTCTAATTTTCTTTGTTTAATGCCAAATATGCAAAACTCTGGTGGCCTGTTTATGTATTTTTGCGAAATTCACACGTTTCTTCCTGTTCACTTCCGAAATGTATGGTTTCTTACGTGCTATGCATGAGCGATATCCATCTCTCTTTAGTATTTTTCGTATGGTATCTTCGTGGAGAACCTTGCCAAAAGAGTCTTATATATTTGTAACAATTTGGGAAGCAGTTACTCGAGAATTCTTTTTAACTGCCTGCAAAACGTTTCTTTTTTTCGCGTCCAGTCAGTAATAAGGGTCGACCAAAACGAGGCTTTGACATAATCGAACCAGTTTTATTAAATGTTTTCACCAGAAACTGGGCAGGGGAATAAGTTCTGCCTACTATTTGACCGGTTTCGCGGTAAGTTTTCCGTTCACTCTTTAAGTTTCAGAATAATTTTCCTCTCGTCAGCACTGATTTCTCTAATTTTGGGCATCATCATGTATTCTAGTACACAAAAAATTTAAAAAAAAAACTTTGCTCACCTTTAAACCAATCACAACTTAAAGTAGAACTATTATCGGACCTAAAAACATTAATATGCTTGCATATGTCATCGCGTAACACGGGGAGTCCCTCGGTTTATTTTGGACGGATACTTTTTCTAGTCTATTGTGTTGCCATAAATTGATTTAGAGTTTCAAGTCTTTTTACATAGAAAATATTATGAAACATACTGGGAATCATGCAAAAGTATAGATTTTATGATATTATAAGCATTCAAATTAAGTGGACATATCCTTTTTAATACAACGATAACTTTGTTATCTTTCATGTACGGATATTTTTCTGGCAAGTGTATATACACATATATACATATATATATATATATATATATATATATATATATATATATATATATATATATATATATATATATATATATATATATATATATTATATATATATATATATATAATATATATATATATATATATATATATATATATATATATATATATATGTATATATATATATATAATATATATATATATATATATATATATATATATATATACTAGTATATATATATATATATATATATATATATATATATATATATATACGAGTATATATATATATATATATATATATATATATATACATATATATATATATATATATATATATATATATATATATATATATATATATATATACTAGCTGACCCGGCGAACTCTGTTCCGCCTTAAAGGCAATAAATAAGCCGATTTTCGAATTTAGTAAGTTAATTTTTTTCTTAGAAAATAAAATGAAGTACATTAATCATTTATTATTGTTTCTGCATTTCAGTACATAGGTTGCTCTTCACTTGTGATACACGACATTTTTTGTTTTCTTATCAGGCGCAAAAACAAACAACGCAGATGGTCTTCCAACCCGTGAACGTGCCACATATAATTGACCATGGGAAAAACATGATCCAATTCGATGATGAATCTGTCCTTGTATCTACAAAATAAAAACCAGTCAGTATTAACTGAGTTATATACACTTTTTTCGGTGTGAGAGTAGAGTTCAGAATTAGCAAATATATTATTTCTGTAGATTGGTGAAAATCATGCTCAAAAATTCCATTACATACATACATACAACCCAGGCTTATAAAAGCGTATTAATAAATACCTTACATGACGGATTAAATCCTCGCTCTTCGATAATATCTGCCCCAAATGACGTTATTTGGAAACAACCATTATATTTTTGAGTGTTTGCAAGAAAGTGGCGTGATTCTGGTGTTTCGCCATAAAGCAATGAATACAATGGCTCAGGTGGCGGAGTCAACAATGGCAATTTCACTTTACCACTAAGGCAGCATACAGGGTCTGAATAATAAGTAACCGGACTGACCTCAGGAAATTTTTTATTGGCAAAATATGTACAATTTTCCTTTAGAAATCTTTAAATTAGTCTCCATTGGAGTCGATAACGCTGATACCGGATTTTCGAATCCCCGAATGCTCCCTGGAAGTCGGCAACCTCGATGCTGTCTAGAGCCCTCGTCGTAGTACATTGAACGTTTTCCAGAGTCCCGAACCGCGTCCCCTTAAGGTGTCTCTTGATCTTGGGGAACAGAAAGAAGTCCGCTGGTGCCATATCCGGGCTGTAAGGAGGCTGTGGCAACGTTGCCTCGACTGTTTGGCCAACTGCTCGGTGATGAGCAGGCAGGTGTCTGACGGAGCATTGTCGTGATGGAGGATCCACGAATCGGCAATCTCCGGACGGACTCGGCGAACCCGGGCGGTTAGTCGACGGAGCACCTCTCTGTAGTACTGGCCGTTTACAGTTTGGCCGGGTGGCACAAACTCTTTGTGAACAATGCCTTTCACGTCAAAGAAAGCAATGAGCATCGACTTCACCTTCGATTTGCTCATGCGCACTTTTTTCGGTCGTGGTGACGCCGGTGTGTGCCACTCCGAACTCTGCCGCTTCCTCTCAGGATCGTATTCGAATACCCACGTCTCGTCTCCTGTAATAACGTGGTTAAAAAACTCTGGTTCGGTTGATCGATCGTACGCTCTATTTTCACTCCGACGACGTAACTGAACACGCACTCCGCTCTCGCTCGATGCTATCTCTCCAAGCGCTTGGAGGCAACTGCTGCAGCCCGGTTCCCTTTACCTAGACCACTACAGCACCAGATACCGGTTAGCAGACGCTTTGACGGCGCGGGGCAGGCTCAGTCAGACCCTGTAATCCTGGCGATTCTCCGGAAAACTTTAATGCACCACAATACTTGCAAACAACGTCCATTTGCCCAATGCAAACGCTAGGATGCAAGCTGTAATCATTGCTGCAATCGTATCAAACGATGCTCGATTCAAATCAGCACTTGATAAATCTCTTGTTCTGCGTCGCAAATTATCTATTTGTTGACCTCTGTTGTTCGCTCGACGATTTTGCACTGTCGACCGAGCCGTTTCACGGGCTGCCTCACTTTGCTCTTGTGATAGAGAAGCACGAAGTCGAGCCATACTAACGCGGCGCTATTCACGTGCAATTTCTTGTTCTTCTTCAGTCCTTGCATTTGCAGTGTTTCGTATCCTTCTTGCATTACGGCTTTGTCGGGAAAGATTCGATCGTCTTCGTCGCGGCATTAGTAATTAAACTTCACTTCACTTCAATTCACCTAAATATATATCTAAAAACTCAAATTTTCAACCATTCATTCATAGACAAAATTACTTAGCTTTTTGAGATAGGCAATGGCTCTATTATTACATTATAATTGTTATTTATTTAATAGAAATAGTTCCAATATTGATTTCTTATAAAAATCAAACTGTCATCCATACGTCCATTACATAGCTGTCATTTGTGTTTTGTTATTCCAAGTCTGATTCTTTTTTGTTATACCACGTTTTATAGTGACTGATGTTTTATGTCAAGTCACACGGGAACACTGTCGAACGGAATAAATAGTATCCTATGTCCGTCTCCTGGCTTTAAGCTACTTCCTCACCAATTTTCAGCCATATCGGTTAAGCCGTTCTTGAGTTATAAATAGTGTAACTAACACGACTTTCTTTTATATATATATATATATATATATATATATATATATATATATATATATATATGTATATATATATATATATATATATATATATATATATATATATATATGTATATATATATATATATATATATATATAATATATAATATATGTATAATATATATATATATATATATATATATATATATATATATATATATATAATAAATAAATAAATATATATATATATATATATATATATATATATATATATATATATATATATATATATATATATATATATATATATTATTTTTCACAATGAGTAACTTCGAAAATTGGAGAAAAAGACAGCATTTGCGGGAGGTTCTGTTGGGTCATTTTTTTGCAAAGAAAACTGCTGCGGAAAGTCATCGTTTGCTTGTAGACTTTTATGGCGACGATGCTTTAGCAAAAACACAGTGTTTTGAATGGTTTTAAGGCTTCATTTTGACATCAAAGACAACGAGCGCCCAGGACAGCCAAAAAAGTTTGAAGACGAAGAATTGGAGACGCTACTCGATGAGGATTCGTGTCAAACGCAAGACGAACTTGCCAACCCGTTGGGAGTGACTCAGCAAGCCATTTTGAAACGTTTGAAAGCCGCCGGATACATTCAGAAGCAAGGTAATTGGGTCCCCTATGAGTTGAAGCCGAGAGACGTTGAACGGCGCTTCTGAATATCTGAAATGCTGCTTGAGCGCCATAAAAAGAAATTATTGTTGCATCGTATCGTGACTGGGGATAAATGGATCCATTATGACAATCCCAAGCGCAAAAAGTCATACGTGAAGCCCGGCCAACCAGCCAAATCAACGGCGAAGCCAAATATACACGGCGCCAAGGTTATGCTGTGTATTTGGTGGGATCAGAAGGGGCCGTTATATTATGAGTTATTGAAATCGGACCAGATAATCACAGGTGACCTGTACCGAACACAATTAATACGTTTGAAACATGCCATCATCGAAAAACGCTCGGAATATGCGACCAGACACGATGCTTAATTTTTCATCATGACAACGGCGGCGGCAGTGTGCAAGACCCGTGAAAAACTATTTGGAAACTAGTGGATGCGAAGTTTTGGCCCACCCGCCTTATAGTCTGGACCTTGCTCCGTCTGACTTTCATTTATTTCGCTCGATGCAAAACGCCCTCACCGGAATACGCTTCACTTCAGAGCAAAGCATCCGAAATCGGATCGATTCGTTTTTGGCCGCCAAGCCGGCGCAATGCTTTTGGGATGGAATTCATAAATTGCCTGAAAGATGGTAAAATGTTGTAGCTTCCGATCGACAATACTTCGAATAAAAATATTGAAAGATTTTTCCACAATAAAGCATCAAATTTCGCTAAAATTATGTAAATAATTAAGTTGTACACCCAATATATATACATATATATATATATATATATATATATATATATATATATATATATATATATATATATATATATATATATATATATATATATATATATATATATATATATATATATATATATATATATATATATATATATATATATATATATATTTTGCCAAACAAGACATATCCTTATAATATAAAATTACTACACAAAAAAAGCCTTGTAAACAATACATTTTCATGATACATTAATTTTTACGCACAATTATACAATTTATATTGAGGAAATGGATTTAAGGATATTATTTTTATATGAGGTTTTGGAAATGGACGGGGAGTAATATTTACTAAACTTGTTGAATGCCTTACAACATCTGTTTATTGACTCATTGTCCGCATAAGTAGTGTGATGGCGACCTACGGTAAGCATTGGTGAAAGTCTTGTGATTCTAAGGGTTTCATTCAGAGTAATTTTTTTTGTTATATACTGAACCTTTTTTTTTGTGGTAGGGAGGTGAATGCTATTTATGCACAGAGTGTGGGACTCCCATGCGCGACTGGACTACCCACTAAACACCTCCCCTGTCAACCTGAGAACCCAGCCTGGAACCGTTTGACACATTACTTCGGGCCAGGTCTCGTTTTGTTACGCCGTGGAGCGCCTTCGAGCTAGGGAATCCCTTTCCTAGCGGGAGGGGAGAGGGGAAGAGGAATTCCCAGTAGAGCGATCCCCCAGCCCTAGCGCCCCCGGCTGCTGTGAGTCCCTTTTATATTTTAGGACTGCCCGAGCATAATGTGCCACCTGGTTCCATTTGTCAACCGATTAGAGCATCACCGCAACTATATTATCCGGGGTGAGCTCCCCCGTTTCCCTGTAAAGTTCCCTTCGCAGCCTGACCCATTTTGCACACGCAAAAAATGTGTGACAGGCATTGTCCTCCTCTCCTGGGCAAAACCGACAATCGGGAGACCGTGACTTACCGATCTTGTGCAGGTAAGACTGAAAACACCCGTGCCCGCTCAAAAGCTGGGTCAGATAGAAGTCAGTCTCACCATGCCTTCGATTAAGCCACGGTCTCACATCGGGATGAGGCGCGCAGTCCACCTTCCCTTCGTGCAATTCACCCAAGAATGCTGACAATCGTTGAGCGAGCGTTGTCTCTCCTCGCGGACAACCATCTCCCTCGCATCCTCGTTTCGGCGCAGGTAAATAGTGCAGCGCTCCCTAGCAAGGAGGGCGATAGGTATCACGCCTGCAATAATTCTCACGGCCGAGTCGGAGACTGTTGGATACGAAGATGCAATTCTCAATGCTCCTCTTCTCTGTACCTGTGCCAAACGTTTCCGGTATACCTCCTTGCTGAGAGCGTCGCCCCACACCTCTGCTCCGTACAGTAGCACTGACCCTACAGCACTCATCAAGAGGCGTCTTCTTGATGGACTGGGCCCCCCCTACGTTGGCCATAAGTCAACTCAGAGCCGATATTCCCGAAGCAGCTTTCTCAGCCGTTGCCCTGATTTGCTCAGGGAAACTCATCTTCGAGTCGATCAGTAGCCCCAGGTACTTCACCGCTGGCTTCGATTCGATTTGTATGTCTCCAATACTGATCATCCTTACTCTAGGGATTCTCTTTTTTGTCAGGATGACCACTTCGGTTTTCTCCAGTGCTAAACTCAGCCCGTGAGCAGTCATCCAGTCCCTCACTGGGCGCATTAGCATACCTAGCCTAAGTTGCGCTTGTTCAACGGTGCTTCCAGCGACCAGAGCCGCAACATCATCCGCATAGCCGACCAAGCGCGACTCATCTGGCATCTCAAGTCTTAGTAGCCCGTCGTAAGACACGTTCCACAGGTCCGGACCAAGGATAGATCCCTGGGCAACACCCGATGTAATTTCCATCCTTCGTTGGCCCTGTGTCGTGTCGTAGAGCAGGCTCCGGTCCTTAAGGTAGTTCCTGAAAAGCCGCATAAGATATTCTGGAACTTGAAAAGAGTTTTCCAGCGTATCCAGAATATCCACCCATCTAGCGGAGTTGAAGGCATTCTTGACGTCGAGTGTCACCAACAGGACGGTCCGTCGCTTGGTGCGACTATATGCCTCTGCCTTTTTGACCGCGCTCACCACCTCTGCAATCGCATTAATGGTAGAACGTCCTGCTCTAAGGCCGTACTGCCGAGGAGATAGGTCCCCAGCAGCACGAATCGCGTCAGTGAGTCTTCCCTTGATGAGTTTCTCTAGCACTTTCCCAGCCGTGTCTAGCATGCATAACGGGCGGTATGCAGACGGCGATTCGGGATTTCCCTTCCCCTTGCTGATCAGCACGAGCCTCGCCACCTTCCATCGTACCGGGAAAACCCCGTCCCGTAGGCAAGCGTTGAATTTGGTGAGCAGCAAGTCAGGACAATGGTGATAGACGAGCCGCAACACCTCAGCTGGAACACCATCTGGACCTGGAGCCTTCCTCGTTTTAAATGAGAGGACTGCCTTCTCCAGCTCCAGCTGTGTGAAGAGTGGGCACTCGACTGCTGTTTCACCATGGACAGCGTCAACACGGACGGGATGGGCGGGGAAGAGTCCCCGCACTATCGCGTCCATCTTTTCCGCGTCATGTATACAAGGCTTCCGTAGGGCACCAAGTTTCCCCATGACCAGCTTGTAGCCAAGGCCCCACGGATCCTTGTTCACATTGTCCACTAGGTCTTGCCAGCAGCGAGCCTTGCTATTATGATCAATATGTGAAAGCATTTCCTGGCCGACTTATATGCTGCTACCTGCTTGCATGCCTCGTCACGGTTCCGCGCCCGTTGAGCCTCACGTTGAAGCTTATGACACTCCCTCCGCTTTTCAGCGATTTCAGTTGACCACCAGTACACTGGGGGCTTGCCGTGCCGGGGTCTTCGACGGGGCATAGAAGCGCAGCAAGCAGTCGTAATTATGCTCATAGTAGAGTTCACCACGTCTTCAGCTGCCAGTTCTTCCGTCCCCTCCGAAGCTCCCTGCAGCGGCTCACCTGCTATGAGAGCCTTGACGAACCAATCGACGTCCATCCTTCCAATGTTCCATCCAGTTGTAGAAGGCCGAGAGCACGGACGTCCGGAGACAGCATCACTTATCTCAAGCAGAATGCACTGATGATCACTGGCTGAGTAGTCCTCTAATACTTTCCAGTTGTGTATCCTTCGTACTAAGGACTCCGAGGCAAATGTCACGTCCAGTATGGTTCCCTCACAGCCAATACGGCAGAAAGTCGGCGTAATTCCGGAGTTTAGTACGACGAAGGCCGTCCTGGCCGCCATTTCCAGGATTCGTTTTCCCCGCGGATCCGTCTGAATCATGCCCCATTCGATTGCTTTAGCATTGAAGTCGCCCCCAACGAGCACTTTGCCCTCTGCGTTCGAGACAGCGCCCTGCAAAGCATTAAGCTTGGCTTGGAAAGATGATATCGACTCGTTAGGCGTTAGGTACACACTAAAGAAGGTGATCCCTGAGCACCGAACCCACACGAAACCATCCCCCCGTCCACAACTCTCCGCTTGAAAGTCACTGTTCCGAACCCAGATGGCGGCAGTACCAGTTTCATCAGAGTACCATAATGCAGGACTTTTATTATGGTGCTGCTCACTCAGCAGCAAGAAGTCGGCTTTCATATCCCTCGCAAACTGCTCAAGCAGATTTTGGGCGGTTGAACTACGGTGTAGGTTTAGCTGCAGGATGCGGGTCATCGAAGCTCTGATTTTGCCTTGGCTAGGGCTTCCTGGAACACCCGGCATTTTCCCGATCCAAAGACGTGTCCAAAATCAGGTATTGGATCAGCATCCTTGCAAAGAATACAGTGTGCCTCCTTCGTACACTCTTTTTCTTTTATGTCCCGTTTCACCGCATTTGTAACATAGGGAACTCCTATCGGGTCCTTTGCATACTTGTGTGGTGTGACCATAACCAAGGTATTTGAAACATTGAAGAGGCGTTGCTCTTCGCCGTATCCTACAGACAACCCACCCAATTCGTACTTTGCCCTTGTTCAGGAATTGTTCGGCGTCCTTTTCGGTCAAGTCAACTATGGCCATGCGTTGTTCCCTGTTGTTTTCTGGTATCAGTCTCGCTTTGATTCTTCCCACGCTAGGGAAATCCTTTTTGATGGCCTCTTCTACCTCGGCCAGATCCGTCACGCAGTCAATGTCCCGTATTTCGATCGTTGTCATCGGCTCGAGCGGGGCTATAGTTGCGCTTTTGCCGAGGACTTTCTTTACTGCGTCACAGAATGCATCTTTATTGCCGGCCTCTGCTCCGAATTCGACCAGTATGTGTCCTGACCGCGTTGGTCGTACTACTTTAACGGTAGTATTGGTGTCTTCGGGCCTTACGTTTCCCCTGATGTCCCGCAGTACCTCTGTTATGCTATATAGAAATGTCGACAATCGTTTAAGCATTCGCACTCCGCCAAGCGTAATACGGTCAAGCACATACGCCCATTGTCATCAAAACATGTACCTATATAGAAATGCCGACAGTCGTTTAAGCATTCGCACTCCGCCAAGCGTTATACGGTCAAGCACATATGTCCATTGTCATCAAAACATGTACTTGTCGACCAACGGCAAGCAAAAAGACTTCATTATTCGCTTTACCTAAGCCATAACATTAGCGACGACGACGACTATGTACATGAGAAGCTTCGGGGTGTGCTTCCAGCGGAGTGACACTGTGGAGAGAACAGAAAAGCTAAACAAAAGCTTTTCCTCGCCTGATTTCTCCAATTCCGCCAATTCGCCGCAAAGTTTCACCATGCGAGCAAGTGAGACGGAGCGCGGAGGAAAAAGCTTTCGTGGAACGAGAGCGCACGTTTCAACTACTCAGCGAATTTAGGGCGAATTGAGGCCGCAGAATCGTTTAAAAGCAATTGATCGAGCGAGAAGCGGCGAGTAGTGACCACAACAGAAAAGCAATTGTTCGAGCCAGTCGGTGTGTAATCCGTTCGTACTTTCGAAAGTTTAGTTCCGGTGCAACTGCGGAATATCATTTCTAATTAGTTAGATGGTGAGGTGTAGGCTTGAGCCGCGAACCTCATTCGGCTTGAGGGCGTTTTACGCTGCGTAGCCACCATCAGCTAATCCTTTTTTTTTATTTCCCAGACATCTTCCCAAGAAAAGGGCTTCACCCAGTATGGATAGATGTTAAAAATAATTAAAGAAGTGTAAATGTAATTAATTTAAAATATCAACATAAAATAAAACCAAATTCTTTAAACATGTAACTCTCGTCATTTTGTTGATTTAGTTTAGATGAACAGAGTAGCAAGTAAGTGGTGTTACAGCGAGTTCTTTCCCCGGGAGTCTTGATGTTGTATATAGGATACGCATCAAGTTGAGCTCCCAGTTCTTACCAGTATACATAGGGTATACTGGTTTGTAACAAAATTGGAGCAGCCGGTAGGATATCGGTTTTGCAGAGACCACAGTGTAGTGCACTATGTAGCAAATATAAATGGACTGAAAAATCTATTCTCCCAGCCGATATCTCAAACCATTCAACTCCTGTAAGACACCATTGCTACTCATACTGTCCATCAAACTAGATCAGCCTTCCTAAAAAAAAAATCAAATAATAATTTTAATCATTTAAAAAACAAAAATATAATATCAATATCCCCACATCATACAGTGCATAAAACTAAATCAACCTTCTTAAAACAAAAAAAAAATCAAATAATTATTTCAATCATTTAAATAACAAAAAGAAAGTATGAATATCCAAACATAATATTGCTGATCAAACTAAACCAGTTTCCCTTAAAAAAAGATAATCATGTTAATCGTTTAAGTAACAAAAATATAATATCAGTTTAACGCTACCCATACTGGTCATCTACCCAGATCAGCCTTTAATCGAAACAAATAATTATATTGATCATTTTAATAACTAAAACATAATATCAACATTCAAATATAATATTATTTCTACTCATAATATCCATCAAATGAGACCAGTCCCAAAATCAAATAGTTATATTGAACATTTAATTCTTCATTCATTTACTCCGTCATTCATGTATCTTAAATCTCATCTTTCTTATCTGAAGTTCATTCGAACTAACTTCTTACTCCAACGTAGAATTTATAAAGATATAAAGTTTCAATCAACTAACATGCAAAACACAAAACATTACAAGTAAATACTAAACGCAAATAAGCAAAACGAAAACTTAATAGCGAGCAAACAAACGCGTGCCTATTGTTATCGAAATATGATACCATTTATCACTCCAACCACTTAAACAATAACAATAGCAATAACGCGTACCTAACATACATGCATATTAAAGTCTTATCTTTTGAATTAAATAAGCATTCGGATTGCCTGAGATGTAATTAAAAGAGCAAAGAAAAACAAACATTCAATTAAATAGTTGAGTACATGGACATCTGGGCAATAATTTTTAAATGCAATAACATTAAAGGGCAAACGGAATAAATAAACTGCGCTTAACAAGTATAAAAAATAATTTACATGAGAACGGCAATTTTCCAATGCAAATAAACATGAAACTAATTTAATTTCCAGTTACACTGAAACAATTTAAGTATGGAATCTTTGAACCAACAGAATTTTAGTTATTAGAACAATACAACAATGCAAACGACTTTACCCCAAAACCAATTATCTCTTTCAAGTTCTACTGCAGTTCACTCTCAAACCAAATTTACATCTAGCACTAAATGTGCCATTTCATAATGTAAAGGAAAGTGGCAGTCAAGTCGGTAAAACCCCGGCAAAACTATCAGCAGACACGCTTTGTCGATGTCTAAATTGCACGATCATTGGAATGAAAACCAGTTGATTACACAACAGCCTCTGAGCCGTCGACGTAAACTGTCGGCGGACACACTATTTTTAGTTATAAGTCCTCAAAGAAACAAATAATAGCCTCTGAGCTGCCCGATTTCAACTTCCGGCAGACACGCTACATTTAGTATTCAGTTATATGCAGAAGAGACATAAATTTACCATCCAGTCATAGCCTCTGAGCTGTTGATCGAAAATGGTTTGCAAATACGCTATTAACCAAGTATTTTTTAAACAAGCTACTACGTTTCCTTTTACAATAAATACATTATAACTGTCAACTACTAAAAAAATCACTAATAAATCTCCTGTGGAAAGCGCAAGACAATTCAAAACCCACCCATTTCCCACCCTTTTACTTTACATATGACAACGATATCAAATTGCGTCGTAGAATGCTATAATATATACTTTAAGATTCTTTAAACAATCGTTTTCTCAAGATCGATATCAAAAATTTTATAAACGGCTTATGAAGTGACCTCGCACGGCACTGCATTGTCTTCCAGCAAGGCCTAGGACAGCATTATGCCAAACTAAGCAGACGCGCACTAGGGAAAAACTAGACGGAACACACGTAGGGTCTTGAATGAAGGCCGAAACTATATGTTCCCAAGCCCATATAGTGATAGTGTCGCTTCGACCATAATCTTTCTCGCAAGATATTTTCAACGCAGTATATCTGTTTAACAGTTCACTAAAATCAATAGAAGTATATACCAGAACTATCAAGCTTACAATCTCTCCTTTTAATTTCAATTTAATGAAACAGATCATCATCATTCACAACTCATACAATATTTCTATACTTAACAAAAAACCTTCATAATAAATAGTAGATTCCAATTTATAAATAATCCACAACTATTTACACATACTGCTGAATACATTTCTAATAACCCTCCCTTTTTACAACTACAAATGAAAAAAAAAGTATGTAATTTACAACTTAAGCCAATTAAACGACAATTAAATGCATATACCTCAAAAGCTCTTCCTCCTTCATAATCGCATAGCATAGATGAATTAAAAGCCCTGCCCACTACGAAATGCATTAAGTCGACTTAATTAAAAACAAATGCTCTTCAAGGCAATTACCAGCCAACCACGAATTAGTACATACATATCATATACTTCACATACTTCCTACCAATCAGCGCATGTAAAAGCTACAATACATGGCTTCATTCAATTATCTCATGCATCATTGCAGAAGCAATGCTAATCATATCTTCAAAGCTCGTTAGCAGCGAGCAAAAACAATCACATAAACCTTCAATCCATGACTCTCAAACCCATTAACAACATTAACCATGCATATTAAGGGGAAAGTTTATTTATCACACTCACTCGCACCCTATAAAGCCAAGATAGCTTATACTAAAGTCTTGGCAATACAACAAAAACGACTCCCAAGCTACATAAATAGAAAGCTATTCTCTCGGCAAATCTTCTTCCAAAGCGAAGCTTGTCCCATACGGAAGATACGACCAACTTGCAATTACCATACCCATAACATCGCCATAACATCGCGTAGCCCAAAAGCACAAGCACCCCATCCCCCACATAGTACCCAACCCCTAAACTCCATGCATCATCCCACCCGTTCCTTTCAACTAGTCTAGTTATAGCAAGAGAAAAAATAATGGAAAAACAGAACATAAGAAAAAAATAAGAAACAAAAAAGAAATCAAAAAAAAAAGCAAAAAGAAACCAGCGGAAAAGAGGGCTGAGTTCAAAATAAAAAAAATATAAAAAAAATCATAATCAAAAACAAAAATATAAAAAAAAAGATATTACAGAAATAATAATAAATAATATAAACAAGCAAGACGCTGGTACGCAAAAAAAAAAAAGAAGGAAAAAACGAATCTCAGACAAAGAATGCTATAACTTTGTAGAATCCTATAATAAACATCCGACTAACTAACAATTACTAATCAAGTAACAGCTATGCACTGATTTGTTTTCCTGCACCTCGCACACGATAGGCATAAAGCCATAATTACGGCGGCGAAGCTAATGCCTTCAGAAAGATACAATTGACTAGCAGGGAATTTACCTATGGTCTCTTGCGACGACTCGCCAGATCCAATTCGCACATATTTGGTGATAAGCGCAGTACGTTATTCCCTGATAACGAACTTCAATGATCGTGCGAATTGTTCAGCCCAAAGCTTAATCATTATCACACCATATGAAGCAAGTAAGCGGCGGCGAAGCTAATGCCTTCAGAAAGATACAATTGACTAGCAGGGAATTTACCTATGGTCTCTTGCGACGACTCGCCAGATCCAATTCGCACATATGTGGTGATAAGCGCAGTACGTTATTCCCTGATAACGAACTTCAATGATCGTGCGAACTGTTCAGCCCAAAGCTTAATCATTATCACACCATATGAAGCAAGTAAGCGAGCGTACCCGACAAAATTCCCAATCCCGATGGAAACCCATGCGGAAGCTTTGATAAGGTAGCATTCGCCGCCACCACAATGAAAGCTTTTCGCACGGCTGAAATAAGTCCGAAGCTAATTAAGCGATTGGAGTGAATAATCTTATCAACCATACGAGCATGAGCGAATAGAATGCCGTCAAGCTTGACGTTCTATCCCTACTAAATATCCACACGTTCCGCTTACATACTAACAAAAAATTCCCACTAAACTATTGGCACAATAATTAATATGTAGAACTTTAAGAAAGCTTAGTTATAGTATTAAATAAAATTAATTAAAAACTATAGTAATGTTAAAAGCAATAAGAAACAATTATGTAAACAATTATTATTAAAGTTAATAAGTAGAATCTGAAATATTCAAAGTAAAAAAAAAAGAAACAGTAAGAATAATGATAATAGTAGAAATATAACAACGTTAATCGAATAGAAATTGAAAGTAGCAATGAATATAAAGACAAAACCAAAACAAAGAAAAGGAAAAGAAGAAAATAATAAGTGCCATTGCACCTGCACCGTTCACACTACATCCTCACTAACGCTAACAGGTTAATTTGCTAACACCTGTACTATAGCCTAGTAATGCACAAATAGGTAAACCAATAATTTACAATTCTGATTTAAAGAAAAATCGGCAGTAAATATGGAAGTTAAAGGAAAATGTGCTGTCTCATAAAGTAAAGCCAATTAAAAGAAATATTGAATTCCGGCATCCCTCAAATGAAAAATAGTTTTTTATAAATAATAGTTTTATTCTCAAGAAAAAACGATTTAGGACCGGAAGAAATGTTCAGTATATTCTTCAACATTAGAATCAAACGTAACATTATTCCATTAATGTATACAATCAAATGAAATATTGAGTTATTAATTTATGTTTGTATAGAATCAAACCAAACACGAACCTGCTTGGCTCAAAGTTGTATCAAACAAAGACCTTTGTGAATAATTATACTGATAAACAATCAAAAAAAAAAAAAAAAAAATATATATATATATATATATATATATATATATACATATATATATATATATATATATATATATATATATATATATATATATATATATATATATATATATATATATATATATATATACATTATCAATCCACGATTATGTAGAACCAAAAGCGATCTTAGCTCACTGTATCAAAAGAAATACTAAGTATCAAACAAAACGTCAATTCATAATTAACTTATTATGTTAGTATCAAGTAAAAATTGATGGGCGACTCAGGCAAACAAATCATGAATCCGTAATGATATAAAATCAAAAATGTAGTAATTTACAATTGTAACGTTGAATCTTGCCATAACATATTAAGTAGCGTAAATTAGGAGTTAAAAATACACGAAATTAATCGGTAGAATTAAGTTAGCATCCAGTATGTTAATCACAAACCAGCAGCAGAACAACAATCAACAATAGGCAGTGAGAAGTACAGCGGACAATAGTAATGGCCTTAACAGCGCAAAATATAAGTACAACTGACGCATTAAGTAATTCGCATCATTGGAACGGAACAACGATTTACTTCACTCTCCAAGTACGTAAATCATTCTAATCCGCCGGAGGGAATGGTATGCTATATAGAAATGTCGACAATCGTTTAAGTATTCGCACTCCGCCAAGTGTTATACGGTCAAGCACATACGCCCATTGTCATCAAAACATGTACTTGTCGACCAACGGCAAGCGAAAAGACTTCATATTTCACTGTGGAGAGAACAGAAAAGCTAAACAAAAGCTTTTCCTCGCCTGATTTCTCCAATTCCGCCAATTCGCCGCAAAGTTTCACCATGCGAGCAAGTGAGACGGAGCGCGGAGGAAGAAGCTTTCGTGGAACGAGAGCGCACGTTTCAACTACTCAGCGAATTTAGGGCGAATTGAGGCCGCAGAATCGTTTAAAAGCAATTGATCGAGCGAGAAGCGGCGAGTAGTGACCACAACAGAAAGTGTTATTGTTGTGATATTGTTATAACGAAAATCTTTTTCCAAGAGGATCAAGAGAAAGCCCAAGAAAAAGTTCTACTCTCATCGCCACGTCGCGCAGTTACACAAACGCTTAGCAAATAAATTCATTCAAATAGATATTATTGAGCGGAGGAATAGCGGTGGCGATAGCGGGAGTAGGACCGGTTGGTTTTGCTGGTGCTGCGAAGAGATGGGGAGTGGAGTTGCAACCGCGAACGCGCGTGGACGCGAGGAGTGAAAGCATTCTTAGACCGTCTCGCTTATATTTTTTTCATGAAAAGTGCTAATAATTGCATTAAGTATCGAGACTATATGCAAAGTGAATAACTGAATGTGTAAACAACCTGTTAGCGCGCAAGCAGTGATAAATATAGGATTAGTGAAAGTACAGCGATCACCAAGAACAACGGGTTCATTGCAGTGCTCTATTTCGGTGATGTTTGAGAAAAACGTTTGTGTGAATAGCGTTTGCATTATTTTTGCCCGAAACGCTTGCAAAGTCCGACGAACTAAGAGTGTGTAGCTTGCTTGCGAAGTGAAGGATGCAATTCTGAGTTTTGTGGTGCCTGCCTGTTTTGTGTGCGGAAATTGCGAGATTTCCAAGTGTACGCTCCGCTTGTGGCTGTTTTGTTGCCAATTAATGTAGACAAATCATCTCCACGCGCTTTGTGCTTTAATTGCCATACACATTTCGTGAAGTTCGCATGGATGTTGCAACCACTTTTCCTTTCTCATTGGCTACCACGCACCCTATGATTGCTGTCGCAGCCTTGGGACACTTAATCTTGTGAATACTACACCAAAATTTCGGTTTTGTTCTCATTCAGCAAGGACTTTGGTGTATTGGATGGTCTGCTTGGCAATTTGTTGGTTTGGACTTCATCGCGTAACAACGGCCAGTGCTAAACGAGGAACGCCCGTGGGGATTTGATGCGTACGCTCAAGTCAAGGACGTGACGAATTATGCGCTGGGATTTTTCTTCTCGCACGAGAACTGTATGCAAAATAAGACACCTGAAGGAGGCGCCAAAGAATTGGATACTATTACAGAGAAATATTTCCAACGGGATTAACGCGTGAACATGATTGAAAGTTTAAAAAAAAAAATGAGCTATCTCCATTTTATGTAAATCTACAAGTGATCGTGAAGAAACTCTCGCACTAATTGTTAGATAAACTTATAACGTTTTTGATCTGAGAATTTAAATTAATGAAAGTTTCAGAGGACACCCGCATTCTTCATCGAGCGCTCGAAGGACCATGTGGGGTAAGTACCCTTTTATTGCGTTAAATTTTTTTTGTATGTATATTTCAAATTTTGCTTTTGGGTTTGTTTTTCTCAGATATATTTTAAATTCATTTGCCTTTCGTTCTTTGTATTTATATTTCAAATTTTGCTTTTGAGTTTATTTTTCTCAGATATATTTTAAATTCTTTTGCCTTTCGTTCTTTGTATTTATATTTCAAATTATGCTTATCTTTATAATTTAAATTTTTTTGCGTTAATATAATGAATTGCTAGAGGGTAACGCCGGTCTTTTCATTTTTGTCCTGTTTGACCGGGTATAGTACCCGGTACGGTGGCAGGCTCTCCTCATTAAACATGAGCCAGCCGCCGGGTACAATGTAATCTTTTTGGTTTCAGGTGACGTCGCGGGTTGAGTGGCCCAAGCAGAGTGCCTCTTTATGGCATAGAGTTATGCATTCAAATTGTATAATTCTATGGCATAAATTGGTCACCGGGGTACTCCCCTTCTGATGGGAAAGTTCATGCAATTCAAGTTGTATGAGTTTTCCACTCAGAAGAGGAATACCTGGCCACTGCAACAGCATATATATGGATTTATTCCGGTTGGGTGGCTGCGAAGGGGCTCCACCATCACCCGTTTGCCCCTCTTTCATTTGTGGGCCATGAACTTCGTCGGGTAATGACGAGGTTACCCCCAAGTCCGCCTTTCTTCTCAGGTTCCTCTTGTTCTCGTAACAAGCTCTATCTCCCTCTGAGTAGTTATCTACAATTTTTGCGACTTCGGTTGCCCCTGGATCTCCAGCAGTCAAATTCGTGAGTGCGAAATTTTTTGTAGTGGGTCCTCGTGCTGGGGAAATGAACCCGCCCCACGACACCGCAATGCTAGCCTGCCAGCGCATTCACGCGTCTCCAGACGAGGGCATTCTCGGCAGATACCGACACCTTCTTCTGCCGAGGCAGCAGACCATCGCTGCAGTCCTTCACGGACATATTGAACAATCTTAATTTCACTACAGAAGGCTGTTGCAAAAAAGGTTCTCTTTGTCATCAGTTTGATTGACCACTACATCGTCATATGCGTTAGTAAAAATTAGGTCTAACCAATTTCCATTTTGGTTGGGTTTCGGAGCGATTTGCTGCAAATCGTTGCCATAAAAAGTGCTCATCAAATTAAAATCCTGACTATCAAGAAGATTGATTGGGAGAAGACGATTATCGACTTCGTCATTTACGAATTTCAGATTCGGGCGATTAAAGTCGCCAGTGATAATTATTATATCATCTTCTTTAATAGATGCAGTTAGAGAAGAAATGGTTTCGATGACTTCATTGTAGACGATTTCGGAAGAATTTGGAGGGACATAGTACACGGCAAGATAGAGGCAAAGCTTATTTGTAGATATATGAACCACTCTATGCTGGAATAATGTATATGAGGTGGTGCTTATGAGCTCACTTGATAGGGAGTTGTGAACTGCAACTAACACACCACCTCCTCTTGATTTTCCAGTGCTGCGAAAGTCTCGATCGTCTCTAAAGATGGTCCAATCACTGTCAAGAATCTCTTCATTTTTATGTGCAACATTTAGCCAAGTTTCTGTCAGAGATAGAATTTTAAAATGGCAAGATTTTGCGTCAAGGAATAATTGGTTTAATTTCCATCGGATACCACTGCTAAAATAACCACTGCAATTGTGCTAATAATTAAACTCTTTGTGAACAATGCCTTTCACGTCAAAGAAAGCAATGAGCATCGACTTCACCTTCGATTTGCTCATGCGCACTTTTTTCGGTCGTGGTGACGCCGGTGTGTGCCACTCCGAACTCTGCCGCTTCCTCTCAGGATCGTATTCGAATACCCACGTCTCGTCTCCTGTAATAACGTGGTTAAAAAACTCTGGTTCGGTTGATCGATCGTACGCTCTATTTTCACTCCGACGACGTAACTGAACACGCACTCCGCTCTCGCTCGATGCTATCTCTCCAAGCGCTTGGAGGCAACGGCTGCAGCCCGGTTCCCTTTACCTAGACCACTACAGCACCAGATACCGGTTAGCAGACGCTTTGACGGCACGGGGCAGGCTCAGTCAGACCCTGTAATCCTGGCGATTCTCCGGAAAACTTTAATGCACCACAATACTTGCAAACAACGTCCATTTGCCCAATGCAAACGCTAGGATGCAAGCTGTAATCATTGCTGCAATCGTATCAAACGATGCTCGATTCAAATCAGCACTTGATAAATCTCTTGTTCTGCGTCGCAAATTATCTATTTGTTGACCTCTGTTGTTCGCTCGACGATTTTGCACTGTCGACCGAGCCGTTTCACGGGCTGCCTCACTTTGCTCTTGTGATAGAGAAGCACGAAGTCGAGCCATACTAACGCGGCGCTATTCACGTGCAATTTCTTGTTCTTCTTCAGTCCTTGCATTTGCAGTGTTTCGTATCCTTCTTGCATTACGGCTTTGTCGGGAAAGATTCGATCGTCTTCGTCGCGGCATTAGTAATTAAACTTCACTTCACTTCAATTCACCTAAATATATATCTAAAAACTCAAATTTTCAACCATTCATTCATAGACAAAATTACTTAGCTTTTTGAGATAGGCAATGGCTCTATTATTACATTATAATTGTTATTTATTTAATAGAAATAGTTTCAATATTGATTTCTTATAAAAATCAAACTGTCATCCATACGTCCATTACATAGCTGTCATTTGTGTTTTGTTATTCCAAGTCTGATTCTTTTTTGTTATACCACGTTTTATAGTGACTGATGTTTTATGTCAAGTCACACGGGAACACTGTCGAACGGAATAAATAGTATCCTATGTCCGTCTCCTGGCTCTAAGCTACTTCCTCACCATTTTTCAGCCATATCGGTTAAGCCGTTCTTGAGTTATAAATAGTGTAACTAACACGACTTTCTTTTATATATATAGATATATATAGATATATATATATATATATATATATATATATATATATATATATATAATATATATATATAATATATATATAATATATGTATAATATATATATATATATATATATATATATAATATGTATATATATATATATATAATAAATAAATAAATAAATATATATATATATATATATATATATATATATATATATATATATATATATATATATATATATATATATATATATATATATATATATATATTATTTTTCACAATGAGTAACTTCGAAAATTGGAGAAAAAGACAGCATTTGCGGGAGGTTCTGTTGGGTCATTTTTTTGCAAAGAAAACTGCTGCGGAAAGTCATCGTTTGCTTGTAGACTTTTATGGCGACGATGCTTTAGCAAAAACACAGTGTTTTGAATGGTTTTAAGGCTTCATTTTGACGTCAAAGACAACGAGCGCCCAGGACAGCCAAAAAAGTTTGAAGACGAAGAATTGGAGACGCTACTCGATGAGGATTCGTGTCAAACGCAAGACGAACTTGCCAACCCGTTGGGAGTGACTCAGCAAGCCATTTTGAAACGTTTGAAAGCCGCCGGATACATTCAGAAGCAAGGTAATTGGGTCCCCTATGAGTTGAAGCCGAGAGACGTTGAACGGCGCTTCTGAATATCTGAAATGCTGCTTGAGCGCCATAAAAAGAAATTATTGTTGCATCGTATCGTGACTGGGGATAAATGGATCCATTATGACAATCCCAAGCGCAAAAAGTCATACGTGAAGCCCGGCCAACCAGCCAAATCAACGGCGAAGCCAAATATACACGGCGCCAAGGTTATGCTGTGTATTTGGTGGGATCAGAAGGGGCCGTTATATTATGAGTTATTGAAATCGGACCAGATAATCACAGGTGACCTGTACCGAACACAATTAATACGTTTGAAACATGCCATCATCGAAAAACGCTCGGAATATGCGACCAGACACGATGCTTAATTTTTCATCATGACAACGGCGGCGGCAGTGTGCAAGACCCGTGAAAAACTATTTGGAAACTAGTGGATGCGAAGTTTTGGCCCACCCGCCTTATAGTCTGGACCTTGCTCCGTCTGACTTTCATTTATTTCGCTCGATGCAAAACGCCCTCACCGGAATACGCTTCACTTCAGAGCAAAGCATCCGAAATTGGATCGATTCGTTTTTGGCCGCCAAGCCGGCGCAATGTTTTTGGGATGGAATTCATAAATTGCCTGAAAGATGGTAAAATGTTGTAGCTTCCGATCGACAATACTTCGAATAAAAATACTGAAAGATTTTTCCACAATAAAGCATCAAATTTCGCTAAAATTATGTAAATAATTAAGTTGTACACCCAATATATATACATATATATATATATATATATATATATATATATATATATATATATATATATATATATATAAATATATATATTTTGCCAAACAAGACATATCCTTATAATATAAAATTACTACACAAAAAAAAACCTTGTAAACAATACATTTTCATGATACATTAATTTTTACGCACAATTATACAATTTATATTGAGGAAATAAATTTAAGGATATTATTTTTATATGAGGTTTTGGAAATGGACGGGGAGTAATATTTACTAAACTTGTTGAATGCCTTACAACATCTGTTTATTGACTCATTGTCCGCATAAGTAGTGTGATGGCGACCTACGGTAAGCATTGGTGAAAGTCTTGTGATTCTAAGGGTTTCATTCAGAGTAATTTTTTTTGTTATATACTGAACCTTTTTTTTTGTGGTAGGGAGGTGAATGCTATTTATGCACAGAGTGTGGGACTCCCATGCGCGACTGGACTACCCACTAAACACCTCCCCTGTCAACCTGAGAACCCAGCCTGGAACCGTTTGACACATTACTTCGGGCCAGGTCTCGTTTTGTTACGCCGTGGAGCGCCTTCGAGCTAGGGAATCCCTTTCCTAGCGGGAGGGGAGAGGGGAAGAGGAATTCCCAGTAGAGCGATCCCCCAGCCCTAGCGCCCCCGGCTGCTGTGAGTCCCTTTTATATTTTAGGACTGCCCGAGCATAATGTGCCACCTGGTTCCATTTGTCAACCGATTAGAGCATCACCGCAACTATATTATCCGGGGTGAGCTCCCCCGTTTCCCTGTAAAGTTCCCTTCGCAGCCTGACCCATTTTGCACACGCAAAAAATGTGTGACAGGCATTGTCCTCCTCTCCTGGGCAAAACCGACAATCGGGAGACCGTGACTTACCGATCTTGTGCAGGTAAGACTGAAAACACCCGTGCCCGCTCAAAAGCTGGGTCAGATAGAAGTCAGTCTCACCATGCCTTCGATTTAGCCACGGTCTCACATCGGGATGAGGCGCGCAGTCCACCTTCTCTTCGTGCAATTCACCCAAGAATGCTGACAATCGTTGAGCGAGCGCTGTCTCTCTTCGCGGACAACTATTTCCCTCGCATCCTCGTTACGGCGCAGGTAAATAGTGCGGCGCTCCCTAGCAAGGAGGGCGATAGGTATCACGCCTGCAATAATTCTCACGGCCGAGTCGGAGACTGTTGGATACGAAGACGCAATTCTCAATGCTCCTCTTCTCTGTACCTGTGCCAAACGTTTCCGGTATACCTCCTTGCTGAGAGCGTCGCCCCACACCTCTGCTCCGTACAGTAGCACTGACCCTACAGCACTCATCAAGAGGCGTCTTCTTAATGGACTGGGCCCCCCTACGTTGGCCATAAGTCAACTCAGAGCCGATATTCCCGAAGCAGCTTTCTCAGCCGTTGCCCTGATTTGCTCAGGGAAACTCATCTTCGAGTCGATCAGTAGCCCCAGGTACTTCACCGCTGGCTTCGATTCGATTTGTATGTCTCCAATACTGATCATCCTTACTCTAGGGATTCTCTTTTTTGTCAGGATGACCACTTCGGTTTTCTCCAGTGCTAAACTCAGCCCGTGAGCAGTCATCCAGTCCCTCACTGGGCGCATTAGCATACCTAGCCTAAGTTGCGCTTGTTCAACGGTGCTTCCAGCGACCAGAGCCGCAACATCATCCGCATAGCCGACCAAGCGCGACTCATCTGGCATCTCAAGTCTTAGTAGCCCGTCGTAAGACACGTTCCACAGGTCCGGACCAAGGATAGATCCCTGGGCAACACCCGATGTAATTTCCATCCTTCGTTGGCCCTGTGTCGTGTCGTAGAGCAGGCTCCGGTCCTTAAGGTAGTTCCTGAAAAGCCGCATAAGATATTCTGGAACTTGAAAAGAGTTTTCCAGCGTATCCAGAATATCCACCCATCTAGCGGAGTTGAAGGCATTCTTGACGTCGAGTGTCACCAACAGGACGGTCCGTCGCTTGGTGCGACTATATGCCTCTGCCTTTTGGACCGCGCTCACCACCTCTGCAATCGCATTAATGGTAGAACATCTTGCTCTAAGGCCGTACTGCCGAGGAGATAGGTCCCCAGCAGCACGAATCGCGTCAGTGAGTCTTCCCTTGATGAGTTTCTCTAGCACTTTCCCAGCCGTGTCTAGCATGCATAACGGGCGGTATGCAGACGGCGATTCGGGATTTCCCGTCCCCTTGCTGATCAGCACGAGCCTCGCCACCTTCCATCGTACCGGGAAAACCCCGTCCCGTAGGCAAGCGTTGAATTTGGTGAGCAGCAAGTCAGGACAATGGTGATAGACGAGCCGCAACACCTCAGCTGGAACACCATCTGGACCTGGAGCCTTCCTCGTTTTAAATGAGAGGACTGCCTTCTCCAGCTCCAGCTGTGTGAAGAGTGGGCACTCGACTGCTGTTTCACCATGGACAGCGTCAACACGGACGGGATGGGCGGGAAAGAGTCCCCACACTATCGCGTCCATCTTTTCCGCGTCATGTATACAAGGCTTCCGTAGGGCACCAAGTTTCCCCATGACCAGCTTGTAGCCAAGGCCCCCTTGTTCACATTGTCCACTAGGTCTTGCCAGCAGCGAGCCTTGCTATTATTGATCAATATGTGAAAGCATTTCCTGGCCGACTTATATGCTGCTACCTGCTTGCATGCCTCGTCACGGTTCCGCGCCCGTTGAGCCTCACGTTGAAGCTTATGACACTCCCTCCGCTTTTCAGCAATTTCAGTTGACCACCAGTACACTGGGGGCTTGCCGTGCCGGGGTCTTCGACGGGGCATAGAAGCGCAGCAAGCAGTCGTAATTATGCTCATAGTAGAGTTCACCACGTCTTCAGCTGCCAGTTCTTCCGTCCCCTCCGAAGCTCCCTGCAGCGGCTCACCTGCTATGAGAGCCTTGACGAACCAATCGACGTCCATCCTTCCAATGTTCCATCCAGTTGTAGAAGGCCGAGAGCACGGACGTCGGGAGACAGCATCACTTATCTCAAGCAGAATGCACTGATGATCACTGGCTGAGTAGTCCTCTAATACTTTCCAGTTGTGTATCCTTCGTACTAAGGACTCCGAGGCGAATGTCACGTCCGGTATGGTTCCCTCACAGCCAATACGGCAGAAAGTCGGCGTAATTCCGGAGTTTAGTACGACGAAGGCCGTCCTGGCCGCCATTTCCAGGATTCGTTTTCCCCGCAGATCCGTCTGAGGCATGCCCCATTCGATTGCTTTAGCATTGAAGTCGCCCCCAACGAGCACTTTGCCCTCTGTGTTCGAGACAGCGCCCTGCAAAGCATTAAGCTTGGCTTGGAAAGATGATATCGACTCGTTAGGCGTTAGGTACACACTAAAGAAGGTGATCCCTGAGCACCGAACCCACACGAAACCATCCCCCCGTCCACAACTCTCCGCTTGAAAGTCACTGTTCCGAACCCAGATGGCGGCAGTACCAGTTTCATCAGAGTACCATAATGCAGGACTGTAAGACACCATTGCTACTCATACTGTCCATCAAACTAGATCAGCCTTCCTAAAAAAAAAATCAAATAATAATTTTAATCATTTAAAAAACAAAAATATAATATCAATATCCCCACATCATACAGTGCATAAAACTAAATCAACCTTCTTAAAACAAAAAAAAATCAAATAAATATTTCAATCATTTAAATAACAAAAAGAAAGTATGAATATCCAAACATAATATTGCTGATCAAACTAAACCAGTTTCCCTTAAAAAAAGATAATCATGTTAATCGTTTAAGTAACAAAAATATAATATCAGTTTAACGCTACCCATACTGGTCATCTACCCAGATCAGCCTTTAATCGAAACAAATAATTATATTGATCATTTTAATAACTAAAACATAATATCAACATTCAAATATAATATTATTTCTACTCATAATATCCATCAAATGAGACCAGTCCCAAAATCAAATAGTTATATTGAACATTTAATTCTTCATTCATTTACTCCGTCATTCATGTATCTTAAATCTCATCTTTCTTATCTGAAGTTCATTCGAACTAACTTCTTACTCCAACGTAGAATTTATAAAGATATAAAGTTTCAATCAACTAACATGCAAAACACAAAACATTACAAGTAAATACTAAACGCAAATAAGCAAAACGAAAACTTAATAGCGAGCAAACAAACGCGTGCCTATTGTTATCGAAATATGATACCATTTATCACTCCAACCACTTAAACAATAACAATAGCAATAACGCGTACCTAACATACATGCATATTAAAGTCTTATCTTTTGAATTAAATAAGCATTCGGATTGCCTGAGATGTAATTAAAAGAGCAAAGAAAAACAAACATTCAATTAAATAGTTGAGTACATGGACATCTGGGCAATAATTTTTAAATGCAATAACATTAAAGGGCAAACGGAATAAATAAACTGCGCTTAACAAGTATAAAAAATAATTTACATGAGAACGGCAATTTTCCAATGCAAATAAACATGAAACTAATTTAATTTCCAGTTACACTGAAACAATTTAAGTATGGAATCTTTGAACCAACAGAATTTTAGTTATTAGAACAATACAACAATGCAAACGACTTTACCCCAAAACCAATTATCTCTTTCAAGTTCTACTGCAGTTCACTCTCAAACCAAATTTACATCTAGCACTAAATGTGCCATTTCATAATGTAAAGGAAAGTGGCAGTCAAGTCGGTAAAACCCCGGCAAAACTATCAGCAGACACGCTTTGTCGATGTCTAAATTGCACGATCATTGGAATGAAAACCAGTTGATTACACAACAGCCTCTGAGCCGTCGACGTAAACTGTCGGCGGACACACTATTTTTAGTTATAAGTCCTCAAAGAAACAAATAATAGCCTCTGAGCTGCCCGATTTCAACTTCCGGCAGACACGCTACATTTAGTATTCAGTTATATGCAGAAGAGACATAAATTTACCATCCAGTCATAGCCTCTGAGCTGTTGATCGAAAATGGTTTGCAAATACGCTATTAACCAAGTATTTTTTAAACAAGCTACTACGTTTCCTTTTACAATAAATACATTATAACTGTCAACTACTAAAAAAATCACTAATAAATCTCCTGTGGAAAGCGCAAGACAATTCAAAACCCACCCATTTCCCACCCTTTTACTTTACATATGACAACGATATCAAATTGCGTCGTAGAATGCTATAATATATACTTTAAGATTCTTTAAACAATCGTTTTCTCAAGATCGATATCAAAAATTTTATAAACGGCTTATGAAGTGACCTCGCACGGCACTGCATTGTCTTCCAGCAAGGCCTAGGACAGCATTATGCAAAACTAAGCAGACGCGCACTAGGGAAAAACTAGACGGAACACACGTAGGGTCTTGAATGAAGGCCGAAACTATATGTTCCCAAGCCCATATAGTGATAGTGTCGCTTCGACCATAATCTTTCTCGCAAGATATTTTCAACGCAGTATATCTGTTTAACAGTTCACTAAAATCAATAAAAGTATATACCAGAACTATCAAGCTTACAATCTCTCCTTTTAATTTCAATTTAATGAAACAGATCATCATCATTCACAACTCATACAATATTTCTATACTTAACAAAAAACCTTCATAATAAATAGTAGATTCCAATTTATAAATAATCCACAACTATTTACACATACTGCTGAATACATTTCTAATAACCCTCCCTTTTTACAACTACAAATGAAAAAAAAAGTATGTAATTTACAACTTAAGCCAATTAAACGACAATTAAATGCATATACCTCAAAAGCTCTTCCTCCTTCATAATCGCATAGCATAGATGAATTAAAAGCCCTGCCCACTACGAAATGCATTAAGTCGACTTAATTAAAAACAAATGCTCTTCAAGGCAATTACCAGCCAACCACGAATTAGTACATACATATCATATACTTCACATACTTCCTAGCAATCAGCGCATGTAAAAGCTACAATACATGGCTTCATTCAATTATCTCATGCATCATTGCAGAAGCAATGCTAATCATATTTTCAAAGCTCGTTAGCAGCGAGCAAAAACAATCACATAAACCTTCAATCCATGACTCTCATTCCCATTAACAACATTAACCATGCATATTAAGGGGAAAGTTTATTTATCACACTCACTCGCACCCTATAAAGCCAAGATAGCTTATACTAAAGTCTTGGCAATACAACAAAAACGACTCCCAAGCTACATAAATAGAAAGCTATTCTCTCGGCAAATCTTCTTCCAAAGCGAAGCTTGTCCCATACGGAAGATACGACCAACTTGCAATTACCATACCCATAACATCGCCATAACATCGCGTAGCCCAAAAGCACAAGCACCCAATTCCCCACATAGTACCCAACCCCTAAACTCCATGCATCATCCCACCCGTTCCTTTCGACTAGTCTAGTTATAGCAAGAGAAAAAATAATGGAAAAACAGAACATAAGAAAAAAATAAGAAACAAAAAAGAAATTAAAAAAAAAGAAAAAAGAAACCAGCGGAAAAGAGGGCTGAGTTCAAAATAAAAAAAATATAAAAAAAATCATAATCAAAAACAAAAATATAAAAAAAAAGATATTACAGAAATAATAATAAATAATATAAACAAGCAAGACGCTGGTACGCAAAAAAAAAAGAAGGAAAAAACGAATCTCAGACAAAGAATGCTATAACTTTGTAGAATCCTATAATAAACATCCGACTAACTAACAATTACTAATCAAGTAACAGCTATGCACTGATTTGTTTTCCTGCACCTCGCACACGATAGGCATAAAGCCATAATTACGGCGGCGAAGCTAATGCCTTCAGAAAGATACAATTGACTAGCAGGGAATTTACCTATGGTCTCTTGCGACGACTCGCCAGATCCAATTCGCACATATTTGGTGATAAGCGCAGTACGTTATTCCCTGATAACGAACTTCAATGATCGTGCGAATTGTTCAGCCCAAAGCTTAATCATTATCACACCATATGAAGCAAGTAAGCGGCGGCGAAGCTAATGCCTTCAGAAAGATACAATTGACTAGCAGGGAATTTACCTATGGTCTCTTGCGACGACTCGCCAGATCCAATTCGCACATATGTGGTGATAAGCGCAGTACGTTATTCCCTGATAACGAACTTCAATGATCGTGCGAACTGTTCAGCCCAAAGCTTAATCATTATCACACCATATGAAGCAAGTAAGCGGCGGCGAAGCTAATGCCTTCAGAAAGATACAATTGACTAGCAGTCAATTCACCTATGGTCTCTTGCGACGACTCGCCAGATCCAATTCGCACATATGTGGTGATAAGCGCGGTACGTTATTCCCTGATAACGAACTTCAATGATCGTGCGAACTGTTCAGCCCAAAGCTTAATCATTATCACACCATATGAAGCAAGTAAGCGAGCGTACCCGACAAAATTCCCAATCCCGATGGAAACCCATGCGGAAGCTTTGATAAGGTAGCATTCGCCGCCACCACAATGAAAGCTTTTCGCACGGCTGAAATAAGTCCGAAGCTAATTAAGCGATTGGAGTGAATAATCTTATCAACCATACGAGCATGAGCGAATAGAATGCCGTCAAGCTTGACGTTCTATCCCTACTAAATATCCACACGTTCCGCTTACATACTAACAAAAAATTCCCACTAAACTATTGGCACAATAATTAATATGTAGAACTTTAAGAAAGCTTAGTTATAGTATTAAATAAAATTAATTAAAAACTATAGTAATGTTAAAAGCAATAAGAAACAATTATGTAAACAATTATTATTAAAGTTAATAAGTAGAATCTGAAATATTCAAAGTAAAAAAAAAAGAAACAGTAAGAATAATGATAATAGTAGAAATATAACAACGTTAATCGAATAGAAATTGAAAGTAGCAATGAATATAAAGACAAAACCAAAACAAAGAAAAGGAAAAGAAGAAAATAATAAGTGCCATTGCACCTGCACCGTTCACACTACATCCTCACTAACGCTAACAGGTTAATTTGCTAACACCTGTACTATAGCCTAGTAATGCACAAATAGGTAAACCAATAATTTACAATTCTGATTTAAAGAAAAATCGGCAGTAAATATGGAAGTTAAAGGAAAATGTGATGTCTCATAAAGTAAAGCCAATTAAAAGAAATATTGAATTCCGGCATCCCTCAAATGAAAAATAGTTTTTTATAAATAATAGTTTTATTCTCAAGAAAAAACGATTTAGGACCGGAAGAAATGTTCAGTATATTCTTCAACATTAGAATCAAACGTAACATTATTCCATTAATGTATACAATCAAATGAAATATTGAGTTATTAATTTATGTTTGTATAGAATCAAACCAAACACGAACCTGCTTGGCTCAAAGTTGTATCAAACAAAGACCTTTGTGAATAATTATACTGATAAACAATCAAAAAAAAAAAAAAAAAAATATATATATATATATATATATATATATATATATATATATATATATATATATATATATATATATATATATATATACATTATCAATCCACGATTATGTAGAACCAAAAGCGATCTTAGCTCACTGTATCAAAAGAAATACTAAGTATCAAACAAAACGTCAATTCATAATTAACTTATTATGTTAGTATCAAGTAAAAATTGATGGGCGACTCAGGCAAACAAATCATGAATCCGTAATGATATAAAATCAAAAATGTAGTAATTTACAATTGTAACGTTGAATCTTGCCATAACATATTAAGTAGCGTAAATTAGGAGTTAAAAATACACGAAATTAATCGATAGAATTAAGTTAGCATCCAGTATGTTAATCACGAACCAGCAGCAGAACAACAATCAACAATAGGCAGTGAGAAGTACAGCGGACAATAGTAATGGCCTTAGCAGCGCAAAATATAAGTACAACTGACGCATTAAGTAATTCGCATCATTGGAACGGAACAACGATTTACTTCACTCTCCAAGTACGTAAATCATTCTAATCCGCCGGAGGGAATGGTATGCTATATAGAAATGTCGACAATCGTTTAAGTATTCGCACTCCGCCAAGTGTTATACGGTCAAGTACATACGCCCATTGTCATCAAAACATGTACTTGTCGACCAACGGCAAGCGAAAAGACTTCATAATTCGCTTTACATAAGCCATAACATTAGCGACGACGACGACTATGTACATGAGAAGCTTCGGGGTGTGCTTCCAGCGGAGTGACACTGTGGAGAGAACAGAAAAGCTAAACAAAAGCTTTTCCTCGCCTGATTTCTCCAATTCCGCCAATTCGCCGCAAAGTTTCACCATGCGAGCAAGTGAGACGGAGCGCGGAGGAAGAAGCTTTCGTGGAACGAGAGCGCACGTTTCAACTACTCAGCAAATTTAGGGCGAATTGAGGCCGCAGAATCTTTTAAAAGCAATTGATCGAGCGAGAAGCGGCGAGTAGTGACCACAACAGAAAGTGTTATTGTTGTGATATTGTTATAACGAAAATCTTTTTCCACGAGGATCAAGAGAAAGCCCAAGAAAAAGTTCTACTCTCATCGCCACGTCGCGCAGTTACACAAACGCTTAGCAAATAAATTCATTCAAATAGATATTATTGAGCGGAGGAATAGCGGTGGCGATAGCGGGAGTAGGACCGGTTGGTTTTGCTGGTGCTGTCGCGAAGAGATGGGGAGTGGAGTTGCAACCGCGAACGCGCGTGGACGCGAGGAGTGAAAGCATTCTTAGACCGTCTCTCTTATATTTTTTTCATGAAAAGTGCTAATAATTGCATTAAGTATCGAGACTATATGCAAAGTGAATAACTGAATGTGTAAACAACCTGTTAGCGCGCAAGCAGTGATAAATATAGGATTAGTGAAAGTACAGCGATCACCAAGAACAACGGGTTCATTGCAGTGCTCTATTTCGGTGATGTTTGAGAAAAACGTTTGTGTGAATAGCGTTTGCATTATTTTTGCCCGAAACGCTTGCAAAGTCCGACGAACTAAGAGTGTGTAGCTTGCTTGCGAAGTGAAGGATGCAATTCTGAGTTTTGTGGTGCCTGCCTGTTTTGTGTGCGGAAATTGCGAGATTTCCAAGTGTACGCTCCGCTTGTGGCTGTTTTGTTGCCAATTAATGTAGACAAATCATCTCCACGCGCTTTGTGCTTTAATTGCCATACACATTTCGTGAAGTTCGCATGGATGTTGCAACCACTTTTCCTTTCTCATTGGCTACCACGCACCCTATGATTGCTGTCGCAGCCTTGGGACACTTAATTTTGTGAATACTACACCAAAATTTCGGTTTTGTTCTCATTCAGCAAGGACTTTGGTGTATTGGATGGTCTGCTTGGCAATTTGTTGGTTTGGACTTCATCGCGTAACAACGGCCAGTGCTAAACGAGGAACGCCCGTGGGGATTTGATGCGTACGCTCAAGTCAAGGACGTGACGAATTATGCGCTGGGATTTTTCTTCTCGCACGAGAACTGTATGCAAAATAAGACACCTGAAGGAGGCGCCAAAGAATTGGATACTATTACAGAGAAATATTTCCAACGGGATTAACGCGTGAACATGATTGAAAGTTTAAAAAAAAAAATGAGCTATCTCCATTTTATGTAAATCTACAAGTGATCGTGAAGAAACTCTCGCACTAATTGTTAGATAAACTTATAACGTTTTTGATCTGAGAATTTAAATTAATGAAAGTTTCAGAGGACACCCGCATTCTTCATCGAGCGCTCGAAGGACCATGTGGGGTAAGTACCCTTTTATTGCGTTAAATTTTTTTTGTATGTATATTTCAAATTTTGCTTTTGGGTTTGTTTTTCTCAGATATATTTTAAATTCATTTGCCTTTCGTTCTTTGTATTTATATTTCAAATTTTGCTTTTGAGTTTATTTTTCTCAGATATATTTTAAATTCTTTTGCCTTTCGTTCTTTGTATTTATATTTCAAATTATGCTTATCTTTATAATTTAAATTTTTTTGCGTTAATATAATGAATTGCTAGAGGGTAACGCCGGTCTTTTCATTTTTGTCCTGTTTGACCGGGTATAGTACCCGGTACGGTGGCAGGCTCTCCTCATTAAACATGAGCCAGCCGCCGGGTACAATGTAATCTTTTTGGTTTCAGGTGACGTCGCGGGTTGAGTGGCCCAAGCAGAGTGCCTCTTTATGGCATAGAGTTATGCATTCAAATTGTATAATTCTATGGCATAAATTGGTCACCGGGGTACTCCCCTTCTGATGGGAAAGTTCATGCAATTCAAGTTGTATGAGTTTTCCACTCAGAAGAGGAATACCTGGCCACTGCAACAGCATATATATGGATTTATTCCGGTTGGGTGGCTGCGAAGGGGCTCCACCATCACCTGTTTGCCCCTCTTTCATTTGTGGGCCATGAGCTTCGTCGGGTAATGACGAGGTTACCCCCAAGTCCGCCTTTCTTCTCAGGTTCCTCTTGTTCTCGTAACAAGCTCTATCTCCCTCTGAGTAGTTATCTACAATTTTTGCGACTTCGGTTGCCCCTGGATCTCCAGCAGTCAAATTCGTGAGTGCGAAATTTTTTGTAGTGGGTCCTCGTGCTGGGGAAATGAACCCGCCCCACGACACCGCAATGCTAGCCTGCCAGCGCATTCACGCGTCTCCAGACGAGGGCATTCTCGGCAGATACCGACACCTTCTTCTGCCGAGGCAGCAGACCATCGCTGCAGTCCTTCACGGACATATTGAACAATCTTAATTTCACTACAGAAGGCTGTTGCAAAAAAGGTTCTCTTTGTCATCAGTTTGATTGACCACTACATCGTCATATGCGTTAGTAAAAATTAGGTCTAACCAATTTCCATTTTGGTTGGGTTTCGGAGCGATTTGCTGCAAATCGTTGCCATAAAAAGTGCTCATCAAATTAAAATCCTGACTGTCAAGAAGATTGATTGGGAGAAGACGATTATCGACTTCGTCATTTACGAATTTCAGATTCGGGCGATTAAAGTCGCCAGTGATAATTATTATATCATCTTCTTTAATAGATGCAGTTAGAGAAGAAATGGTTTCGATGACTTCATTGTAGACGATTTCGGAAGAATTTGGAGGGACATAGTACACGGCAAGATAGAGGCTAAGCTTATTTGTAGATATATGAACCACTCTATGCTGGAATAATGTATATGAGGTGGTGCTTATGAGCTCACTTGATAGGGAGTTGTGAACTGCAACTAACACACCACCTCCTCTTGATTTTCCAGTGCTGCGAAAGTCTCGATCGTCTCTAAAGATGGTCCAATCACTGTCAAGAATCTCTTCATTTTTATGTGCAACATTTAGCCAAGTTTCTGTCAGAGATAGAATTTTAAAATGGCAAGATTTTGCGTCAAGGAATAATTGGTTTAATTTCCATCGGATACCACTGCAATTGTGCTAAAATAATTAAAGGCTTTGCTGAACAGGCTTCTTATTGGGGACGAAAAAATTTGTTGTGTTGTTCCCCAGTCCTTTGAAGTGAGGAGATGTAGTTCGAACTTACATGCGACGCAAATGTTTCAAGATCTTTTTTCGCTTGATCTGCCGTGACTCCCAGCTCTTCATGGAAGCGAAAATACATTCCTCGAAGAGAATCAAAATCCACAGGGAGACCTTCTCTTTGTATTATGACCTTGAGACTTGTCTTTGTTTTTCCATTAATACATGTTGTATCGGGCGCTTTATGCATGTATGCCAAAAAGAGTCGTACACATTCATAGAATTTGTGATCTCTGAATCTCGACAATAGATACCTATTTTCTAAATCAACTCCAGAGTTGATCGTGGCCTTTACTGGTGGTGGGCAAAGCGGGTCTAAAAAGGATTTATTGCTTTCTTGGGGAACAGACTGTGGAAGGTGTATTGAGCCCAAAGAAGATGGTACTTGAACCTCGCCACGAATTAAATTTTTATATTTCGATTGTGGTTGAGAGGATTTCTCCGCCATGGCGAGGGTTTCAATGGATTTGGAGACATTTTGGTCATCGTCCGAGTCTAAGTTAACTATTTTATGTGACACGCTACTATTGTTAGAGTCGTCTTGTGTTGCCAATGCTACCTTATTTGTAATAACAGCAGTACCTTGCAATGAGTTAGGTGTTAAGGATAGTTCAGAAATAATCATGGGTAAAGTTTGGTTAGTACAATTAGAAAGATTAGTGGATGTACATACTTTTTGGTATTTAAAGCTAAAATTAGGCAATGTTGAGCTGCTGATGGTTCTCCACTGCTTAAATACCATACCATTCCAGGAGTAGCTACCGCTTCTGTTCATCATGTTGGAGAACAACCAGGCATATCTCGATGGAATGAAAACTTTGGATCGGGGCTTACGTTTGTTCTTCTTAGGCATAATTTCAACTTTGCAACCTTTGATCATAAGGTCGTTTTCAATGATCTCCTGAATTTTAGTTGCATTCCAGCTTTTCGGAGCTTTCTGCATGAAGAAAATTCTGTACTATGACTGACCATTTGTGGAACATAGGTCATTATTTGAGTTCACACGATTTAGCCGTTCAATTCTTTTCTTCCAATCTTCTTCCGACCAGAAAGTTCCCAGTTTTTACACAAATTCCGATTCTGAAGCGGTATGAAGGTGCCTGTAGTGATTCTTTCGATTTAGTCGTTGTTTTTTTAGGAAAGTTTTCACTGATCGGTTCACTTGATGCCGTTTTATGTGAATTTCCAACAATCGTGTTATGCTGACTAAATCGCTGCATCCCTTCTGCCATTGTGCTTAAACTGTCCTCAATCCTTCCCACCTTAGACAGAATCTCCGAATCTTCCTTCTTCGAACTTCCAACTGACGTCGCGATATTATTGAGAATCGCCTCATGTTTTTCTAACATCTTCCACGCTCTTGCTTGAAATAACGATGATTTCTCGACATATTCATCCTTGTTGTGTTGTTGAATGGTAGATATATTTTCCCGAATTGACGCGATTTGATTTTCAAATATTTCAAGAGCTTAATATATCTTTTGTTGCTGTTCGATAATGTAGTCGCTAAATCATCGAAGCTGCTGGCCATTTCTACGAAACTCTCGTCATTGGCTCGCTGCCGTGAAATCAATTGATTATTTTCTTCACTGAGTTTATCGATGTGTATAATTACTTTGTCGTACATGGCTTTCAAAAGGTATTCGAAACCTTGGCAGTCAGAGCAGATGAAATGGTTATCCATGTAGGGATGGTACCAATCTCTTGGGGCATCCATACACGCTCTATGTAATTTACGATTACAGAAAGCTCTGCACGTAACATATTTGAAAGTATTGTCAAATGCAATACAATTCGGCAGACTGCACTTTACCCTCATTATATATAAAAATGTTCCACGAATTACAGAGTTAAAATTCTTTTCCACAGTCAAGATCAGTATAAAAAGTTCAAATTTTACTAATATGCACACAGAACAATTTTTTTTTCACAGTCAAGGTCAGTATAAAAAACAAATCTAAATGTTACAATGTTACACTTATGCACACAAAACAAAACAAAACAAAACAAAAATTGGTCAAGATCTCATAAAATAATTCTGTGACCCAATTAAAAATTGAACGTTTAAAAATTGAACAATTGAAGAACCGATGTACTTGCAAAACTGTAAACTGTAAACACACGCGCGTTATCTAGGTCATTTAGTCAGTAACTACGCGTACACAATTCATGATTATATTTAATTATCTATATTTTCCACTTTCAATGCTTCTTTAATATATTCGATCATTATTCGATGTTTTAGAGCTATCACTGAAATCTTCGATTTTAATAACTGGGGCACGATAAATGTTCGAACTGCAAATTGCGCAAAGTTGGCTATTAAAACTTATTGAAACTTAACTATGAAGTCGGAATTCTTAAACAATTATTGAATTTATACCGCACAATATATGCGCACGTCCGCTCGCTTCGACAGTCAGTATATATATATATATATATATATATATATATATATATATATATATATATATATATATATATATATACATATATATATATATACATATATATACATATGTATATATATAATATATATATTATATATAAATACATATATATGTATATATATATATATATATATATATATATATATATATATATATATATATATATATATATATATATATATATATATATATATATCTTGTCGCGTGTTTTGGTTCGCGGCCAATAATTTTAATGTTCCGGGGAAGTGAAAACGCACTGTCTTTTAAATTAAGTTCATAGAGTTTATTTACTCAAAATGCACAATAATCAATTTAACACTTTCACTAATTTTATTTTTCACTTAGTCTATAAATTTGTGTTTCAACTGTCCACTAAAATCACTTCACAATCAACGAAAATCACTTTACTATTACTCAATAAATTCTCACTCCACACTTTTCGTATTTGTTAATTATCGCGGTTCTAATCAATGATCCCCCCATTCATTCAGCTCGCTTTTATATAGGGTCCGTAGTCATTCAACCCAGTTCTCGTACATTGGCGAATTAGCGGGAACTTTCGAGCAGCGTGAATGAATGGAGCAGTGACTCACTTTCTGATGTTGATGCTTGGTGGGTTCTCGTGGTTTCGAGTAAATTCATTTTGTTGATGTTCTTAATGGTTGTGAAAACAATTGCGACAGTAGCTCGCAGAATTATTTGTACATGTAACACTGCCCCCACCTCAGTTCTTTTTGCCCCGAAAAGATGTGTCGCCAGTTGTAGTCAATTCTCCCTGGATGTAATATGGGGCAAGACGGTCCAGATGCACGATTTTCATTTTGGCTCTCGGTTTACGGTGTTCCTGTATACGATATACGACGTCGTTGATTCGCTTTGTAACTCAGTATGGTCCCTCCCAATTATGCTGCAACTTTGGAGACCTACCCTTCCGTCGCTGTGGGTTATATAGCCAGACCAAGTCATCTTGCTGGAAGCCAGTAGAATTTGCCTTGAGATCATACCTGGTCTTCATGCGGTCAGTAGCCGATTCGAGGTGTTTTCGCACGGTCCGATGTATCTGGTTCAACCGTTGCCTTAGCTCACTTGCGTACTCCGAGATGGTTTGGGGTTTCTCGGGAGGTGTTCCGAATTTTATATCAGCTGGCAGACGAAAAGTCTTTCCAAAAATGACTTTGGCTGGAGCTTGGCCCGTCGATGCATGTTTAGCAGCTCTGTACGCCATCAAAAATAGTGGGATATGTCGGTCCCAGTCCTTTTGGTTCTCGTCAACCATCTTGGCGAGGTGTTTATTGAGCGTGCCGTTGGAACGTTCGACCATTCCATCGGATTGGGGATGCAGTGGTGTAGTGACTCAAAGTTTCGGCCTTGATCCGAATGTAGTTCGCAAGGTACGCCGTACCTACTGACCCAATTTAACACTAGCTGTTCGGCTACAGTCGTTGCTTCCTGGTTGGGAATGGGGTAGACCTCGGGCCACTTGCTGAAATAATCGGCTACACCCAGCGTGTATCGATTTCCCCATTCCTGCGATGTCAACAGCAATCCTTTCAAATGGTACACCCACGTTGTGGGTTTGCATTTGTCTTCTCAGTCGTCGCTTTGGACCTTTGACGGAAGCGCAAATTGTGCATCTGCGGCACCAGTCCTCTACGTCTTCTCGAGCATGGAGCCAGTAAAACCTTTCCCGCAATTTTGCTAAGGTCTTGTTAACACCAAGGTGGCCTCCCAAAGATCCTTCGTGCATCTCCTTAACCACGTCGTGGATTCGGCTTTTGGGAAGTATAGTTTGCATCCTATAGTAGCTGCCATCCGCCGTTTCCCATTTCCGCTTGAGTATGCCACCCTCCACCTGAAGAGAGTTCCATTGTGTCCAATAGCTTTTCAGGGTAGCGCCATGCATTGAAACGTCTTTCCACTCAGGTCGCCCAGTCGTCTCCTTCCATACGAGCAATGGTCCGATGCCTTCATCGTCTAACTGGGCATTTCGAATCTCCTCTGGTGACCAAGCTTCATTGAATTCGGTCGTTATCAATCGCAGATCAACGGGCGGCTCCTTTTCCACTATCCGTAAGCAACACTTGCAGTTAGCTGGACATGAACGACGGGATAGGGCGTCAGCATTTCCATGAACTCCGCCCTTCCGATGAACAATTTCGTAGTCGTATGACTGCAATCTTTCGATCCATCTCGCAACTTGTCCCTCGGGGTTTTTGAAGTTGAGCAGCCATCTCAATGATGCATGGTCCGTTCGAAGAACAAATTTCTGGCCATATAGGTACTTTTGGAACTGCTTAGTGGCCTCTATTATAGCCAATAGCTCCTTCCTGGTCACGCAGTAGGTCCTCTCACTTTTTGAAAGAACTCGACTGTAATACGAGAGTACTCTTTCTTCGCCATCGATCTGCTGGGAGAGTACAGCTACAATACCGCCGTCGCTCGCATCGGTGTCAACTACAAACATTTTTCCGGGTTTTGGATATGCTAGCACGGGTGATTCACACAGCTTCTCCTTCAAGGTCTCAAAGGCTACCTAGCATTGTTCATTCCAGACATATGGACGATTTTTCTCGGTTAACTGATGGAGACACTTAGCTATTTTGGCAAAGAATCTTCGATAGTAGGTTGCCAGACTCAGAAAACTTCGTAGTTGGCGCTTGTTGTTTGGTGTTGGCCAGCTTTTTACGGCTTCAATTTTCTCAGGGTCTGTTTTGACCCCTTCTGCTGATACTGTCCCAGGTATTTTACTTCAGCTGCGAAAAGGGTACATTTGTCGGGACTAAGTTTCAAATTCGCCAGTCGCAATCGGGAGAAAACCTCTTCTAAGTTCCGCACATGCTCTTCGAACGTTCTCCCAATAACAATGATGTCATCTAGGTACACCAAACAAGTTTTCCAGGTTCGGCCACGTAGCACGTATTCCATCAGGCGTTCGAAAGTGGCTGGAGCATTCCAAAGCCCAAATGGCATCAGCATAAACTGCCACAATCCGGTCCCAACTGAAAATGCGGTCTTCTCTCGGTCCTTCTTGTCGATTTCTACCTGCCAGTAGCCACTCTTGAGATCGAGTGTAGAAAACCATTTTGCGTCGGCTAAAGTGTCCATGATGTCATCGATGCGTGGAAGCGGGTAACTTTCTTTCTTAGTGACGTCGTTAAGCTGCCTATATTCGACACAAAAGCGAGTGCTACCATCCTTTTTCTTCACTAGAACTACTGGCACTGCCCATGGACTGACAGAAGGTTCAATAACGCCTTGTTTTTCCATGCCCGAGATCAGCGCGCTCGCTTCTCCTTGTTTGGCTATAGGGAGACGTCTCGGTGCTTGTCGAATCGGCTTGGCTTCTTGTGTATCTATGACGTGAGTTACCAGACTCGTTCGGCCTTGGTCATCCGGGCTTGTTGAGAAGATGTCACTGTACTTGGTGACCAGATCAGAGGCTCGTTTGAATAGCTGCACTGGCAATTTGACTTGCTTCAATATTGCAGACGTGGATTCCCGGGCTTTGTCTGTGTCTTGCCTGCTTTTCCAATGATGGTCGTGAGTAGCTTCCAAAGAGGTGATGGTGGAAACAGGCTGGCAGCGGCCGATGACTTCTCCCGCTTTGATGCTCGTGGTTGAGTCTGCGGTGTTAAGGACTCTCACCGGCACATATCCGTTCCTTAAAGATCTTACAAGGCTTCGTCCTACAATCAAACTACGCAATGCGGACGCCTTCGTTGGCTCTATCAGATAAGATCGGTGGTCTCCAGAATCACCATCAAGCTTGGCCCATACAATGCTCTCGGAAGATTTTGGTACATCAGTGTCAGTACATACCACTACATTTATCTTGGGAATGTGGACGCTGGGATCCTCCATCAGTACTTCGACATTCTGCCATTTCAATACACGTTTGCCCAAATCCAACGTGATTCCATGTGGTCGCAGAAAATCCATTCCGAGAATGCAGTCATCCATAATGTTCGCGACCAGAAAATTATGTCGGAACACAAGTTCTCCCAACTGGATCTGGAGGTTGACCTCTCCATGAACAGGTGCAGTTTCTCCCGTAGCTGTCCGTAGTGAGAAAATCCTGCCCTTGCGAAGTAGTTGTTGTCTCACTAGGTCTGGTCGGATAATCGATCGGGTTGCACCAGTGTCGATTGTTATGGTGCAGTGTGTTCTCCGTCAACTTGACCCGGACGCATAAGTCCGCTCCTCCACGATGTAGTCTTGACACGGTGATGGTGGTGCTGGAGACGCCGATCCTCCTAGCCAACCTCTGCCCCCCGAAGTTGGCTCTTACACGTTTCCCGACCCCTCTGTTTGAAGGGCATCCATTCTGGGCTCCTGACTCGGTCTGGATCTCCTCTTAGCTGCACACCCTGGACAATAGCTCGGTTTTCTTCGCTTCTTGCAGTCTCTTTGCAGGTGCCCCTTCTCTCCGCAATTCCAGCATCTAGGCGCACCATTTACATGCGGGTCTCGCTCAATTTCCACGCGCTCACACCTGCACTCGTCTGTCACTACCTCACGAACTCGGGCAGTGGTACGAGTCACATTTTCCGCTGCCTCAAAGTTCAGACTGTAAGCCAATGCGTCCTTAACCGTTTGCTTTTGAGCTAAACGCACGGGTCCTTTAGTGCGCTGATGAATGCTTCTGTCACTGCATCATCTCGATGTTCCGGGTCGTAGGCTGGGTAAGCCAAAAGTGCTAGTCGCTCAATGTCTTGAGCTAGCTGCTGTAGGGTTTCATCAGACTTCTGCACCCGATGCCTTAGCTGTGACCGATAAATCTGCTTTAGATGATCGTCTCCATAACGCATGTCGAGCGCATTCATTATAGCATTCGGATTTGAGTGCAATTCAACGGGGATCGTCTGCAACAGCTCGGCAGCTGGGCCTCTTAGAGCAAGAATCAATGCAGTTGCTCGTTCCTGCGCATTCCAGTGATTTATGCGAGCGGCTGCTTCAAACTGGGTTTTGTAAATAGTCCACACCGTTTGCCCGTCGAATATTGGTGCTTTCACATTTCTGGATGAGCTTTGCGCTGCGGTTATAAGCGGGGCTGGTGAGGTGGTTACTACTTACTGCCTTCGCTGCTTCCAAGTTCGTTTTCATTTTTTCCATCTCATGGTTCATTCTCTCCTGAACCTGGCTAATCTCATGGTTAATTCTCTCCTCGACTTGATAAACCTTTTCTTCGACGCATTTAATTTGCTGGTTCAGACTACCGAGCTCCGCCTTTATTTCGGTTGACTGTTTTTGCAAATCCGCCTTGATTTCGATCGCTTGTTGGTCCATTTTTGCTGATTGTTCATTTAGCTTCGTTGATTGTTCATTTAGCTTCGCAGTTAAATTAGAAGACTGTTGTCGCTGCTCTTGCTGCATCAGCATTAACATTTGCAATATCGCATTTTCTGGCTCCTTTGATTTGGGTGTTTCTACTTCTCCACCTTCTGCGCCTTGTTCCGTATCTGAGGGCTCACCCGAATCCAGATTCACGCCTTCCGACTCGATCGCGTTACGCAAGCGTGCAATCAGTATGGCCTCTGTGCCTTGTGTGGCCAGATTTCGCTGTTCCAACTCCTCCTTGAGCTCCGATATGGTCAATTGATCAATTTTTAGATGTAAGATTCCTGGCATTTTTATTGTTTCGGCTGTTTGTCCACCAGTTTCCACGTTAATTTTACTATTGTGCACTTGAAAAATGTTCAAAAGTTTTCACTTCCAAAATTTTTCTTTCGCACTTCTTGACACCACTGTCGCGTGTTATGGTTCGCGGCCAATAATTTTAATGTTCCGGGGAAGTGAAAACGCACTGTCTTTTAAATTAAGTTCATAGAGTTTATTTACTCAAAATGCACAATAATCAATTTAACACTTTCACTAATTTTATTTTTCACTTAGTCTATAAATTTGTGTTTCAACTGTCCACTAAAATCACTTCACAATCAGCGAAAATCACTTTACTATTACTCAATAAATTCTCACTCCACACTTTTCGTATTTGTTTATTATCGCGGTTCTAATCAATGATCCCCCCATTCATTCAGCTCGCCTTTATATAGGGTCCGTAGTCATTCAATCCAGTTCTCGTACATTGGCGAATTAGCGGGAACTTTCGAGCAGCGTGAATGAATGGAGCAGTGACTCACTTTCTGATGTTGATGCTTGGTGGGTTCTCGTGGTTTCGAGTAAATTCATTTTGTTGATGTTCTTAATGGTTGTGAAAACAATTGCGACAGTAGCTCGCAGAATTATTTGTACATGTAATATATATATATATATATATATATATATATATATATATATATATATATATATATATATATATATATATATATATATATATATATGTATATATACATAATATATAAATATATATATATATATATATATATATATATATATATATATATATATATATATATATATGTATATATATATATATATATATATATATATATATATATATGTATATATATATATATATATATATATATATATATATATGTATATATATATGTATATATATATATATATATATATATATATATATATATAAACATTATATATATGTATATATATATATATATATATACATATATATATAATATATATATATATATATATATATATATATATATATATATACATATATATATATATGTATATATATATTTTATATATATATATATATATATATATATATATATATATATATATATATATATATATATATATATATATATATATATATGTATATATATATATATATATATATATATATATATATATATATATATATATATATATATATATATATTATATATATATACATATATATACATATGTATATATATAGATATATATAATAAATATATTTTTATATATATATGTATATATATATATATATATATATATATATATATATATATATATATATATATGTATATATATATACATATATATATATATATATACATATATATATATATATATATATATATATATATATATATATATATATATATATAAAATATAAAATATATATTGTCGCGTGTTATGGTTCGCGGCCAATAATTTTAATGTTCCGGGAAAGTGAAAACATAATGTCTTTTAAATTAAATTAAAAGAGTTTATTCAATTACTTAAAAATGCACAATCACTTATTTAACTATTTCACAATTTTAATTTTCACTATTTTACAAGTCGTCTATCAATTTCTACTTCAACTGTCCACTAAAAATCACTTCACACTCAAACAATCAATATCGCCTGTACTTCGCGTACCACTATATCGCAGAATCAGTATGGCCTATGTACCTTGTGTGGCCAGATTTCGCTGTTCCAACTCCTCCTTGAGCTCCGATATGGTCAATTGATCAATTTTTAGATGTAAGATTCCTGGCATTTTTATAGTTTCGGCTGTTTGTCCACCAGTTTCCACGTTAATTTTCACTATTGTGCACTTGAAAAATGTTCAAAAGTTTTCACTTCCAAAATTTTTCTTTCGCACTTCTTGACACCACTGTCGCGTGTTATGGTTCGCGGCCAATAATTTTAATGTTCCGGGGAAGTGAAAACGCACTGTCTTTTAAATTAAGTTCATAGAGTTTATTTACTCAAAATGCACAATAATCAATTTAATTTTCACTAATTTTATTTTTCACTTAGTCTATAAATTTGTGTTTCAACTGTCCACTAAAATCACTTCACAATCACAATAATCAATTTAACACTTTCACTAATTTTATTTTTCACTCAGTCTATAAATTTGTGTTTCAACTGTCCACTAAAATCACTTCACAATCAACGAAAATCACTTTACTATTACTCAATCAATTCTCACTCCACACTTTTCGTATTTGTTTATTATCGCGGTTCTAATGAATGATGCCCCCATTCATTCAGCTCGCCTTTATATAGGGTCCGTAGTCATTCAACCCAGTGCTCGTACATTGGCGAATTAGCGGGAACATTCGAGCAGCGTGAATGAATGTAGGACGTCACTTTCAGTATTGATCATGCTTGGTGAGTTCTCGTGGTTTCGAGTAAATTCATTTTGTTGATGTTCTTAATGGTTGTGAAAACAATTGCGACAGTAGCTCGCAGAATTCTTTTTACATGTAGCAATATGTATACGAGGTGTGTTCAAAAAATATCGCGAATTTTGTTTTTTTTTCAAAAATTATTTATTCATTCATGAATATCTATTTTGTCCCCTTCAAAGTAATCCCCATGAGATATTATACACTTGTGCCAACGGTTTTTCCAATCTTCGAAGCACTTCAAAAAATCATTTTTTTTAATCTTGTTCAGCTCCTCCTTCGATGCCGTCTTTATCTCGTCAAGCGTAGCGTAACGTCGTCCTTTCATGGGCCTCTTCAGTTTAGGAAACAAGAAAAAGTCACAGGAGGCCAGATCTGGGGAATACGGTGGCTGCGGCATCATTAGTGTGTTGTTTTTGGCCAAAAAGTCGCGCACAAGCAACGATGTGTGAGCAGGGGCGTTATCGTGGTGCAAAAGCCAATTTTTTTTCTTCTTCTTCTCGTATATATATATATATATATATATATATATATATATATATATATATATATATATATATATATATGTATATATATATATATATATATGTATATATATATATATATATATATATATATATATATATATATATATATATATATATATATATATATGTATATATATATATATATATATATATATATATATATATATATATATATATGTATATATATAGATATATATATATGAAATATACATATAATATATATATATATATATATATATATATATATATATATATATATATATATATGAAATATACATATAATATATTATATATATATATATATATATATATATATATATATATATATATTATATAATAAATATATATGTATATATATAATATATATATATATATATATATATATATATAATATATATATATATATATATATATATATATATATATATATATATATATATGTATATATATATAAAATATATAGATATATATATATATATATATATATATATATATATATATATATATATATATATATATATATATATATATATATATATATATATATATATATATATATATATATATATATGAGTAAAACTCATGATGGCTTTTCAACTTTTTACTTTGGCCAAAATAATTTTTGAGAGTAGCAACACTGCACCCAAACGTCAATTTAAAAATTTGGTATTGCAATTCGTGTAATCCACCGATTCTAGTTGTTGTGTGACAAGTGTTTAAGTTTATGATAAAACACGTTTACCCATTAATTATTTTTTCGTGTTTCTTGTTATAACCAGGTAATTAAATTTTAAATACCTAATAAAATATTATGTTGTGCAATCAATAATTCATTATAACAGGAACTCTGATAAAGTTAAGTTCTTAAAAATCAAGAAATAAAGGCTCCTGATTTTAGTAACGCGAGTTACCAATAAGTATATATAATTTCTAGTAATGTCGGTGTTTGTTGTTTTAATCAAAAGAACACTTGGATTCTCTATTGGTTCCTTAGTTTGCAATGAATAACGCTCGAAACCGCTTAATTTCGTTAGTCTAGATAATATGATATTTTGAGTTACGCGAGTTACCGGTAACTAACTGTATTTTTTATTGGTTTAGGCCGAAATGCCGCTATTTGCTGCTAAGAAAATGAAACGGAGAAGGAGAAATTAAAAATTGAGGGATAATACGACGATTACAAGAAGAAACAGCAAGAAGCTTGCCGAAAGAGTAGAGCAAAGAAGAAAACGGAAATTGGCAGCCTAACAGAATCAAAAAAGAAAACAATGCTACGTAAACAAAGAGAGAAAACAAAAGAACGAGTAGCAGGATTTAGAATTAAAAAGCGTCTTGAAGTTACCCTAGTAGACCCTAATTTATCATTGTCATCATCATTCCCTCAGGCGTTGGGAAAAGCGGCGGCACGTGCTCGTAAAGCTCAAGTGTCCAATAAAGAAGCAGCAAGTACCCAATAAACTATTGAAAGATTGTAATGTAAGACCTTCCACCTCTCCACCAGATCAAAGAAAACATGGATTTGCGTTGAGTAAGGAAATCATAATAAAAATTAGGCAATTCTATCAACGTGACGATATTAGCCGACAAGCTCCAGGCCTTATAGATTTCATTAGTATTCGCAATGAACACGAAGCAAAGAAAAGGTACAAATCCGACATTTGTATGCCGCTCTCTCGGAAACCCATGCCTTATTTAAAAAAGAATACGGAGAAATTGTCAATAAGAGCAAGTTTGCGTGTATCGATTTCCCCATTCGGATTCAGGGAAGGGTCCTGCGATGTCAACAGCAATCCTTTCAAATGGTACATCCACGTTGTAGGTTTGCATTTGTCTTCTCAGTCGTCGCTTTGGACCTTTGACGGAAGCGCAAATTGTGCATCTGCGGCACCAGTCCTCTACGTCTTCTCGAGCATGGAGCCAGTAAAACCTTTCCCGCAATTTCGCTAAGGTCTTGTTAACACCAAGTGGCCTCCCGAGGCTCCTTCGTGCATCTCCTTAACCACGTCGTGGATTCGGCTTTTGGGAAGTATAGTTTGCATCCTATAGGAGCTGCCATCCGCCGTTTCCCATTTCCGCTTGAGTATGCCACCCTCCACCTGGAGGGAGTTCCATTGTGCCCAATAGCTTTTCAGGGTAGCGCCATGCATTGAAACGTCTTTCCACTCAGGTCGCCCAGTCGTCTCCTTCCATACGAGCAATGGTCCGATGCCTTCATCGGCTAACTGGGCATTTCGAATCTCCTCCGGTGACCAACCTTCATCGAATTCGGTCGTTATCAATCGCAGATAAACGGGCGGACATGAACGACGGGATAGGGCGTCAGCATTTCCGTGAACTCCGCCCTTCCGATGAACAATTTCGTAGTCGTATGACTGCAATCTTTCGATCCATCTCGCAACTTGTCCCTCGGGGTTTTTGAAGTTGAGCAGCCATCTCAATGATGCATGGTCCGTTCGAAGAACATATTTCTGGCCATATAGGTACTTGTGGAACTGCTTGGTGGCCTCTATTATAGCCAATAGCTCCTTCCTGGTCACGCAGTAGGTCCTCTCACTTTTTGAAAGAACTCGACTGTAATACGAGAGTACTCTTTCTTCGCCATCGATCTGCTGGGAGAGTACAGCTCCAATACCGCCGTTGCTCGCATCGGTGTCAACTACAAACATTTTTCCGGGTTTTGGATATGCCAGCACGGGTGATTCACACAGCTTCTCCTTCAAGGTCTCAAAAGCTACCTAGCATTGTTTATTCCAGACATATGGACGATTTTTCTCGGTTAACTGATGGAGACACTTAGCTATTTTGGCAAAGTCTTTGACGAATCTTCGATAGTAGGTTGCCAGACCCAGAAAACTTCGTAGTTGGCGCTTGTTGTTTGGTGTTGGCCAGCTTTTTACGGCTTCAATTTTCTCAGGGTCTGTTTTGACCCCTTCTGCGGATACGACGTGTCCCAGGTATTTTACTTCAGCTGCGAAAAGGGTACACTTCTCGGGACTAAGTTTCAAATTCGCCAGTCGCAATCGGGAGAAAACCTCTTCTAAGATCCGCACATGCTCTTCGAACGTTCTCCCGATGACAATGATGTCATCTAGGTACACCAAGCAGGTTTTCCAGGTTAGACCACGTAGCACGTATTCCATCAGGCTGGAGCATTGCAAAGCCCAAACGGCATCACCACAAATTGCCACAATCCGGTCTGCCATTTCAATACACGTTTGCCCAAATCCAACGTGATTCCATGTGGTCGCAGAAAATCCATTCCGAGAATGCAGTCCAGACCAGAAAATTATGTCGGAACACAAGTTCTCCCAACTGGATCTGGAGGTTGACCTCTCCATGAACAGGTGCAGTTTCTCCCGTAGCTGTCCGTAGTGAGAAAATCCTGCCCTTGCGAAGTAGTTGTTGTCTCACTAGGTCTGGTCGGATAATCGATCGGGTTGCACCAGTGTCGATTGTTATGGTGCAGTGTGTTCTCCGTCAACTTGACCCGGAACGCATAAGTCCGCTCCTCCACGATGTAGTCTTGACACGGTGATGGTGGTGCTTGGGACGTCGATCCTCCTAGCCAACCTCTGCCCCCCGAAGTTGGCTCTTACACGTTTCCCGACCCCTCTGTTTGAAGGGCATCCATTCTGGGCTCCTGGCTCGGTCTGGATCTCCTCCTAGCTGCGCACCCTGGACAATAGCTCGGGTTTCTTTGCTTCTTGCAGTCTCTTTGCAGGTGCCCCTTCTCTCCGCAATCCCAGCATCTAGGCGCACCATTTGCATGCGGGTCTCGCTCAATTTCCACGCGCTCACACCTGCACTCGTCTGTCACTACCTCACGAACCCGGGCAGTGGTACGAGTCACATTTTTCGCTGCCTCAAAGTTCAGACTGTAAGCCAATGCGTCCTTAACCGTTTGCTTTTGAGCTAAACGCACGGCTTGTTGCAATTCCGGGTCCTTTAGTGCGCTGATGAATGCTTCTGTCGCTGCATCATCTCGATGTTCCGGGTCGTAGGCTGGGTAAGCCAAAGGTGCTAGTCGCTCAATGTCTTGAGCTAGCTGCTGTAGGGTTTCATCAGACTTCTGCACCCGATGCCTTAGCTGTGACCGATAAATCTGCTTTAGATGATCGTCTCCATAACGCATGTCGAGCGCATTCATTATAGCATTCGGATTTGAGTGCAATTCAACGGGGATCGTCTGCAACAGCTCGGCAGCTGGGCCTCTTAGAGCAAGAATCAATGCAGTTGCTCGTTCCTGCTCAATCCAGTGATTTATGCGAGCGGCTGCTTCAAACTGGGTTTTGTAAATAGTCTACACCGTTTGCCCGTCGAATATTGGTGCTTTCACATTTCTGGATGAGCTTTGCGCTGCGGTTATAAGCGGGGCTGGTGAGGTGGTTACTACTTACTGCCTTCGCTGCTCCCAAGTTCTTTTTCATTTTTTCCATCTCATGGTTCATTCTCTCCTGAACCTGGCTAATCTCATGGTTAATTCTCTCCTCGACTTGATAAACCTTTTCTTCGACGCATTTAATTTGCTGGTTCAGACTACCGAGCTCCGCCTTTATTTCGGTTGACTGTTTTTGCAAATCCGCCTTGATTTCGATCGCTTGTTGGTCCATTTTTGCTGATTGTTCATTTAGCTTCGTTGATTGTTCATTTAGCTTCGCAGTTAAATTAGAAGACTGTTGTCGCTGCTCTTGCTGCATCAGCATTAACATTTGCAATATCGCATTTTCTGGCTCCTTTGATTTGGGTGTTTCTACTTCTCCACCTTCTGCGCCTTGTTCCGCATCTGAGGGCTCACCCGAATCCAGATTCACGCCTTCCGACTCGATCGCGTTACGCAAGCGTGCAATCAGTATGGCCTCTGTGCCTTGTGTGGCCAGATTTCGCTGTTCCAACTCCTCCTTGAGCTCCGATATGGTCAATTGATCAATTTTTAGATGTAAGATTCCTGGCATTTTTATTGTTTCGGCTGTTTGTCCACCAGTTTCCACGTTAATTTTCACTATTGTGCACTTGAAAAATGTTCAAAGTTTTCACTTCCAAAATTTTTCTTTCGCACTTCTTGACACCACTGTCGCGTGTTATGGTTCGCGGCCAATAATTTTAATGTTCCGGGGAAGTGAAAACGCACTGTCTTTTAAATTAAGTTCATAGAGTTTATTTACTCAAAATGCACAATAATCAATTTAACACTTTCACTAATTTTATTTTTCACTTAGTCTATAAATTTGAGTTTCAACTGTCCACAATCAACGAAAATCACTTTACTATTACTCAATCAATTCTCACTCCACACTTTTCGTATTTGTTAATTATCGCCGTTCTAATGAATGGTCCCCCCTGTTGCTTGAGCAAGTTGATCTCAAATATTAGAGAGTAGGATACTCTACTTCGAATAATGAAAGTCGACTAGGTTCCTGAAATAAAGCTGAAATTATTAATCTCCTAGAAATATTAGAGAGTAGGATACTCTACTTCTAATAATGGAGTGATTTAAACCTGAGACAAGAGAGCAGGATTCTCTACTTCTTGCTTCTGTTGGTTTCTGGAGCTGTTAGATAAAAACACTTTCGCTTTCGTAACAACTCTAAACCATATTTGGGATTTCCAAAGCTTAAATACAAAATTACAGTTAACAAATACATATTTCATGAACAGACTACGTTATTTTAGACTTTAGGTAAAACAGAAATGCTGACGCTAGATAAGAAAAATTCACAATAATTTTCCCATGCATGAAAGAAATTAGAGTGTGCAAGTATGAAAGTAATTTTGCTGACGCGATGTCTAGTCCAAGACAATTCGCATGAGAAAATTATTGCGGTACAAGGTTGGTATCTTTTTACATGGTAATAATTTGAAATAGTATACTATTTTACGAATTCGTGAACATGATCATTTTAACAAACTTTGAAATGAATAAATTTTAGTAAGATTAATTGTAAGAAAAAAGGGAATTCAACTGATTGAAAATGAATTGAAATTAAAATGAATTGGAGCCAAATTGATTTGGAGAGTCCTTGGACATACTGCCGCCTGTTGAAGTCTCATACTTCAAAGCTGTATCGCAAGTCGTGCATAGAATGTCGGGGCGCTGGAACTGGTTTCCTTTGAGTTCGTGTCCTTCACAAGGTTCGCAAGTGCCGAAACACAAGCCACCCTATAACGATAAGGATAACTCCTAAGGCGCTGTAGCTTACTGCTATTGTATGGATAGAATTGGATTGGGCGTGATGGAGCTCCGCTTGCTTCGCTTTTAATTCATGTAGTTGTTGTATTGCTGTTTCGACATCTATAGGCACCATACTTATGTTGTAACCGGTCGCTGATTGGAACGGGTTGAAACTGCTCGTGAACTCTGCAATGGAAACATTAATTGATGGAAAAAGTGAAACATTCATTTTTGATTGTCGCGAGTCAAATGCTTCAAGTGTAAATTTGTCATTTTTCAACGTGCAACCAGGCAGCAATTTTAAGATACCCTTTCCTTGAAGGCGCTGTTGGAACACGTTGTTTTGGCAGACGCATGTGAAATCGTAAATATTGTTCATTGCGAAAAGCCAATGATTGGGTGTTTTTAACTGATGCCAAACTTTACTTCGATTATCTCGTCGTAACGTACAACTAGGTGACAATTTGTTACAGGCCATTATTTCAATTACGCAATCGTTGGTTGTGTCCGTTTTATGGATTATGGGTCGTTGTAGGTTACAAATGAAGTAATTGAGTTCTGGATTTTTACATTGTATAAATTCTGTCATTTCAAGAGTGTAGAATTGATCCTTAAAGATGTTTGACATAATAACTTCTGTAGTAGATGATAAGTACACAAAGGTATTGTTGACCATGGTTGGCAAAGGTAGCAGCCGAAATATATGGAATGTGGTGGGCAGCAATAGTGGTATCTTTAAGGCAAATATTAGATATCCACCTTCTATCCAATATTGGATTTGCATGATCTGGTAAATTCGTGTTATACTGCTGGGGTTTCCAACAGTTGGGAGCTCTAATCCTTGTGGCAAATTGTCTTTGATCCAGGCGATCTGGGCTTACAGTTGTTGCGGTGATATAACGTTAGGATTTATTGTTTCGTAATGTGCGTCGATTATTACTTCAATCAGTGAATGTTGCATATCCTGACATTCATTAATCAAGGCCATAATAAGTATGAAAAGGGTATTGAATGCTTTGCCCATCCTTTGTTGCTTAACTTCTGTGTTGAAAAATTTTATATTCTCATAAATAGTATCGAAAGCCATTTGAATTTGTTCTGTCTGATTTATCCTCTGTTCTTCGCTTTTTGCGATAATGTTGGCAGTTGTTTCCAGAATTGAAGTGTGCCGTTTCACCAATTCATTAAGATGGCTCTCATTGTTTTCGATGTTGGCGATGGTCTCACTCATGCTTTTCTCGTACTCCCTGTCTAATACTCCGAATAGTTTGTTCTTGATTGAGTAGGGTCTCGTAAGATGAGGTTGCCTTGGCTTAATAATTGTACTCGATGTCGGTATTGGGTTATAATAGCATCATGATACGTGTTATTGGTGATGTTGTCCTTAAGCCGCTCAAGTTGTATTACACCAGCTTCAATGGTTTGAAAAACATTCCAGTAACCTTTAAGATCACAAAAGGTTATGATTTTCCATGAGTTTGGAGTCAGTCGTCCACTCCCGATATTTTCAAAGTACAGGGTGGGCCAGAAAGAATTGCGAATTTGAAAAAATCATTAAAAAAAAACTGAGTACAATTCACATACAAATTTTTATTTCTATAAAAATTGACATCTGGGAAATTCATTTTTTAAAAATAACGTCATCCAAGTGTGCACCATCCCGCTGCAAACATTCTTCGAATCTGACCCTCAAATTGGTAAAAACTCGCTGGCACATTGCACGGGGAATAGCTGCCATTTCTTCCCGGATATTGGTTTTCAACTGGTTAATCGTGGCTGGGTTATTGGTGTAGACTCTACTTTTTAGGTATCCCCACAAAAAAAAGTCCGGTGGCGTCAGATCCGGACTTCTAGGAGGCTATGCAATGTCACCTCGGCGCGATATCAGTTTCCCAGCAAACATCTTGTTTACGACCGCCAAAGAGGCATTAGCAGTATGGCTGTATTGTTGAAACCATGTCACACGATTATAGGCTTCAAATTGTTGCAGTTGTGGAAAGAAAAAATCCCTTAACATGGCTATGTATCGGTCAGAATTTACAGTGACAGATTGGCTTTGTTTTTTCGAAGAAGTAGGGTCCGATAATTCCGTTCTTGTTGACCTTGGGCGTCCTGCAGGCTTCTGTTTGAGAGTCGAACCAGTCTCTTCAAACTTTCTGACCCACGATCGAATCGCACTTTCTTTCGGACACTGATTTAGGTCATGTAATCCAAACTCACGCCGAAATAAACGCCGAACAATAGCGCACGAATTGGGATTTTTAATAATGTTTAACGCAGAATGCACGTTGCGCTCCGGTGAAGTGATCCATCGCGACTAAATTTCCGAGAACCGAGCTACTTAACCCCACCACCCGCGCAGTCCTCTCTCTAAAGCTTCAAACGCAAGAGTGTTTTTAAAATCGTACGCCTTTCTGGCCCACCTTGTATATGCCTCCGTTATTGTCAATTTGGGTAATTTCGATCGGTAAGTCGGAAGCGGAAGAAGTGTTCCAAGTAACTATTGGTAAGACCAGCAATGTGAGTAAGCATGTTTTAAGTGAACTTAATTTTGACGGAGATCGCTTTCTTTTCCTGTGTTTCTTGTACGTAGTGTCCACGATTTCTGTTGTCTCCATTGGCTCCGTAGTAGCTTCATTAATGTCGTATGAGTCTGTGAATTCCTCGCCATCATAGTGAATAGGTAATGGTGCTAATTGATGGGTTGATCGCCTAATGATGCCTGAGCTCGTCTGTACATCAGCTACACGTACACGTCCATCTCGTCCTGGAATGGTCTCTATAATCCGCCCCAGTTTCCATTTGTATGGTGGCAGGTTTTCTTCTTTAATCGTTACCAGTGTTCCTGTTTTGATGTCTATTTGTTTTGATAACCATTTTGTTCGCTTTTGTAACTCGCCCAAGTATTCCATATACCATCGCTGCCAAAACTCCTTTTTGAGCTGATTTGTTAGTTGCCATCTCGATGCTAGTGACATTTTCGCGATCACATTTGTTGAGCTGTTTGGACCTGAGAACGGTTCTCCAATTAGAAAGTGTGCTGGAGTCAGTGGCGTTAAATCATTCGGGTCTGAAGAAAGTGGAGTGAGTGGTCTTGAATTAAGTATGGCCTCCACTTCTGTGGCCACTGTGCATAATTCTTCATATGTTAATGAAGCTGACACAACCGTCCGTTGTAATAACGACTTTGTGGATTTCACTGCTGCCTCCAACAGCCCGCCAAAGTGTGGTGAACGAGGGGGTGGGGTATGAAGTGGAACTGGATATTGGAATTTGCGCAGTTGTTCACGATTGCTTCAACCGATTCTGGTTTTGTCAAAATAGCTTCAACCTCCTTCAGTTGATTGTTCGCGCCAACGAAATTTCGAGCATTATCGCAGTAAAGGTGTTCGCACCTTCCTCTTCTGGATTCGAAACGTTTAAGTGCATTTAGAAACGCATCGGTGGTTAGGTCGGACACGACTTCCAAATGTATTGCTTTCGTTGCGAAACAGACAAAAACAGCTATGAAAGATTTTTGGGGTCCTTTGCCTCGAATTTTGAAGTGCGTATAAATTGGTCCACAAAAGTCTACGCCACTGTTGAGGAATGGTCTTGTTAATTGAACTCGATGGTTTGGTAGGTCACCCATTTGTTGGCTGAGTAAGTGAGGTCGAAATTTTGTACATGAAACGCAATTCGCCACAACGGTTCTGCAGATGTTTCTACCGTTTAGAATCCAATATCTTTGTCTCGCGATATTCTGTAACGCTTGAGGTCCTGCATGTAAATTCGCTTGATGGAGATGTGTGAGTAAGAGTCGCGTGACAAAATGATCTCCTGGTAACACCATGGGGTGTTTTGCGTCGTAACTGATTTCTGCTGCTCGTAATCTTCCTTTGACTCGAATGATATTATCTGGGGGTTTGAAAGGTGCAAGAGTGCGAAGCTTACTTGATTTCGAAACTTCTTGGCCTTTCATCAAAGCGGACATTTCATCCTGGAAACTACTTCGTTGAACTTCTCTGATGATAATTTTGAGGGCATCATTTAATTCTTCGGTTGAAAGATAATATGACTTAACGTTTGGGATTTTGTTTTTTAAGTTCCCTACCACTCGATTTACGTAAGCCATAACTCGCAACAGCTTTTGGAATGAATTTCCATGGTCAATGGAGTACAGTGGATGTGTATGCGAATCAGTTGTAGCCGTCGCAATCAGTTTGTTAACTTTTGTCTCTTCGTCATAATCTAGGTTAGAGTTTGGCTCAGCTGGCCATGATTTTTTGGGCAATTTTAAGAACGCTGGACCGTCAAACCATATTTTGGACCGTTTTAACTGCTCGGGAAAGAGTCCACGTGAAACAAGATCAGCTGGGTTATCTTTAGTAGGAACATATAACCACTCTTTGGTCGACGTCATTTCTTGTATCGCTGCGACTCGATTCGCGACAAACGTTTTCCGAATAGATGGATCACCTCTAATCCAATTAATGACGATGAATGAGTCAGACCAATAGAATGTTGCATTCGGTTTTATATTAGCTGATGACTTGACTTGTTTTACCAATTTTGCCGCCAACTTCGCTGCACATAGTTCCAATCTAGGGATGCTAGTAGGTTTGATTGGGGCAACTCTCGACTTCGCGCAAAGCAATTTGACTGTAATCTTTCCGCGTTTATCTTTCGATCTTATATAAACAGCAGTGCCATAGGCCTCTAAACTAGCGTCTGCAAAGGCGTGGATTTGCATATCAATCGTTTCGTGGTCACTGAACATGTATCGTGGAATATATATTTCATTCAAGCCCCGTAACTCTTCTCTATAATTTAGCCAAGTCAATTGAAGCTCTTCTGGAATATCTTCATCCCAGCCAACCTTTGACTTCCATAACTTCTGCATGATGAGTTTCCCTGTCACAATCACAGGACTTACCGAGTCCTAAGGGATCAAAGATTTGTGAAATATCGGCAAGTATACTTCTTTTGGTGGTTGTGCTGTGTTCCTTTAAACCAGCAACGAGCGTGAACATGTCAGTGATTGGCTGCCAAATTAGTCCTAAAGTTTTAATTGAGTCAGTATCCAATGTCGAAACATCAAATTTAATGTCGAGTTGTTGATTTGCGATACCATCCACCAATTTTGGATGGTTAGCGCACCACTTGTGCAGATTGAAACCAGCTGTTGGCAATAATGATTTTAGCTCGTTCCGCATTGATACTGCTTCATCTAGATGATCACTCCCTGTAAGGACATCATCAACATAGAAATCTTGAATTGCGGCAGCTCCTAATGGGAATTGGCTTGCTTCTTCTTCAGCCAGTTTCTTCAAACATTTTATCGCTAGATATGGTGCTGCTTTAGTACCGTATGTGACCGTAGCAAGTTTGTAATATTTTATTTCTTCAGATGCACCTTTTCTCCACATTATTAGTTGAAGCTGTTAGTCTTCTTCTGCTATGAGAATCTTTCGATACATTTTCGTAATGTCTGCTGTGAACACATAGCGCTTTAAACGGAACCTAGTGATGTTAGTGCTGATATCTTCCTGAACTTTCGGTCCCTTGAGCAGAAGATCATTGAGCGATAAGTTGTTCCTGGTTTTTGCCGAAGCGTCAAATGCTACTCGTAGCTTCGTAGTACTGCTTTCCGGTTTTAAAACGTAATGATGCGGCAAAAAATAATGCGGTCCAATGATTTCTTCTTTGGAGATTTCCATCATGTGTCCTAAATCTAGATATTCTTGCAAGAACTGGTCATACTGCTGTTTAAGCGTCGGTTGCTTGGCTAATTTCCTTTCCATGGATAAGAGCCGCTTATGTGCCAATGCCTTTGAATCACAGAGAAGTGAGGCATCACCCAACAATGGTAAGTTGACTATGAAACGACCTGTGGTATCTCGGGAAATAGTTGCTTTGAAGAATTCTTCGCAAGTTTTGTCAGCGCTGGATAATATGACTGGTCCAGAGAATTCTTACAACTCCCAAAATTTCTGCAACTGACGTTCTAAATTGATATTGGATCCAGTCTGTACCCAGCGCTTCTGTTGAACGGTTCGCTTTCAGTCAAGTTAGTTATTGTTCGCAGCGAAAAGTTCTGGTGTAGAGTGCTATCTGGTTCCCCCTGTTTTCCTACTTCCAGTGTGTTTCTGTGCACAGTTTTTAACTAATACCGTGTTTGACTGGCCCTTTTTAACCATGGCCTCCGACTCCGGAGGAAAGCGAAAACAAAACTACTATTCGATTCTGGACTCCGTAAATAAAATCACTAAAAGCCCCCCACATAAAAAAGAAAAACAACGTGAAACACCCTCCCATGATGTTTTTAACTTCCCCGAGCTACAGAGCGCGGCGCCCCATAAGAGTGATTCTCCAAAGTTTGTCTTAATTAAAAGCAAAATTCCAAATAAGAATCTAAAATCCCATAACATATTTCTTCTTTCTAAATCTCTAAATTCCGTTTTTTCAAATCCACTCATCTTGCGATATCTGCACCTTGCCAATACATGATCCAATCCCATGCAATAGTATTCAGTGTATCAACTGCAAACAACAACACTCCGCTCTTAATAAAGCATGTCCAACATACACAAAAAAACAACGCATACTAGAGTACAAAACATTGAACAAATGCTCGTTTCGGGTAGCTACAGAAAATATTAACAAAACAGCGAATAATAATTTTCCCACAATTACCACCACAATCACAGAACCCCTAGGTATAGCAATTCAAAATAGAAAATCAAGACTCAATAGAGGGTCACCACAGCCTCTCATTAACATCAATAATACAACTACATCTATAGTACATAACTCCGAAACTACCCCTCCTCCACGCAAATCAAATTCTAACACAAGTGAAAATATTCATAACCCCAGAGATATAAGTTCATCAAATCCGCAAAGCATTTCAACACACCTAATCGAAACTGCAACACAAATGCAAACAACTACAAATGAACCAAAAGCTACAGTTCCGAATAAACTAAACCCAAATTCAATCACAATTCCCTTTGAAGAGCAAAATTTACCTAACATATTTATTGACAAATAAATAATGTTTAAATCAAGTGCAGCCCCTCATTTTTCTAATGGTCCTTAAGATACTTCAGTGGAATCTTAACGGTTACCTAAATAATTTATATGCTCTGCAACTATTAATTAAAGATTTATCTCCAGACATCATTGCACTACAAGAGACACACGTAAAACACAACGAACAAATCTTCCCACCGATGCAATATAAAGCTTACTTCTACAATTCGCCCCTGAATACACACGGCAAACATGGTGTTGCCTTACTCATCAAAAAAACCATACAACACGAAATTATAAATACCAACGAGCGTAATCAAGTTCAATTAATAGCAGCAACAATCGTAGCATCAGAAAAATTTACGGTGTGCTCCATTTATATTCCCCCCAACGTTAATTTGCATTCTGATGACTTAACAAACCTATACAATGAACTCCAATCACCAATGCTAATTCTAGGAGACTTCAATGGCTGGAGCCCTCTATGGGGCTCAACCTCTGTAAACACTAGAGGTAAACAATTTGAACATTTTCTCTTAAATTCGAATCTTTCCATTCTTAATAATGGACTGCCTACTCATCTTTCTACTCACAACTCCTTCACACATGTTGATATCTCCTTATGCACTTCCAATTTGCTTTCTAAAATCACTTGGCATAGAATAAATGATCTTCATGGGAGCGATCACTTTCCACTATCCCTATCCTTTGGAACGGTATCTCAAAAGCGACCACATAAATTCAGATCCAAATTCAAAACGAAATTAGCCAATTGGCCAAAATTTAAAAATAATCTGATACTACATTTAGCAGATGTTCCCATTAGCAACAATATCAATAAAGAAGCTGCGAATTTGATTAAATCCATTAAATATTGTGCAAACAGCTCCGTTCCATCTACATCTCCAAAATACTGCACAAAATATACCCCTTGGTGGTCTAATGAACTGGCAACGCTCCGCGAAATGAAACAGAAAGCTTTTAGCATGTTTACAAACCAACCATCATTAAAAAACATGTTAGAATACAAAAAACTGAATAGCAAATTCAAATGGAACTGCAAGCAAGCTAAGATCCAACACTTTCAAACCTTAACAAATACAATCAACCCAAACACACCAAGCCAACTTATTTGGCGGAGCATTAAAAAACTTCAAAGGCAGCCAACACAATTCAATATTAAATATCTATCAGATTCCACAGAGAAAGTTATAGAAGACCCAAGAGAAATGGCAAACCTTTTAGCTATGACATGGTCCAGCTACTCAAGCGAATCAAATTTTGACCCAACATTTCACCTGTGTAAACTAAACACAATTAACAAAACCTACAATCTATCATCTCTCACACCATCAGCAAGAATGATAGAAAGCCCCATAACGATGCTAGAACTAAATTCATGCCTCTCATTGATAACAGGTGATACACCAGGTGTTGACAAAATAACATATTGCATATTAAGCAAATCACCAATTCAATTTAAAACCAGATTACTCGCACTTTACAACACAATATTCCAAAATGGTCTCATTCCACAGCAATGGAAGACCGCTATGATTTTTCCACTTTATAAGCCACATCAACCAGTCAACCAAGTTCCAGGGTACAGACCGATCTCCCTCCTCCCGTGTATTTCAAAAGTACTAGAAAAGATAATCTCACGTCGTCTTTCTTGGTTTCTTAACAAAAATAATTTCCTTTCCAATAATCAAGTAGCATTTAAAAGAGGAAAAAGTACATTAGATATCCTACTTCACTTAGATCAGTTTATTGCTAACACCCTCTCAACTCGTAACCACACATTAATCATTAATATCGACTTTGAAAAAGCTTTCGATAGAATTGATGGACATATGATTCTGGAAAAATTTATGCTATGGAAAGTGGGGTTAAAAACATACAACTACGTTAAAAACTTCCTCACCAATAGAAAAATCCAAGTAAGGGTAAACAGCTATCTATCAGAAACATTTCCCCTTAAAAATGGCATCCCCCAAGGCTCTCCGCTTTCCGTTATTCTGTTTCTGATAGCCTTTGAAGACTTGAACATTTTAATAAAACTGGAAAAAATCTTCAAACACTGCATCTACGCAGACGACTTATTCATTTACGCAAAGCTAACTGATTCAATACTCTTCCAACACAAATTTAACTCCATAATATTAAAGATTTCAGAATGGTGTCGTAAATCAGGTGCGAAAATGTCACCAACTAAATCCAAACACATACACATCTCTAACAAATACAATTGTTCGCCTTTACATCTCACTCATGAGAACTTTGTGATCACTAATACAAATAATCTAATAAGTAAGTCTAATAAGTACTCTTGGTCTCAGCACATAGCCATCTTGCGAAAATCCCTAGATAAAAAATTAAATTTAATAAAATGTTTGAGTAGTTTTAAGTCAGAAGCTCACCCACACTGCATAATCCAAATAATAAAGTCAACTATGCTATCAAATATTGATTATGCACTTTCAATTTATGGACAGGTGTGTCCACACAGCTTCAAAAAATTAAAACGGTATATCACTCAGCAGCAAGGATAGCGATTGGAGCATTTCGGACGACACCTATTCGATTTATATTAGCGGAAACTGGTCTACCATCAATTGAAAACAGGCGAAATCAACTTACAGCAAGACTTATCTCAAAACTACTCGAATCAAAAAACTCTATTCTTCAAAATGACGTCAGCTCGGCTCTTTCAAGGAAATCAGAACCAAGGCGCCAATCATCAATTTTACGTTCCTTAAACATGATAAACCAGTTAGGAGTTTCAATTATTTTCCCAGCGCAAGCCAAACCCAACCCTCCACCATGGACGTTTCCAACACATTGCATCATAAACAACCTAAGCGTTTACAATAAAAAAACAACGAACCATTTAATATACCAACAATCGTTCAATGAAATTGTACAGCCATTTAAAACCAAAGGTTGGAAACTCATTTTCACAGATGGTTCTAAAACTGAGTTTAACACAACTTTCGCAGTTACAACGGAAGACGGGAAGATAATTAAATTAACACGGCTGGAAACTTATAACTCCATCTTCACTGCTGAGCTAGAGGCAATATGCACTGCAACACTGTTCGCTGCAAAATCACCTGGTAAATACATAATCTGCACAGACAGCCATTCCTGCATAGATGCTCTTCTGAACCCGAGCAACTTAAACCCAACAATCAGCATAATAAAAAACACCATCTCTTACAAAAAAAATAAATTGAAAATTATGTGGATACCAAGCCATTCGAAGATAGAGGGGAACGAATATGCTGATAGCGCAGCAAAATACGCACAAAATGCTCCCATCCTCACCACGATAGGTTACAACAAAAGAGATTTATATAAATTGATAGATGACCATATAAACGAACTCACATCCGCGGAATGGAGCAATATTATCCACCACTACAAAACAGTCAACCCCCTGCGACAACCCGCGTCCTATCCAAACAACATTCCATCGCATCAACTTCGTAACTTCATCAGACTAAGGCTAGGACACACAAAACTAACTCATGAACACATCCTGCAGAAAAAGCAACCAGAACCATGTCCACTGTGCAATCATCATCTCATCTCTGTCCAGCATCTGCTAGCTGAATGCGAAATTGTAAGATCATCCAAAACTCGCTGTAATGTAGAAAATGATTTGATGACATACATATCAACAACCTCTGAAGCCAACATAAAGAACATAAATACATTACTCAATCTATTAAAAATTACATTATAACTTAATCTACTACCAATTATAAATAATATCTCCCATTAAATTCAATTAAAAAAAAAAAACTATATCTATGTAAGCCTAAGGCCTTTGTTGCTAGCGCTTAAGACGTTTGTTATATTGTAATTTTAATTACTTTGTAACTTTTATTAATAATGATAATAATGATATTGGATATTCCGCAAAATGGGATATGGTTTGATACTTTTCCCAAAATTATCCAGCCCAATGTTGTATTTTGAAGGATCGGTAGCTTATCCAATAAACGTATTTGCCCATTTTTGATTATTTCCCCATAGACCTCCGCCCCCAAAAGAATGTCTATTCTGCCAGGTTTATTGAATGATGGGTCAGCTAGCTGAATGTTTTCCGGTATATTCCAATTCTTTATATCGATGTATTGCTGTGGTTGATTGTTTGTAATTTCAGTAATTGAATAGACTTCTAATATGGTTGAGAACTGTTTACAAGTTGATTTTAGTTTGATATTGATTTTGTCGCTTGCTTTAACTTTTGTGTTGCCAATTCCTGATATATTGATACTAGAATGATTTTGTTGAAATCCCAATCTTTTTCGCAGTTTTTCGGTTATAAAATTCAATTGTGAACCGGAATCAAGAAGGACACGTGCTCTTATTGGTTTCCCTTCATTGGTATCGATTTCGGCGATTGCTGTTCCTAAAAGAACATGTCCATCTGATTCCTTGGATTGAACTGATAAACTGGTGCTTTGTGTTTCTTTTGTTATTGTTGTTGTGGGAATTTGGTTATGTAAAAGTGTGTTCTGCTTCCTACTGCATTTTTGGCAGCCTCTGGACACGCACTTTTTGTACACATGACCTTTCTTAAGGCAGTTTGTGCAAAGGTCCAATTCTCGAGCCTTTTCAATTCTTTTTGCAGGAATTAGTTTCAAGAACGCTTCGCAATGATAAATGGCATGACCCTTTTTGCATAGTTTGCATTCAGGAACTGTTTTGCTGCCAACGAGCGATGATTGTTTGGCTGATTTGTTCGATTGTTTCGACGGCCCGGATCTTTGGTTTAAAGTTTCTAGTGTTTGAAACCTCATTTCAATAAACTTTAGCAATTCGTCTAATGATGGGAGCTCACGAGGTGATTTAAGCGTTTGCTCATATAGTGTATAAGAAGTCTTATCTAACTTCTTTAAAACTGTATGCACAACAATTGGGTCCCAATGTTCTTTGGTTGAGATGCCTATTGTTTGTAGTGTAAATAGACATTCTTTTGTTGTATCATGCAGTGACCTGAGTGCTGATGCTGACTCAGTAGCAATAGCTGGTTGTGCCATGAGCTTGTCCAGTAGGGCATTCACTAGCAATCGTTTATTGGCATATCGATTGTTTAACATGTCCCATGCAACGATATAGTTGCTATTAGAAATGGGTAGATGCGTAACGAGCTTAGCTGCTTCACCCGTCAAATTCATTTTCAGGTACCAAAATTTTTGACAATTCCCTATTGGCTGATCGTGTACCATTTGTTTAAAGAGATCTGCGAACTGAGGCCATTTAATATATTCTCCATCAAATTTCGGGAGTTCTATTTTAGGAAGCTTTAATTGGGAATCATTTGTAGTTGCTGTTATGGTGCAGCTAGTCTCAGCTTTCTTGATATTGCTATTCAAGTTTATAAGGAGAGCTTCACTTTGGTTCTGTAAATCATAGTACTCTTCCAACTTGTAACTTGTAGCGTGAATATCTTCCAGAGATTCCCAAATCACGTAGTGGCAATTTTCGATTTCTGCCCATGTTTTGGTTATTTTTTCTTTCTTTAGCGCTAAATATTCTATAGGCTGGTCGCCTGTGAGAGAAGTATTGGCTATTAAATGTTTTAATGCAGCCTTAAATGCTTCTTGTTTTTTTATAAGTTGAGTTAGATCAGGACTTTCATATTTCGCCTTGATATTTTGATCTGGTGCGTTTGAGCTGCCATTAGATTCTTGAAATGATTGCGTATTTACGTAATCTAACAAAGACGTCACCTCTGTTTTAAATTTTTCTAACGCTTCTTTCACTGTTTTATGATAGTCCTTTTGAAAATATGGATGATCAAGGGAGACACCAGTAATTTCCCTTATTTTGTCATCGTTTCTTTCAAATTTTTCCCACAGCTCTTCTACGGCTGCAAGTCGTTCTTCCAAGTAGGCAATCGTTTTTCTATCAGGCGATTGAGCCTGATAAGCTCTGATGATTTTCTCGATCTCTTTTCCGAGACGAGCTTGATCTGCAGCTAACGATTCCATTTCTCCTTCCACAACAATATCAGAAGAAATTTGTTCACAAATACGTATTCGATATTTATGAACTTTTCGTTGTTCTGACGAGGGTCACCAAAAATATGTTGCTTGAGCAAGTTGATCTCAAATATTAGAGAGTAGGATACTCTACTTCTAATAATGAAAGTCGACTAGGTTCCTGAAATAAAGCTGAAATTATTAATCTCCTAGAAATATTAGAGAGTAGGATACTCTACTTTTAATAATGGAGTGATTTAAACCTGAGACAAGAGAGCAGGATTCTCTACTTCTTGCTTCTGTTGGTTTCTGGAGCTGTTAGATAAAAACACTTTCGCTTTCGTAACAACTCTAAACTATATTTGGGATTTCCAAAGCTTAAATACAAAATTACAGTTAACAAATACATATTTCATGAACAGACTACGTTATTTTAGACTTTAGGTAAAACAAAAATGCTGACGCTAGATAAGAAAAATGCACAATAATTTTCCCATGCATGAAAGAAATTAGAGTGTGCAAGTATGAAAGTAATTTTGCTGACGCGATGTCTAGTCCAAGACAATTCGCATGAGAAAATTATTGCGGTACAAGGTTGGTATCTTTTTACATGGTAATAATTTGAAATAGTATACTATTTTACGAATTCGTGAACATGATCATTTTAACAAACTTTGAAATGAATGAATTTTAGTAAGATTAATTGTAAGAAAAAAGGGAATTCAACTGAATTGAAAATGAATTGAAATTAAAATGATTTGGAGCCAAATTGATTTGGAGAGTCCTTGGACACCCCCATTCATTCAGCTCGCCTTTATATAGGGTCCGTAGTCATTCAACCCAGTTCTCGTACATTGGCGAATTAGCGGGAACTTTCGAGCAGCGTGAATGAATGGAGCAGTGACTCACTTTCTGATGTTGATGCTTGGTGGGTTCTCGTGGTTTCGAGTAAATTCATTATGTTTTAATGTTCCCGGAACACTAAAATTATTGGCCACGAACCATAACACGCGACAGTGGTGTCGAGAAGTGAGATCAAAACTTTGAAAGTGAAAATTTGAACAGTTTTATAGTGCACAATAGTAAAATTTAAAGAAACATTAAAAACGCCACGAAGCCTAAACTTTAAAATTAATGAATTGACCATGTCGGAGCTTGAGGAAGAGTTGGAACAGCGAAACCTGGCTACGCAAGGTACAAAGGCCACACTGATTGCACGCTTGCGTGACGCAATTGAATCGGAAGGCGCGTATCTGGATTCGGGTGAGCCCTCAGATGCTCAAACGGGTATTGAAATAGCGGAATGTCGAAGTATTGATGGAGGATCCCCGCGCCCAAGTTCCCAAGATGAATGCAGTAGTATGTACCGACACTGATGTACCGAATTCTTCCGAGAGCATTGTATGGTCCAAGCTTGATGGTGATTCTGGAGACCAGCGATCTTATCTCATAGAGCCAACGAAGACGTCCGCATCGCGCAGTCTGATTGTAGGACGAAGCCTTGTAAGATCTATAAGGAACGGATACATGCCGGTTAGAGTCCTTAACACCGCAGACTCAACCACGAGCATCAAAGCGGGAGAAGTCATCGGCCGCTGCCAGCCTGTTTCCACCATCACCTCCTTGGAAGCCACTCACGACCATAATTGGAAAAGGAGGCAAGGCGCAGACGAAGCCCGGGAGTCCACATCTGCAATATTGAAGCAGGTCAAATTGCCAGTGCAGCTATTCAAGCGAGCCTCTGATCTGGTCACCAAGTACAGTGACAGCTTCTCAACAAGCTCGGATGACCAAGGCCGAACGAGTATGGTAACTCACGTTATAGATACACAGGGAGCCAAGCCAATTCGCCAAGCGCCGTGACGTCTTCCTATAGCCAAACAAGGAGAAGTGAGCGCACTGATCTCGGGCATGGAAAAACAAGGCGTTATCGAACCTTCTGTCAGTCCATGGTCCGCGCCAATAGTTCTAGTAAAGAAAAAGGATGGTAGCACTCTTTTTTGTGTCGACTATAGGCAGCTTAACGACGTCACTAAGAAAGATAGTTACCCGCTCCCACGCATCGATGACATCATGGATACTTTAGCCGACGCAAAATGGTTTTCTACACTCGATCTCAAGAGTGGCTACTGGCAGGTAGACATCGACAAGAAGGACCGAGAGAAGACCGCATTTTCAGTTGGGACCGGATTGTGGCAATTTGTGGTGATGCCATTTGGGCTTTGCAATGCTCCAGCCACTTTCGGACGCCTGATGGAATACGTGCTACGTGGCCTCACCTGGAAAACCTACTTGGTGTACCTAGATGACATCATTGTTATTGGGAGAACGTTCGAAGAGCATGTGCGGAACTTAGAAGAGGTTTTCTCCCGATTGCGACTGGCGAATTTGAAACTTAGTCCCGACAAGTGTACCCTTTTCGCAGCTGAAGTAAAATACCTGGGACACGTCGTATCAGCAGAAGGGGTCAAAACAGACCCTGAGAAAATTGAAGCCGTAAAAAGCTGGCCAACACCAAACAACAAGCGCCAACTACGAAGTTTTCTGGATTTGGCAACCTACTATCGAAGATTCGTCAAAGACTTTGCCAAAATAGCTAAGTGTCTCCATCAGCTAACCGAGAAACATCGTCCATATGTCTGGAATGAACATTGCCAGGTAGCCTTTGAGACCTCGAAGGAGAAGCTATGTGAATCACCCGTGCTGGCATATCCAAAACCCGGAAAAATGTTTGTAGTTGACACTGATGCGAGCAACGGCGGTATTGGAGCTGTACTCTCCCAGCAGATCGATGGCGAAGAAAGAGTCCTCTCGTATTACAGTCGAGTTCTCTCAAAAAGTGAGAGAAACTACTGCGTCACCAGGAAGGAGCTATTGGCTATAATAGAGGCCACCAAGCAGTTCCACAAGTACCTTTATGGCCAGAAATTTGTTCTTCGAACGGACCATGCATCGCTGAGATGGCTACTTAATTTCAAAAACCCCGAGGGACAAGTTGCGAGATGGATCGAAAGATTGCAGTCATACGACTACGAAATTGTTCATCGGAAGGTCGGAGTTCATGGAAATGCTGACGCCCTATCTCGTCGTCCATGTCCAGCTAATTGTAAGCATTGCCGACGGATTGAAGAAAAGGAGCCGCCCGTTGATCTGCGATTGATAACGGCCGAATTCGATGAAGGTTGGTCACCGGAGGAGATTCGAAATGCCCAGTTAGCCGATGAAGACATAGGACCATTGCTCGTATGGAAGGAGACAACTGAGCGACCTGAGTGGAAAGACGTTTCAATGCATGGCGCAATCCTGAAAAGCTATTGGGCACAATGGAACTCCCTTCAGGTGGAGGGTGGCATACTCAAGCGGAAATGGGAAACGGCGGATGGCAGCTCCTATAGGTTGCAAACTATACTTCCCAAAAGCCGAATCCACGACGTGGTTAAGGAGATGCACGAAGGATCCTTGGGAGGCCACCTTGGCGTTAACAAGACCTTAGCGAAATTGCGGGAAAGGTTTTACTGGCTCCATGCTCGAGAAGACGTAGAGGACTGGTGCCGCAGATGCACAATTTGCGCTTCCGTCAAAGGTCCAAAGCGACGACTGAGGGGACAAATGCAAACCTACAACGTGGGTGTACCGTTTGAAAGGATTGCTGTTGACATCGCAGGACCCTTTCCTGAATCCGAATGGAGAAATCGATGTACGCTGGTTGTAGCCGATTATTTCAGCAAGTGGCCGAAGGTCTACCCCATTCCAAACCAGGAAGCAACTACCGTAGCCGAACAGCTAGTGTTAAATTGGGTCAGTAGGTACGGCGTACCTTGTGAACTACATTCGGATCAAGGCCGAAACTTTGAGTCACTAGTTTTTGGCGAAATGTGCGAACTACTGGGAATACAGAAAACGAGGACAACACCACTGCATCCCCAATCCGATGGAATGGTCGAACGTTTCAACGGCACGCTCAATATACACCTCGCCAAGATGGTTGACGAAAACCAAAGAGACTGGGACCGACATATCCCACTATTTTTAATGGCGTACAGAGCTGCTGAACATGCATCGACGGGCCAAGCCCCAGCCAAAGTCATTTTTGGAAAGACTATTCGTCTGCCAGCTGATATAAAGTTCGGGACACCCGCTGAGAAACCCCAAACCATCTCGGAGTACGCAAGATACATCGGACAGTGCGAAAACACCTCGAATCGGCTACTGACCGCATGAAGACCAGGTATGATCTAAAGGCAAATTCTACTGGCTTCCAGCAAGATGACTTGGTCTGGCTATATAACCCACAGCGACGGAAGGGTAGGTCTCCAAAGTTGCAACATAATTGGGAGGGACCATACCGAGTTACAAAGCGAATCAACGACGTCGTATACCGAATACAGGAACACCGTAAGCTGAGAGCCAAAATGAAAATCGTGCACCTGGACCGTCTTGCCCCATATTACATCCAGGGAGAATTGACGACAACTGGTGACACATCTTTTCGGGGCGAAAAGAACTGAGGTGGTGCACGAATAATTCTGCGAGCTACTGCTGCAATCGTTTTCACAACTATTAAGAACGTCATGATCAACAAAGATAATTTACTCGAAACCACGAGAACCCACCAAGCATGATCAACATCTGAAAGTGACGTCACTCCATTCATTAAGCTGCTCGAATATACCAGGTACCTCTCGGCAGAACATTCGCCAATGTACGAGAAATGGGTTGAATGGGTAGAGACCCTATATAAAGGCGAGCTGAATGAATGGGGGGATCATTGATTAGAACCGCGATAGTAAAAACTGCGAAAATGTTGAGCTAATAGAAAAGCGATATTGAGCGAGTAATAGAAAAGTGATTTTCGTTGATTGTGAAGTGATTTTAGAAGACAATTGCAATAGGAATTTATTGACTAGTTGAGGTTAGACTTTTGATAGTGAAAATTAAAATTGTGAAATAGATAAATAAGTGATTGTGCATTTTTAAGTAATTAAATAAACTTTTTAATCTAATTTAAAAGACATTGCGTTTTCACTTTCCCGGAACATTAAAATTATTGGCCGCGAACCATAACACGCGACAACATATATATATATATATATATATATATATATATATATATATATATATATATATATATATATATATGTATATATATATAAAAATATATATATATATATATATATATATATATATATATATATATATATATATATATATATATATACATATATATATATATATATATATATATATATATATATTCATATATATATATATATATATATATATATATATTCATATATATATATATATATATATATATATTCATATATATATATATATATATATATATATATATATATATATATATATATATCATATATATATATATATATATATATATATATATATATATATATATATATATATATATTTATATATATACATATATATATATATATATATATATATATATATATATATATATATATATATATATATATATATATATATATATATATATATTCTGTTGAGTACAGGTTGATTATTTGGAAACATAACTTCTTTATTAGAAATATTTGTTTATGAAGTTTATAACCACATTTTTATTGATCGTTTTTTAACTTATGTAATTGCATATTTGCAGATACTACAAAGAAGTGGAAACCGTATTTCATCAGTTTAAAGCAGAGACTTTTAAATTTTTGGAACCGCATTTGATATTGAATTTCAAGGAGGCCGTACGTTTGTTGCGAGAAGCAGGACTAGAAATAGGAGAAGAAGATGATCTTTCAACTGCAAATGAGAAGTTTTTGGGGAGGCTTATCAAAGCTAAATTCGATACCGACTTTTATATTCTTGATAAATTTCCATTATCCATTCGTCCTTTCTACACTATGCCAGATCCAATAGATGCTACGTATTCTAACTCGTACGATATGTTCATGAGGGGTGAAGAGATTTTATCTGGTGCTCAGCGTATTCATGAAGCTGGATTTCTCGCTGAAAGAGCCCTAGCTCATGACATTGGTAGGAAAGCTTTCAAAATTATGTTCTAAACTAAGGTTTGCTATTGTTCTAAACTATTGTTTGCATTTTAGATCTATCGAAAATTTCTTCGTATTTAGAAGCGTTTACATACGGATGCCCCCCACATGCAGGTGGCGGTATTGGCCTCGAGAGAGTAGTCATGTTGTTTTTAGGGTTGGACAACATAAGAAAAACTTCTATGTTCCCCAGAGATCCCAAGCGGACCACGCCGTAAGAATGTGTAATATACCTGCAAATTTTATATGAGCATTACATTATCGTTTATTTTAATCTGATCAGTTGATTGAAACATGAAATGAAAAACATGAACATTTTTTTTTCATTATGAATAAAGATTAATTCAGTTTTGTTTGATTTATCGTTTACAGTTTTTAGGTTTGTGAGAACAGGTATTGGATATACTAAGAAATCAAAAAAGACTCCTTATTTGAGAATCTAATTACGGTAATTAACATATTAAAAGATCTTACCAGACTGTATTTTACAATCTTTAATATACCAGGGTTATTTGTGCTTCTGGAAAACAGGAATTGGAACGAAATTTTTCATGCGTGGAAAAAGCATAGAATTTTGAAACTTTTTCAATATTCATTTTTAAGAAAACAATCCCGTTCGTAAATACCGATGATTTAAAGCATAATGTATTTTCACTATTAAAGTTACCTCGGTCACTGGTTGGAAAACAAACTGATCCATATTTATATACATACAGCTGGTTGGCATAGACGTAGAAACAGAACTTAGCTGTGTATATATGTGCATCGCCTTCGTAATTAGAAGGCCAGAAACCTCAAGAAAAGTATTACTATTGAAGATTTAGAATTTAGTAGAGATTGTTTGAATATTTTGATACGGTTCACTGAAAAAATTATAGAAAAGTCTACCATTAAATATACGATTGTTTGAGATGCAACATTCCTAAAATAACATGAATGTAAAGAAAACTAATTTTACACGATTTCAAAGTCCGATTCAACTTTTTATAGAAAAGCAATCGTCAATAAAAGGAGACAGCCAGGAAAGCTCCGCAGATGGCGGACATAAAACCCAAATAGTTGAAAAACCAACAAGAAGTGATTCGACTTGGACATGAAAAGCAGGAACAAAGACTACGACTACAATCCCTCGAAGATCTGTTCAAGAGAGGAATGAAGGCTCAAGATGCAGAACCGCTAAAGCAAATCAATGAGGAAACAGGCTAAGAAAGCTGTAAAACAAGCTATTCCAGAAGAAATCCTAAGTGCTGGAGGCGCTAACGACAGCCAAAACTATTATGAAGCGCTGGACGGACTAAAACAAGAAATGGAAGTTGAAGAATGTATTGAAGGTAATTCTCATCAAGATAACGATGTTCGTTTTATTCAGTACTTGAAAAATAAAAACAAGGAAATGCAGAAAAAGTTCCGCTAATTCACGTGGCCGGTCAAAACGGAAAAGATATGGTTTGGCTTTGGCAGTCGAAAATAAACTTACCAATTTGGAGATCAAAAGATTTAATGCTGAAAAATTAACAATTAATGGGAATTAATGGTTGATTTCAAGTCAGCTAAAAATGCGCTGAATTCTGGGGAGGTTCCATACTTCACCTACACCCCAAAAAGTGAAACGAATCGGATCTTTTTGTTGAAGGGCTTGGACTGCGGAGAGGGTATCGTCGATTTTCTTCAGGTCTTCAAGAAAGTTGCACACCTCAAAAATAAGGTAGTTGAATTTCAGATTGGTGAGGTGGGAACGCCTAAAAAAAGGGAAGTCAACCAGTGTTATCGGTGTCAAAGATTTGGACATTCGGCTGCCAACTGAGCCATGCACTATCGGTGCGTCAAATGCAAATCGGCTCAGACGGAGCCAAAAGAAAAATTATACTGTGTTAACTGCTGTGTTTTTCGTCATCTGGCTTCACAACGAGGATGCTCCCGATATCAAGATGCAAAAGTTAAATTTGTTTCATAGCAAACACAAGTACACCACAGTGTCTTACTTCCCAACTTCGTCAAGCACGGGGTATCATTTGCACAAGCCGTTAGAGGACCAGCAGAAAATGATGTAATTCATGTAAATAATTTAAGCGGCAATAATGAACTGCTTCTCAAAATTTAGCGGCAACTTAATTCTTTATCGGAGAGCGATAAACAAGATACAAAAATTAACTTTGTTTTTCAGTATTTAGGCCTTGCAAATGCCTTAAAATAACTTGTCATTCAGTCACATTCCCACGGATCATCTCGATCAACGTCAACTCCATTGTAACTCTACATCGACGTGATTGGAATCCACCTCAATTCATGGCACTTCATGACATTCATGGATTTTGAATTCGTAAGAAACGATAGGGTAAATGGTGATGGAGGAGGTGGCACCGAGATATTGGTTAGAAGACCCTATTGTTTCCAAAATATTGAAAAAAGTCGAATTCAAAAGCTTCGAATCTCTTGAAGTGTCCGTTATCAAGAGTTCACTGCCACGTGGGGATAACTTTTTCGTTATCTCGGCCTATGCAACTGGTGGAACTGTTCTCAAACTCAAGGAGGAGCTCAATTCCTTGTTTGAAATACTCGAATTGAACAGGCTGCATAGTTATTATATTCTTGCTGGTGACCTGAATGCCCAGCATACATTATGACTGAGTGCCAACAATAATCCAAGAGGTGTATTCATGAAGTCGTGGATAACAGAGAACCAAATTGAATACAGATGCAATCATATGGGTCGGAGTTCCCAACATACCCTAGGACAAATTCATATTTGGATCTTTGCATTGCTGACGCAAGACATGAATTCAGCTTTAATAGTTAACGGAAACTGCAGGTGCTTCTTTACGATAACGACCATAACGCAATTATTGCATATTGTTCAAGATATTGCTCAATCAGCTTGCTGCCTAACATCAGCAAGATTATTGAAGTGATACTAAGCGAAGCATTAAACGCCATGATTGAGAAATATGAGCCAGGAATTCGACCATACATGCGATAACGAAAGTAACCTCAGACATCTGTTGGAAAATAAACAATAGAGAATGTCTTGGAGCGTGTCTCATTGATATGGAGAAAGCCTTCCATACGGTGTGGTTAGATGGACCAGTTTTTAAACTCCTTCAGGGCAGGTTCCCCAGACACCTTGTCGCCATGATGCGCAATATGTAATACGGGAAATCATTTGTTGCAATTGATGGAAATCTGACGACAATGCGTGCATTCAAGGTCTTGAATGGTCTACAGCAGGGAACAGTTACTGCGCCTCTGCTTTTCTCAATGTTCATTCGCAAGCTATTGAACGGGTTTGATTTTAACGTCTGGTCAACGCGATCATTGGTAGTCAAAGTCAAATTCAAAGTCAGCGCTGTATTCAATACTTATTGTTATCAATTTAAAAAAAAATACGAAAACTTAATGACTCAAATGGCTCTCTAAATTTATACATTATCAATCAAAAATATTAAATTAAAAAAACAATATCAAATTAAATTAATTAAAATTATTACATATTTTATGATTCCATTGGAACAACGAGATAAAACCAAACAACACTATTCATAAATTATTTATAATTTTAACACAACAGTGAACTTTTATCCTATACCTTATATGTTATAATCTTATTCTAACAAAATTCAATCAAAAAACTTCACCTTGTACTAAAACATGCTTTCACAATATTCCTAACCTAAACATTAAACCTTATTTCTAAACGTAATATGATATAAATAACATATACCTATCCTCAATATTGAAATCTATTTCTAATGTTTAACACCAGCAAACGACAATGCTATATGTAGCAATAATGAGCTGAAACTCAAAACAATGCAACGGAAACACAAAAACAAAAAAAAAATTCTACGTCTAGCACTTGTTGCGTGTAGACGTGTTTTTAATCGCTCCTATCATTCATTTTAAAAATTAATTAATTTTTCACGTCAGTTTCTAAAAATTGCAATAATTTTTCACGAGCCAGTCAAAAGCAAGTTTTGATTTTATTGGGGAAGCATCTATCGTCGAAGGCATCGACCATCGATATCAATAAATCAACAACAGGAAACAAACGAAAGACTAACTCGGGACTGCTGTATGGAGGAGCCCGACGGCTTCCCTCCGTTGGGGAGAGAATAACAGTGTGAAATTGGCGGCAAGTGCCAACAAGCGAAGACACACGAGTACCCAGGACTCCGCAGATGGCGGCCGTAAGTAAGACTCAAGTAGTCGAGGAAAAGCAAGAAGTGAGTCGACTTCAAGCGGAAATTGAAGAATTAAAATTAAGGCTGAAAGTACAACATACTGAAGCATCACGACAAATCGATACGCAAGCAAAGCAGAAGAAAGCTGTTAAACCAATAATCGCTGAAGCAGTATTAAGTGCTGGAGGCAATAACGACAGCCAGAATTACTTTGCAGTGCTGGACGGACTCCAACAGGATCTGGAGGTAGATGAAAATAACAGAGGTAATAAAGATAATAATAATTTTATACTTTATTTAAAAAATAAAAATAAGGAGAAGAAATCAGCCCTTAGTTCTGCTGGTTCTCCCCAAAAAGTAGCCAAGAATACAGAGGAAGTTCCGCCAATTAATGTCTTCGGTCAAAGCGGACAGGACATGGTTCGGCTGTTGGCAGCCAAAAATAAATTAACAAATTTTGAAATTAAACGAATCAATTCCGATAAGTGATCTATCAAAACGAAATCACTGGTTGATTTCAAATCAGCAAAAAATGCTTTAAATTCTGGGGAGGTTCCGCACTTCACATATACCCCCAAAAGCGAGAAGAACCAGACGTTCTTGTTGAAGGGTTTAGACTGCGGAGAAGATACTGTCAATCTTCTTCAGGTGCTCAAGGAAGCAGCACCAGAAATTGAATTTATTTCAGTTAAAATATTCGCGACAAGAAGGTCGACGGTAGAAAAAAAAAATTTAACCACTTTATTTAGTACAAATATCAAATAAGAGCAGTCCAAGCGCTCTTCAACAAATCAGATATTTAAATTTCCGAGTGGTGAGGTCGGAACGCTTCCAGAAACGTGAAATCAACCAGTGCTATCGCTGCCAACGATTTGGGCATTCGGCTGTCAACTGCGCCATGAATTACCGATGCGTCAAATGCAAGGACGTGCATGCTCCCGGTGAGCCAAAAAAAATTATACTGTGTTAACTGCGGTGTTTTTGGTCACCCGACATCATATCGAGGATGCTCCGGATATCAGAATGTGAGATTAAAATCTGTCTCAAAGCAAACACAACTACACCGCAGTGTCTTAGCTCCGAACTTCGTCAAGCCCGGAGTATCATTTGCACAAGCCGCTAGAGGACCAGCAGAAAATGCGGTGGATAGTGTAAATAATGTAAGTGGCAATAATGAGCTGCTTCTCAAAATTTTAAAGCAACTAAATTCTCTATCGGAAAGAATCGATAAGCAAGATACCAAAATTAATCTTGTTTTTCATCGTTTAGGGGTTTCAAATGCCTCAAAATAACTTGTCATCCAGTCACATTCCCATCGATAGGATTCGTCTCATCTCGATCAACGTCAACTCCATTGTTACTATACATCGGCGTGATTATCTCCTCGAATTCATTGTTAAGCAAAAGCCTGACATCATGCTTCTCACTGAAACCCACCTCAATTCATGGCACTCCATGACATTCAAGGATTTTGAATTCGTAAGAAACGATAGTGTAATAGGTGATGGGGGAAGTGGCACCGGGATATTGTTTCGGAGACCCTATTGTTTCCAAAATATTGAAAAAGTCGAATTCAAAAGCTTTGAATCTCTTGAAGTGTCCGTTATCAAAATTTCACTGCCACGTGGGGATAACCTCTTCGTTATCTCCGCCTATGCAACTGGTGGAACTGTTCTCAAGCTCAAGGAGGAGCTCAATTCCTTGTTTGAAATACTCGAATTGAACAGGCTGCATAGTTATTATATTCTTGCTGGTGTCCTGAGCGCCAAGCATACATCATGGCTGAACGCCACCAATAATCCTAGAGGTGTATTCCTGAAATCGTGGATAACAGAGAACCAAATTGGATACAGGTGCAATCTATGTGGGTCGGAGTTCCCAACATACCCTAGGACAAATTCATATTTAGATCTTTGCATTGCTGACGCAAGACTTGAATTCATAGTCCTCAACCGAAACTGCAGGTGCTTCCTTACGAAAGCGACCATAATGCAATCGTAATGGAAATCAATCATCACAGGGATGATTTCTTCCTCATTCCAGTTCAACATGAAAATCATCGGTTGAATTTCAAAAAAACAGACTAGGGAAAGTTTCAAAAGACGTTTAATCGGGAATACCAGAAGCAATGTCCCCCTTCTGATGGAGGCAACTCTTGCTCAATGGTTCCTTATGACAGGAATCTAACTAATGATGAAATGGATGTTTATTTGTCGAAGTTAGAGAAGCTGACGTTGGAAACGGTTGAGAAAGTCGTTCCCAAGATTAAACATCGAAACAATATTGAAGGATATGAAACACCAACCATCGCAACGTTGAAAAGATTGAAAAGCCTTCTTCTCACTCGCGTCAAAAATATTTATCGACGATTTTTGGACTACAACCATCCCTCGTTGGCTTTGTTGAAACTACACCTGAAGAATGTCCGGAACTTAACCCGGTCATACTTCAGGAGTGAGGTCAGCAATCAATAGGCGGAAAAATTGAGTGGTATTAGCCCACAGGACCCAGACGGCGTTTTCGCGAAAATGAATAGCATATTCCGCAAGAAGTCTCGAGTGAAGGTATCGAATATTGAAGTCACTAGTGATGAGATAAATCTTCTCGATAGGGCTGGTACCGAAATCGATAGTACGACTCCGGATAGAAATGGAAACAGGATTATTTGTGAAGGATTGGATAAACTTGCCCTGATTGGAACACATTTTGAATTGGTTCATCTGCCAAACCCTGAGAGAGGGAATGAAATTTTTTCAGAGGTCGTTGGAGCAAAAGTTTCCGACTTCAAATCAAGCCTGAACGGCCAATCAATTCTTCATTTCAATGAAACATTAACATCTGACCTCATACCCAGCTTGAATCTTATTGATTATTCTGTCAGCTATGAAGACTTGTGTTTAATATTTCGCGGGATAAACAACAAGAAATCATGTGGTACTGATGGTATTTCAAATGTAGCTCTCCGGCATTTGCCGGAGGTTGCTATTAGGAATTATTGCATATTGTTCAACAACATGTTAAGCAATTCATATTTCCCGAATGAGTGGAAAAATGCTAAGGTATTTCCGATCTTGAAGAAAGGAAAAGAATCTTCATGCCCCAAAAGCTATCATCCAATCAGCTTGCTACCTAACATCAGCAAGGTGTTTGAAGTGATACTCAATAGAGCATTAAACGCCCACATTGAGGAATATGAGTTGATGCCGAATTGTCAATTTAGTTTTCGTGCGAGACATTCAACCACACATGCAATAACGAAAGTAACCTCAGACATCTGTTGGAAACTAAATGAAAGACAATGCGTTGGAGCATGTCTCATTGATATGTAGAAAGCCTTCGATACAGTGCGGTTAGATGGACTAGTTTTTAAACTCCTTCAGGACAGGTTCCCCAGACACCTTGTCGCCATGATGTGCAATATGTTATACGGGAAATCGTTTGTTGTAACTGATGGAAATCTGACAAAAATGCGCGAATTCAAGGTCTTGAATGGTCTACAGCAGGGAACAGTTACTTCGCCTCTGCTCTTCTCAATCTTCATTCGCAAGCTATTGAACGGCTTTGATTTTAACGTAACGCGATCAATGGTAGCTAGCGCGATCATTGGTAGCGTTTGCTGATGATCTGATCATCTATACGGCAGACCGAAAAGCTACAATAGTTCAGAGCAATCTCCAAAAAATGTTCAATGATGTGCAGCGGTACACTGACAATTTCCAAATGAAAATCAATGCGCAGAAGTGTGAAACAATCTTGTTTCGGACAGCGCTGCAGGGGTAAGTCAAGACCTGAAACGTAATTGGAAAGATTTCCACATCATGGCTGGCGAGGGTAGTCTAGAACGGGTTCCACATAAATCCGGTGCTCGATACCTCGGTGTTTATCTCGATCAGTATCTGTACTATACTGAACATGTGAAAACCATGCCCAGTAAGGCACTTAAATTAGTCATGGCCCTACGAAGACTCTTTCATTCCAAATACATTGATCAAAAGGTCAATTTATCTGTTACAAGACCCTGGTTAGACCAGTTTTGACAAATGGATGTCAGATCTGGTACAACCAGAGTGCTAGTACTATGGAAAAATTAAGAGTTTTCGAAAGGAAATGTCTTCGTGCAAGTCTGGTTTGTACAGAAAGCCTGAGACGGATTTGAAACATTATATATCGAATAGAAGAATTTATCAAACTGCTGAAGTGACGAGAGTCGATATCTTCATATAAGTTTCAATATGAAGATCTGTGACTGTGAGTGAAAACCCTTGGATTTCAAAGCCGTTCCACCCTACAGACGGGTGTATTGCCACTTGCCTCGCTACTGGCTTCGTTCCTCCAGAAGCATTCGTGTATTTCGACATGAAACGATATGTTTTTGATTCTGCCGGCGTCCCAGTCATATATCACATATACCGACGGACCACCGATAAGAAGATAAAATATCCTCCGAACTTAAGTTCACGAGATCAACAATTCCAATGGAGATACTCATTTGCTAGATTCGTTGAAGCCGATTGAATTGAGACGGCGCAATCCAGGTATTGGTGGCTGAAAGACAATGTCTAAATTATTCGCGTTTATTTCCAGTTTTTGTGTTTTTCGTTATTTAGTTTTTTGAGTTTCAGCTCATTAGTGCTACATTTAGTATTGTTGTTTATTTGTGTTAAAAATTAGGTATAGGTTAGGTATATGTTATGTTTATTATATTAGGTTAGAGATAAGATTAAACGCTTAGGTTAGGAACACTGTTATAGAATTTTGTAGCATAAGATAAAATTTTTGATTGCATTTTATTAGAATTAAGTTACAACATATTAGGTGTAGGATCAAAGTTCACTGTTGTGTTAAAATTATAAATAATTGTAGGATAGTGTTGGTTGGTTTTTCTCCTTTTTCCAATTGATTTTCAAAATATGTAATAAGAAGAAATATGTTTAGTGATAATTTAATTCTTTTTTCTAAGATATACTCACCCCAATAAAATAAATTTCATGATCAACAGTTTTAAGTGCAGAGGAGGAGGTAATGATCATATTCACACAACCATTCTAAAAAAGATTAGTTCATACATAAGTTGCATACAAGCTAATATTTTGAATATATGCATAAATCATGGTATCTGGCCTGATGCATTAAAAAGAGCGGAAGTAGTTCCAGTCTATAAAAATGGAGATCGTACTGAAATTAATAATTATAGACCTATCTCATTAATCTCAAGCATCGTCAAAAATTTTGAAAAAATTGTTAGTAGTAGACTTTCCATATTCCTAACTAAGAATGAGAGAATTAATAGTAAACAGTTCGGTTTCATAAAAAATAAAAGTACTGTTCACGCACTTGAAAACGTCATTGACGCTATATATAATGGAATTAATCGTAGTAAAGCTGTAGCTGCTACGTTTATTGACTTGAGCAAAGCCTTTGATACTGTTGATCATCAAATCTTACTCCAAAAGCTATATTATGATGGTGTTAGAGGAATAGCCCTAGATCTCTTAAAAAGTTATTTATGTGACAGAAAGCAGAAGGTTAAAATAAATGATATATTTAGTAGTGAAAAAGACATAGAACTTGGCGTACCACAAGGTACTGTCTTAGGACCATTATTATTTCTAGTGTACATGAATGATATTTCTGATAACTGCCCACTAGTCTATGCATATGCTGATGATACAGCTGTACTAAGTATTGAAAATACTTGGACAGAGGTTGAAGCTCATATGAATGAGTACTTGAGTAATTTTAATGACTGGTTTAATACTAATAAACTAACTATTAATGTCACGAAAACGGTATTTCTCACATTTGGTTGCTATTTGGATAGTATACCCAACTCGATAAATATACGAATAAATGATTCGAATATATCTAGAAAAGAAAGCTTCAAATACTTAGGTTTACTCTTAGATTACAACTTGAAGTGGGATTTACATATAAACAATCTAATCAATCAATGTAGATATTTTTTATACATCTGTAAAACACTAAGTTATCTTCCCAAAAAAGTACTTGAAACAATATATTATGGATATGTTTATAGTCTCTTAAGTTACGGTATTATAATATGGGGTGGGGCCTATCCTACTGCCTTAAAGTATTTAATGACACTGCAAGAAAAATTTATTGCTCTGTTGAAATCTAAGAATATCCCAAGTATCGAGCAATTATATAGAACCAAGTGTATTTGTCATCATTATTAGTCATTAAGTTCCCAGTTCACATCATCTAAAAGTATAACTAGAAATAAATCACTCGAGATAACTTTATATAAAAAATCAGTCGCTCAAAAAACAGTCTTTTCACAGCAATCACTTATTTTAACAAATCACCTTATGAACTTAAAATGTTAACAGTATCTAATAGGACCGAAATGAAAAAAATATTGTTATATCTTATGCAGCAATAATTGATATAGTAAACTGACTTTTCGCTATCAAACAAATTGTAAAACCTCTGCCCTTTTTTCTTTTTTTTCCTTGCTTTTCCTTTCTATTTGAATTTTTTTTATTTGAACTTCTTTTATATAGCCTTTAAGATTTAAGCACTTGGGCACAGAAGGGTATGTCCTTCTCTTCCAAGTTTTTTTATATTGCTAAGTGTCACTCCGAAAGGAGGATAACTTGTAATATATCATGATGCTTAAATAAAAAAATTGAAATTGAAAATAACGTATAAATTTAGAGAGCCATTTGGGCTATTAAGTTTTTGTATGTTTATAGTTTGGAATATGCTTTATATTCTTTGAAAATTTAAACCGATTAGTATTGAATAAAGCGCTTTTGACTTTGACTTTGACCTTGACGTGTTTTTAATCGCTCCTGTCATTAATTTTAAAAATAAATAAATTTTTCACGAAAACCAGTTTCAAAAAAGTGAAATAATTTTTTACGAGCCAGTCAAAAGCAAGTTTTGATTTTATTTGGAAAGCATCTATCGTCGAAGGCATCGACCCACGGAATTAATAAATCGAAAAAAGGAAACAAACCGAAGACCAACTCGGGACTGCTGTATGGAGGAGCCCGACGGCTTCCCTCCGTTGGCGGGCCCCGGGGAGAATAACAGTGTGAAATTGGCGGCAAGTGTCAACAAGCAAAGACACACGAGCACCCAGGACTCCGCAGATGGTGACTGTAAGACTCAAGTAGTCGAAGACAAGCAAGAAGTGAGTCGACTTCAAGTGGAAATTGAAGAATTAAAATTAAGACTGAAAACGTACGAAGATATGTTCGAGACAGCGAAGAAAGTTCGAGATACTGAACCGGTACGAAAAATCGATACGCAAGCAAAGCAGAAGAAAGCTGTTAAACCAATCATCACAGAAGAAGTATTAAGTGCTGGAGGCACTAACGACAGCCAGAATTACTTTGCAGCGCTGGAGGAGGAGGTTGATGAAAATAATGGAGGTAATGTTAAAGATAATGATAATTTTATACTTTATTTAAAAAATAAAAATAAGGAGAAAAAACCAGCCCGTAGTTCTGCTGGTCCTCCTCAAAAAGTAGCCAAGAATATAGAGAAAGTTCCGCCAATTTATGTCTTCGCTCAAAGCGGACAGGACATCGCTCGGCTGTTGGCAGCCGAAAATAAATTAACAATTTTGAAATTAAACGAATCAATTCCACTAAGTTATCTATCAGAACGAAATCACTGGTTGATTTCAAATCAGCAAAAAATGCTTTAAATTCTGGGGAGGTTCCTACTTCACATATACCCCCAAAAGCGAGAAGAACCACTTCACATATACCCCCAAAAGCGAGAAGAACCAGACGTTCTTGCTGAAGGGCTTGGACCGCGGAGAAAATACCGTCGATCTTCTTCAGGTGCTCAAGGAAGCAGCACCAGAAATCGAATTTATTTCAGTTAAAATATTCGCGACAAGAAGGTCGACGGTAGAAAAAAAATTTACCACTTTATTTAGTACAAATATCAAATAAGAGCAGTCCAAGCGCTCTTCAACAAATCAGATATTTAAATTTCCGAGTGGTGAGGTCGGAACGCCTCCAGAAACGTGAAATCAACCAGTGCTATCGCTGCCAACGATTTGGGCATTCGGCTGCCAACTGCGCCATGAATTACCGATGCGTCAAATGCAAGGACGTGCATGCTCCCGGTGAGCCAAAAAAAAAATTATACTGTGTTAACTGCGGTGTTTTTGGTCACCCGGCATCATATCGAGGATGCTCCGGATATCAGAATGTGAGATTAAAATCTGTCTCAAAGCAAACACAACTACACCGCAGTGTCTTAGCTCCGAACTTCGTCAAGCCCGGAGTATCATTTGCACAAGCCGCTAGAGGACCAGCAGAAAATGCGGTGGATAGTGTAAATAATGTAAGTGGCAATAATGAGCTGCTTCTCAAAATTTTACAGCAACTAAATTCTCTATCGAAAAGAATCGATAAGCAAGATACCAAAATTAATCTTGTTTTTCATCGTTTAGGGGTTTCAAATGCCTCAAAATAACTTGTCATCCAGTCACATTCCCATCGATAGGATTCGTCTCATCTCGATCAACGTCAACTCCATTGTTACTATACATCGGCGTGATTATCTCCTCGAATTCATTGTTAAGCAAAAGCCTGACATCATGCTTCTCACTGAAACCCACCTCAATTCATGGCACTCCATGACATTCAAGGATTTTGAATTCGTAAGAAACGATAGTGTAATAGGTGATGGGGGAAGTGGCACCGGGATATTGGTTCGAAGACCCTATTGTTTCCAAAATATTGAAAAAGTCGAATTCAAAAGCTTTGAATCTCTTGAAGTGTCCGTTATCAAAATTTCACTGCCACGTGGGGATAACCTCTTCGTTATCTCTGCCTATGCAACTGGTGGAACTGTTCTCAAGCTCAAGGAGGAGCTCAATTCCTTGTTTGAAATACTCGAATTGAACAGGCTGCATAGTTATTATATTCTTGCTGGTGACCTGAACGCCAAGCATACATCATGGCTGAACGCCACCAATAATCCTAGAGGTGTATTCCTGAAATCGTGGATAACAGAGAACCAAATTGGATACAGGTGCAATCTATGTGGGTCGGAGTTCCCAACATACCCTAGGACAAATTCATATTTATATCTTTGCATTGCTGACGCAAGACTTGAATTCAGCTTTAATAGTCCTCAACCGAAACTGCAGGTGCTTCCTTACGATAGCGACCATAATGCAATCGTAATGGAAATCAATCATCACAGGGATGATATCTTCCTCATTCCAGTTCAACATGAAAATCATCGGTTGAATTTCAAAAAAACAGACTAGGGAAAGTTTCAAAAGAGGTCGTTGAAGCAAAAGTTTCCGACTTCAAATCAAGCCTGAACGGCCAATCAATTCTTCATTTCAATGAAACATTAACATCTAACCTCATACCCAGCTTGAATCTTATTGATTATTTTGTCAGCTATGAAGACTTGTGTTTAATACTGTGGTACTGATGGTATTTCAAATGTAGCTCTCCGACATTTGCCGGAGGTTGCTATTAGGAATTATTGCATATTGTTCAACAACATGTTGAGCAATTCATATTTCCCGAATGCGTGGAAAAATGCTAAGGTATTTCCGATCTTGAAGAAAGGAAAAGAATCTTCATGCCCCAAAAGCTATCATCCAATCAGCTTGCTACCTAACATCAGCAAGGTGTTTGAAGTGATACTCAATAGAGCATTAAACGCCCACATTGAGGAATATGAGTTGATGCCGAATTGTCAATTTGGTTTTCATGCCAGACATTCAACCACACATGCAATAACGAAAGTAACCTCAGACATCTGTTGGAAACTAAATGAAAGACAATGCGTTGGAGCATGTCTCATTGATATGTAGAAAGCCTTCGATACAGTGCGGTTAGATGGACTAGTTTCTAAACTCCTTCAGGACAGGTTCCCCAGACACCTTGTCGCCATGATGTGCAATATGTTATACGGGAAATCGTTTGTTGTAACTGATGGAAATCTGACAAAAATGCGCGAATTCAAGGTCTTGAATGGTCTACAGCAGGGAACAGTTACTTCGCCTCTGCTCTTCTCAAACTTCATTCGCAAGCTATTGAACGGCTTTGATTTTAACGGAACGCGATCATTGGTAGCTAACGCGATCATTGGTAGCGTTTGCTGATGATCTGATCATCTATACGGCAGACCGAAAAGCTACAATAGTTCAGAGCAATCTCCAAAAAATGTTCAATGATGTGCAGCGGTACACTGACAATTTCCAAATGAAAATCAATGCGCAGAAGTGTGAAACAATCTTGTTTCGGACAGCGCTGCAGGGGTAAGTCAAGACCTGAAACGTAATTGGAAAGATTTCCACATCATGGCTGGCGAGGGTAGTCTAGAACGGGTTCCACATAAATCCGGTGCTCGATACCTCGGTGTTTATCTCGATCAGTATCTGTACTATACTGAATATGTGAAAACCATGCCCAGTAAGGCACTTAAATTAGTCATGGCCCTACGAAGACTCTTTCATTCCAAAAACATTGATCAAAAGGTCAATTTATCTGTTACAAGACCCTGGTTAGACCAGTTTTGACATATGGATGTCAGATCTGGTACAACCAGAGTGCTAGTACTATGGAAAAATTAAGAGTTTTCGAAAGGAAATGTCTTCGTGCAAGTCTGGTTTGTACAGAAAGCCTGAGACGGATTTGAAACATTATATATCGAATAGAAGAATTTATCAAACTGCTGAAGTGACGAGAGTCGATATCTTCATATAAGTTTCAATATGAAGATCTGTGACTGTGAGTGAAAACCCTTGGATTTCAAAGCCGTTCCACCCTACAGACGGGTGTATTGCCACTTGCCTCACTACTGGCTTCGTTCCTCCAGAAGCATTCGTGTATTTCGACATGAAACGATATGTTTTTGATTCTGATGGCGTCCCAGTCATATATCACATATATCGACGGACCACCGACAAGAAGATAAAATATCCTCCGAACTTAAGTTCACGAGATCAACAATTCCAATGGAGATACTCATTTGCTAGATTCGTTGAAGCCGATCGAATTGAGACGGCGCAATCCAGGTATTGGTGGCTGAAAGACAATGTCTAAATTATTCGCGTTTATTTCCAGTTTTTGTGTTTTTCGTTATTTAGTTTTTTGAGTTTCAGCTCATTAGTGCTACATTTAGTATTGTTGTTTATTTGTGTTAAAAATTAGGTATAGGTTAGGTATATGTTATGTTTATTATATTAGGTTAGAGATAAGATTAAACGCTTAGGTTAGGAACACTGTTATAGAATTTTGTAGTATAAGATAAAATTTTTGATTGCATTTTATTAGAATTAAGTTACAACATATTAGGTGTAGGATGAAAGTTCACTGTTGTGTTAAAATTATAAATAATTGTAGGATAGTGTTGGTTGGTTTTTCTCCTTTTTCCAATTGATTTTCAAAATATGTAATAAGAAGAAATATGTTTAGTGATAATTTAATTCTTTTTTCTAAGATGTACTCACCCCAATGAAATAAATTTCATGATCAACAGTTTTAAGTGCAGAGGAGGAGGTAATGATCATATTCACACAACCATTCTAAAAAAGATTAGTTCATACATAAGTTGCATACAAGCTAATATTTTGAATATATGCATAAATCATGGTATCTGGCCTGATGCATTAAAAAGAGCGGAAGTAGTTCCAGTCTATAAAAATGGAGATCGTACTGAAATTAATAATTATAGACCTATCTCATTAATCTCAAGCATCGTCAAAAATTTTGAAAAAATTGTTAGTAGTAGACTTTCCATATTCCTAACTAAGAATGAGAGAATTAATAGTAAACAGTTCGGTTTCATAAAAAATAAAAGTACTGTTCACGCACTTGAAAACGTCATTGACGCTATATATAATGGAATTAATCGTAGTAAAGCTGTAGCTGCTACGTTTATTGACTTGAGCAAAGCCTTTGATACTGTTGATCATCAAATCTTACTCCAAAAGCTATATTATGATGGTGTTAGAGGAATAGCCCTAGATCTCTTAAAAAGTTATTTATGTGACAGAAACCAGAAGGTTAAAATAAATGATATATTTAGTAGTGAAAAAGACATAGAACTTGGCGTACCACAAGGTACTGTCTTAGGACCATTATTATTTCTAGTATACATGAATGATATTTCTGATAACTGCCCACTAGTCTATGCATATGCTGATGATACAGCTGTACTAAGTATTGAAAATACTTGGACAGAGGTTGAAGCTCATATGAATGAGTACTTGAGTAATTTTAATGACTGGTTTAATACTAATAAACTAACTATTAATGTCACGAAAACGGTATTTCTCACATTTGGTTGCTATTTGGATAGTATACCCAACTCGATAAATATACGAATAAATGATTCGAATATATCTAGAAAAGAAAGCTTCAAATACTTAGGTTTACTCTTAGATTACAACTTGAAGTGGGATTTACATATAAACAATCTAATTAATCAATGTAGATATTTTTTATACATCTGTAAAACACTAAGTTATCTTCCCAAAAAAGTACTTGAAACAATATATTATGGATATGTTTATAGTCTCTTAAGTTACGGTATTATAATATGGGGTGGGGCCTATCCTACTGCCTTAAAGTATTTAATGACACTGCAAGAAAAATTTATTGCTCTGTTGAAATCTAAGAATATCCCAAGTATCGAGCAATTATATAGAACCAAGTGTATTTGTCATCATTATTAGTCATTAAGTTCCCAGTTCACATCATCTAAAAGTATAACTAGAAATAAATCACTCGAGATAACTTTATATAAAAAATCAGTCGCTCAAAAAACAGTCTTTTCACAGCAATCACTTATTTTAACAAATCACCTTATGAACTTAAAATGTTAACAGTATCTAATAGGACCGAAATGAAAAAAATATTGTTATATCTTATGCAGCAATAATTGATATAGTAAACTGACTTTTCGCTATCAAACAAATTGTAAAACCTCTGCCCTTTTTTCTTTTTTTTCCTTGCTTTTCCTTTCTATTTGAATTTTTTTTATTTGAACTTCTTTTATATAGCCTTTAAGATTTAAGCACTTGGGCACAGAAGGGTATGTCCTTCTCTTCCAAGTTTTTTTATATTGCTAAGTGTCACTCCGAAAGGAGGATAACTTGTAATATATCATGATGCTTAAATAAAAAAATTGAAATTGAAAATAACGTATAAATTTAGAGAGCCATTTGGGCTATTAAGTTTTTGTATGTTTATAGTTTGGAATATGCTTTATATTCTTTGAAAATTTAAACCGATTAGTATTGAATAAAGCGCTTTTGACTTTGACTTTGACCTTGACGTGTTTTTAATCGCTCCTGTCATTAATTTTAAAAATAAATAAATTTTTCACAAAAACCAGTTTCAAAAAAGTGAAATAATTTTTTTCGAGCCAGTCAAAAGCAAGTTTTGATTTTATTTGGAAAGCATCTATCGTCGAAGGCATCGACCCACGGAATTAATAAATCGAAAAAAGGAAACAAACCGAAGACCAACTCGGGACTGCTGTATGGAGGAGCCCGACGGCTTCCCTCCGTTGGCGGGCCCCGGGGAGAATAACAGTGTGAAATTGGCGGCAAGTGTCAACAAGCAAAGACACACGAGCACCCAGGACTCCGCAGATGGTGACTGTAAGACTCAAGTAGTCGAAGACAAGCAAGAAGTGAGTCGACTTCAAGTGGAAATTGAAGAATTAAAATTAAGACTGAAAACGTACGAAGATATGTTCGAGACAGCGAAGAAAGTTCGAGATACTGAACCGGTACGAAAAATCGATACGCAAGCAAAGCAGAAGAAAGCTGTTAAACCAATCATCACAGAAGAAGTATTAAGTGCTGGAGGCACTAACGACAGCCAGAATTACTTTGCAGCGCTGGAGGAGGAGGTTGATGAAAATAATGGAGGTAATGTTAAAGATAATGATAATTTTATACTTTATTTAAAAAATAAAAATAAGGAGAATAAAAATAAGGAGAAAAAACCAGCCCGTAGTTCTGCTGGTCCTCCTCAAAAAGTAGCCAAGAATATAGAGGAAGTTCCGCCAATTTATGTCTTCGCTCAAAGCGGACAGGACATCGCTCGGCTGTTGGCAGCCGAAAATAAATTAACAATTTTGAAATTAAACGAATCAATTCCGCTAAGTTATCTATCAGAACGAAATCACTGGTTGATTTCAAATCAGCAAAAAATGCTTTAAATTCTGGGGAGGTTCCTACTTCACATATACCCCCAAAAGCGAGAAGAACCAGACGTTCTTGCTGAAGGGCTTGGACCGCGGAGAAAATACCGTCGATCTTCTTCAGGTGCTCAAGGAAGCAGCACCAGAAATCGAATTTATTTCAGTTAAAATATTCGCGACAAGAAGGTCGACGGTAGAAAAAAAATTTACCACTTTATTTAGTACAAATATCAAATAAGAGCAGTCCAAGCGCTCTTCAACAAATCAGATATTTAAATTTCCGAGTGGTGAGGTCGGAACGCCTCCAGAAACGTGAAATCAACCAGTGCTATCGCTGCCAACGATTTGGGCATTCGGCTGCCAACTGCGCCATGAATTACCGATGCGTCAAATGCAAGGACGTGCATGCTCCCGGTGAGCCAAAAAAAAAATTATACTGTGTTAACTGCGGTGTTTTTGGTCACCCGGCATGATATCGAGGATGCTCCGGATATCAGAATGTGAGATTAAAATCTGTCTCAAAGCAAACACAACTACACCGCAGTGTCTTAGCTCCGAACTTCGTCAAGCCCGGAGTATCATTTGCACAAGCCGCTAGAGGACCAGCAGAAAATGCGGTAGATAGTGTAAATAATGTAAGTGGCAATAATGAGCTGCTTCTCAAAATTTTACAGCAACTAAATTCTCTATCGAAAAGAATCGATAAGCAAGATACCAAAATTAATCTTGTTTTTCATCGTTTAGGGGTTTCAAATGCCTCAAAATAACTTGTCATCCAGTCACATTCCCATCGATAGGATTCGTCTCATCTCGATCAACGTCAACTCCATTGTTACTATACATCGGCGTGATTATCTCCTCGAATTCATTGTTAAGCAAAAGCCTGACATCATGCTTCTCACTGAAACCCACCTCAATTCATGGCACTCCATGACATTCAAGGATTTTGAATTCGTAAGAAACGATGGTGTAATAGGTGATGGGGGAAGTGGCACCGGGATATTGGTTCGAAGACCCTATTGTTTCCAAAATATTGAAAAAGTCGAATTCAAAAGCTTTGAATCTCTTGAAGTGTCCGTTATCAAAATTTCACTGCCACGTGGGGATAACCTCTTCGTTATCTCTGTCTATGCAACTGGTGGAACTGTTCTCAAGCTCAAGGAGGAGCTCAATTCCTTGTTTGAAATACTCGAATTGAACAGGCTGCATAGTTATTATATTCTTGCTGGTGACCTGAACGCCAAGCATACATCATGGCTGAACGCCACCAATAATCCTAGAGGTGTATTCCTGAAATCGTGGATAACAGAGAACCAAATTGGATACAGGTGCAATCTATGTGGGTCGGAGTTCCCAACATACCCTAGGACAAATTCATATTTAGATCTTTGCATTGCTGACGCAAGACTTGAATTCAGCTTTAATAGTCCTCAACCGAAACTGCAGGTGCTTCCTTACGATAGCGACCATAATGCAATCGTAATGGAAATCAATCATCACAGGGATGATTTCTTCCTCATTCCAGTTCAACATGAAAATCATCGGTTGAATTTCAAAAAAACAGACTAGGGAAAGTTTCAAAAGAGGTCGTTGAAGCAAAAGTTTCCGACTTCAAATCAAGCCTGAACGGCCAATCAATTCTTCATTTCAATGAAACATTAACATCTAACCTCATACCCAGCTTGAATCTTATTGATTATTTTGTCAGCTATGAAGACTTGTGTTTAATACTGTGGTACTGATGGTATTTCAAATGTAGCTCTCCGACATTTGCCGGAGGTTGCTATTAGGAATTATTGCATATTGTTCAACAACATGTTGAGCAATTCATATTTCCCGAATGAGTGGAAAAATGCTAAGGTATTTCCGATCTTGAAGAAAGGAAAAGAATCTTCATGCCCCAAAAGCTATCATCCAATCAGCTTGCTACCTAACATCAGCAAGGTGTTTGAAGTGATACTCAATAGAGCATTAAACGCCCACATTGAGGAATATGAGTTGATGCCGAATTGTCAATTTGGTTTTCGTGCGAGACATTCAACCACACATGCAATAACGAAAGTAACCTCAGACATCTGTTGGAAACTAAATGAAAGACAATGCGTTGGAGCATGTCTCATTGATATGTAGAAAGCCTTCGATACAGTGCGGTTAGATGGACTAGTTTCTAAACTCCTTCAGGACAGGTTCCCCAGACACCTTGTCGCCATGATGTGCAATATGTTATACGGGAAATCGTTTGTTGTAACTGATGGAAATCTGAAAAAATGCGCGAATTCAAGGTCTTGAATGGTCTACAGCAGGGAACAGTTACTTCGCCTCTGCTCTTCTCAAACTTCATTCGCAAGCTATTGAACGGCTTTGATTTTAACGTAACGCGATCATTGGTAGCTAACGCGATCATTGGTAGCGTTTGCTGATGATCTGATCATCTATACGGCAGACCGAAAAGCTACAATAGTTCAGAGCAATCTCCAAAAAATGTTCAATGATGTGCAGCGGTACACTGACAATTTCCAAATGAAAATCAATGCGCAGAAGTGTGAAACAATCTTGTTTCGGACAGCGCTGCAGGGGTAAGTCAAGACCTGAAACGTAATTGGAAAGATTTCCACATCATGGCTGGCGAGGGTAGTCTAGAACGGGTTCCACATAAATCCGGTGCTCGATACCTCGGTGTTTATCTCGATCAGTATCTGTACTATACTGAATATGTGAAAACCATGCCCAGTAAGGCACTTAAATTAGTCATGGCCCTACGAAGACTCTTTCATTCCAAAAACATTGATCAAAAGGTCAATTTATCTGTTACAAGACCCTGGTTAGACCAGTTTTGACATATGGATGTCAGATCTGGTACAACCAGAGTGCTAGTACTATGGAAAAATTAAGAGTTTTCGAAAGGAAATGTCTTCGTGCAAGTCTGGTTTGTACAGAAAGCCTGAGACGGATTTGAAACATTATATATCGAATAGAAGAATTTATCAAACTGCTGAAGTGACGAGAGTCGATATCTTCATATAAGTTTCAATATGAAGATCTGTGACTGTGAGTGAAAACCCTTGGATTTCAAAGCCGTTCCACCCTACAGACGGGTGTATTGCCACTTGCCTCGCTACTGGCTTCGTTCCTCCAGAAGCATTCGTGTATTTCGACATGAAACGATATGTTTTTGATTCTGATGGCGTCCCAGTCATATATCACATATATCGACGGACCACCGACAAGAAGATAAAATATCCTCCGTACTTAAGTTCACGAGATCAACAATTCCAATGGAGATACTCATTTGCTAGATTCGTTGAAGCCGATTGAATTGAGACGGCGCAATCCAGGTATTGGTGGCTGAAAGACAATGTCTAAATTATTCGCGTTTATTTCCAGTTTTTGTGTTTTTCGTTATTTAGTTTTTTGAGTTTCAGCTCATTAGTGCTACATTTAGTATTGTTGTTTATTTGTGTTAAAAATTAGGTATAGGTTAGGTATATGTTATGTTTATTATATTAGGTTAGAGATAAGATTAAACGCTTAGGTTAGGAACACTGTTATAGAATTTTGTAGTATAAGATAAAATTTTTGATTGCATTTTATTAGAATTAAGTTACAACATATTAGGTGTAGGATCAAAGTTCACTGTTGTGTTAAAATTATAAATAATTGTAGGATAGTGTTGGTTGGTTTTTCTCCTTTTTCCAATCGATTTTCAAAATATGTAATAAGAAGAAATATGTTTAGTGATAATTTAATTCTTTTTTCTAAGATGTACTCACCCCAATGAAATAAATTTCATGATCAACAGTTTTAAGTGCAGAGGAGGAGGTAATGATCATATTCACACAACCATTCTAAAAAAGATTAGTTCATACATAAGTTGCATACAAGCTAATATTTTGAATATATGCATAAATCATGGTATCTGGCCTGATGCATTAAAAAGAGCGGAAGTAGTTCCAGTCTATAAAAATGGAGATCGTACTGAAATTAATAATTATAGACCTATCTCATTAATCTCAAGCATCGTCAAAAATTTTGAAAAAATTGTTAGTAGTAGACTTTCCATATTCCTAACTAAGAATGAGAGAATTAATAGTAAACAGTTCGGTTTCATAAAAAATAAAAGTACTGTTCACGCACTTGAAAACGTCATTGACGCTATATATAATGGAATTAATCGTAGTAAAGCTGTAGCTGCTACGTTTATTGACTTGAGCAAAGCCTTTGATACTGTTGATCATCAAATCTTACTCCAAAAGCTATATTATGATGGTGTTAGAGGAATAGCCCTAGATCTCTTAAAAAGTTATTTATGTGACAGAAAGCAGAAGGTTAAAATAAATGATATATTTAGTAGTGAAAAAGACATAGAACTTGGCGTACCACAAGGTACTGTCTTAGGACCATTATTATTTCTAGTGTACATGAATGATATTTCTGATAACTGCCCACTAGTCTATGCATATGCTGATGATACAGCTGTACTAAGTATTGAAAATACTTGGACAGAGGTTGAAGCTCATATGAATAAGTACTTGAGTAATTTTAATGACTGGTTTAATACTAATAAACTAACTATTAATGTCACGAAAACGGTATTTCTCACATTTGGTTGCTATTTGGATAGTATACCCAACTCGATAAATATACGAATAAATGATTCGAATATATCTAGAAAAGAAAGCTTCAAATACTTAGGTTTACTCTTAGATTACAACTTGAAGTGGGATTTACATATAAACAATCTAATTAATCAATGTAGATATTTTTTATACATCTGTAAAACACTAAGTTATCTTCCCAAAAAAGTACTTGAAACAATATATTATGGATATGTTTATAGTCTCTTAAGTTACGGTATTATAATATGGGGTGGGGCCTATCCTACTGCCTTAAAGTATTTAATGACACTGCAAGAAAAATTTATTGCTCTGTTGAAATCTAAGAATATCCCAAGTATCGAGCAATTATATAGAACCAAGTGTATTTGTCATCATTATTAGTCATTTAGTTCCCAGTTCACATCATCTAAAAGTATAACTAGAAATAAATCACTCGAGATAACTTTATATAAAAAATCAGTCGCTCAAAAAACAGTCTTTTCACAGCAATCACTTATTTTAACAAATCACCTTATGAACTTAAAATGTTAACAGTATCTAATAGGACCAAAATGAAAAAAATATTGTTATATCTTATGCAGCAATAATTGATATAGTAAACTGACTTTTCGCTATCAAACAAATTGTAAAACCTCTGCCCTTTTTTCTTTTTTTTCCTTGCTTTTCCTTTCTATTTGAATTTTTTTTATTTGAACTTCTTTTATATAGCCTTTAAGATTTAAGCACTTGGGCACAGAAGGGTATGTCCTTCTCTTCCAAGTTTTTTTATATTGCTAAGTGTCACTCCGAAAGGAGGATAACTTGTAATATATCATGATGCTTAAATAAAAAAATTGAAATTGAAAATAACGTATAAATTTAGAGAGCCATTTGGGCTATTAAGTTTTTGTATGTTTATAGTTTGGAATATGCTTTATATTCTTTGAAAATTTAAACCGATTAGTATTGAATAAAGCGCTTTTGACTTTGACTTTGACCTTGACGTGTTTTTAATCGCTCCTGTCATTAATTTTAAAAATAAATAAATTTTTCACAAAAACCAGTTTCAAAAAAGTGAAATAATTTTTTACGAGCCAGTCAAAAGCAAGTTTTGATTTTATTTGGAAAGCATCTATCGTCGAAGGCATCGACCCACGGAATTAATAAATCGAAAAAAGGAAACAAACCGAAGACCAACTCGGGACTGCTGTATGGAGGAGCCCGACGGCTTCCCTCCGTTGGCGGGCCCCGGGGAGAATAACAGTGTGAAATTGGCGGCAAGTGTCAACAAGCAAAGACACACGAGCACCCAGGACTCCGCAGATGGTGACTGTAAGACTCAAGTAGTCGAAGACAAGCAAGAAGTGAGGCGACTTCAAGTGGAAATTGAAGAATTAAAATTAAGACTGAAAACGTACGAAGATATGTTCGAGACAGCGAAGAAAGTTCGAGATACTGAACTGGTACGAAAAATCGATACGCAAGCAAAGCAGAAAAAGCTGTTAAACCAATCATCACAGAAGAAGTATTAAGTGCTGGAGGCACTAACGACAGCCAGAATTACTTTGCAGCGCTGGAGGAGGAGGTTGATGAAAATAATGGAGGTAATGTTAAAGATAATGATAATTTTATACCTTATTTAAAAAATAAAAATAAGGAGAATAAAAATAAGGAGAAAAAACCAGCCCGTAGTTCTGCTGGTCCTCCTCAAAAAGTAGCCAAGAATACAGAGGAAGTTCCGCCAATTTATGTCTTCGCTCAAAGCGGACAGGACATCGCTCGGCTGTTGGCAGCCGAAAATAAATTAACAATTTTGAAATTAAAGGAATCAATTCCGCTAAGTTATCTATCAGAACAAAATCACTGGTTGATTTCAAATCAGCAAAAAATGCTTTAAATTCTGGGGAGGTTCCTACTTCACATATACCCCCAAAAGCGAGAAGAACCAGACGTTCTTGCTGAAGGGCTTGGACCGCGGAGAAAATACCGTCGATCTTCTTCAGGTGCTCAAGGAAGCAGCACCAGAAATCGAATTTATTTCAGTTAAAATATTCGCGACAAGAAGGTCGACGGTAGAAAAAAAATTTACCACTTTATTTAGTACAAATATCAAATAAGAGCAGTCCAAGCGCTCTTCAACAAATCAGATATTTAAATTTCCGAGTGGTGAGGTCGGAACGCCTCCAGAAACGTGAAATCAACCAGTGCTATCGCTGCCAACGATTTGGGCATTCGGCTGCCAACTGCGCCATGAATTACCAATGCGTCAAATGCAAGGACGTGCATGCTCCCGGTGAGCCAAAAAAAAATTATACTGTGTTAACTGCGGTGTTTTTGGTCACCCGGCATGATATCGAGGATGCTCCGGATATCAGAATGTGAGATTAAAATCTGTCTCAAAGCAAACACAACTACACCGCAGTGTCTTAGCTCCGAACTTCGTCAAAGCCCGGAGTATCATTTGCACAAGCCGCTAGAGGACCAGCAGAAAATGCGGTAGATAGTGTAAATAATGTAAGTGGCAATAATGAGCTGCTTCTCAAAATTTTACAGCAACTAAATTCTCTATCGAAAAGAATCGATAAGCAAGATACCAAAATTAATCTTGTTTTTCATCGTTTAGGGGTTTCAAATGCCTCAAAATAACTTGTCATCCAGTCACATTCCCATCGATAGGATTCGTCTCATCTCGATCAACGTCAACTCCATTGTTACTATACATCGGCGTGATTATCTCCTCGAATTCATTGTTAAGCAAAAGCCTGACATCATGCTTCTCACTGAAACCCACCTCAATTCATGGCACTCCATGACATTCAAGGATTTTGAATTCGTAAGAAACGATAGTGTAATAGGTGATGGGGGAAGTGGCACCGGGATATTGGTTCGAAGACCCTATTGTTTCCAAAATATTGAAAAAGTCGAATTCAAAAGCTTTGAATCTCTTGAAGTGTCCGTTATCAAAATTTCACTGCCACGTGGGGATAACCTCTTCGTTATCTCTGCCTATGCAACTGGTGGAACTGTTCTCAAGCTCAAGGAGGAGCTCAATTCCTTGTTTGAAATACTCGAATTGAACAGGCTGCATAGTTATTATATTCTTGCTGGTGACCTGAACGCCAAGCATACATCATGGCTGAACGCCACCAATAATCCTAGAGGTGTATTCCTGAAATCGTGGATAACAGAGAACCAAATTGGATACAGGTGCAATCTATGTGGGTCGGAGTTCCCAACATACCCTAGGACAAATTCATATTTAGATCTTTGCATTGCTGACGCAAGACTTGAATTCAGCTTTAATAGTCCTCAACCGAAACTGCAGGTGCTTCCTTACGATAGCGACCATAATGCAATCGTAATGGAAATCAATCATCACAGGGATGATTTCTTCCTCATTCCAGTTCAACATGAAAATCATCGGTTGAATTTCAAAAAAACAGACTAGGGAAAGTTTCAAAAGACGTTTAATCGAGAATACCAGAAGCAATGTCCCCCTTCTGATGGAGGCAACTCTTGCTCTATGGTTCCTTATGACAGGAATCTAACTAATGATGAAATGGATGTTTATTTGTCGAAGTTAGAGAAGCTGACGTTGGAAACGGTTGAGAAAGTCTTTCCCAAGATTAAACATCGAAACAATATTGAAGGATATGAAACACCAACCATCGCAAGGTTCAAAAGATTGAAAAGCCTTCTTCTCACACGCGTCAAAAATATTTATCGACGATTTTTGGACTACAACCATCCCTCGTTGGCTTTGTTGAAATTACACCTGAAGAATGTCCGGAACTTAACCCGGTCATACTTCAGGAGTGAGGTCAGCAATCAATAGGCGGAAAAATTGAGTGGTATTAGCCCACAGGACCCAGACGGCGTTTTCGCGAAAATGAATAGCATATTCCGCAAGAAGTCTCGAGTGAAGGTATCGAATATTGAAGTCACTAGTGATGAGATAAATCTTCTCGATAGGGCTGGTATCGAAATCGATAGTACGACTCCGGATAGAAATGGAAACAGGATTATTTGTGAAGGATTGGATAAACTTGCCCTGATTGGAACACATTTTGAATTGGTTCATCTGCCAAACCCTGAGAGAGGGAATGAAATTTTTTCAGAGGTCGTTGGAGCAAAAGTTTCCGACTTCAAATCAAGCCTGAACGGCCAATCAATTCTTCATTTCAATGAAACATTAACATCTGACCTCATACCCAGCTTGAATCTTATTGATTATTCTGTCAGCTATGAAGACTTGTGTTTAATATTTCGCGGGATAAACAACAAGAAATCATGTGGTACTGATGGTATTTCAAATGTAGCTCTCCGACATTTGCCGGAGGTTGCTATTAGGAATTATTGCATATTGTTCAACAACATGTTGAGCAATTCATATTTCCCGAATGAGTGGAAAAATGCTAAGGTATTTCCGATCTTGAAGAAAGGAAAAGAATCTTCATGCCCCAAAAGCTATCATCCAATCAGCTTGCTACCTAACATCAGCAAGGTGTTTGAAGTGATACTCAATAGAGCATTAAACGCCCACATTGAGGAATATGAGTTGATGCCGAATTGTCAATTTGGTTTTCGTGCCAGACATTCAACCACACATGCAATAACGAAAGTAACCTCAGACATCTGTTGCAAACTAAATGAAAGACAATGCGTTGGAGCATGTCTCATTGATATGTAGAAAGCCTTCGATACAGTGCGGTTAGATGGACTAGTTTCTAAACTCCTTCAGGACAGGTTCCCCAGACACCTTGTTGCCATGATGTGCAATATGTTATACGGGAAATCGTTTGTTGTAACTGATGGAAATCTGACAAAAATGCGCGAATTCAAGGTCTTGAAGGGTCTACAGCAGGGAACAGTTACTTCGCCTCTGCTCTTCTCAATCTTCATTCGCAAGCTATTGAACGGCTTTGATTTTAACGGAACGCAATCATTGGTAGCTAACGCGATCATTGGTAGCGTTTGCTGATGATCTGATCATCTATACGGCAGACCGAAAAGCTACAATAGTTCAGAGCAATCTCCAAAAAATGTTCAATGATGTGCAGCGGTACACTGACAATTTCCAAATGAAATCAATGCGCAGAAGTGTGAAACAATCTTGTTTCGGACAGCGCTGCAGGGGTAAGTCAAGACCTGAAACGTAATTGGAAAGATTTCCACATCATGGCTGGCGAGGGTAGTCTAGAACGGGTTCCACATAAATCCGGTGCTCGATACCTCGGTGTTTATCTCGATCAGTATCTGTACTATACTGAACATGTGAAAACCATGCCCAGTAAGGCACTTAAATTAGTCATGGCCCTACGAAGACTCTTTCATTCCAAATACATTGATCAAAAGGTCAATTTATCTGTTACAAGACCCTGGTTAGACCAGTTTTGACATATGGATGTCAGATCTGGTACAACCAGAGTGCTAGTACTATGGAAAAATTAAGAGTTTTCGAAAGGAAATGTCTTCGTGCAAGTCTGGTTTGTACAGAAAGCCTGAGACGGATTTGAAACATTATATATCGAATAGAAGAATTTATCAAACTGCTGAAGTGACGAGAGTCGATATCTTCATTTAAGTTTCAATACGAAGATCTGTGACTGTGAGTGAAAACCCTTGGATTTCAAAGCCGTTCCACCCTACAGACGGGTGTATTGCCACTTGCCTCGCTACTGGCTTCGTTCCTCCAGAAGCATTCGTGTATTTTGACATGAAACGATATGTTTTTGATTCTGACGGCGTCCCAGTCATATATCACATATATCGACGGACCACCGATAAGAAGATAAAGTATCCCCGAACTTAAGTTCACGAGATCAACAATTCCAATGGAGATAGTCATTTGCTAGATTCGTTGAAGCCGATCGAATTGAGATGGCGCAATCCAGGTATTGGTGGCTGAAAGACAATGTCTAAATTATTCGCGTTTATTTCCAGTTTTTGTGTTTTTCGTTATTTAGTTTTTTGAGTTTCAGCTCATTAGTGCTACATTTAGTATTGTTGTTTTTTTGTGTTAAAAATTAGGTATAGGTTAGGTATATGTTATGTTTATTATATTAGGTTAGAGATAAGATTAAACGCTTAGGTTAGGAACACTGTTATAGAATTTTGTAGTATAAGATAAAATTTTTGATTGCATTTTATTAGAATTAAGTTACAACATATTAGGTGTAGGATCAAAGTTCACTGTTGTGTTAAAATTATAAATAATTGTAGGATAGTGTTGGTTGGTTTTTCTCCTTTTTCCAATTGATTTTCAAAATATGTAATAAGAAGAAATATGTTTAATGATAATTTAATTCTTTTTCTAAGATATACTCACCCCAATGAAATAAATTTCATGATCAACAGTTTTAAGTGCAGAGGAGGAGGTAATGATCATATTCACACAACCATTTCAAAAAAAGATTAGTTTATACATAAGTTGCATACAAGCTAATATTTTGAATATATGCATAAATCATGGTATCTGGCCTGATGCATTAAAAAGAGCGGAAGTAGTTCCAGTCTATAAAAATGGAGATCGTACTGAAATTAATAATTATAGACCTATCTCATTAATCTCAAGCATCGCCAAAAATTTCGAAAAAATTGTTAATAGTAGACTTTCCATATTCCTAACTAAGAATGAGAGAATTAATAGTAAACAGTTCGGTTACATAAAAAATAAAAGTACTGTTCACGCACTTGAAAACGTCATTGACGCTATATATAATGGAATTAATCGTAGTAAAGCTGTAGCTGCTACGTTTATTGACTTGAGCAAAGCCTTTGATACTGTTGATCATCAAATCTTACTCCAAAAGCTATATTATGATGGTGTTAGAGGAATAGCCCTAGATCTCATAAAAAGTTATTTATGTGACAGAAAGCAGAAAGTTAAAATAAATGATATATTTAGTAGTGAAAAAGACATAGAACTTGGCGTACCACAAGGTACTGTCTTAGGACCATTATTATTTCTAGTGTACATGAATGATATTTCTGATAACTGCCCACTAGTCTATGCATATGCTGATGATACAGCTGTACTAAGTATTGAAAATACTTGGACAGAGGTTGAAGCTCATATGAATGAGTACTTGAGTAATTTTAATGACTGGTTTAATACTAATAAACTAACTATTAATGTCACGAAAACGGTATTTCTCACATTTGGTTGCTATTTGGATAGTATACCCAACTCGATAAATATACGAATAAATGATTCGAATATATCTAGAAAAGAAAGCTTCAAATACTTAGGTTTACTCTTAGATTACAACTTGAAGTGGGATTTACATATAAACAATCTAATCAATCAATGTAGATATTTTTTATACATCTGTAAAACACTAAGTTATCTTCCCAAAAAAGTACTTGAAACAATATATCATGGATATGTTTATAGTCTCTTAAGTTACGGTATTATAATATGGGGTGGGGCCTATCCTACTGCCTTAAAGTATTTAATGACACTGCAAGAAAAATTTATTGCTCTGTTGAAATCTAAGAATATCCCAAGTATCGAGCAATTATATAGAACCAAGTGTATTTGTCATCATTATTAGTCATTAAGTTCCCAGTTCACATCATCTAAAAGTATAACTAGAAATAAATCACTCGAGATAACTATATATAAAAAATCAGTCGCTCAAAAAACAGTCTTTTCACAGCCATCACTTATTTTAACAAATCACCTTATGAACTTAAAATGTTAACAGTATCTAATAGGGCCAAAATGAAAAAAATATTGTTATATCTTATGCAGCAATAATTGATATAGTAAACTGACTTTTCGCTATCAAACAAATTGTAAAACCTCTGCCCTTTTTTCTTTTTTTTCCTTGCTTTTCCTTTCTATTTGAATTTTTTTTATTTGAACTTCTTTTATATAGCCTTTAAGATTTAAGCACTTGGGCACAGAAGGGTATGTCCTTCTCTTCCAAGTTTTTTTATATTGCTAAGTGTCACTCCGAAAGGAGGATAACTTGCAATATATCATGATGCTTAAATAAAAAAATTGAAATTGAAAATAACGTATAAATTTAGAGAGCCATTTGGGCTATTAAGTTTTTGTATGTTTATAGTTTGGAATATGCTTTATATTCTTTGAAAATTTAAACCGATTAGTATTGAATAAAGCGCTTTTGACTTTGACTTTGACCTTGACGTGTTTTTAATCGCTCCTGTCATTAATTTTAAAAATAAATAAATTTTTCACAAAAACCAGTTTCAAAAAAGTGAAATAATTTTTTACGAGCCAGTCAAAAGCAAGTTTTGATTTTATTTGGAAAGCATCTATCGTCGAAGGCATCGACCCACGGAATTAATAAATCGAAAAAAGGAAACAAACCGAAGACCAACTCGGGACTGCTGTATGGAGGAGCCCGACGGCTTCCCTCCGTTGGCGGGCCCCGGGGAGAATAACAGTGTGAAATTGGCGGCAAGTGTCAACAAGCAAAGACACACGAGCACCCAGGACTCCGCAGATGGTGACTGTAAGACTCAAGTAGTCGAAGACAAGCAAGAAGTGAGTCGACTTCAAGTGGAAATTGAAGAATTAAAATTAAGACTGAAAACGTACGAAGATATGTTCGAGACAGCGAAGAAAGTTCGAGATACTGAACTGGTACGAAAAATCGATACGCAAGCAAAGCAGAAGAAAGCTGTTAAACCAATCATCACAGAAGAAGTATTAAGTGCTGAAGGCACTAACGACAGCCAGAATTACTTTGCAGCGCTGGAGGAGGAGGTTGATGAAAATAATGGAGGTAATGTTAAAGATAATGATAATTTTATACCTTATTTAAAAAATAAAAATAAGGAGAATAAAAATAAGGAGAAAAAACCAGCCCGTAGTTCTGCTGGTCCTCCTCAAAAAGTAGCCAAGAATATAGAGGAAGTTCCGCCAATTTATGTCTTCGCTCAAAGCGGACAGAACATCGCTCGGCTGTTGGCAGCCGAAAATAAATTAACAATTTTGAAATTAAACGAATCAATTCCGCTAAGTTATCTATCAGAACGAAATCACTGGTTGATTTCAAATCAGCAAAAAATGCTTTAAATTCTGGGGAGGTTCCTACTTCACATATACCCCCAAAAGCGAGAAGAACCAGACGTTCTTGCTGAAGAGCTTGGACCGCGGAGAAAATATCGTCGATCTTCTTCAGGTGCTCAAGGAAGCAGCACCAGAAATCGAATTTATTTCAGTTAAAATATTCGCGACAAGAAGGTCGACGGTAGAAAAAAAATTTACCACTTTATTTAGTACAAATATCAAATAAGAGCAGTCCAAGCGCTCTTCAACAAATCAGATATTTAAATTTCCGAGTGGTGAGGTCGGAACGCCTCCAGAAACGTGAAATCAACCAGTGCTATCGCTGCCAACGATTTGGGCATTCGGCTGCCAACTGCGCCATGAATTACCGATGCGTCAAATGCAAGGACGTGCATGCCCCGGGTGAGTGCAAATTGACTCAGACGGAGCCAAAAGAGAAATTATACTGTGTTAACTGCGGCGTTTTTGGTCACCCGGCATCATATCGAGGATGCTCCGGATATCAGAATGTGAGATTAAAATCTGTCTCAAAGCAAACACAACTACACCGCAGTGTCTTAGCTCCGAACTTCGTCAAGCCCGGAGTATCATTTGCACAAGCCGCTAGAGGACCAGCAGAAAATGCGGTAGATAGTGTAAATAATGTAAGTGGCAATAATGAGCTGCTTCTCAAAATTTTACAGCAACTAAATTCTCTATCGGAAAGAATCGATAAGCAAGATACCAAAATTAATCTTGTTTTTCATCGTTCAGGGGTTTCAAATGCCTCAAAATAACTTGTCATCCAGTCACATTCCCATTGATAGGATTCATCTCATCTCGATCAACGTCAACTCCATTGTTACTATACATCGGCGTGATTATCTCCTCGAATTCATTGTTAAGCAAAAGCCTGACATCATGCTTCTCACTGAAACCCACCTCAATTCATGGCACTTCATGACATTCAAGGATTTTGAATTCGTAAGAAACGATAGTGTAATAGGTGATGGGGGAAGTGGCACCGGGATATTGGTTCAAAGACCCTATTGTTTCCAAAATATTGAAAAAGTCGAATTCAAAAGCTTTGAATCTCTTGAAGTGTCCATTATCAAAATTTCACTGCCACGTGGGGATAACCTCTTCGTTATCTCTGCCTATGCAACTGGTGGAACTGTTCTCAAGCTCAAGGAGGAGCTCAATTCCTTGTTTGAAATACTCGAATTGAACAGGCTGCATAATTATTATATTCTTGCTGGTGACCTGAACGCCAAGCATACATTATGGCTGAACGCCATCAATAATCCTAGAGGTGTATTCCTGAAATCGTGGATAACAGAGAACCAAATTGAATACAGGTGCAATCTATATGGGTCGGAGTTCCCAACATACCCTAGGACAAATTCATATTTGGATCTTTGCATTGCTGACGCAAGACTTGAATTCAGCTTTAATAGTCCTCAACCGAAATTGCGGGTACTTCCTTACGATAGCGACCATAATGCAATCGTAATGGAAATCAATCATCACAGGGATGATTTCTTCCTCATTCCAGTTCAACATGAAAATCATCGGTTGAATTTCAAAAAACAGACTAGGGAAAGTTTCAAAAGACGTTTAATCGGGAATACCAGAAGCAATGTCCCCCTTCTGATGGAGGCAACTCTTGCTCAATGGTTCCTTATGACAGGAATCTAACTAACGATGAAATAGATGCCTATTTGTCGAAGTTAGAGAAGCTGACGTTGGAAACGGTTGAGAAAGTCTTTCCCAAGATTAAACATCGAAACAATATGGAAAGATATGAAACACCAACCATCGCAAGGTTCAAAAGATTGAAAAGCCTTCTTCTCACACGCGTCAAAAATATTTATCGACGATTTTTGGACTACAACCATCCCTCGTTGGCTTTGTTGAAATTACACCTGAAGAATGTCCGGAACTTAACCCGGCCATACTTCAGGAGTGAGGTCAGCAATCAATAGGCGGAAAAATTGAGTGGTATTAGCCCACAGGACCCAGACGGCGTTTTCGCGAAAATGAATAGCATATTCCGCAAGAAGTCTCGAGTGAAGGTATCGAATATTGAGGTCACTAGTGATGAGATAAATCTTCTCGATAGGGCTGGTATCGAAATCGATAGTACGACTCCGGATAGAAATGGAAACAGGATTATTTGTGAAGGATTGGATAAACTTGCCCTGATTGGAACACATTTTGAATTGGTTCATCTGCCAAACCCTGAAAGAGGGAATGAAATTTTTTCAGAGGTCGTTGGAGCAAAAGTTTCCGACTTCAAATCAAGCCTGAACGGCCAATCAATTCTTCATTAAAATGAATCATTAACATCTGACCTCATACCGAGCTTGAACCTTATTGATTATTTTGTCAGCTATGAAGAGTTGTGTTTAATATTTCGCGGGATAAACAACAAGAAATCATGTGGTACTGATGGTATTTCAAATGTAGCTCTCCGACATTTGCCGGAGGTTGCTATTAGGAATTATTGCATATTGTTCAACAACATGTTGAGCAATTCATATTTCCCGAATGAGTGGAAAAATGCTAAGGTATTTCCGATCTTGAAGAAAGGAAAAGAATCTTCATGCCCCAAAAGCTATCATCCAATCAGCTTGCTACCTAACATCAGCAAGGTGTTTGAAGTGATACTCAATAGAGCATTAAACGCCCACATTGAGGAATATGAGTTGATGCCGAATTGTCAATTTGGTTTTCGTGCCAGGCACTCAACCACACATGCAGTAACGAAAGTAAGCTTAGACATCTGTTGGAAACTAAATGATAGGCAATATGTTGGAGCATGTCTCATTGATATGTAGAAAGCCTTCGATACAGTGCGGTTTGATGGACTAGTTTTTAAACTCCTTCAGGACAGGTTCCCCAGACACCTTGTCGCCATGATGTGCAATATGTTATACGAGAAATCGTCTGTTGTAACTGATGGAAATCTGACAAGCGTGAATTCAAAGTCTTGAATGGTCTACAGCAGGGAACAGTTACTTCGCCTCTGCTCTTCTCAATCTTCATTCGCAAGCTATTGAACGGCTTTGATTTTAACGTCTCGCCAACGTGATCATTGGTGGCGTTTGCTGATGATCTGATCATCTAACCGGCAGACCGAAAAGCTACAATAGTTCAGAGCAATCTCCGAAAAATGTTCAATGATGTGCAGCGGTACACTGACAATTTCCAAATGAAAATCAATGCGCAGAAGTGTGAAACAATCTTGTTTCGGACAACGCTGCAGGGGGTCAGTCAAGACCTGAAACGTAATTGGAAAGATTTCCACATCATGGCTGATGAGGGTAGTCTAGAACGGGTTCCAAATAAATCCGGTGCTCGATACCTCGGTGTTTATCTCGATAAGTATCTGTACTATACTGAACATGTGAAAATCATGCTCAGTAAGTTACTAAAAGTAGTCATGGCCCTACGAAGACTCTTTCATTCCAAAAACATTGATCAAAAGGTCAAAATTGTCTGTTACAAGACCCTGGTTAGACCAGTTTTGACATATGGATATCAGATCTGGTACAACCAGAGTGCTAGTACTATGGAAATATTAAGAGTTTTCGAAAGGAAATGTCTTCGTGCAAGTCTGGTTTGTACAGAAAGCCTGAGACGGATTTGAAACATTATATATCGGATAGAAGAATTTATCAACCTGCTGAATTGAAAAGTGTCGATATCTTCATATTGAAACTTCTTCAGAATCATATCGCAAGACCTGTGACTGTGAGTGAAAACCCTTGGATTTTACAGCCGTTCCACCCTACACACGGGTATATTGCGACTTTCCTCACTACTTGCTTCGTTCCTCCAGAAGCATTCGTGTATTTTGACATGAATCGATATGTTTTTGATTCTGACGGCGTCCCAGTCATATATCACATATATCGACGGGCCACCGATAAGAAGATAAAATATCCTCCGAGTTTGAGTTCACGAGACCAACAATTCCAATGGAGATACTCATTTGCTAGATTCGTTGAAGCCGATCGAATTGAGACGGCGCAATCCAGGTATTGGTGACTGAAAGACAATGTCTAAATTATTCGCGTTTATTTCCAGTTTTTGTGTTTTTCGTTATTTAGTTTTTTGAGTTTCAGCTCATTAGTGCTACATTTAATGTTGTTATTTATTTGTGTTAAAAATTCGGTATAGGTTAGGTATATGTTATGTTTATTATATTAGATTAAAGAGAAGGTTGAACGCTTAGGTTCGGAACATTGTTATAGGATTGTTTAGTATAAGATGAAGTTTTTGATTGAATTTTATTAGAATTAAGTTAAAACGTATTAGGTGTAGGATCAATTTCACTGTTGTGTTAAGATTATAAATAATTGTAGGATAGTGTTGGTTGGTTTTTTCTCCTTTTCCTATCGATTCACAAAATATGTCATACATTTAATTAATTGAATTTGCTAGACTTTTTTTTGAAGAAATATGTTAAATGATAACGTATAAATTTAGAGAGCCATTTGGGCCATTAAGTTTTTTGTATGTTTATTGTGTGGAATTTGCTTTATATTATATTTTTATTTTATATTTGAATAAAGCGCTTTTGACTTTGACTTTGAAAAACAAAAAAAAATTACGAATAATTTAGACATTGTCATTCAGCCACCAATATCCAGATTGTTCCGTCTCAGCTCGACCAGCTTGAACGAATCTAGCAAATGAGTATCTCCATTGGAATTGTTGGTCTCGTGAACTCAAACTCGGATGATATTTTATCTTCTTATCGGTGGCCCGTCGATATATGTGATATATGATTGGGACACCGTCAGAATCAAAAACATATCGTTTCATGTCCAAATGCATGAATGCTTCTGGAGGAACGAAGCCAGTAGCGAGACAAGTTGCAATATACCCGTCTGTAGGGTGGAACGGCTGTGAAATCCAAGGGTTTTCATTCACAGTTACAGATCTTGCGATATGATTCCGAAGAAGTTTCAATATGAAGATATCGACTCTTGTCACTTGAGCAGTTTGATAAATTCTTCTATTCGATATAAAATGCTTCTAATCCGTCTCAGAGTTCCTATACAAACCAGTACTTGCACGAAGACATTTCCTTCCGAAAACTCTTAATTTTTCCATAGTACTAGAACTCTGGTTGTACCAGATTTGACATCCATATGTCAAAACGGTCTAACCAGGGTCTTGTAACAGATAATTTTAACCTTTTGATCAATGTATCTGGAACGGAAGAGTCTTTGTAGGGTCATGACTACTTTTAGTGCCTTACTGAGCATGATTTTGACATGTTCAGTATAGTACAGACACTGGTCAAGGTGAACACCTAGGTATCGAACACAGGATTTATGTGGAACCGGTTCTGAACTACCCTTGCCAGCCATGATGTGGAAATCCTTCCCCCTGCAGCGTTGTCCGAAATAAGATTGTTTCACACTTTTGCGCATTTATTTTCATTCGCCAATTGTCAGTGTGCAGCTGCACATTTTTGAACATTTTTTGAAGATTGCTCTGAACTATTGTAGCTTGTCGTTCTGCCATATGGATGACCAGATCATCAGCAAACGCTACCAATCATCGCGTTGGCGAGACGTTAAAATCAAAGCCGTTCAATAGCTTGCGAATGAATATTGATAAAAGCAGAGGCGCAGTAACTGCTCCCTGCTGTAGACCATTCAAGACCTTGAATGCGCGCATTGTTGTTAGTTTTCTATCAGCTACAACAAATGATTTCCCGTATAACATATTGCGCATCATGGCGACAAGGTGTCTGGGGAACCTGTCCTGAAGGAGTTTAAAAACTAGTCCATCTAACCACACCGTATCGAAGGCTTTCTCCATATCAATGAGACATGCTCCAACACATTCTTTTTTGTTTACTTTCCAACAGATGTCTGAGGTTACTTTCGTTATCGCATGTATGGTCGAATGCCTGGCGCCAAAACCAAATTGGTAATTCGGCATCAACTCATATTTCTCAATGGGGGCGTTCAATGCCTTGCTTAGTATTACTTCAATAATCTTGCTGATGTTAGGCAGCAAGCTGATTGGGCGATAGTTTTTAAGACACTATTCTTTTCCTTTCTTCAAGATCGGAGATACCTTAGCATTTTTCCACTCATTTGGGAAATATGAATTGCCAACATCTTGTTGAACAATATGCAATAATTTCTAATAGCAACCTCAGGCAAATGTCGGAGAACTACATTTGGAATACATCAGTATCATATGATTTCTTGCTGTTTATCCTGCCAATATGAAGCACAAGTCTTCATAGTTGACAAAATAATTAATAAGATTCAAGCTCGGTATGAGGTCAGATGTTAATGTTTCATTGAAATGAAGAATTGATTTGCCGTTCTGGCTTGATTTGAAGTCGGAAACTTTTGCTTCAACGATCTCTGAAAATATTTGATTCCCTGTCTCAGAGTGTTTTTTTGTACCTCCATTCCCTACCACTCTCACCAACACACTTTCTTCGTCGTACAACGCTCGTGCGATCCGCACTTCACATTTCATCGCTTCTTCTAGTGTGACACCCAGGCAATGTTTATAACATCGGTATAAGGGTGCACACAGAAATATGTGAAGTCATTCTATTAATCTTTTCTTGTCCAATTCGTGATCAGCTCTCAGAGATAAAAAAAATTATAAATTTGACGCAGTAAAAAAAAACTCTGAGTTATCAAATAGCTGTCTCTTCAAGGATCTCGACGATAGGGTTTCAAAAATGCCCTAAGATGCTATGTTGAACTTTACTGGACTGAATTTCAAACGTTATTAATTAAATATTCTTTAAGCATTTTCTTAAAGATTATAAGTGAGTTTGCTTCCTTAACTGAATCAGGAAGATTGTTGTATATTCGCAGCGCATCATTTGTAGCATCGTTCCTCAGACGGTCCGTTCTTACAAAAGGTATTACGAATTGATTTGCATTTCTAGTATTGTACTGATTCTTTTGCGATACGTTAATAAATTGAACTTGTGATGACGATTTTGATTGTAAACATTTGAAGATAAACTTGGCTTTCTCCATTTCAATGATTTGAGGAAAGGTTAATGCTTTCGCTGATTGGTACACTAATCTGGTTTGATGGAGCATCGGAAGACTTAGAATGTTTTTATACGCTTTGGTGAGCATTCTAGAGATGATATTAAGATGCTGCTTTGCTGACTGGCTCCAAATTACTATTCCATAATGTAGTTTCGACATTACGAATGCATTCAGGATCATCTGCTTGATGTTTTTTGGAAAACCTTCATATCTTCTAAGTAGTCCGACAATAGGAGCTAATTGTCTCCTTAAGTTATTAATGTGTGATAACCATGTTAGTCTATGGTCAATGATAAGTCCAAGATACTTGATCTCCGTTACTCTTTCTAGTTTTTCGTCATTAATTTTTATCTCCATGTCAATGTCACCTTTATTCTTTTGCTTGGAAATGACGAAATTTGTTTTTGAAGTATTCAGTGCTAGTTTACTATCAATCAGCCACGAATGAAATGTTTTTAGATCCTCATTAATGGTGTTTTCGAGGTAATCTCTTTCGTGTACGGAGTAAAGTAGTACTGTTTCATCTGCGTATAGTGCATAATGTCCTTTAAGTCCACATGTATTTAAATTATTAGTGTATAACAAGAATAAGGTTGGGCCAAGTATCGAGCCTTGTGGAATGCCCGATTTCATAGGAGCAGCGTCGCTCAAAACTTTATTGACTGCTGTTCTCTGCAATCTGCCTTTCAAGTAATTTCTAAATAGCTGATTTGCATTGCCTTGAATCCCATACAATTCCATTTTACGAAGTAGAAGATCATGATCCACCGTATCAAAAGCTTTTTTTAGATCCACAAAAATCGCACCAACATAATCTCCTTCATCCAGGCCTGTATTGATGAAATGCGTGACTGAAAGGAGGGCATCAAAAGTTCCTCTATTTTTCTGGAATCCAAACTGTTGTAAATTTAAAATCGACTTTTCCGAAATGAATGTTAGGCGGTTATTTATTAGTTTTTTGAAAATTTTACTAAGCTCTGTTAAAAGGGCGATCGGGCGGTAGTTGTTTGGATCCATTTGGTCTCCTCCCTTGAAAATTGGGACTATTTTAGCTAGTTTCCCTTCCTCTGGAAACGTTCCTTTCCTAATGTGCTCATTAAGGTAAGTTGCAATATAATCAGCTATCGGTTCTTTAGTGAGTTTTATTTCATCCATGGTTATGTTGTCAATCCCGGGTGCTGTATTTTTCTTCATTCCCTCAATGATGTTTATAACTTCAGATTTGTTTATTTTTTGTGGTAGGGAGGTGAATGCTATTTATGCACAGAGTGTAGGACTCCCATGCGCGACTGGACTACCCACTAAACACCTCCCCTGTCGACCTGAGAACCCAGCCTGGAACCGTTTGACACATTACTTCGGGCCAGGTCTCGTTTTGTTACCCCGTGGGGCGCCTTCAAGCTGGGGAGTCCCTTTCCTAGCGGGAGGGGAGAGGGGAAGAGGAAATGCCAGAAGAGCGATCCCCCAGCCCCAGTGCCCCCGGCTACTGTGAGTCCCTTTTATATTTTAGGACTGCCCGAGCATAATGTGCCACCTGGTTCCATTTGTCAACCGATTCGAGCATCACCGCAACTATATTATCCCGGGTGAGCTCCCCCGTCTCCCTGTAGAGTTCTCTTTGCAGCTTAACCCATTTTGTACACGCAAAAAATGTGTGACAGGCATTGTCCTCCTCTCCTGGGCAAAACCGACAATCAGGAGACCGTGACTTACCGATCTTGTGCAGGTAAGACTGAAAACACCCATGCCCGCTCAAAAGCTGGGTCAGATAGAAGTCAGTCTCACTATGTCTTTGATTTAGCCATGGTCTCACATCCGGGATGAGGCGCGCAGTCCACCTTCCCTTCGTGCAATTCACCAAAGACTGCTGACAATTGTTGAGCGAATGCTGTCTCTCCTCGCGGACAACCATCTCCCTCGCATCCTCGTTTTGGCGCAGGTAAACAGCGTGGCGCTCTCTTGCAAGGAGGGCGACAGGTATCACGCCTGCAATCACTCTCACCGCCGAGTCAGAGACTGTTGGATATGAAGATGCAATTCTCAGTGCTCCTCTTCTCTGTACCTGTGCCAAACGTTTTCGGTATACCTCTTTGCTGAGAGCGTCGCCCCACACCTCTGCTCCGTACAGTAGCACTGACCCTACAGCACTCATCAAGAGGCGTCTTCTTGATGGTCTGGGTCCCCTTCCGTTGGCCATAAGTCGACTCAGGGCCGATATTCCCGAAGCAGCCTTCTCAGCCGTTGCCCTGATTTGCTCAGAGAAACTCATCTTCGAGTCAATCAGTAGCCCCAGGTACTTCACCGCTGGCTTCGATTCGATTTGTATATCTCCAATACTGATCATCCTTACTCTAGGGATTCTCTTTTTTGTCAAAATGACCACTTCGGTTTTCTCCAGTGCTAAAATCAGCCCGCGAGCAGTCATCCAGTCCCTCACTCGGCGCATTAGCATACCTAGCCTAAGTTGCGCTTGTTCAACGGTGCGTCCGGCGACCAGAGCCACAACATCATCCGCATAGCCGACCAAGCGCGACTCATCTGGCATCTCAAGTCTTAGTAGCCCGTCGTAAGACACGTTCCACAGGTCCGGACCAAGGATAGATCCCTGGGCCCTGTGTCGTGTCGTAGAGCAGGCTTCGGTCCTTTAGATAGTTCCTCAAAAGCCGCATTAGATATTCTGGAACTTGAAAAGAGTTTTTTCTCATCTAGCGGAGTTGAAGGCATTCCTGACGTCAAGTGTCACCAACAGGACGATCCGTCGCTTGGTGCGACTATATGCCTCTGCCTTTTGGACCGCGTTCACCACCTCTGCAATCGCATCAATGGTAGAACGTCCTGCTCTAAAGCTGTACTGCCGGGGAGATAGGTCCCCAGCAGCACATATCGCGTCAGTGAGTCTTCCCTTGATGAGTTTCTCTACCACTTTCCCAGCCATGTCTAGCATGCATAACGGGCGGTATGCAGACGGCGATTCGGGATTTCCCTTTCCCTTGCTGATCAGCACGAGCCTCGCCACCTTCTATCGTACCGGGAAAACCCCTAACGGAGGGAAGCGTTGAATGTGCTGAGCAGCAAGTCAGGACAATGATGATAGACGAGCCGCAACACCTCAGATGGAACACTACCTGGACCTGGAGCCTTCCTCGCTTTCAAGGAGAGGACTGCCTCCTCCAGTTCCAGCTGTGTGAAGAGTGGGCACTCGACTGCTGTTTCACCATGGACAGCGTCAACACGGACGGAATGGGTGGGGAAGAGTCCCCGCACTATGGCGTCCATCTTTTCCGCGTTATGTATACAAAGCTTCCGTAGGGCACCAAGTTTCCCCATGACCAGCTTGTAGCCAAGGCCCCACGGATCCTTGTTCACATTGTCCACTAGGTCTTGCCAGCAGCGAGCCTTGCTACTGTTGATCAGTTTGCGAAGGCATTTCCTGGCCGACTTATATGCTGCCACCTTGTTGCATGCCTTGTCACGGTTCCGCGCCCGTTGAGCCTCACGCCGAAGCTTGTGACACTCCCTCCGCTTTTCAGCGATTTCAGTAGACCACCAGTACACTGGGGGCTTGCCGTGCCGGGGTCTTCGACGGGGCATAGAAGTGCAGCAAGCAGTCGTAATGATGCTCATAGTAGAGTTCACCACATCTTGAGCTGCCAGCTCGTCCGTCCCTTCCGAAGCTCCCTGCAGCGGCTCACCTGCTGTGAGAACCTTGACAAACCTCTCGACGTCCATTCTTCCAATGTTCCATCCAGTTGTAGAAGGCCAAGAGCATGGACGTCGGGGGACAGCATCACTTATCTCAAGCAGAATGCACTGGTGATTACTGGCTGAGTAGTCCTCTAATACTTTCCAGTTGTGTATTCTCCGTACTAAGGACTCCGAGGCGAATGTCACGTCCGGTATGATGCCCTCACAGCCAATACGGCAGAAAGTCGGCGTATTTCCGGAGTTTAGTACGACGAGGGCCGGCCTTCCAGGATTCGTTTGCCCCGCGGATCCATCTGAGGCATGCCCCATTCGATTGCTTTAGCATTGAAGTCGCCCCCAACGAGCACTTTGCCCTCTGTGTTCGAGACAGCGCCCTGCAAAGCATTAAGCTTGGCTTGGAAAGATGATATTGACTCGTAAGGCGTTAGGTACACACTAAAGAAGGTGATCCCTGAGCACCGAACCCACACGAAACCATCCCCCCGTCCACAACTCTCCGCTTGAAAGTCACTGTTCCGGACCCAGATAGCGGCAGTACCAGTTTCATCAGAGTACCATAATGCAGGACTTTTATTATGGTGTTGCTCACTCAGCAGCAAGAAGTCGGCTTTCCTGTCCCTCGCAAACTGCTCAAGCAGATTTTGGGCAGTTGAACTACGGTGTAGGTTTAGCTGCAGGATGCGGGTCATCGAAGCTCTGATTTTGCCTTGGCTAGGGCTTCCTGGAACACCCGGCATTTTCCTGATCCCAAGACGTGTCCAAAATCAAGTTTTGGATCAGCATCCTTGCAAAGAATACAGTGTGCCTCCTTCGTACACTCTTTTCTTTTATGTCCCATTTCACCGCGTTTGTAACATAGGGAACTCCTATCGGGTCCTTTGCATACTTGTGTGGTGTGACCATAACCAAGGCATTTGAAACATTGAAGAGGCGTTGCTCTTCGCCGTATCCTACAGACAACCCACCCAATTCGTACTTTGCCCTTGTTCAGGAATTGTTCGGCGTCCTTTTCGGTCAAGTTAACTATGGCCATGCGTTGTGCCCTGTTGTTTTCTGGTGTCAGTCTCGCTTTGATTCTTCCCACGCTAGGGAACTCCTTTTTGATAGCCTCTTCTACCTCGGCCAGATCCGTGACGCAGTCTATGTCCCGTATTTCGATCGTTGCCATCGGCTCAAGCGGGGCTATAGTTGCGCTTTTGCCGAGGACTTTCTTTACTGCGTCACAGAATGCATCTTTATTGCCGGCCTCTGCTCCGAATTCGACCAGTATGTGGCCCGACCGCGTTGGTCGTACTACTTTAATGGTAGTATTAGTGTCTTCAGGCCTTACGTTTCCCGTGATGTCCCGCAGCACCTCCGCGTAGGATCGGCCATATTGGGGTTTTACAAGCAGTGCCTGCTGCCAGGGTCTTCATCGGGGCTTCTGCCTCTCCTGTTTTGCATCAGGTCCTTTTTCTAATTTGGCGTCCGTACGAACTTTACTTTCTGGCTTTTTTTGAAGGAGTTTGTTTGCAGCTTTCTGCGCTCCTTTTGTAAGCACTGTCTGGAACCCCGGATCTGGTGCTCCATGCCCTTCAAGTGCCTCTTCCTTCCTGCTTTTATCCCGATCTCCTTCGATTGGGGTAGACGCCATTCTTTTATCGACGTTCAATGATGGAGCTATCTGCATGTCGCCTTTAGATTTTTCCCCAAGCGCCTCTTTAGCCTTCTGTTCGTCTTCGGCCCTTAACCAGCTTCTCCGATAGTGCCGTATGCGATCTAGGAGCTCCTCTAGTTCAAGGTGCCCTTCCTTTGCTGCTTTGCTGATTTTTGGGGAGTCGCATGCAGCTTGTATTCTTTTCAGAACATCTCCCGCTTTTCGAAGTAGTCTTTCTTCTACGTATCGCTGGGTGGCATATGTACCTTGCAACCATTCTTGGAAGAGGTTATCGCGTTCCGTTTCCGAGTGCAGTACTTCCGCCACATTTTCAACTTTGGCGGTGCATTCACGCGGTGTCTGGTCACTCTTCGCTTTTAGTTTTTCGTCCAAAGTCGGGATTTGCGACCCTTGCATCGTTCGCTTCGGTAACGATCGCAGCAGTGACAATCGAATTTTTGGTGCTCTTTATGCTATCTCCCACCGCTCGAATACTTCTCCTTAATAGGACGCTCGGGCGGTCGCATCATTTTTTTGCTGCGTCCGAACGCCGCAGGAATCTCAGTCTGTATTCTCCGTTTTTTGTCCGTCTTCACTGTCGTTGTGATAGTCTTCGTTTTTGTCGTTGTTAGTACAGCTCTCGATGTACTGTTGACATCGTGGCTGCAACCGCTGGTTGCGTCGTCGTTGTTATTCTTCGTTTCTTTTTCTGGGTATTTGTGGTCGTTTGATTTTGTTTGCTCCATTTTCGTTGGGTCCCCCCTCGGAGCCACTATCTCCGTTCGTGTGTGTAGTCACCTTTTTGGTCCCATGGTTATCTTTGCAGAGCAGGGAGGCCATGCGAGGGTTGGCACAAGCACTTATGGGGACAAGTGCTCAGAGCCAGACCAGCGCTAATCAGGAGTCCATCTCAACCGAACCTACACCACCAACCCAATGGTGCGAACTTCGAACGTACTCCGAGGCCTGCCAAGGTTTCACCGGGACGGAGACGGTATGATAGTTGAATTGGAGCCGTTTACACACGAGTTTCACCTCAGTGCTACTGTGCAAAGTAACTAGGTCCAAACCATCACATCCGCCAGCCCAAAGCGTGATTTCCAGTTCGTTGTCCAAAGCGTAGTCCAGATCCAATCAGAGTCGTTACCTGTCGTCCCAGGAGGGAACCTCATGGTGCCCCCATATCCTCAGGTCCATGGGGGCGGCACTCCCGAAAGAATGCTAGCCTCCAAGAGTGCTCTTGATGACCGGCACTCTCCCTGCGGGAATTTCCTCGGGTACGTGGGGGCGGAACTCCCCAAAGAATGCTAGCCTCCAAGAGTGCTCTTGTAGACCGGTAGATTTGTTTGTTGGATGCATATGAAATGAGGATGTTGGCAAAGTAATTATGGGACTAAAATTTCTTGTTGTGTTTGTCCGAATTTCATTTGCAATCTTTTCACCAATAGTCCAAAAAAATTATACAATCTACTTGCAGCTTTAAATGCATTTAATTGTGTAGTTGAGTTCTCGAATCCAAAAGAAGATTCCTGGGCTACTGAGTGACGCGGTGAGTTACCTTTAACTTCGTTTCTTATGTCCCATATTTCATGTGGGTTGTCAGCCACTGCATCCAGTCTTTTGGAATAGTACAAAGCTTTCGCTTCTTTCACAGCGCATTTGGACAATTTGTTTTCTTTGTTATACATGAACTTTAGTGACTGATCGTTCATATTCCGTTTGTAGTCCATATATGTCTTCCGCTTGTTCTTGCTCGCCTCAATCACTTTTTGAGTAATCCATGAATGCTGATGACATCTAATTTTCTTCTCTTTAGTCGCGTTGCCTTTAGCTTCTGCTATAATCTTTGAAAGTTCCATTAGGTTTGTAGGTCTCCGTTGTTCTAATAATCGTTGCATGTAAGATCTGAAGAGCTCCTTGTTCAGGTATCGGAAAGTTTTGAAAGCAGGCCTCTGTTTATGAGCGTTTATGCCTTGAATGTTTATTTTTAAAACACGATAATCTAGATCTGGCCAATCCTCATACATGAAATTAAGTTTTTCCGCAGTTGGCTTATCGTTTGTAACTATGTGTCGAGGCAAGTATTTGAAACAGGACGTGTAATTGTTTCTTGGTTCCCGATAATAGCACCATTTGTATCCAGAGTATCCTTATATAGCCTTGATTCTGAGGAATCAGTCACTATATCGATCTTTGTGTCAGCTATTGTAAGTAGATTTTTTCTGAGGAATAAAGGTTGTGTAGTACCGAGCATAGATCTTGCGTATTCAGACAGTTGGGGTTGTAGAAAGTACCAATTTTAATTTATTTCCTGCGTAGTTTATTTCGATTATTATAATGCAGTATTTATCAGGTGTGACGCATTTAGTAATGAAGTTTATTGTATTTTTTACATAAATAGCTGTGCCACCACTTCTTCTAGGTCTACAGGAGAATACCGGATCATAGCCTACGATATTAAAATACTTTGCTTCCTCTGGGTGAATCCAAACTACATTTAGAACAATCACGTCTGTCTCGGGATTTTGCTGCAGATAAATCTGAATATCACTCAGTTTGTTCCGTAGGCTTCTTATATTAGCATATAAGATCGTTAGTTGTGTGCCACTTGATCGATTTGTATTGTTAAAAATCATTTGGAATCGTAGTCAATGCTCCTCCTGGCAATTGTTATCCTACGCTGGTATTCTTGGCACTCCGTAGAGTCTGCTCTGTGGGAATGATCAAAATTCTTACTATTTCCCAATGATCAACATTCTTACCATATCGCAGTTGCAACATTTTTCGTACGCGCTTTTGCAGTCCTTCAATTGATGCTTTTCCCCACACCTAGCACATATTTTCTCCCCTTCAAATTTCGCCGTTTTATGATTAAACTTTTGGCACTTATAACATCTTGTCACATTGTAGTCTTCCTGTACGAAGTAGGACCCGTAATCGATGTTTATATACTATTTACTAGTCTTTTATACACGCATCCATTCACCTGAAGAATGTGCAACCACTTAACATTTTTTGTGTGTCTGGCATGAACTAATTCCATTTTCTCGTTTTCCCCAATATTGGGGTTCAAGGACAGCATTTCATCTCTTAATTCCTCACCAGAAAATTGCTTCTCAAGACCATTGATGACCAGCCTGGGCTGACGTGATTTTGTCTGCGTGACTTCATATTCGTCTTGTAGAATATCTGTTGTAATTTTGAAGAGCGATGTTGTATTGTTATTTATGGTCGATTTTATAATAGCACCACCATTAAGGATAGGCCGGAGCAGTTGGAGGGGAATCTTACATTTAGATGGGTTTATCTTCGACTTAAAATCGGATAGCGTTTTTTCCGAGGACGAATGTTTTTTGGGCTGAATTATAATCCCTTTTTGTAATGTTGAATGTGCACGCCGTTCAGTTTGAAAAGTAGAAATACTTTTCGTGATGTCCGCATACGAAGGTTTTCGCGCGGCTGCATTTTTATCAATTAAAGCGTTTACAGTTGTCTTTAGTTCAACTATATGGTTTCCCATTTCTTTCATTTGATGAAAGAGGCGATCTTCTTTCGATTTCTGGTGTTGGTTCTTACAAGAGGGATACATCCGCATAAAATCCTCGGAGATGTCCATAATTTTTTGATATCGCTCCTCACTCATCTTAATGCACTTTAAGTGAAACCACTTATTACAAATTCCATCACAGCCCATTCCTCGATGATTATCCTCCCTTGGCTTTCTGCATTTTCCACATTTAGACTCAGTTGCAGGTGTTGGCATATTTGCTTATTTTTTATTATTTAGTTTGTTTGTGTATTAATCGATTTTATTATGAATTTTATTTTGATTTTGATTAAAGAATAAAGATTTTTCGATAAAAAATATATTATAAGAAAATATTATATGTAAATTATAAGAAGAAAAAATAACGAGATTATTTGTAGAGGGAAAATTTTTTTTTATATAACTTAATCCCGCAAAGAACTTTTGCTACTAGAGAAACAGATATTTTATCTTAAGAAAATACTTTGTAAATATTAATAAATGTAACTAAATCAGTCTTTTTGTTACTCAAAATATTATGATTGCGATTGATGAAACTCTTGCTACACGAGAATCTCACTAATCCTCAGCAATCAAAATCCGTTAATGGAAAACAAAGAAGAAAAATGAGTTGTAAAAGTTATCACTAATTCACTTATCTGCTTAAACTTTATTGCTCTCTACGCTGCAACGCTCCTAAGCACTTTAATAAATCACATCAGCTGATAAAAAACAATCACTGAACTGAAAACTTCAATTTATCTCCAAGATCCGAAAAGTTCTCCTGTCACTCTGCAAGTTGTCAGTTTTGGTAGATGAACCAATTCAAAATGTACTCCAATCAGGGCAAATTTATGCAATCCATCACATATAATCCTGTTTTTATTTCTATCCAGAGTCGTACCATCAACTTCGGTACCAGTCCTATCGAGAAGATCTATCTCATCACTAATGACTTCTAGATTCGATACCTACACACGAGGCTTCTTACGGAATATGCTTTTCACATTCACAAAAACACCATCTGGGTCCTGTGGACATTCCGGACATTCTTCAGGTGTTATTTCAACAAAGCCAATGAGGGATGGCTGTAGTTCAAAAATCACCGATAAATACTGTTGACGCGTGTGAGAAGACTTTTCAATCTTTTCAACCTTGCAATGGTTGTTGTTTCATATCCTTCCATATTGTTTCGATTTACAAGTATATATAATCTATATGTAATAACCATAAGCAAATACTACCTTGAAATAACTATTTTGTATAAGAATAAAGTAATTTAGCCATTTGTGGGTTTGCAAAGTATAATATTGATATTCGCATGTATACGCATTTTCCATAACTAATAGATTTAATTTTGGAGAAAATGTTGTGCATTTTACCGTGACATCAGTAAAATTGTGTTACTAAACTGATAAATGTGCATACGAAAAATCCGGCATTCGTGGGATAATTTGACGACTAAAATAACACCTTTTTCTTTTGGTACCTTTTGAATATCCTAGTTATTGGGAGAAGTTGATTAACAAGCGTCATTATGTCTTAGTCAAAGAGAATACTAAGAAGATTGCTATGAATTTACATGTATGATTTGAAATTGACTTGAACTTACAATATAACATTAAAACGCATTTATCTTACTTAAACAATATGTTGATATACGATATCTCTAATTTTTTTCTATAAAAAAAAACCCATTTTGAAATGTCTTAAAGAAGAGTGATTGTTCGTAACCATAGTCAAAGACAACGTGTAAAATGTCCTATAACTTGAAAAATCAAATATCTAAATTTCATTGAAAATATTCTTAGGTGCTTGAAGTTAATTTGAATTCTTTAGTATTGTAATACTCAAATAAACTTCAAATCATGCATGGAAACTCAGTAAAAAATATGCCTATTTGTAAATTGTAGAAATCTTTATCTTCATAGTGCCAATTCTTCTTCATGACCAGCTAGAGTTTTCAATATGAATGTGCCACCAAAATATGTTTACCCGCAAGATTGAATCTTTAATTACTTTATGCAGGAATATAGCGTTTGTTGATGATCTGATCATCTATACAGCAGACCGAAAAGCTACAATAGTTCAGAGAAATCTCCAAAAAATGTTCAATGATGTGCAGCTGTACACTGACAGCTGTTGAATGAAAATAAATGCGCAAAAGTGTGAAACAATCTTGTTTCGGACAACGCTGCAGGGGGTCAGTCAAGACCTGAAACGTAATTGGAAAGATTTCCACATCATGGCTGGCTAGGGTAGCTCAAAACGGGTTCCAAATAAATCCTGTGTTCGATATGTCAGTGTTTATCTCGATCAGTATCTGTACTATACTGAACATGTGAAAATCATGCTCAGTAAGGCACTAAAAGTAGTCATGGCCCTACGAAGACTCTTCCGTTCCAGAAACATTGATCAAAATGTAAAAATTATCTGCTACAAGACCCTGGTTAGACCAGTTTTGACTTATGGGTGTCAAATCTGGTACAACCAGAGTGCTAGTACTATGGAAATATTAAGAGTTTTCGAAAGGAAATGTCTTCGTGCAAGTACTGGTTTGTACAGGAAGCCTGAGATGGATTAGAAGCATTACTCTTATATATCGAATAGAAGAATTTATCAAACTGCTGAAGTGAGGAGACTCGATATCTTCATATTGAAACTTCTTCGGGATCATATCGCAAAATCTGTGACAGCCGTTCCACCCTACACACGGGTATATTGCGACTTTCCTCACTACTGGCTTCGTTCCTCCAGAAGCATTCGTGTATTTGGACATGAATCGATATGTTTTTGATTCTGACGGCGTCCCAGTCATATATCACATATATCGACGGGCCACCGATAAGAAGATAAAATATCCTCCGAGTTTGAGTTCACGAGACCAACAATTCCAATGGAGATAATCATTTGCTAGTTTCCTTGAAGCTGATCGAATTGAGACGGCGCAATCCAGGTATTGGTGGCTGACTGACAATGTCTAAATTATTCGCGTTTATTTCCAGTTTTTGTGTTTTTCGTTATTTAGGTTTTTGAGTTTCAGCTCATTATTGCTACATTTAGTGTTGTTATTTATTTGTGTTAAAAATTAGGTATAGGTTAGGTATATGTTATGTTTATATTATGTTAGAGATAAGGTTGAAGGCTTAGGTTCGGAACATTGTTATAGGATTTTTTTAGTATAAGAGAAAGTTTTTGATTGAATTTTATTAGAATTAAGTTAAAACATATTAGGTGTAGGATCAAAGTTCACTGTTGTGTTAAGATTATAAATAATTGTAGGATAGTGTTGGTTGGTTTTTTCTCCTTTTTCCAATTGATTTACAAAATATGTAATAATTTTAATTAATTGAATTTGCTAGAGTTTTTTTTGAAGATATATGTTAAATGATAACTTATAAATTTAGAGAGCCATTTGGGCCCCTTAAGTTTTTTGTTTGTTTATTGTTTGGAATTTGCTTAATATTCTTTGTAAATTTATACCGATTAGTATTGAATAAAGCGCTTTTGACTTTGACTTTGAAAAAAAAACACGAATAATTTAGACATTGTCATTCAGCCATCAATGCCCAGATTGTTCCGTCTCAGCTCGACCAGCTTGAACGAATCTAGCAAATGAGTATCTCCATTGGAATTGTTGGTCTCGTGAACTCAAACTCGGAGGATATTTTATCTTCTTATCGGTGGCCCGTCGATATATGTGATATATGATTGGGACACCGTCAGAATCAAAAACATATCGTTTCATGTCCAAATGCATGAATGCTTCTGGAGGAACGAAGCCAGTAGTGAGACAAGTTGCAATATACCCGTCTGTAGGGTGGAACGGCTGTGATATCCAAGGGTTTTCATTCACAGTTACAGATCTTGCGATATGATTCCGAAGAAGTTTCAATATGAAGATATCGACTCTTGTCACTTGAGCAGTTTGTAATGATTTTCTACTTTCAGATCGAACGCGGAACCGACCTCTCATCGGTTCTAGACGTTAAGTCTGAGTAGTGCCAACGGATGGTACCAACAGGTCAACCAATCCGTGCACCGTAACCCATTCATGCGGTGACTGCTTGTCGGCCAGCTAGTTCGGAGAGGATTTCGGTCGCGGGTCTCCGAATGGATTACGCTCAATTACAATATTTCAGTCACCTGAACTTGCCCGTTTTTCAAACGCGTCAACAATTACTCATCCAGAACGAGAAACCTACATTACGTTAATTCTGGATGTGATCTATCCACAGATCTCAAATCAAAAACGCTACAAAATCTCATAGGCGCGTTACCGATTCACCGACGCGGTACCGAAAAATATGCTACTCGAACTTAAACCGAAGAAAACTACTCTAAAGAAATGACGAAACAATCAAAGGTACCGCGTACCGCGCACGACGTGAAACCGACTTCAGCGGATTTGTCGAAACCCTACCCTCGCGACGGCATACTTACCCTACACTCTCGGTTCCCACTGAAAAAGAACGGGCCACTGAAAAGGAAAGTCGTGTTTTATCTTTTAGCAATTCATATTATTTCTACTATAACTTGATTTCATTTTAAAATTTTTGACAATATTTACAAGAATTTGCCAGTAATGTTTGACTTTTTTGTTCATAATCAAAATTTTGTTATAGCTTCCAAATTTATTTATCTCATTAATTTGATGAACAATATCTCGTTTTGGATAAACTAGAATTGGAATTTCAGTTTTCTTTTAGTTATTATTATCTAGCCAATTAAGATTAAAATTTTCTTATGAGTAGTATTTGATCCTGTTTTGATTGAAGGATTTCTAAGGTCTGTGGAGAAATGATTAAAAGTTTTTCAATTAAAATAATAAACATTTATCGCCAGGTATTAGCAGTTTTCGAATGTAGGAAAATCGAGTAAAATTGGATAGCCGTGTTAAAAAAAAATGAAGCTTCACATTAGTCAGCGAAGCGCAACTGGTTAATGCATTCTATTTTGTATCTAATTCACACCTGATAACCGTTAGCTATCAATACATTTACTTTAATTCTGAATTGCCCACTATTTGGTATCAAGCTGTTTACAAAAATGGTTTGGTCTTGTATTCATCGGAAAAAAATAGTTTCATCTCTAAAACAAAAGTCGTTTATCTATGACAAATCAAAGATACAAAATTATAGTTTAGATTATCAGACTTCAAAGCCTACATAACAATATACCACAATTTTATTTTTAATTAATTCAGGGCTCTTTTAATTTTTGTAGACAAATCTGGCACAGACTACATCATTTATGAAATTTTTTTTTTATATTAATTTCTAATTTTTCGTGTCAATTTTATCAATTATCCAATTTCTATTCTGTTTTAGTGGTTTCAATTTCATTCAATGCATACATTTATACATCATATACATATTCATAAGCAAATGTTCATTTAAAAATTATTTTGATATGTAATCAAGCACATATTTACATGATTCTCGAGCAATGTAAAATTTGCTTTATTCCTTCATTAACTAGTTAATTAAATTTGTTATATTTTTATATCACTGCTATACCTATTCAAGCAAATTGAATTTAAGCACTTTGAAACTAATTGCTCCACTTAACAATAGGTAAGCTCCAATTGTAAATTAGAATCGATTTTACGTTAACGATATGCGAAGAAAGAATACAAAGCTCCTGAATAAAAGTGTTGCAGATATTTAAGCATATGAGTTTTTAAGTAGTTATTGCTTCGTTTTCTCTCTTCCTGTATGATAAGGAATGATTTTTTTTTTTTTATTTCGTCGATGTTAAAACGTCCTTTAGACGATAAAAATACACATGACTATTAAACCCGTTCACCGGTTAATTAGAAGCCTGGGATAAGTCTGCTTTTACTGAATCCCATATACCTTTAATGTTAATCTATATTTTGGGAAGAGAGGCTATTGAACGATTAATTTAATCATAATCATGAGACACTAGAAATTTTAGTGAGTGCTATGCTGAAAAGGATTTCTTCTGAATTTATTGCAGCGATTTTGCTATTCATGTAAGATAGTCCTTTACATGATTTCAAGTAAGCTATTATCTTTACTTTCCAAATAATTTTAATCATTTATCCAGTTCCATTTTTTTGTTTTTTTACGCAAAACGTTTTCGGCCGAAATTTATATTATATTCAAAATCATTCAATGTATAATCTCAATTTGGAAAAATTGAGGATATATAATCACATATCATTTCTGAATTCCATTGATTTATAATCTTTACCATGAATATGTCTACAATTGTGTGATTCAATTCGCGCATTACCTTAGAAACCTCCAATAAAATGCAGAATAAATTTGCTATGCGAAGCAACCTTAATTAGAATCTGTTTCTTTTTTATATTTAAGTATTTACCACTTTAACATTTCTTACAGTTACGAGATTCATCAACGCTTATTGTGAGGCGTTTATATTACACTAAATATTAACTTAAAACCGAACACTTAACGTATATTGTTGTAAAAAAATTTATCATTAAGATTCCTTTGATTGCAAAATCAAACATTTTAAAAGTTTATTAATTGATAGTGAGCCAAAAAAAATCGTTAACTATAGAAACACAATTTTAATTGATCATATATAACAGTTCTGTTACTTCGAACTTTTCTCAATGAAATCATGATTTTTTTAAAACAAATTTTCATCTTCATGAAATCTTTTCTCAATTGCCTATTAACTCTAAATGGCTTTATCTAGTTTCATTGTAGATTTGTTTAAATTTCTAGATTTTACTTTGCTAGTTGTTGCATTTTACATTTTTATAATATTTTTTCCTCATTTTTCGTTCTGTGAAAGTTCATCTGCGTCAAAGTTATGCTTCAAATTATTTTTTTATGCTACTTAAACTGCAAGTTTTGAAGGTTGAATAAGAAAAGAGTCGATGTCTGGATTTTTGTGTTGCCCAATTATAGAGGATAACGTTCAAGGTGAAAAATCGCTGTTAACCGCAATGTATTATTAGCGATATGTCCTCTGGTGGCTTTATTAAGTTAAAAGCAATGTTCATTTGGTTCACGGGAGGAAGAATTAAACGGACGAATCAGACTCTTATTATTTCCCCCAACCCATTTCAACTCCCAGGTATACAATCCCACACAAATCTAGAAGCCGGCCCCGCTCTGATCCTGATTCCCTCGTTCTTCGTTTTTATCCCAGAACAACAAAACCTACATACCTCGAGATCGCTTTACCTTCCCTCCTTTTTGTCCAAATCATAAATGTGGAGTTGCGTGATGATCCAAATGATGCCAATTGTTTGCCGATGGATCCCCGCCAAACAGCTGATTGGGAACGAAGATCTGTTTTGAAATCGCGAACAATTTCACGAACCAAGCGTGGAACGGTGATTTCCGGATCAACAATTCTGTGGACTCCTGGTAACGACGAAGTTCTCGAAGAGCAACCGTACTGGGACGACAACGATGCGGCTTCCTTACACCTCCTGTCAATGGTAGTCTCGGTACTGGTACTGTTGGTTGCAGATGCTACAAACATGAAAAATTATAAATTTTACATATCATGGATACAAATTGCTTCACCATCCCTACCGTCACGATCTGTTCCAGCCTGAGGCAACGTTCCGTTGAAGTTCTCAAGGGTTGGATGTTCCACGTGCAGCCCTCTTGAGTACACCTCGCTCCGACCGAGTCCTACACACAAACGATCGTCACGAAGGTATGTTACGAGGTAACAAAGCACTTGAAAGGATCTAGACAGCACGCTGCAGGTGTAAATTAGTTTCACAAAACGAACTAGTTTCCTCCACTGCAAACAATTATGCACTTTTCTTTATGTAGAGCTGCTCAGATTTGCACAAAAACTCTGCAAATTAATTTTCACAACGTTTTCCTTGTTTGCGTTCGTACTTTGCAGCTCGCGCACAATGCAATTGCGACAGATCACGAATTCCACAAAACTTTTGTTTCCGAAACCTTTCAGCGCGTACAACGAGCTTACCCGGAGATTCTCGTACACTTAACCACCAGCATAATTGGTACAACTATAACATTTCTTGGAAGTTAATGTAACAATTGCCCACTTTTTACGGGAAACACAGAAACTTCACGAATTTTGCGATTCACGACAATGGACGATTAGCAGACGACAGCAACGAAAAACGAAGCCGCCATGTGGCTGTCAAAAATCCCGGTTGTCACCTCGGACAAAACATCTGTGTGTGGAATGGCACGCCATATGGCGGCAATGTGCCTCTCCAGTTGTCGCCAGTGGCATAGTTTTCTCGATGGCCACGGTGGAGGGGCATTTCCAGATGGCTATGTCTCGAAATGTGCCGGGGTTTTGGGATGAATTCTATATTTCGAATATTTATATCCACGGATCTAAATATTTGGACAGAAAAAAAAATATTTTCTGCACAACGATATCCGCACGACAGATGAAATCCGCTGGCACTTCGAGGACATATCCATCTGGCCGGTTGCAAGGGTTCGGGATCGGAATCACTTCGATTCCCGGGCGTAGGCGTCACATTACACATTCCCCCCCCCAAAATCGAAGTAATTACGATCCCGTCTCCTATATAAAAGGTCTTGGTTAGGGCCATGGCGGGTCGAAGGTCGGTTTCGAAGGATAGGCTACAACCATGTTCGTGAAGACTCGACAGTGACTATATAGTAGGGAGTCGGGTGTTATTCGGAGGTCTTCGTCTAAGCAGGGATTGGGGTAAGCCAAGGTCTCTCGTGGGAAATAGTTGCACTTCATCGTCTAAGGTCTTTTGCGTGGTAAATTCCCAGGGTTTTACCAGTCATGTCCGCGATGAGGTATCGGGTGGGGCTTATGACTTGTAGGACTCGACACTTCACGAATTTCTTGTCTAGTTTGGCATTGTAATGTCGGGTGGCATCGCTCTGTCGGAAGTTTCGACGATATATTTCGTCGCCTGCCTTAAAGCCAGAAGGATGAGATCGCAAGTTGTACCGCTCCTCTCCCATCCGTCTACTTTCTTCAGTCTTCTCCCGCAGTTGATCTCGCAGAAGTTGGAGCTTTTCGTGCGGTTCTAGAACCACGATTGGGTCCTCTAGCGATTTCAGCTGCCGCAATAGCCGGTAAGCGCTCCCATGACAGATCATGTACTGGCCGAACACTGCGAAATACGGCGAAATGCCGGTAGTGGCGTGGTACGACGAGCGCAGCGCACTAGTGATGGCGGACAATTTGCGATCCCAGTCCTTCTGATTCGGGTGGACATAGGCGCGGATGGCCGCTATGAGCGTACGATTCAGTCGTTCGGATGCGTTGGCTTGTGGTGAATAGACGGCAGTTCGTTGGTGGATGATGCCGTATTTGGACATTAGGTCTCGGAATTTACTGGAGGTGAACTGGGCCCCATTGTCGGAGACAAGTTTCTCCGGAACTCCAAACATGTGAAAGACTCGGTTCTCCAAAAAGTTGATTATAGGTCCAGTGTGCATGTTACGTAGTGGTTCTATGATAGGGAATTTAGAGAGCTGGTCCAGGACCACGACAGCTCCCGTGTGACCAGAAGCAGATCGAGGGTAAGGACCGATAAGATCAATGTACAAGCGCTGGAACACGCGTTCGGGGACCTCAACCTTACCCATGGGTGGCCGAAGAATGGTGTTGGGCGCTTTAGTGCACTTGCATAGCTCACAAGAGGCTACGTACGCTTTTATCTGTTGTGCCATCTTAGGCCAAAAGAAACAGGTTTTCAACCGCCTAAGTGTACGACCGTATCCGCCGTGCGCACTTGATGGGTGGTCATGAGCCCGTCTGATAAGATCAGTGGTTAATTCTTCGGGCACCCACAACTTCCACTGTTCTTCTTCTTGTATGGGGTCTCCGGATGCGTGTCCCATCCGTTTATAAATAAATCCATCCGTCAACCGCAGTTCAGGAAGCTGGGGCTGTTGATTCTGGATAGTGTGAATCAGTTGTGTGTAGCTGGCTGACTTGAAGGCAGGATGGTCCAGATCGATCAATTGGGGGCTGTCGTCCTCTTGGACCAACTCGGCTCCTTCAGGGGCGAACATTCTGGATAGGGTGTCGGGGACTACATGCTGGCTTCCTTTTCGGTGGCGAATTGTGAAGTCAAATGCCTGTAGTTTCAGTGCCCACCTTGCCAATCTGCCGTTGAGATCAGTCTGGCTCATTAGCCATTTCAGAGAAGCGTGATCCGTAACGATTTCAAAGGTGTGTCCCTCCACATAGGCTCGGAAGCGTTTCACTGCCAACACCGCGGCTAGACATTCCTGCTCGGAGACCGTGTAATTTCGCTGGGCTGGGTTCAGCTTGTGAGACATGAAGGCTATAGGTCTCTCCTCGCCGTCTTGTGCAACCTGGACTAAGACTGCTCCCACCCCATGTTGACTCGCGTCACAATGGATTGAGAACGGTTTGTCAAAGTCCGGGCTGTGCAGTACGGGGGCTGTAGTCAGACTCTTCTTTAGCTCTTCAAAAGCTCGCAAGCTGGGCTCTTCCCAGACGAATTTACGTCCCTTACGCAGCATGTCGGTCAAAGGAGTGGTAATGGTGGCATAGTCACGTACAAAACGCTGGTACCATCCGCATAAACCTAAGAATCGGCGTAACTGTTTGGTGGTCTTGGGTAGTGGAAAAACGTCAATCGCTTGAGTCTTTTCCGGATCGGTCTTGATATGGCCATGCCCAATGATGTGACCTAAATACTTCACCTCCGTCATCACAAACTGACTCTTCCGTATGTTGATGGTTAATCTTGCCCTCCGGATGTGTAGAGCCACCTCCTGAAGCAGGTCGATGTGTTCATCAAAGGTCTCGGTTATAAGCAACAGATCGTCCAAGTAAACGAAAACTTGGTGCCGCAAATGAGGTGGTATCACCTTATCCATAAGGCGCGTCATTGTTTGGGGGGCATTACACAATCCGAATGGCATGGTCACGAATTGATATAGGGGCCGACCTGGGACTGTGAAGGCTGTTTTCTCCTTTGAACCGGGGTCTAAAGGAATTTGCCAGAAGGCGTCCTTGAGGTCTAAGCTCGTGATGAAATGGGCTTTAGGCAATCGACTCAAAATGCCTTCGATCAACGGTAGAGGATATGCGTCCTTGACTGTGACGGCGTTCAAGCGTCTGGCATCTAGGCATAACCGGACCTTGTTCGGCTTGACCACTAAGGTGACTGGGGAAGCCCACGCGCTCTGTGATTCTTCGATTACGCCTAATGCTAGCATTCGATCCACTTCGGCATATAACGATTTTTCCTTCGCCGGAGATATGGCGAAATGTCTCTGTTTTATGGGTTTAGCGTCCCCCACATCTATAGTGTGGAACACCAGGGCAGTCCGCCCGAGACCTTCCTTCTCGTGCGAGGGAAAAGCCGATATAGCCGAGTCAAGACGCAGTTGCTGAGTTACCTCCAGTGTATGCCGTAATAAGTTAGTGGGTTGAGATTGGTCAGGAACGGTGGTGACGGACTCCAGGGTCGAACCGGAAAATAGTGCCGGGGCCAAGTTAAATTTTCGAACGAAATCCACTCCGAGGTAAAGATTCTGGGTTAACTGAGGTATAATGAAAAATTCCATAGGTTTAGTTACCCCTTTAAAGGTGACATCCGTCATAATTTTTCCCACTACAGAGTGACGAGTTCCGTCCGCCGTGCTTAACCAGGAGGTGAAATGACGGATTTGGTCCGCGTGCTTTGCCAGTACCTCCCCTGCAAACTCGGCAGATATGCAATTCACACTGGCTCCCGTATCGACTAAGCCTGATACTCGGTTTTGCAGGAGGTGTACTGACGCATATGGCCGGACATCCTCCCTCAATAATTCGTCTAAGTATATGTCCTTCAACACTTTCCTCGACTGCCTGACTTTTCTCCAAAAGCTCCGCATCCGACGCGTGGCTCGCTTGCTTCGCGGTGGGACATTTGTGGCCAACTCCTCATGGAAGATGCGCTGTCGAGTAGCCAAGTAATTCCGCAGCCTGACATGAAAAGGTTTTACATGCCAAGGAACTTTCGCCTCGCTATCATTTCCTTGCGCGTTGGCATCGGCGAAGGACGGCGTCGGTTGTGGAACTTCGGGAGAACTGTGGTTAGCGGTGCGAGTCAGCAGAGTTGGAGTCATGTTGGGAGCTGGGTCATAGCTGGTGATGGGGTCTGGATTGGTTCGTCCGGGGTCTAGGAGTGCCGACGGGTGGTCGCGGCACTCGGTGGCAAGTTTTTTCGCCCTTTGCAATTTGCACAATCCGGTGCGTATGTGTCGGCCTTCCCGCAGCGGTAGCAGAAAAGCGTCGGCTCCGCTGGACATGCATAGAACCGATGTCCCGGTTGTCGGCAGTTCCAACAGACTGTCGGGCTTGTAATTGCTTCAAGGGAGGGTTGATCAATCAAGGCTGGGTCCTCAAGTTCCGGTGGTGCTCCGCTCCTCGGTACTGGTACTGGATCAGCAAGCAGGTGGTCTGCTGCCATCAACTCCGCGGTGTGATGATTTCGGGGATTTGGTCCCGGTATGCGAGGTTGTGGACGGAAGGTACCTCGCCGCTCATCCAAGTGTTCTTGTCTACGGGCATGGAGGCGCAATCCCTGTATGGTGTTGATGGGAAAATGTAGAAGGCTGTTCTGGAGATCCCAGCGCATGTTCTCTCTGATAATTTCTACCAATTCGTCCTCGGGCATGGTATTTCGCAGGCGAGTGCTCAATCTCACTATACTGGTGTAGTACTGGTCGAACGGTTCGTGAGCGCCTTGTTTCCGTTTCTTTATTTGCTCCCTTAGCTCTCTCTCAGTGAAGCCATCCTCAAATCGATTGCGGAAGGCTGCACTGAAAGAGTGCCAAGTGGGACGTGGCGTTGACTCTTTAAAGCTCCAGTACCAGTCGGCAGCGTCGCCGCTGAACAAAAGATGTGCATGCCGGAGGAAGGCCGAGGAATCACCTCCCAGGGTGCTGGATACCAACGCCTGAATCCGGAAAAGGAACCGGTCCGCCGATATCATATCGTTGAACCCTGTAAAGTACAGGCGCCAACTCTCCATGATACGAGGCGTCGGGTCTCGAAAAGGTGCCAATGCGTTCCCGGGGGGAATCACATCCTCGATTGACCTGTTGTACTGAACTGCCTCGGGGGCTGGAGGTACCAACGGAGGTCCGGTATTGTGTCGCGGTCTGTATTCGGGAGCTCTGGGATCCATTCCCGAGTTCCTTGGAGGTGGGACCCATTGCTCGGATTGTCGGGAGTGGGGCATCGCCACACTGGGATTGGGCTCCCATCCAATCGGAGTTCTTACGCGACTGGGTGGTTGGCTCAACGGGAGATTCTGGATCTTTCCCTCCAGGTTGCCAATCCTCTCCGACATATCCCTCATCAACGCCACGAGGGTGTCAATGGAGTGGGCGGAAGGCATGGTTGTCACCTCGGAAACGACACTTGCAGCCGGAACTTCACCGCCTACTGCTCCTTGCAGGTCTAAGAGTGGTTGTGACGGTTCGGCTTCTGGAGCTCCTTTCGCCACTGCTCCACGCGTTGGTAGGGGCGTTCCGAGGGGGACGTCTAGGGCAGACCGATCTATGGGTCGCCGGCATAATGGACACAGCTCGGACGTGAGGAGGAGCTGTAGGACACAGGCACGGTGGAATAGATGTCCACAATCCAACCGCACGCTGTGTATCCCCTCCACTACGTCCTCGAAGCAGATCCCGCAGTTAGCTGGTTGGACCGTTTTGGATCTGGTCCAACGCTTGTCTGGGGTCCGCTTCGTTGCCATCTTTGATTTTTGCTGGTTTTGGGTGGGTGCTATGTCTTAGTGACGAAAAAAGAAAAATGTAATTATATAATATGACTAAGGACTTAAGTATAATATGACTAAAGGCTTAAAAATACTTTAGTGGCCGATAGTGGCGAGCTATTTACGTAAAATTGAAAAAAAATTTAATCAGTATATACTTTCCTTTCCAGTGGTCGACTCCTTCAACGGGAAAAGAGAGTGCGTGGTAATCTGCCGAAGAAAGGGTGCTTTTGGTCGATTTACGAAATTTATCCCCATACCCACATACATTACAAAAAAAACCGTCTCTAAACTACGTTAAAGTGACTCGACGAGACAAGTGGTAGAGCTACCGTAACGACTTTGTACGCGGTCAAAATTCCCGACGCGTGGAAGCATTCCGGGCTTCGCAACTCCAGCATACGCCACCGAACGTTGAACCGATACCACTCGTCTAACACGCATAAGAAATAGTTAGAATCCTTCCGCGACATAAAGGCAAGGTAGCCTTCTATTTTCTTGAGAGTCCATGCTGATAGGTAAACCCATCAGACTGGCAGTTCCATCAAGAAAATAGAAGGTCCTTACAGGGGTTAGCCTAGGACAACACATCGGAAGGATTCTGTCGCGAGAAAAAAAAATCAAACAAAGGAGAGCGGAAGCTACAACTCACGTGAAGCGACTGCGAGTGTGTATCACACAACTCCACTGCTCCTGTTAGTGGGACTCGAGTACCAAAGTACCTTACATCCTCCGTAAAGGACCAACTCGTCAGAAGACGCGAAGTTCTTTCCCCCTTAGGATGTTTTAGGCCCCACGTTGGGCGCCATTTGTAATGATTTTCTACTTTCAGATCGAACGCGGAACCGACCTCTCATCGGTTCTAGACGTTAAGTCTGAGTAGTGCCAACGGATGGTACCAACAGGTCAACCAATCCGTGCACCGTAACCCATTCATGCGGTGACTGCTTGTCGGCCAGCTAGTTCGGAGAGGATTTCGGTCGCGGGTCTCCGAATGGATTACGCTCAATTACAATATTTCAGTCACCTGAACTTGCCCGTTTTTCAAACGCGTCAACAATTACTCATCCAGAACGAGAAACCTACATTACGTTAATTCTGGATGTGATCTATCCACAGATCTCAAATCAAAAACGCTACAAAATCCCATAGGCGCGTTACCGATTCACCGACGCGGTACCGAAAAATATGCTACTCGAACTTAAACCGAAGAAAACTACTCTAAAGAAATGACGAAACAATCAAAGGTACCGCGTACCGCGCGCGACGCGAAACCGACTTCAGCGGATTTGTCGAAACCCTACCCTCGCGACGGCATACTTACCCTACACTCTCGGTTCCCACTGAAAAAGAACGGGCCACTGAAAAGGAAAGTCGTGTTTTATCTTTTAGCAATTCATATTATTTCTACTATAACTTGATTTCATTTTAAAATTTTTGACAATATTTACAAGAATTTGCCAGTAATGTTTGACTTTTTTGTTCATAATCAAAATTTTGTTATAGCTTCCAAATTTATTTATCTCATTAATTTGATGAACAATATCTCGTTTTGGATAAACTAGAATTGGAATTTCAGTTTTCTTTTAGTTATTATTATCTAGCCAATTAAGATTAAAATTTTCTTATGAGTAGTATTTGATCCTGTTTTGATTGAAGGATTTCTAAGGTCTGTGGAGAAATGATTAAAAGTTTTTCAATTAAAATAATAAACATTTATCGCCAGGTATTAGCAGTTTTCGAATGTAGGAAAATCGAGTAAAATTGGATAGCCGTGTTAAAAAAAAAATGAAGCTTCACATTAGTCAGCGCAGCGCAACTGGTTAATGCATTCTATTTTGTATCTAATTCACACCTGATAACCGTTAGCTATCAATACATTTACTTTAATTCTGAATTGCCCACTATTTGGTATCAAGCTGTTTACAAAAATGGTTTGGTCTTGTATTCATCGGAAAAAAATAGTTTCATCTCTAAAACAAAAGTCGTTTATCTATGACAAATCAAAGATACAAAATTATAGTTTAGATTATCAGACTTCAAAGCCTACATAACAATATACCACAATTTTATTTTTAATTAATTCAGGGCTCTTTTAATTTTTGTAGACAAATCTGGCACAGACTACATCATTTATGAAATTTTTTTTTTTATATTAATTTCTAATTTTTCGTGTCAATTTTATCAATTATCCAATTTCTATTCTGTTTTAGTGGTTTCAATTTCATTCAATGCATACATTTATACATCATATACATATTCATAAGCAAATGTTCATTTAAAAATTATTTTGATATGTAATCAAGCACATATTTACATGATTCTCGAGCAATGTAAAATTTGCTTTATTCCTTCATTAACTAGTTAATTAAATTTGTTATATTTTTATATCACTGCTATACCTATTCAAGCAAATTGAATTTAAGCACTTTGAAACTAATTGCTCCACTTAACAATAGGTAAGCTCCAATTGTAAATTAGAATCGATTTTACGTTAACGATATGCGAAGAAAGAATACAAAGCTCCTGAATAAAAGTGTTGCAGATATTTAAGCATATGAGTTTTTAAGTAGTTATTGCTTCGTTTTCTCTCTTCCTGTATGATAAGGAATGATTTTTTTTTTTTTATTTCGTCGATGTTAAAACGTCCTTTAGACGATAAAAATACACATGACTATTAAACCCGTTCACCGGTTAATTAGAAGCCTGGGATAAGTCTGCTTTTACTGAATCCCATATACCTTTAATGTTAATCTATATTTTGGGAAGAGAGGCTATTGAACGATTAATTTAATCATAATCATGAGACACTAGAAATTTTAGTGAGTGCTATGCTGAAAAGGATTTCTTCTGACTTTATTGCAGCGATTTTGCTATTCATGTAAGATAGTCCTTTACATGATTTCAAGTAAGCTATTATCTTTACTTTCCAAATAATTTTAATCATTTATCCAGTTCCATTTTTTTGTTTTTTTACGCAAAACGTTTTCGGCCGAAATTTATATTATATTCAAAATCATTCAATGTATAATCTCAATTTGGAAAAATTGAGGATATATAATCACATATCATTTCTGAATTCCATTGATTTATAATCTTTACCATGAATATGTCTACAATTGTGTGATTCAATTCACGCATTACCTTAGAAACCTCCAATAAAATGCAGAATAAATTTGCTATGCGAAGCAACCTTAATTAGAATCTGTTTCTTTTTTATATTTAAGTATTTACCACTTTAACATTTCTTACAGTTACGAGATTCATCAACGCTTATTGTGAGGCGTTTATATTACACTAAATATTAACTTAAAACCGAACACTTAACGTATATTGTTGTAAAAAAATTTATCATTAAGATTCCTTTGATTGCAAAATCAAACATTTTAAAAGTTTATTAATTGATAGTGAGCCAAAAAAAATCGTTAACTATAGAAACACAATTTTAATTGATCATATATAACAGTTCTGTTACTTCGAACTTTTCTCAATGAAATCATGATTTTTTTAAAACAAATTTTCATCTTCATGAAATCTTTTCTCAATTGCCTATTAACTCTAAATGGCTTTATCTAGTTTCATTGTAGATTTGTTTAAATTTCTAGATTTTACTTTGCTAGTTGTTGCATTTTACATTTTTATAATATTTTTTCCTCATTTTTCGTTCTGTGAAAGTTCATCTGCGTCAAAGTTATGCTTCAAATTATTTTTTTATGCTACTTAAACTGCAAGTTTTGAAGGTTGAATAAGAAAAGAGTCGATGTCTGGATTTTTGTGTTGCCCAATTATAGAGGATAACGTTCAAGGTGAAAAATCGCTGTTAACCGCAATGTATTATTAGCGATATGTCCTCTGGTGGCTTTATTAAGTTAAAAGCAATGTTCATTTGGTTCACGGGAGGAAGAATTAAACGGACGAATCAGACTCTTATTATTTCCCCCAACCCATTTCAACTCCCAGGTATACAATCCCACACAAATCTAGAAGCCGGCCCCGCTCTGATCCTGATTCCCTCGTTCTTCGTTTTTATCCCAGAACAACAAAACCTACATACCTCGAGATCGCTTTACCTTCCCTCCTTTTTGTCCAAATCATAAATGTGGAGTTGCGTGATGATCCAAATGATGCCAATTGTTTGCCGATGGATCCCCGCCAAACAGCTGATTGGGAACGAAGATCTGTTTTGAAATCGCGAACAATTTCACGAACCAAGCGTGGAACGGTGATTTCCGGATCAACAATTCTGTGGACTCCTGGTAACGACGAAGTTCTCGAAGAGCAACCGTACCGGGACGACAACGATGCGGCTTCCTTACACCTCCTGTCAATGGTAGTCTCGGTACTGGTACTGTTGGTTGCAGATGCTACAAACATGAAAAATTATAAATTTTACATATCATGGATACGAATTGCTTCACCATCCCTACCGTCACGATCTGTTCCAGCCTGAGGCAACGTTCCGTTGAAGTTCTCAAGGGTTGGATGTTCCACGTGCAGCCCTCTTGAGTACACCTCGCTCCGACCGAGTCCTACACACAAACGATCGTCACGAAGGTATGTTACGAGGTAACAAAGCACTTGAAAGGATCTAGACAGCACGCTGCAGGTGTAAATTAGTTTCACAAAACGAACTGGTTTCCTCCACTGCAAACAATTATGCACTTTTCTTTATGTAGAGCTGCTCAGATTTGCACAAAAACTCTGCAAATTAATTTTCACAACGTTTTCCTTGTTTGCGTTTGTACTTTGCAGCTCGCGCACAATGCAATTGCGACAGATCACGAATTCCACAAAACTTTTGTTTCCGAAACCTTTCAGCGCGTACAACGAGCTTACCCGGAGATTCTCGTACACTTAACCACCAGCATAATTGGTACAACTATAACATTTCTTGGAAGTTAATGTAACAATTGCCCACTTTTTACGGGAAACACAGAAACTTCACGAATTTTGCGATTCACGACAATGGACGATTAGCAGACGACAGCAACGAAAAACGAAGCCGCCATGTGGCTGTCAAAAATCCCGGTTGTCACCTCGGACAAAACATCTGTGTGTGGAATGGCACGCCATATGGCGGCAATGTGCCTCTCCAGTTGTCGCCAGTGGCATAGTTTTCTCGATGGCCACGGTGGAGGGGCATTTCCAGATGGCTATGTCTCGAAATGTGCCGGGGTTTTGGGATGAATTCTATATTTCGAATATTTATATCCACGGATCTAAATATTTGGACAGAAAAAAAAATATTTTCTGCACAACGATATCCGCACGACAGATGAAATCCGCTGGCACTTCGAGGACATATCCATCTGGCCGGTTGCAAGGGTTCGGGATCGGAATCACTTCGATTCCCGGGCGTAGGCGTCACATTACAAGTTTGATAAATTCTTCTATTCGATATATAATGCTTCCGATCTGTCTCAGGCTTCCTGTACTAACCAGTACATGCACGAAGACATTTCCTTTCGAAAACTCTTAATTTTTCCATAGTACTAGCACTCTTGTTGTACCAGATCTGATATCGATATGTCAAAACTGATCTAACCAGGATCTTGTAAGAGATAATTTTGACCTTGTGATCAATGTATTTGGAACGGAAGAGTCTTCGTAGGGTCATGACTACTTTTAGTGCCTTACTGAGCATGATTTTGACATGTTCAGTATAGTACAGACACTGGTCGAGGTGAACACCTAGGTATCGAACACAGGATTTATGTGGAACCCGTTCTGAACTACCCTCGCCAGCCATGATGTGGAAATCCTTCCCCCTGCAGTGTTGTCCGAAACAAAATTGTTTCACACTTTGCGCATTTATTTCTTTTTTTTGTTTTTAAATTACCTCCATTCCCTATCACTCTCTCCATCACTCGTTCTTCGTCGCACAACGCTCGTGCGATCTGCATTCACATTTACGTCATTCGCCAATTGTCAGTGTACAGCTGCACATCATTGAAAATTTTTTGAAGACTGCTCTGAACTATTGTAGCTTTTCGGTCTACCGTATAGATGATCAGATCATCAGCAAACGCTACCAATGATCGCGTTGGCGAGACGTTAAAATCAAAGCCGTTCAATAGCTTGCGAATGAATATTGAGAAAAGCAGGGGCGCAGTAACTGCTCCCCAATAGTCGAAAAAAAATTTTTGAATACACTTGCAGCTTTAAATGCATTTAATTGTGTAGTTGAGTTCTCGAATCTGAAAGAAGATTCCTGGGCTACTGAGTGACGTGGTGAGGTACATTTAACTTCGTTTCTTATGTCCCATATTTCATGTGGGTTGTCAGCCACTGCATCCAGTCTTTTGGAATAGTACAAAGCTTTCGCTTCTTTCACAGCGCACTTGGACAATTTGTTTGCTTTGTTATACATGAACTTAAGTGACTGATCGCTCATATTCCGTTTGTAGTCCATATATGCCTTCCGCTTGTTCTTGCTCGCCTCAATCACTTTTTGAGTAATCCATGAATGCTGACGACATCTAATTTTTTTCTCTTTAGTCGCGTTGTCTTTAGCTTCTGCTATAATCTTTGAAAGTTCCATTAGGTTTGTAGGTCTCCGTTGTTCTAATAATCGTTGGATGTAAGATCTGAAGAGCTCCTTGTTCAGGTATCGGAAAGTTTTGAAAGCAGGCCTCTGTTTATGAGCGCTTATGCCTTCAATGTTTATTTTTAAAACACGATGATCTAGATCTGGCCAATCCTCATACATGAAATTAAGTTTTTCCGCAGTTGGCAAGTATTTGAAACAGGACGTGTAATTGTTTCTTGGTTCCCGATAATAGCACCATTTGTATCCAGAGTATCCTTATATAGCCTTGATTCTGAGGAATCAGTCACTATATCGATCTTTGTGTCAGCTATTGTAAGTAGATTATTTCTGAGGAATAAAGGTTGTCTAGTACGAGCATAGATCTTGCGCATTCAGACGGTTGGGGTTGTAGAAAGTTCCAATTTCAATTTATTTCCTGCGTAGTTTATTTCGATTATTATAATGCAGTATTTATCAGGTGTGACGCATTTAATAATGAAGTTTATTGTATTTTTTACATAAATAGCTGTGCTACCACCTCTTCCGGGTCTACAGGAGAATACCGAATTATAGCCTTCGATATTAAAATACTTTGCTTCCTCTGGGTAAATCCATACTTCATTTAAACAATCACATCTGTCTCGGGATTTTTCTGCAGATAAATCTGAATATCACTCAGTTTGTTCCGTAGGCTTCTTATATTAGCATATAAGATCGTTAGTTGTGTGCCACTTGATCGATTTGTATTGCTAAAAATTATTTGAAATCGTAGTCAATGCTCCTCCTGGCAATTGTTATCCTACGCTGGTATTCTTGGCACTCCGTAGAGTCTGCTATGTGGGAATGATCAACATTATTACTATTTCCAACGCAGTTGCAACATTTTTCGTACGCGCGTTTGCAGTCCTTCAATTGATGCTTTCCCCACACCTAGCACATATTTTCTCCCCTTCACATTTCGCCGTTTTATGATTAAACTTTTGGCACTTATAACATCTTGTCACATTGTAGTCTTCCTGTACAAAGTAGGACCAGTAATCGATGTTTATATACCTATTTACCAGTCTTTTATACATGCATCCATTCACCTGAAGAATGTGCAACCACTTAACATTTTTTGTGCGTCTGGCATGAAATAATTCCATTTTCTCGTTTTCCCCAATATTGGGGTTCAAGGACAGCATTTCATCTCTTAATTCCTCACCGGAAAATTGCTTCTCAAGACCATTGATGACCAGCCTGGGCTGACGTGATTTTGTCTCCGTGACTTCATATTCGCCTTGTAGATTGTCTTTTGTAATTTTGAAGAGCGATTTCGTATTGTTATTTTTGGTCGATTTTATAATAGCACCACCATTAAGGATAGGCCGGAACAGTTGGAGGGGAATCTTACATTTCGATGGCTTTATCTTCGATTTAAAATCGGATAGCGTTTTTCCGAGGACGAATGTTTTTTGGGCTGAATTACAATCCTGTCTTGTTATGTTGAATGTACACGCCGTTCAGTTTGAAAAGTAGAAATACTTTTCGTGACGTCAGCATACGAAGGTTTTCGTGCGGTTGCATTTTTATCGATTAAAGCGTTTACAGTTGTCTTTAGTTCAATTATATGGTTTCCCATTTCTTTCATTTGATGAAAGAGGCGATCTTCTTTCGATTTCTGGTGTTGGTTCTTACAAGAGGGACACATCCACATAACATCCTCGGAGATGTCCATAATTTTTTGATATCGCTCCTCACTCATCTTAATGCACTTTAAGTGAAACCACTTATTACAAATTCCATCACAGCCCATTCCTCGATGATTATCCTCCCCTGGCTTTCTGCATTTTCCACAGTTAGACTCAGTTCCAGGTGTTGGCAAATTTGTTTATTTTTTATTATTTAGTTTGTTTGTGTATTAATCGACTTTGTTTTGAATTTTATTTTGATTAAAGGATAAAGATTTTTCGATAAAAAATATATTATAAGAAAATATTATATGTAAATTATAAGAAGAAAAAATAACGAGATTATTTGTAGAGTGAAAATTTTTTTTTATATAACTTAATGCCGCAAAGAACTGTCGCTACTAGAGAAACAAATATTTTATGTTAAGAAAATATTTTGTAAATATTAAAAAATTTTTCTAAATCAGTCTTTTTGTTACACAAAAAATTATGATTGCGATTGATGAAACTCTTGCTACACGAGAATCTCACTAATCCTCAGCAATCAAAATCCGTTAATGGAAAACAAAGAAGAAAAATGGGTTGTAAAAGTTATCACTAATTCACTTATCTGCTTAAACTTTATTGCTCTCTACGCTGCAACGCTCCTAAGCACTTTAATAAATCACATCAGCTGATAAAAAACAATCACTGAACTTAAAATTTCAATTTATCTCCAAGATCCGAAAAGTTCTCCTGTCACTCTGCAAGTTGTCAGTTTTGGTAGATGTACCAATTCAAAATGTATTCCAATCAGAGAATCCATCACATATAATCCTGTTTTTATTTCTATCCAGAGTCGTACTATCAACTTCGGTACTAGTCCTATCTCATCACTAATGACTTCTAGATTCGATACCTTCACACGAGACTTTTTACGGAATATGCTTTTCACATTCACAAAAACGCCATCTGGGTCCTGTGGACATTCCAGACATTCTTCAGGTGTAATTTCAACAAAGCCAATGAGGGATGGCTGTAGTCCAAAAATCACCGATAAATACTGTTGACGCGTGTGAGAAGACTTTTCAATCTTTTCAACATTGTCATTCAGCCACCAATACTTGGATTGCGCTGTCTCAATTCGATCAGCTTCATCGAAACTAGCAAATGATTATCTCCATTGGAATACTTGGTCTCGTGAACTCAAACTCGGAGGATATTTTTCTTCTTATCGGTGGCCCGTCGATATATGTGATATATGATTGGGACACCGTCAGAATCAAAAACATATCGTTTCATTTACAAATGCATGAATGCTTCTGGAGGAATGAAGCCAGTAGCGAGACAAGTTGCAATGTACCCGCCTGTAGGGTGGAACGGCTGAGAAATCAAAGGGTTTTCATTCACAGTTACAGATCTTGCGATATGATTCCGAAGAAGTTTCAATATGAAGATATCGACTCTTGTCACTTGAGCAGTTTGATAAATTCTTCTATTCGATATATAATGCTTCCAATCCATCTCAGGCTTCCTGTACTAACCAGTACATACATTAAGACATTTCTTTTAATTTTTCCATAGTACTAGCACTCTTGTTGTACCAGATCTGATATCGATATGTCAAAACTGGTCTAACCAGGATCTTGTAAGAGATAATTTTGACCTTTTGATCAATGTATCTGGAACGGAAGAGTCTTCGTAGGGTCATGACTACTTTTAGTGCCTTACTGAGCATGATTTTGACATGTTGAGTATAGTACAGACACTGGTCGAGGTGAACACCTAGGTATCGAACACAGGATTTATGTGGAAGCCGCTTTGGGCTACCATCACCAGCCATGATGTGGAAATCCTTCCCCCTGCAGCGTTGTCCGAAACAAAATTGTTTCACACTTTTGCGCATTTATTTTCATTCGCCAATTGTCAGTGTACAGCTGCTTATCATTGAAAATTTTTTGAAGATTGCTCTGAACTATTGTAGCTTTCTGGTCTGCCGTATAGATGACCAGATCATCAGCAAACGCTACCAATGATTGTGTACGCGAGACGTTAAAATCAAAGCCGTTCAATAGCTTGCGAATGAATATTGAGAAAAGCAGAGGCGCAGTAACTGCTTCCTGTTGTAGACCATTCAAGACCTTGAATGCGCGCATTGTTGTTAGTTTTCTATCAGCTACAACAAATGATTTCCCGTATAACATATTGCGCATCATGGCGACAAGGTGTCTGGGGAACCTGTCCTGAAGGAGTTTAAAAACTAGTCCATCTAACCACACCGTATCGAAGGCTTTCTTCATATCAATGAGACACGCTCCAAGACATTCTATATTGTTTAGTTTCCAGCAGATGTCTGAGGTTACTTTCGTTATCGCATGTATGGTCGAATGCCTGGCGCTAAAACCAAATTGGTAATTCGACATCAACTCATATTTCTCAATGAGGGCGTTTAATGCTTTGCTTAGTATTACTTCAATCATCTTGCTGATGTTGGGCAGCAAGCTGATTGGGCGATAGTTTTTAAGACTCTATTCTTTTCCTTTCTTCAAGATCGGAAATACCTTAGCCTTTTTCCGCTCATTTGGGAAATATGAATTGCCAACATCTTGTTGAACACTATGCAATAATTTCTAATAGCAACCTCAGGCAAATGTCGGAGAGCTACATTTGGAATACATCAGTATCACATGGTTTCTTGCTGTTTATCCTGCCAATATGAAGCAAAAGTCTTCATAGTTGACAAAATAGTTAATAAGATTCAAGCTCGGTATGAGGTCAGATGTTAATGTTTCATTGAAATGAAGAATTGATTGGCCGTTCTGGCTTGGTTTGAAGTCAGAAACTTTTGCTTCAACGACCTCTGAAAATATTTGATTCCCTGTCTCAGAGTGTTTTTTTTATACCTCCATTCCCTACCACTCTCACCAACACACTTTCTTCGTCGCACAACGCTCGTGCGATCGGCACTTCACAGTTCATCGCTTCTTCTTGTGTGACACCCAGACAATGTTAATAACATCGGTATAAGGGTGCACACAAAAATATATGGTCATTCTATTAATCTTTCCTTGTCCAATTCGTGATCAGCTCTCAGAGATAAAAAAAATTATAAATTTGACGCAGTAAAAAAAGAAACTCTGAGTTATCAAATAGCTGTCTCTTCAAGGATCTCGACGATAGGGTGTCAAAAATGCCCTAAGATGCTATGTTGAACTTTACTGGACTGAATTTCAAACGTTATTAATTAAATATTCTTTAAGCATTTTCTTAAAGATTATAAGTGAGTTTGCTTCCTTAACTGAATCAGGAAGATTGTTGTATATTCGCAGAGCATCATTTGTAGCATCGTTCCTCAGATGGTCCGTTCTTACAAAAGGTATTACGAATTGATTTTCATTTCTAGCACTGTACTGATTCTTTTGCGATACTTTAATAAATTGAACTTGTGATGACGATTTTGATTGTAAGCATTTGAAGACAAACTTGGCTTTCTCCATTTCAATGATTTGAGGAAAGGTTAATGCTTTCGCTGATTGGTACACTAATCTGGTTTGATGGAGCATGGGAAGATTTGAAATGTTTTTATACGCTTTGGTGAGCATTCTAGAGATGATATTAAGATGCTGCTTTGCTTACTGGCTCCAAATTATTACTCCATAATGTAGTTTCGACAGTACGAATGCATTTAGAATCATCTGCTTGATATTTTTTGGAAAACCTTCATATCTTCTAAGTAGTCCGACAATAGGAGCTAATTGTCTCCTTAAGTTATTAATGTGTGATAACCATGTTAGTCTATGGTCAATGATAAGTCCAAGATACTTGATCTCCGTTACTCTTTCTAGTTTTTCGTCATTAATTTTTATCTCCATGTCAATGTCACCCCCCGCAGGGGGAATGCCGTTCGACACCCCCAGGGGAAATGCCGGTCGACACCCCGCAGGGGGAGTGCCGGTCGACAAGAGCACTCTTGGAGGCTAGCATTCTTTGGGGAGTTCCGCCCCCACGTACCCGAGGAAACTCCGCAGGGGGAATGCCGGTCGACAAGACCACTCTTGGAGGCTAGCATTCTTTGGGGAGTTCCGCCCCCACGTACCCGAGGAAATTTCCGCAGGGAGAAAGCCGGTCGACAAGAACATTCTTGGAGGCTAGCATTCTTTGGGGAGTGCCGCCCCACGGACCTGAGGATATGGAGGGTGCCGTGAGGTTCCCTCCTGGGATGACAGGTAACGACTCTGATTGTATTTGGACTACGCTTTGGACAACGAACTGGAATTGACGCTATGGGCTGGCGGATGTAATGGTTTGGACCTAGTTGCTTTGCACAGTAGCGCCGAGGTGAAACTCGTGTGTGAACGGCTCCAATTCAACTATCATACCGTCTCCATCCCGGTAAAACCTTGGCAGGCCTCGGAGTACGTTCGAAGTTCGCACCATTGGGATGGTGGTGTAGGTTCGGTTGAGACGGACTCCCGATTAGCGCTGGTCTGGCTCTGAGCACTTGTCCCCATAAGGGCTTGTGCCAACCCTCGCATGGCCTCCCTGCTCTGCAAAGATAACCACGGGACCAAAAAGGCGACTACAAACACGAACGGAGATAGCGGCTCCGAGGGGGGACCCAACGAAAATGGAGCAAACAAAATCAAACGACCACAAATACCCAGAAAAAGAAACGAAGAATAACAACGACGACGCAACCAGCGGTTGCAGCCACGATGTCAACAGTACATCGAGAGCTGTGCTAACCAACAAAAAAAAACGAAGACTGACACGACGACAGTGACGGTAGACGAAAAACGGAGAACAGCAGAAAGTCTGGTGCAGACTGAGATGCCTGCGGCGTTTGGGCGCATCAAAAAAATGATGCGAACGCCCGACCGTCCTATTAAGGAGAAGCGGGAGACTCGGCAGGATGCTTCAGGTGTTCGAGCAGTGGAAGATAACATAAAGAGCACCGAAAATTCGATTGTCACGGCTGCGATCGTTACTAAAGCGATCGATGCAAGGCTCACAAATCCCGACATGGCAACGAAAAATCCAGAAGCAAACGAGGAGATTACGGTACTAAAAGCAAAGAGTGACCAGACACCGCGTGATAGTACCGCCACCGTTGAAAATGTGTACTGCACTCGGAAACGGAACGCGAAAACCTCTCCCAAGGATGGTTGCAAGGTACAATTGCGGCCCAGCGATACGAAGAGGAAAGACTACTTCGAAAAGCGGGAGATGTTCTGAAAAGAATACAAGCTGCATGCGACTCCCCAAAAATTAGCGAAGTAGCAAAGGAAGGGCTCCTTGAACTAGATCGCATAGGGCACTATCGGAGGAGCTGGTTAAGGGCCGAAGATGAACAGAAGGCTAAAGAGGCGCTTGGGGCGAAATCTAAAGGCGACATGCAGATAGCTCCATCATTAAAAGTCAATAATAGAATGGCGTCTAGCCCAATCGAAGGAGATCGGGGTATAAGAAGGAAGGAAGAGGCACTTGACGGGCGTGGAGCACCAGATCCGGGGTTCCAGACAGTGCTTACAAAAGGAGCGAAGATAGCCGCAAAGAAACTCCTTCAAAAAAAGCCAGAAAATAAAATTCGCACGGACGCCCAATTAGAAAAAGGACCTGATGCAAAACAGGAGAGGCAGAAGCCCCGAAAAAGACCCCGGCAGCAGGCACTGCTTGTAAAACCCCAAGATGGCCGATCCTACGCGGAGGTGCTGCGGGAGATCAGGGGAAACGTAAGGCCCGAAGACACTAATACTACCATTAAAGTAGTACGACCACCGCGGTCGGGCCACATACTGGTCGAATTCGGAGCAGAGGCCGGCAATAAAGATGCATTCTGTGACGCAGTAAAGAAAGTCCTCGGCGCAACTATAGCCCCGCTCGAGCCGATGGCAACGATCGAAATACGGGACATAGACTGCGTCACGGATCTGGCCGAGGTAGAAGAGGCCATCAAAAGGGAGTTCCCTAGCGTGGGAAGAATCAAAGCGAGACTGACACCAGAAAACAACAGGGCACAACGCATGGCCATAGTTGACTTGACCGAAAAGGACGCCGAACAATTCCTGAACAAGGGCAAAGTACGAATTGGGTGGGTTGTCTGTAGGATACGGCGAACAGCAACGCCTCTTCAATGTTTCAAATGCCTTGGTTATGGTCACACCACACAAGTATGCAAAGGATCCGATAGGAGTTCCCTATGTTACAAACGCGGTGAAATGGGACATAAAAGAAAAGAGTGTACGAAGGAGGCACACTGTATTCTTTGCAAGGATGCTGATCCAAAACCTGATTTTGGACACGTCTTGGGATCAGGAAAATGCCGGGTGTTCCAGGAAGCCCTAGCCAAGGCAAAATCAGAGCTCCGATGACCCGCATCCTGCAGCTAAACCTACACCGCAGTTCAACTGCCCAAAATCTGCTTGAGCAGTTTGCGAGGGACATGAAAGCCGACTTCTTGCTGCTGAGTGAGCAACACCATAATAAAAGTCCTGCATTATGGTACTCTGATGAAACTAGTACTGCCGCTATCTGGGTTTGGAACAGTGACTTTCAAGCGGAGAGTTGTGGACGGGGGGATGGTTTCGTGTGGGTTCGGTGCTCAGGGATCACCTTCTTTAGTGTGTACCTAACGTGTACGAGTCAATATCATCTTTCCAAGCCAAGCTTAATGCTCTGGAGGGTGCTGTCTCGAATGCAGAGGGTAAAGTACTCGTTAGGGGCGACTTCAATGCTAAAGCAATCGAATGGGGCATGCCTCAGATGGATCCGCGGGGAAAACGAATCCTGGAAATGGCGGCCAGGACGGCCCTCGTCGTACTAAACTCCGGAAATACGCCGACTTTCCACCGTTTTGGGGGTGAGGGAACCATACCGGACGTGACATTCGCCTCGGAGTCCTTAGTACGGAGGATACACAACTGGAAAGTATTAGAGGACTACTCAGCCAGTGATCACCAGTGCATTCTGCTTGAGACAAGTGATGCTGTCTCCCGACGTCCGTGCTCTCGGCCTTCTACAACTGGATGGAACATTGGAAGAATGGACGTCGATTGGTTTGTCAAGGTTCTCACAGCAGGTGAGCCACTGCAGGGAGCTCCGGAGGGGACGGAAGAACTGGCAGCTCAAGACGTAGTGAACTCTACTATGAGCATAATCACGACTGCTTGCTGGGCTTCTATGCCCCGTCGAAGACCCCGGCACGGCAAGCCCCCAGTGTACTGGTGGTCTACTGAAATCGCTGAAAAGCGGAGGGAGTGTCACAAGCTTCGGCGTGAGGCTCAACGGGCGCGGAACCGTGACGAGGCATGCAACCAGGTGGCAGCATATAAGTCGGCCAGGAAATGCCTTCGCAAACTGATCAACAGTAGCAAGGCTCACTGCTGGCAAGACCTAGTTGACAATGTGAACAAGGATCCGTGGGGCCTTGGCTACAAGCTGGTCATGGGGAAACTTGGTGCCCTACGGAAGCCTAGTATACATGACGCGGAAAAGATGGACGCGATAGTGCGGGGACTCTTTCCCGCCCATCCCGTCCGTGTTGACGCTGTCCATGGTGAAACAGCAGTCGAGTGCCCACTCTTCACACAGCTAGAACTGGAGGAGGCAGTCCTCTCCTTGAAAGCGAGGAAGGCTCCAGGTCCAGATGGTGTTCCAGCTGAGGCGTTGCGGCTCGTCTATCACCATTGTCCTGACTTGCTGCTCAGCACATTCAACGCTTGCCTACGGTACGGGGTTTTCCCGGTACGATAGAAGGTGGCGAGGCTCGTGCTGATCAGCAAGGGGAAGGGAAATCCCGAATCGCCGTCTGCATACCGCCCGTTATGCATGCTAGACACGGCTGGGAAAGTGCTAGAGAAACTCATCAAGGGAAGACTCACTGACGTGATATGTGCTGCTGGGGACCTATCTCCTCGGCAGTACAGCTTTAGAGCAGGACGTTCTACCATTGATGCGGTTGCAGAGGTGGTGAACGCGGTCCAAAAGGCAGAGGCATATAGTCGCACCAAGCGACGGATCGTCCCGTTGGTGACACTTGACGTCAGGAATGCCTTCAACTCCGCTAGATGGGTGGATATTCTGGACACGCTGGAAAACTCTTTTCAAGTTCCAGAATATCTAATGCGGCTTTTAAGGAACTACCTAAAGGACCGAAGCCTGCTCTACGACACGACACAGGGCCAACGAAGGATGGAAATTACATCGGGTGTTGCCCAGGGATCCATCCTTGGTCCGGACCTGTGGAGCGTGTCTTATGACGGGCTACTGAGACTTGAGATGCCAGATGAGTCGCGCTTGGTCGGCTATGTGGATGATGTTGCGGCTCTGGTCGCCGGACGCACCGTTGAACAAGCGCAACTTAGGCTAGGTATGCTAATGCGCCGAGTGAGGGACTGGATGACTACTCGCGGGCTCAGTCTAGCACTGGAGAAAACCGAAGTGGTCATCTTGACAAAAAAGAGAATCCCTAGAGTAAGGATGATCAGTATTGGAGATATACAGATCGAATTGAAGCCAGCGTTGAAGTACCTGGGGCTACTGATCGACTCGAAGATGAGTTTCTCTGAGCAAATCAGGGCAACGGCTGAGAAGGCTGCTTCGGGAATATCAGCCCTGAGTCGACTTATGGCCAACGTAGGGGGACCCAGCCCATCAAGAAGACGCCTCTTGATGAGTGCTGTAGGGTCAGTGCTACTGTACGGAGCAGAGGTATGGGGCGACGCTCTCAGCAAGGAGGCATACCGAGAACGTTTGGCACAGGTACAGAGAAGAGGAGCACTGAGAATTGCATCTTCGTATCCAACAGTCTCCGACTCGGCGGTGAGAGTGATTGCAGGCGTGATACCTGTCACCCTCCTTGCTAGAGAGTGCCGCGCTATTTACCTGCGCCGAAACGAGGATGCGAGGGAGATGGTTGTCCGCGAGGAGAGACAACGCTCGCTCAACGATTGGCAGCAGTCTTGGGTGAATTGCACGAAGGGAAGGTGGACTGCGCGCCTCATCCCGGACGTGAGACCATGGCTAAATTGAAGGCATGGTGAGACTGACTTCTATCTGACCCAGCTTTTGAGCGGGCATGGGTGTTTTCAGTCTTAACTGCACAAGATCGGTAAGTCACGGTCTCCCGATTGTCGGTTTTGCCCAGGAGAGGAGGACAATGCCTGTCACACATTTTTTGCGTGTACAAAATGGGTCAGGCTGCGAAGGGAACTCTAAAGGGAGATGGGAGAGCTCACCCCGGATAATATTGTTGTGGTGATGCTCGAATCGGTTGACAAATGGAACCAGGTGGCACCTTCACCTCCCTACCACAAATACAAAAAATGTCACCTCTATTTTTTTGCTTGGAAATGACGAATTTTGTTTTTGAAGTATTCAGTGCTAGTTTACTATCAATCAGCCACGAATGAAATGTTTTTAGATCCTCATTAATGGTGTTTTCGAGGTGATCTCTTTCGTGTCCGGAGTAAAGTAGTACTGTATCATCTGCGTATAGTGCATAATGTCCTTTAACTCCACATGTATTTAAATTATTAGTGTATAACAAGAATAAAGTTGGGCCAAGTATCGAGCCTCGTGGAACGCCCGATTTCATAGGAGCAGCGTCGCTCAAAACTTTATTGACTGCTGTTCTCTGCGATCTGCCTTTCAAGTAATTTCTAAATAGCTGATATCCATTGCCTTGAATACCATATAATTCCATTTTACGAAGTAGAAGATCATGATCCACCGTATCAAAAGCTTTTTTCAGATCCACTAAAACCGCAGCAACATAATCTCCTTAATCCAGGCCTGTATTGATGAAATGCGTGACTGAGAGGGGGCATCAAAAGTTCCTCTATTTTTGTGGAATCCTAATTATTGTAAATTTAAAATCGACTTTTCCGAAATGAATGTTAGGCGGTTATGTATTAGTTTTTTGAAAATTTTACTAAGCTCTGTTAAAAGGGCGATCGGGTGGTAGTTGTTTGGATCCATTTGGTCTCCTCCCTTGAAAATTCGGACTATTTTTGCTAGTTTCCCTTCCTCTGGAAACGTTCCTTTCCTGATGTGCTCATTAAGGTAAGTTGCAATATAATCAGCGATCAGTTCTTTAATGAGTTTTATTTCATCCATGGTTATGTTGTCAATCCCGGGTGCTGTATTTTTCTTCATTCCCTCAACGATGTTTGTAACTTCAGATTTGTTTGTTGGATGCATATGAAATGCGGATTTTGGCAAAGTAATTGTGGGACTAAAATTTTTTGTTGTGTTTGTCCAGATTTCATTGGCAATCTTTTCACCAATAGTCGAAAAAAAATTATTGAGTACACTTGCAGCTTTAAATGCACTTAATTGTGTAGTTAAGTTCTCGAATCTGAAAGAAGATTCTTGGGCTACTGAGTGACCCGGTGAGTTACTTTTAACTTCGTTTATTATGTCCCATATCTCATGTGGATTGTCAGCCACTGCATCCAGTCTTTTGGAATAATACAAAGCTTTTGCTTCTTTCACAGCGCATTTGGACAATTTGTTTGCTTTGTTATACATGAACTTTAGTGACTGATCGTTCATATTCCGTTTGTAGTCCATATATGCCTTCTGCCTGTTCTTGCTCGCCTCAATCACTTTTTGAGTAATCCATGAATGCTGACGACATCTAATTTTTTTCTCTTTAGTCGCGTTGTCTTTAGCTTCTGCTATAATCTTTGAAAGTTCCATTAGGTTTGTAGGTCTCCGTTGTTCTAATAATCGTTGGATGTAAGATCTGAAGAGCTCCTTGTTCAGGTATCGGAAAGTTTTGTAAGCAGGCCTCTGTTTATGAGCGCTTATGCCTTGAATGTTTATTTTTAAAACACGATGATCTAGATCTGGCCAATCCTCATACATGAAATTAATTTTTTCCGCAGTTGGCTTATCGTTTGTAACTATGTGTCGAGGCAAGTATTTGAAACAGGACGTGTAATTGTTTCTTGGTTCACGATAATAGCACCATTTGTATCCAGAGTATCCTTATATAGCCTTGATTCTGAGGAATCAGTCACTATATCGATGTTTGTGTCAGCTATTGTAAGTAGATTTTTTCTGAGGAATAAAGGTTGTCTAGTACCAAGCATAGATCTTGCGCATTCAAACGGTTGGGGTTGTAGAAAGTACCAATTTCAATTTATTTCCTGCGTAGTTTATTTCGATTATTATAATGCAGTATTTATCAGGTGTGACGCATTTAATAATGAAATTTATTGTATTTTTTACATAAATAGCTGTGCCACCACCTCTTCCAGGTCTACAGGAGAATACCGAATTATAGCCTACGATATTAAAATACTTTGCTTCCTCTGGGTAAATCCATACTTCATTTAGAACAATCACATCTGTCTCGGGATTTTGCTGCAGATGAATCTGAATATCACTCAGTTTGTTCCGTAGGCTTCTTATATTAGCATATAAGATCGTTAGTTGTGTGCCAATTGATCGATTTGTATTGTTAAAAATCATTTGGAATCGTAGTTAATGCCCCTCTTAGCAATTGTTATCCTACGCTGGTATTCTTTGCACTCCGTAGAGTCTGCTCTGTGGGAATGATCAACATTCTTACTATTTCCCACGCAGTTGCAACATTTTCCCTACGCGCATTTGCAGTCCTTCAATTGATGCTTTCCCCTACACCTAGCACATATTCGCTCCCCTTGACATTTCGCCGTTTTATGATTACACTTTTGGCACTTATAACATCTTGTCACATTGTAGTCTTCCTGTACGAAGTAGGACCCGTCATCGATGTTTATATATCTATTTACCAGTCTTTTATACATGCATCCATTCACCTGAAGAATGTGCAACCACTTAACATTTTTTGTGCGTCTGGCATGAAATAATTCCATTTTCTCGTTTTCCCCAATATTGGGGTTCAAGGACAGCATTTCATCTCTTAATTCCTCACCAGAAAGTTGCTTCTCAAGACCATTGATGACCAGCCTGGGCTGACGTGATTTTGTCTCCGTGACTTCATATTCGTCTCGTAGATTATCTGTTGTAATTTTGAAGAGTGATGTCGTATTGTTATTTGTGGTCGATTTGATAATAGCACCACCATTAAGGATAGGCCGGAACAGTTGGAGGGGAATCTTACATTTAGATGGCTTTATCTTCGACTTAAAATCGGATAGCGTTTTTTCCGAGGACAAATGTTTTTTGGGCTGAATTACAATCCCTTTTTGTAATGTTGAATGTGCACGCCGTTCAGTTTGAAAAGTAGAAATACTTTTCGTGATGTCCGCATACGAAGGTTTTCGCGCGGCTGCATTTTTATCGATTAAAGCGTTTACAGTTGTCTTTAGTTCAACTATATGGTTTTCCATTTCTTTCGTTTGATGAAAGAGGTGATCTTCTTTCGATTTCTGGTGTTGGTTCTTACAAGAGGGATACATCCACATAACATCCTCGGAGATGTCCATAATTTTTTGATATCGCTCCTCACTCATCTTAATGCACTTTAAGTGAAACCACTTATTACAAATTCCATCACAGCCCATTCCTCGATGATTATCCTCCCCTGGCTTTCTGCATTTTCCACAGTTAGACTCAGTTGCAGGGGTTGGCATATTTGTTTATTTTTTATTATTTAGTTTCTTTGTGTAGTAATCGATTTTGTTTTGAATTTTATTTTTATTTTGATTAAAGGATAAAAATTTTTCGATAAAAAATATATTATAAGAAAATATTATATGTAAATTATAAGAAGAAAAAATAACGGGATTATTTGTAGAGTTAAAATTTTTTTTATATAACTTAATGCCGCAAAGAACTTTTGCTACTAGAGAAACAAATATTTTATCTCAAGAAAATATTTTGTAAATATTAAAAAATGTATCTAAATCAGTCTTTTTGTTACACAAAAATCATGATTGCGATTGATGAAACTCTCGCTACACGAGAATCTCACTAATCCTCAGCAATCAAAATCCGTTAATGGAAGACAAAGAAGAAAAATGAGTTGTAAAAGTTATCACTAATTCACTTATCTGCTTAAACTTTATTGCTCTCTACGCTGCAACGCTCCTAAGCACTTGAATAAATCACATCAGCTGATAAAAAACAATCACTGAACTGAAAATTTCAATTTATCTCCAAGATCCGAAAAGTTCTCCTGTCACTCTGCAAGTTGTCAGTTTTGGTAGATGAACCAATTCAAAATGTACTCCAATCAGGGCAAATTTATGCAATCCATCACATATAATCCTGTTTTTATTTCTATCCAGAGTCGTACTATCAACTTCGGTACCAGTCCTATCGAGAAGATTTATCTCATAATTAATGACTTCTAGATTCACTACCTTCACACGAGGCTTCTTACGGAATATGCTTTTCACATTCACAAAAACGCCATCTGGGTCCTGTGGACATTCCGGACATTCTTCAGGTGTAATTTCAACAAAGCCAATGAGGGATGGCTGTAGTTCAAAAATCGCCGATAAATACTGTTGACGCGTGTGAGAAGACTTTTCAATCTTTTCAACCTTGCAATGGTTGTTGTTTCATATCCTTCCATATTGTTTCGATTTACAAGTATATATAATCTATATGTAATAACCATAAGCAAAATCAATGTATAAGTATAAATAAATGTAAACTAACTCTTGGTTTGTAAAGTTCTTTGATTATTCATACTACCTTGAAATAACTATTTTGTATAAGAATAAAGTAATTTAGCCATTTGTGGGTTTGCAAAGTATAATATTGAAATTCACATGTATACGCATTTTCCATAACTAATAGATTTAATTTTGGAGAAAATGTTGTGTATTTTACCGTGACATCAGTAAAATTGTGTTACTAAACTGATAAATGTGCATAAGAAAAATCCGGCATTCGTGGGATAATTTGACGACTACAATAACACCTTTTTCTTTTGGTATCCTTTGAATATCCTAGTTATTAGGAGAAGTTGATTGACAAGCGTCATTATGTCTTAGTCAAATAGAATACTAGAAAGATTGCTATGAGTTTACATGTATGATTTGAAATTGACTTGAACTTACAATATAACATTAAAACGCATTTATCTTACTCAAACAGTATGTTGATATACGATATCTCTAATTTTTTTCTACCAAAAAAAAACCCATTTTGAAATGTCTTAAAGAAGAGTGATTGTTCGTAACCATAGTCAAAGACTACGTATAAAATGTCCTATAACTTGAAAAATCAAATATCTAAATTTCATTGAAAATATTCTTGGGTGCTTGAAGTTAATTTGAATTCTTTAGTATTGAAATACTCAAATAAACTTCAAATCATGCATTTAAACTCAGTAAAACATATGCCTACTTGTAAATTGTAGAAATCTAGATCTTCATAGTGAGTATACAATTTGAAAATAATTGAATATGCCAATTCTTCCTCATGACCAGCTAGAGTTTTCAATATGAATGTGCCACCAAAATATGTTTACCCGCAAGATTGAATCTTTAATTACTTTATGCAGGAATATAGCGTTTGCTGATGATCTGATCATCCATACAGCAGACCGAAAAGCTACAATAGTTCAGAGAAATCTCCAAAAAATGTTCAATGATGTGCAGCTGTACACTGACAGCTGTTGAATGAAAATAAATGCGCAAAAGTGTGAAACAATCTTGTTTCGGACAACGCTGCAGGGGGTCAGTCAAGACCTGAAACGTAATTGGAAAGATTTCAACATCATGGCTGGCGAGGGTAGTTCAAAACGGGTTCCAAATAACTCCTGTGTTCGATACCTCGGTGTTTATCGCGATCAGTATCTGTACTATACTGAACATGTGAAAATCATGCTCAGTAAGGCACTAAAAGTAATCATGGCTCTACGAAGACTCTTCCATTCCAGATAAATTGATCAAAAGGTCAAAATTATCTGTTATAAGACCCTGGTTAGACCAGTTTTGATATATGGATGTCAGATCTGGTACAACCAGAGTGCTAGTACTATGGAAAAATTAAGAGTTTTCGAAAGGAAATGTCTTCGTACAAGTACTGGTTTTTACAGGAAGCCTGAGATGGAGTAGAAGCATTATATATCGAATAGAAGAATTTATCAATCTACTGAAGTGACGAGAGTCGATATTTTCATATTGAAACTTCTTCGGCATCATATCGCAAGATCTTTGACAGCCGATCCACCCTACACACGGGTATATTGCGACTTTCCTCACTACTGGCTTCGTTCCTCCAGAAGCATTCGTGTATTTGGACATAAAACGATATGTTTTTGATTCTGACGGCGTCCCAGTCATATATCACATATATCGACGGGCCACCGATAAGAAGATAAAATATCCTCCGAGTTTGAGTTCACGAGACCAACAATTCCAATGGAGATAATCATTTGCTAGATTCGTTGAAGCTGATCGAATTGAGACAGCGCAATCCAGGTATTGGTGGCTGAATAACAATATCTAAATTATTCGCGTTTATTTCCAGTTTTTGTGTTTTTCGTTATTTAGGTTTTTGAGTTTCAGCTCATTATTGCTACATTTAGTGTTGTTATTTATTTGTGTTAAAAATTAGGTAGAGGTTAGGTATATGTTCTGTTCATTATATTAGGTTAGAGATAAGGTTCAACGCTTATGTTCGGAACATTGTTATAGGATTTTTTTTAGTTTTTTTTAGTATAGGATCAAAGTTCACTGTTGTGTTAAGATTATAAATAATTTTAGGATAGTGTTGGTTGGTTTTTTTCCAATTTTTCAATTGATTTACAAAATGTGTCATAATTTTAATTAATTGAATTTGCTAGAGTTTTTTTTGAAGAAATATGTTAAATGATAACGTATAATTTTAGAGAGCCATTTGGGCCATTAAGTTTTTTGTATGTTTATTGATTGGAATTTGCTTAATATTCTTTGTAAATTTATACTGATTAGTATTGAATATAGCGCTTTTGATTTTGACCTTGAAAAACAAAATAAACACGAATAATTTAGACATTGTCATTCAGCCACCAATACCCAGATTGCTCTGTCCCAGCTCGACCAGCTTGAACAAATCTAACAAATGAATATCTCCATTGGAATTGTTGGTCTCGTGAACTCAAACTCAGAGGATATTTTATCTTCTTATCGGTGGCCCGTCGATATATGTGATATATAATTGGGACACCGTCAGAATCAAAAACATATCGTTTCGTGTCCAAATGCATGAATGCTTCTGGAGGAACGAAGCCAGCAGGGCGACAAGTTGCAATATACCCATCTGTAGGGTGGAACGGCTGTGAAATCTAAGGGTTTTCATTCACAGTTACAGATCTGGCGATATGATTCCGAAGAAGTTTCAATATGAAGATATCGACTCTTGTCACTTGAGCAGTTTGATAAATTCTTCTATTCGATATATGATGCTTCCAATCCATCACAGGCTTCCTGTACTAACCAGTACATGCACGAAGGCATTTCTTTTAATTTTTCCAAAGTACTAGCACTCTTGTTGTACCAGATCTGATATCCATATGTCAAAACTTGTCTAACCAGGATCTTGTAAGAGATAATTTTGACCTTTTGATCAATGTATTTGGAACGGAAGAGTCTTTGTAGGGTCATGACTACTTTTAGTGCCTTACTGAGCATGATTTTGACATGTTCAGTACAGTACAGACACTGATCGAGGTGAACACCTAGGTATCGAACACAGGATTTATGTGGAACCCGTTCTGAATAACCCTCGCCAGCCATGATGTGGAAATCCTTCCCCTGCAGCGTTGTCCGAAACAAGATTGTTTCACGCTTTTGTGCATTTATTTTCATGCAACAATTGTCAGTGTACAGCTGCATATCATTGAAAATTTTTTGAAGATTGCTCTGAACTATTGTAGCTTTTCGGTCTGCCGTATGGATGACCTGATCATCAGCAAACGCTGCCAATGATCGCGTTGGCGAGACGTTAAAATCAAAGCCGTGCAGTAGCTTGCGAATGAATATTGAGAAAAGCAGAGGCGCAGTAACTGCTCCCTGCTGTAGACCATTCAAGACCTTGAATGCGCGCATTGTTGTTAGTTTTCTATCAGCTACAACAAATGATTTCCCGTATAACATATTGCGCATCATGGCGACAAGGTGTCTGGTGAACCTGTCCTGAAGGAGTTTAAAAACTAGTCCATCTAACCACACCGTATCGAAGGCTTTCTTCATATCAATGAGACACGCTCCAAGACATTCTCTATTGTTTAGTTTCTAGCAGATGTCTGAGGTTACTTTCGCTATCGCATGTATGGTTGAATGCCTGGCACGAAAACCAAATTGGTAATTCGGCATCAACTCACATTTCTCAATGAGGGCGTTTAATGCTTTGCTGAGTATTACTTCAATAATCTTGCTGATATTAGGCAGCAAGCTGATTGGGCGATAGTTTTTAAGACTCTATTCTTTTCCTTTCTTCAAGATCGGAAATACCTTAGCCTTCTTCCACTCATTTTGGAAATATGAATTGCTAACATCTTGTTGAAACAATATGCAATAATTTCTAATAGCGACGTTAGGCAAATGTCGGAGAGCTACATTTGGAACACTATCAGTATCACATGATTTCTTGCTGTTTATCCTGCCAATGTGAAGCACAAGTCTTCATAGCTGACAAAATAATTAATAAGATTCAAGCTCGGTATGAGGTCAGATGTTAATGTTTCATTGAAATGAAGAATTGATTGGCCGTTCTGGCTTGATTTGAAGTCGGAAACTTCTGCTTCAACGACCTCTGAAAATATTTGATTCCCTGTCTCAGAGTATTTTTTTTTGTACCTCCGTTCCCTACCACTCTCACCATCATACTTTCTTCGTCGCACAACGCTCGTGCGATCGGCACTTCACATTTCATCGCTTCTTCTAGTGTGACACCCAGGCAATGTTTATAACATCGATATAAGGGTGCACACAAAAATATGTGGTCATTCTATTAATCTTTTCTTGTCCAATTCGTGATCAGCTCTCAGAGATAAAAAAAAATTTATAAATTTGACGCAGTAAAAAAAACTCTGAGTTATCAAATAGCTGTCTCTTCAAGCATATCGACGATAGGGTTTCAAAAATGCCCTCAGATGCTCTGTTGAACTTTACTGGACTGAATTTCAAACGTTATTAATTAAATATTCTTGAAGCATTTTCTTAAAGACTATAAGTGAGTTTGCCTCCTTAACTGAATCAGGAAGATTGTTGTATATTCGCAGCGCATCATTTGTAGCATCGTTCTTGAGACGGTCCGTTCTTGCAAAAGGTATTACGAATTGATTTTCATTTCTAGCATTGTACTGATTCTTTTGCGATACTTTAATAAATTGAACTTGTGATGACGATTTTGATTGTAAACATTTGAAGATAAACTTGGCTTTCTCCATTTCAATGATTTGAGGAAAGGTGAATGCTTTCGCTGATTGGTACACTAATCTGGTTTGATGGAGCATCGGAAGACTTAGAATGTTTTTATACGCTTTGGTGAGCATTCTAGAGATGATATTAAGATGCTGCTTTGATGACTGGCTCCAAATTACTATTCCATAATGTAGTTTCAACAGTACGAATGCATTTAGGATCATCTGCTTGATGTTTTTTGGAAAACCTTCATATCTTCTAAGTAGTCCGACAATAGGAGCTAATTGTCTCCTTAAGTTATTAATGTGTGATAACCATGTTAGTCTATGGTCAATGATAAGTCCAAGATACTTGATCTCCGTTACTCGTTCTAGTTTTTCGTCATTAATTTTTATCTCCATGTCAGTGTCACCTTTATTTTTTTGCTTGGAAATGACGAATTTTGTTTTTGAAGTATTCGGTGCTAGTTTACTATCTATCAGCCACGAATGATATGCTTTTAGATCCTCATTAATGGTGTTTTCGAGGTGATCTCTATCGTGTCAGGAGTAAAGTAGTACTGTATCATCTGCGTATAGTGCATAATGTCCTTTAAGTCCACATGTATTTAAATTATTAGTGTATAACAAGAATAAGGTTGGGCCAAGTATCGAGCCTCGTGGAACGCCCGATTTCATAGGAGCAGCGTCGCTCAAAACTTTATTGACTGCTGTTCTCTGCGATCTGCCTTTCAAGTAATTTCTAAATAGCTGATATCCATTGCCTTGAATACCATATAATTCCATTTTACGAAGTAGAAGATCATGATCCACCGTATCAAAAGCTTTTTTCAGATCCACAAAAATTGCAGCAACATAATCTCCTTAATCCAGGCCTGTATTGATGAAATGCGTGACTGAAAGGAGGGCATCAAAAGTTCCTCTAATTTTCTGGAATCCTAATTATTGTAAATTTAAAATCGACCTTTCCGGAATGAATGTTAGGCGGTTATTTATTAGTTTTTTGAAAATTTTACCAAGCTCTGTTAAAAGAGCGATCGGGCGGTAGTTGTTTGGATCCATTTGGTCTCCTCCCTTGAAAATTCGGACTATTTTTGCTAGTTTCCCTTCCTCTGGAAACGTTCCTTTCCTAATGTGCTCATTAAGGTAAGTTGCAATATAATCAGCGATCAGTTCTTTAGTGAGTTTTATTTCATCCATGGTTATGTTGTCAATCCCGGGTGCTGTATTTCCTTCATTCCCTCAACGATGTTTATAACTTCAGATTTGTTTGTTGGATGCATATAAAATGCGGATTTTGGCAAAGTAATTGTGGGGCTAAAATTTCTTGTTGTGTTTGTCCAGATTTCATTGGCAATCTTTTAACCAATAGTCGAAAAAAATTATTGAGTACACTTGCAGCTTTAAATGCATTTAATTGTGTAGTTAAGTTCTCGAATCTGAAAGAAAGTTCCTGGGCTACTGAGTGACGAGGTGAGTTACTTTTGACTTCGTTTATTATGTCCCATATTTCATGTGGATTGTCAGCCGCTGCATCCAGTCTTTTGGAATAGTACAAAGCTTTTGCTTCTTTCACAGCGCATTTGGACAATTTGTTTGCTTTGTTATACATGAGCTTAAGTGACTGATCGTTCATATTCCGTTTGTAGTCCATATATGCCTTCCGCTTTTTCTTGCTCGCCCCAATCACTTTTTGAGTAATCCATGAATGCTGAAGACATCTTATTTTTTTCTCTTTAGTCGCGTTGACTTTAGCTTCTGCTATAATCTTTGAAAGTTCCATTAGGTTTGTAGGTCTCCGTTGTTCTAATAATCGTTGCATGTAAGATCTGAAGAGCTCCTTGTTCAGGTATCGGAAAGTTTTGTAAGCAGGCCTCTGTTTATGAGCGCTTATGCCTTGAATGTTTATTTTTAAAATTCGATGATCTAGATCTGGCCAATCCTCATACATGAAATTAATTTTTTCCGCAGTTGGCTTATCGTTTGTAACTATGTGTCGAGGCAAGTATTTGAAACAGGACGTGTAATTGTTTCTTGGTTCACAATAATAGCACCATTTGTATCCAGAGTATCCTTATATAGCTTTGATTCTGAGGAATCAGTCACTATATCGATGTTTGTGTCAGCTATTGTAAGTAGATTTTTTCTGAGGAATAAAGGTTGTCTAGTACCGAGCATAGATCTTGCGCATTCAGATTGTTGGGGTTGTAGAAAGTACCAATTTCAATTTATTTTCTGTGTAGTTTATTTCGATTATTATAATGCAGTATTTATCGATATTAAAATACTTTGCTTCCTATGGGTAAATCCATACTTCATTTAGAACAATCACATCTGTCTCGGGATTTTTCTGCAGATAAATCTGAATATCACTCAGTTTGTTCCGTAGGCTTCTTATATTAGCATATAAGATCGTTAGTTGTGTGCCAATTGATCGATTTGTATTGTTAAAAATCATTTGGAATCGTAGTCAATGCCCCTCCTAGCAATTGTTATCCTACGCTGGTATTCTTGGCACTCCGTAGAGTCTGCTCTGTGGGAATGATCAACATTCTTACTATTTTCCACACAGTTGCAACATTTTTCGTACGCGCAATTGCAGTCCTTCAATTGATGCTTTCCCCCACACCTAGCACATATTCACTCCCCTTCACATTTCGCCGTTTTATGATTAAACTTTTGGCACTTATAACATCTTGTCACATTGTAGTCTTCCTGTACGAAGTAGGACCCGTAATCGATGTTTATATACCTATTTACAAGTCTTTTATACATGCATCCATTCAACTGAAGAATGTGCAACCACTTAACATTTTTTGTGCGTCTGGCATGAACTAATTCCATTTTCTCGTTTTCCCCAATATTGGGGTTCAAGGACAGCATTTAATCTCTTAATTCCTCACCAGAAAATTGCTTCTCAAGACAATTGATGACCAGCCTGGGCTGACGTGATTTTGTCTCCGTGACTTCATATTCGTCTCGTAGCTTATCTGTTGTAATTTTGAAGAGCGATGTCGTATTGTTATTTGTGGTCGATTTTATAATAGCACCACCATTAAGGATAGGCCGGAACAGTTGGAGGGGAATCTTACATTTAGATGGCTTTAGCTTCGATTTAAGATCGGATAGCGTTTTTCCGAGGACAAATGTTTTTTGGGCTGAATTATAATCCCTTTTTGTAATGTTGAATGTGCACGCCGCTCAGTTTGAAAAGTAGAAATACTTTTCGTGATGTCCGCATATGAAGGTTTTATTGATTAAAGCGTTTACAGTTGTCTTTAGTTCAACTATATGGTTTTCCATTTCTTTCATTTGATGAAAGAGGCGATCTTCTTTCGATTTCTGGTGTTGGTTCTTACAAGAGGGACACATCCATAACATCCTCGGAGATGTCCATAATTTTTTGATATCGCTCCTCACTCATCTTAATGCACTTTAAGTGAAACCACTTATTACAAATTCCATCACAGCCCATTCCTCGATGATTATCCTCCCCTGGCTTTCTGCATTTTCCACAGTTAGACTCAGTTGCAGGTGTTGGCATATTTGTTTATTTTTTATTATTTAGTTTGTTTGTGTAGTAATCGATTTTGTTTTGAATTTTATTTTTATTTTGATTAAAGGATAAAAATTTTTCGATAAAAAATATATTATAAGAAAATATTATATGTAACTTATAAGAAGAAAAAATAACGGGATTATTTGTAGAGTTAAAATTTTTTTTATATAACTTAATGCCGCAAAGAACTTTTGCTACAAGAGAAACAGATATTTTATCTTAAGAAAATATTTTGTAAATATTAAAAAATTTATCTAAATCAGTCTTTTTGTTACTCAAAATATTATGATTGCGATTGATGAAACTCTCGCTACACGAGAATCTCACTAATCCTCAGCAATCAAAATCCGTTAATGGAAGACAAAGAAGAAAAATGAGTTGTAAAAGTTATCACTAATTCACTTATCTGCTTAAACTTTATTGCTCTCTACGCTGCAACGCTCCTAAGCACTTTAATAAATCACATCAGCTGATAAAAAACAATCACTGAACTGAAAATTTCAATTTATCTCCAAGATCCGAAAAGTTCTGATGTCACTCTGCAAGTTGTCAGTTTTGGTCGATGAACCAATTCAAAATGTATTCCAATCAGGGCAAATTTATGCAATCCATCACATATAATCCTGTTTTTATTTCTATCCAGAGTCGTACTATCAACTTCGGTACCAGTCCTATCGAGAAGATCTATCTCATCACTAATGACTTCTAGATTCGATACCTTCACACGAGACTTCTTACGGAATATGCTTTTCACATTCACAAAAACACCATCTGGGTCCTGTGGACATTCCGGACATTCTTCAGGTGTAATTTCAACAAAGCCAATGAGGGATGGCTGTAGTCCAAAAATCGCCGATAAATACTGTTGACGCGTGTGAGAAGACTTTTCAATCTTTTCAACCTTGCAATGGTTGTTGTTTCATATCCTTCCATACTGTTTCGATTTACAAGTATATATAATCTATATGTAATAACCATAAGCAAAATCAATGTATAAGTATAAATAAATGTAAACTAACTCTTGGTTTGTAAAGTTCTTTGATTATTCATACTACCTTGAAATAACTATTTTGTATAAGAATAAAGTAATTTAGCCATTTGTGGGTTTGCAAAGTATAATATTGAAATTCACATGTATACGCATTTTCCATAACTAATAGATTTAATTTTGGAGAAAATGTTGTGTATTTTACCGTGACATCAGTAAAATTGTGTTACTAAACTGATAAATGTACATACGAAAAATCCAGCATTCGTGGGATAATTTGACAACTACAATAACACCTTTTTCTTTTGGTATCTTTTGAATATCCTAGTTATTAGGAGAAGTTGATTGACAAGCGTCATTATGTCTTAGTCAATACTAGGAAGATTGCTATGAATTTACATGTATGATTTGAAATTCACTTGAACTTACAATATAACATTAAAACGCATTTATCTTACTCAAACAATATGTTGATATACGATATCTCTAATATTTTTCTACAAAAAAAAACCCTTTTTGAAATGTCTTTTTTTTTTTTTTTTTTTTGTGGTAGGGAGGTGAAGGCATTTATGCCCGCCGAGTCTGGCAGTGTGGGACTCCCATGGAGGATACCTTTGGACTACCCACTAAACACCTCCCCTGTCAATCTGAGAACCTAGCCTGGAACCGTTTGACACATTACTTCGGGCCAGGTCTCGTTTTGTTACGCCGTGGGGCGCCTTCAAGCTGGGGAGTCCCTTTCCTAGCGGGAGGGGAGGGGGGAAGAGGAATTGCCAGAAGAGCAATCCCCCAGCCCCAGCGCCTCCGGCTGCTGTGAGTCCCTTTTATATTTTAGGACTGCCCGAGCATAATGTGCCACCTGGTTCCATTTGTCAACCGATTCGAGCATCACTGCAACTATATTATCCGGGGTGAGCTCTCCCGTCTCCCTGTAGAGTTTCCTTCGCAGCCTGACCCATTTGGTACACGCAAAAAATGTGTGACAGGCATTGTCCTCCTCTCCTGGGCAAAACCGACAATCGGGAGACCGTGACTTGCCGATCTTGTGCAGGTAGGACTGAAAACACCCATGCCCGCTCAAAAGCTGGGTCAGATAGAAGTCAGTCTCACCATGCTTTCGATTTAGCCACGGTCTCACATCCGGGATGAGGCGCGCAGTCCACCTTCCCTTCGTGCAATTCCTCCAAGACTGCTGCCAATCGTTGAGCGAGCGTTGTCTCTCCTCGCGGACAACCATCTCCCTCGCATCCTCGTTTCGGCGCAGGTAAATAGCGCGGCACTCTCTAGCAAGGAGGGCGACAGGTATCACGCCTGCAATCACTCTCACCGCCGAGTCGGAGACTGTTGGATACGAAGATGCAATTCTCAGTGCTCCTCTTCTCTGTACCTGTGCCAATCGTTTTCGGTATACCTCCTTGCTGAGAGCGTCGCCCCATACCTCTGCTCCGTACAGTAGCACTGACCCTACAGCACTCATCAAGAGGCGTCTTCTTGATGGGCTGGGTCCCCCTACGTTGGCCATAAGTCGACTCAGGGCCGATATTCCCGAAGCAGCTTTCTCAGCCGTTGCCCTGATTTGCTCAGAGAAACTCATCTTCGAGTCGATCAGTAGCCCCAGGTACTTCAACGCTGGCTTCGATTCGATCTGTATATCTCCAATACTGATCATCCTTACTCTAGGGATTCTCGTTTTTGTCAAGATGACCACTTCGGTTTTCTCCAGTGCTAGACTGAGCCCGCGAGTAATCATCCAGTCCCTCACTCGGCGCATTAGCATACCTAGCCTAAGTTGCGCTTGTTCAACGGTGCGTCCGGCGACCAGAGCCGCAACATCATCCGCATAGCCGACCAAGCGCGACTCATCTGGCATCTCAAGTCTCAGTAGCCCGTCGTAAGACACGTTCCACAGGTCCGGACCAAGGATAGATCCCTGGGCAACACCCGATGTAACCGCCATCCGTCGTTGGCCCTGTGTCGTGTCGTAGAGCAGGCTTTGGTCCTTTAGGTAGGTCCTCAAAAGCCGCATTAGATATTCTGGAACTTGAAAAGAGTTTTCCAGCGTATCCAGAATATCCACCCATCTAGCGGAGTTGAAGGCATTCCTGACGTCGAGTGTCACCAACGGGACGATCCGTCGCTTGGTGCGACTATATGCCTCTGCCTTTTGTTTTGAAATGTCTTAAAGAAGACATCTTGAAATGTCTTAAAGAAGAGTGATTGTTCGTAACCATAGTCAAAGACTACGTATAAAATGTCCTATAACTTGAAAAATCAAATATCTAAATTTCATTGAAAATATTCTTGGGTGCTTGAAGTTAATTTGAATTCTTTAGTATTGAAATACTCAAATAAACTTCAAATCATGCATGTAAACTCAGTAAAACATATGCCTACTTGTAAATTGTAGAAATCTAGATCTTCATAGTGAGTATACAATTTGAAAATAATTGAATATGCCAATTCTTCCTCATGACCAGCTAGAGTTTTCAATATGAATGTGCCACCAAAATATGTTTACCCGCAAGATTGAATCTTTAATTACTTTATGCGGGAATATCGCGTTTGCTGATGATCTGATCATCTATACAGCAGACCGAAAAGCTACAATAGTTCAGAGAAATCTCCAAAAAATGTTCAATGATGTGCAGCTGTACACTGACAGCTGTTGAATGAAAATAAATGTGCAAAAGTTTGAAACAATCTTGTTTCGGACAACGCTGCAGGGGGTTAGTCAAGACCTGAAACGTAATTGGAAAGATTTCAACATCATGGCTGGCGAGGGTAGTTCAGAACGGGTTCCAAATAAATCCTGTGTTCGATACCTCGGTGTTTATCTCGATCAGTATCTGTACTATACTGAACATGTGAAAATCGTGCTCAGTAAGGCACTAAAAGTAGTCATGGCCCTTCGAAAGCTCTTTCATTCCAGATACATTGATCAAAAGGTCAAAATTATCTGTTACAAGACCCTGGTTAGACCAGTTTTGATATATGGATGTCAGATCTGGTACAACCAGAGTGCTAGTACTATGGAAAAATTAAGAGTTTTCGAAAGGAAATGTCTTCGTGCAAGTACTGGTTTGTACAGGAAGCCTGAGATGGATTAGAAGCATTATATATCGAATAGAAGAATTTATCAAACTACTGAAGTGACGAGAGTCGATATTTTCATATTAAAACTTCTTTGGCATCATATCGCAAGATCTGTGACAGCCGATCCACCCTACACACGGGTATATTGCGACTTTCCTCACTACTGGCTTCTTTCCTCCAGAAGCATTCGTGTATTTGGACATGAATCGATATGTTTTTGATTCTGACGGCGTCCCAGTCATATATCACATATATCGACGGGCCACCGATAAGAAGATAAAATATCCTCACAGTTTGAGTTCACGAGACCAACAATTCCAATGGAGATAATCATTTGCTAGATTCATTGAAGCTGATCGAATTGAGATGGCGCGATCCAGGTATTGGTGGCCGAATGACATTGTCTAAATTATTCGCGTTGATTTCCAGTTTTTGTGTTTTTCATTATTTAGGTTTTTGAGTTTCAGCTCATTATTGCTACATTTAGTGTTGTTATTTATTTGTGTTAAAAATGAGGTAGAGGTTAGGTATATGTTCTGTTCATTATATTTGGTGAGAGATAAGGTTGAACGCTTAGGTTTGGAACATTGTTATAGGATTTTTTTAGTATACGATGAAGTTTTTGATTGAATTTTATTAGAATTAAGTTAAAACATATTAGGTGTAGGATCAAAGTTCACTGTTGTGTTAAGATTATAAATAATTGTAGGATAGTGTTGGTTGGTTTTTTCTCCTTTTTCCAATTGATTTACAAAATATGTAATAATTTTAATTAATTGAATTTGCTAGAGTTTTTTTTGAAGAAATATGTTAAATGATGACGTATGAATTTAGAGAGCCATTTGGGCCATTAAGTTTTTTGTATGTTTATTGTTTGGAATTTGCTTAATATTCTTTGTAAATTTATACTGATGAGTATTGAATAAAGCGCTTTTGACTTTGACTTTGACTTTGAAAAAAAAACACGAATAATTTAGACATTATCATTCAGCCACCAATACCCAGATTACTCCGTCTCAGCTCGACCAGCTTGAACGAATCCAGCAAACGAGTATCTCCATTGGAATTGTTGGTCTCGTGAACTCAAACTCGGAGGATATTTTATCTTCTTATCGGTGGCCCGTCGATATATGTGATATATGATTGGAACACCGTCAGAATCAAAAACATATCGTTTCATGTCCAAATGCATGAATGCTTCTGGAGGAACGAAGCCAGTAGCGAGACAAGCTGCAATATACCCGTCTGTGAAATCCAAGGGTTTTCATTCACAGTTACAGATCTTGCGATATGATTCCGAAGAAGTTTCAATATGAAGATATCGACTCTTGTCACTTGAGCAGTTTGATAAATTCTTCTATTCATTATAATGCTTCCAATCCGTCTCAGGCTTCCTGTACTAACCAGTACATGTACAAAAACATTTCCTTCCGAAAACTCTTAATCTTTCCAAAGTACTAGCACTCTGGTTGTACCAGATTTGACATCCATATGTCAAATCTGGTCTAACCAGGATCTTGTAACAGATAATTTTGACCTTTTGATCAATGTATTTGGAACGGAAGAGTCTTCGTAGGGTCATGACTACTTTTATTGCCTTACTGAGCATGATTTTGACATGTTCAGTATAGTACAGACACTGGTCGAGGTGAACACCGAGGTATCGAGCACAGAATTTATGTGGAACCCGTTCTTAACTACCCTCGCCAGCCATGATGTGGAAATCCTTCCCCCTGCAGCGTTGTCCGAAACAAAATTGTTTCACACTTTTGTGCATTTATTTTCATTCGCCAATTGTCAGTGTACAGCTGCACATCATTGAAATTTTTTTGAAGATTGCTCTGAACTATTGTAGCTTTTCGGTCTGCCGTATGGATGACTAGATCATCAGCAAACGCTGCCAATGATCGCGTTGGCGAGACGTTAAAATCAAAGCCGTTCAATAGCTTGCGAATGAATAGGACCCGTAATCGATGTTTATATACCTATTTACCAGTCTTTTATACATGCATCCGTTCACCTGAAGAATGTGCAACTACTTAACATTTTTTGTGCGTCTGGCATGAACTAATTCCATTTTCTCGTTTTTACCAATATTGGGGTTCAAGGACAGCATTTCATCTCTTAATTCCTCACCAGAAAATTGCTTCTCAAGACAATTGATGACCAGCCTGGGCTGACGTGATTTTGTCTCCGTGACTTCATATTCGTTTTTGAAGAGCGATGTCGTATTGTTATTTGTGGTCGATTTTATAATAGCACCACCATTAAGGATAGGCCTGAACATTTCGATGGCTTTATCTTCGACTTAAAATCGGATAGCGTTTTTTCCGAGGACGAATGTTTTTTGGGCTGAATTATAATCCCTTTTTGTAATGTTGAATGTGCACGCCGTTCAGTTTGAAAAGTAGAAATACTTTTCGTGATGTCCGCATACGAAGGTTTTCGCGCGGCTGCATTTTTATCGATTAAAGCGTTTACAGTTGTCTTTAGTTCAACTATATGGTTTTCCATTTCTTTCATTTGATGAAAGAGGCGATCTTCTTTCGATTTCTGGTGTTGGTTCTTACAAGAGGGATACATCCACACGACATCCTCGGAGATGTCCATAATTTTGTGATATCGCTCCTCACTCATCTTAATGCACTTTAAGTGAAACCACTTATTACAAATTCCATCACAGCAGGTGTTGGCATATATGTTAATTTTTATTATTTAGTTTATTTGTGTAATAATCGATTTAATTTTGAATTTTATTTTTATTTTGATTAAAGAATAAAAATTTTTCGATAAAAAATATATTATAAGAAAATATTATATGTAAATTATAGGAAGAAAAACTAACGAGAATAATTGTAGAGTTAAAATTTTTTTTATATAACGTAATGCCGCAAAGAGCTTTTGCTACTATAGAAACAGATATTTTATCTTAAGAAAATATTTTGTAAATATTAAAAAATGTATCTAAATCAGTCTTTTTGTTACACAAAATATTATGATTGCGATTGATGAAACTCTCGCTACACGAGAATCTCACTAATCCTAAGCAATCAAAATCCGTTAATGGAAGACAAAGAAGAAAAATGGGTTGTAAAAGTTATCACTAATTCACTTATCTGCTTAAACTTTATTGCTCTCTACGCTGCAACGCTCCTAAGCACTTTAATAAATCACATCAGCTGATAAAAAACAATCACTGAACTGAAAATTTCAATTTATGTCGAAGATCCGAAAAGTTCTCCTGTCACTCTGCAAGTTGTCAGTTTTGGTAGATGAACCAATTCAAAATGTATCCCAATCAGGGCAAATTTATGCAATCCATCACATAAAATCCTGTTTTTATTTCTATCTAGCGTCGTACTATCAACTTCGGTACCAGTCCTATCGAGAAGATCTATCTCATCACTAATGACTTCTAGATTCGATACCTTCACCCGAGACTTCTTACGGAATATGCTTTTCACATGTAGCGAATCTGCGAAGAACCAAGCAACATCTGTGCGTCATAACTACGTACCATTAATTATTATGTACTAATTTTCCTTTAGTTTGTCACTCTTGCTAAGAGCGTCGTTCAGTAAACAGCTCACTCAATGAATGGCGAATAATCGTAGTTCTGTATTTTAATTCTAAACCGTGATATTATTGAAAACATCCGTTTACTTTCCCTGTAGGCAATAACACTACAATTGGTGACCCTTACAAATGAACACATCGTGTTAAGGAAGTGCGTTATATAATTTTCTAAAGATTTAAATTGGCGACGGGCCAAGAACATAACCCTGAGGACGTTAATTCCGATACCCCGAAAACTCCGCTCAATATTGCGCATAAATTGTGGCCTGGCAGTGAACCCCCTCGGCTTGATTCCATTCGTGATGTGAAATTATCATCATTTTGGGAAACGCAAGTTAAATTGTGGTTTTCTCAAATTGAATCTACATTTAGCCATTACGAAGTGTACTCGGACATTGCAAAATTTAATGCAATCGTAACAACGCTGGACATAACAATATTGGCACAAGTGGCAGATGTAGTAAAAAGGCCCCCACCGACATATAAATTTGAAGAGCTGAAAAAACTGTTACTGGCAGGACTTTCAATTTCACCACAACAACAGCTGACGCAAGTATTGACGGAGCTAGAATTAAATAACCAAAAACCTTCGCATCTATATAGGCAGATGCAGACATTGGCGGACACACAACTACCTGAGGATGCACTACGCGTATTATGGTTAAGGCGGCTTCCAGTCCACGTGCGTGCCATAATGTCGGTGTCTACCGAGAAAGAAGTGACGCCATTATTAGAAATGGCTGACGAAATTGTGGAAGAATTTAATGCAGCGCCAACTATGATAGCAGCTACTTTGCAGACTCCAGTTCGTTCGGAATCTGATCCGATCTTATTGAAAATTTTGAAGCGTCTCGACAATCTCGAAATGAATTCGAAAAATAATCGTTCTAGGAATCAAAATTTCAGTAGACGCAATCGATCGCGCTCACGAAATGGCAATCGAACGACAAATAATCCATCGAAAGCAGATACGCAGGAAGCAGAAGCATCACGCATCTGCTACTATCATCGCATATATGGAGTAAAGGCCATTCACTGTCGAAAACCCTGCCAATATCAGCAACAGGGAAACTAACTGCGGCATCGTCAGAAGCGGTCAGCGGTGACGTCCACGAAAAGAACCGTTTATCTATCACCGAGAAAAATACGGGAAAGGTATTCTTAGTGGACACAGGCGCGGAAGTCTCGGTAATCCCTTGTCATGGAAAACTGAAAAAACGGAACGGAAATTGCAACTTTCGGTAATAAAATACTATCGCTCGACTTAGGGCTCCGACGAAGTTTCAAGTGGTCATTTTGTATTGCTGCTGTTGAACAACCAATCCTGTGAGCCGATTTTCTACGGCATTTCAATTTGCTGGTGGACGTAAAGCGTAAGCGATTAGTAGACGGAAATACTAATTTACAAATGAATTGAATAATTCCAAATAATTCCACGAGTTCTATAAGGATGATAAAAACAGGAACGCCACTTTACCAAATCCTATCTGAATTTCCGGATATCATAAATCCAGCAGTGAGTACAACCACTCGCGATACGGTGCTCAAACATCATATTATCACCAAAGGACCTCCTATCGCTGAAAAAGCCCGTCGTTTACCGCAAGATAAATTTCAATCCGCGAAAATGGAATTCGAGTTCATGGTGGATAAAGGCATATGTCGCCCTTCGAGAAGCCCATGGGCCTGCCCTCATCATTTGGTTCCGAAGCAGTCAAGAGAATGGAGACTGTGCGGTAATTATAGAAGGTTGAACGCTGTAACCATCCCGGATCGATATCCGATTGCCGGCGTTGAGGATTTTACCCGTAATTTGAATGGAAAAACGATATTCTCGACAATCGACCTTATACGCGCTTATCATCAAGTTCCAGTTGCGGCGGAGGATATTGAAAAAACAGCTGTAATTACACTTTTTGGTCTTTTTGAATTCCTAAAATGGGCTTTTGGACTCAGAAACGCAGCACCAAAGACATATAAAGTAATGGACGCGAAATGAGCTTATTTTCATCCATACGTGAGTGAAGTAATTTTACTACATACATGCCTTCCTCTCGCATGCGAATTGAAATCCCCCTACCTTTCACGCCGCTAGAGAATCCACACACTCAAGTGGCTCTCTAGTTGCTCTCACGAAAATTCCAACCCTCTTACACCTTAACCCCCGAATTGTCAACAAAATATCAACCATTGATTGAAAACATATGATTTGTGGAAATTCAACATTAATGGGAAACGTCTAATCAAGTTGAATTTGAAATTGTACACAAAACAATTTTTTTAATAAAAAAAAAATGAAAGAAAGTATATACCCTTTAATTCTACTATTTATTTTAAATTTAGTATACAATTGTTTCGTTCTCTACTTGAGAACTTCCTCAGTACTACTATTCCCTAAACTATAAGTGTCCTAATATTTATACTAAACTCATTAACGTATTAATATGAATCTCTAATTACATCTAATCCCTCAAAGTACTTTTACTTAATCTCTAATTACCTGATCCTTTACCATTCAAAAATTTGTTTGTCCTTAATTACTACTTAACTACCTTCATTATTTTGTAAGCTTGAATAGCCAGGTGTATCCGTTACCTGGGTCGCCGTTCCAAATGTCCTGCGTCTTCCGATTGAATATCTCCAAGCTTTCTGCTACATCAAGCTTCCATCCGTTTGTAACCGTTTTCAGTATGCTTACATTGTCCGCAGTGATGTCATGTTTTTCAAGGACTATATGCTCCGCTACTTTTGATTTGAAGTTTTTTGCATCCTGCTTTTTGTTTTTGTTGACTGCTTCCCTTAAGTGTTCATTCCATCTGACACCTAGTGATCTCCTCGTTTGACCAATGTAACATCCATTACGTTTCGTACACGATACCTTGTAGACTCCACTCCGCTCCATTTTGGGAATGGGGTCCTTGGTTGATCCAAGCAAGTTCTGTATTTTTGTGGCCCGGCTCGTATAAACTAGGTTGATGTCTACGTTCTTCATAGCCCTTTTCATTGTTTCCGTCCTTGAGTCAAACGTTACAACCAATCTCTTCCGTTGCTCGACTTCCGCAGTTAGCGTTGTGAACTTTTTATTGAAGATCTCCTTCGTTCGTTTGGCTATCAATTTGGTGACTTCATCCGTAGGGTATCCATTCCACTCGGCTAGCTTATAAATGAGGGACGTTTCTTTTTCCAGGCCTTCCTTATTCAATGGAAGCGTAAGCATTCGATTCACAAGCCAGCTAAATGTCGCCCATTTTTGCTGTTGGCAATGGTTTGAAGTGAAAGGAATTATCCGCATGGTGTCCGTTGGTTTGCGGTATATTTCGAACTCTAATCCATTAGCTCCTCTACATACCATTACGTCAAGGAATGGTAGCCGCCCCTCCGACTCCAGCTCGTGGGTGAAACTGATGTTGTTGTGTATTGAGTTGATCGCCGTGAGAGTTTGCTGGACCTGATCCTCTTTGATGATCGTGAAGATATCGTCTACATAACGCACCCATCGATGTGGCAGTTTACCTTCTTGTGCTAACTTCTCCTCCAAAATTGCCATAAAAACTTCGCTTAGAAACGGGGAAAGAGGGTTTTCCATTGGAGCACCACGTGTTTGCTTAAAAAATTCTCCCCTGAAGGTGAAATAGCTTTCACCCATGCAGAGTCTAGCCAGTTTCAAATACATTTTGGCTCGTGCTTTCCATTGTTCTCCTGATCCTTGTATCAGAATCCACTCCTCAAGTAACGTAAGTGCTTCTTTGACCGGAATACTGGAAAAAAGTGCCTTATCGTCAAATGACACCATCGTATCCCCATCTTCCAAAGGTCCCCAGGACAAAAGCTTTGAAGTAAATTCTGCCGAATTTGCTACTGATCTGGTAACAAAATCGAATGCTCACGCTTCCATTGAATAAGGAAGGCCTGAAAAAAGAAAAAAGAAACGTCCCACATTTATAAGCTAGCCGAGTGGAATGGATACCCTACGGATGAAGTCACCAAATTGATAGCCAAACGAACGAAGGAGATCTTCAATAAAAAGTTCACAACGCTAACTGCGGAAGTCGAGCAACGGAAGAGATTGGTTGTAACGTTTGACTCAAGGACGGAAACAATGAAGAGGGCTATGAAGAACGTAGACATCGACCTAGTTTATACGAGCCGGGCCACAAAAATACAGAACTTGCTTGGATCAACCAAGGACCCCATTCCCAAAATGGAGCGGAGTGGAGTCTACAAGGTATCGTGTACGAAATGTAATGGATGTTACATTGGACAAACGAGGAGATCACTACGTGTCAGATGGAATGAACACTTAAGGGAAGCAGTCAACAAAAACAAAAAGCAGGATGCAAAAAACTTCAAATCAAAAGTAGCGGAGCATATAGTCCTTGAAAAACATGACATCACTGCGGACAATGTAAGCATGCTGAAAATGGTTACAAACGGATGGAAGCTTGATGTAGCAGAAAGCTTGGAGATATTCAATCGGAAGACGCAGGACATTTGGAACGGCGACCCAGGTAACGGATACACCTGGCTATTCAAGCTTACAAAATAATGAAGGTAGTTAAGTAGTAATTAAGGATAAACAAATTTTTGAATGGTAAAGGATCAGGTAATTAGAGATTAAGTAAAAGTACTTTGAGGGATTAGATGTAATTAGAGATTCATATTAATACGTTAATGAGTTTAGTATAAATATTAGGACACTTATAGTTTAGGGAATAGTAGTACTGAGGAAGTTCTCAAGTAGAGAACGAAACAATTGTATACTAAATTTAAAATAAATAGTAGAATTAAAGGGTATATACTTTCTTTCATTTTTTTTATTTGAAAGTTCTACTAAAGGCGGAATATTTTTAATAATTTTTTTAAGATAAACCGTGTTGAATCTAATGCAATAGCGTTGCAAATGTGATAATTAATCAAACTGAAAAGTTTGTTACGGATCGCGAGTGTTTTTGTGTCGAAAAATGAAAAATGAAGTGATATGGGTGGGATTATAAAAACAGCTCTAGAAAGCATATCAGGGATGTATCCTTCGTAGGGTAAGTCATGCTCAATCTTTTACATCGTTCAAGTTAGAATACCCGCACGGAAAATTGATTTAGCTCAAGATGCGAAAATTAGTGGGAGACGTCACGTCAAATTTATTTGAAATTCGAATCAACAGCTAATAACGCGCCAACTTCGTGCTACATGATAAAGTGCTTCAACTCTCTCGATACATTTCGTATCCATTCTCTCTGAGATCTATGCGCAGCACAGACCTTCCAAAGATTTATCGACACTGCATTATCTGGTTTTAATTACTGGATGATATAATAGTCGCATCGAAGTCGGAAGAGGAGAGATATTTCAACGATTTAAGGAATACGGCATCAAAATTAATCCTGCGATATGTAAATTTGGGAAATCTGAAGTGCAGTATCTAGGATTCATAGTTAACAAGGATGGAATTAAACCACTAACTGAGAAGGTGGACATAATCCTTAAATATGAAAAGCCGCATACGATCCACAGTCTATGAAGATATCTGGGAATGCTGAATTTCTAACGGAAGTTTTTGAAAAATGCGGCGGAGATCCTAGCGCCACTAAATGAATTCTTAAATGAGTCGCGAAAAAACGATAAAAGGCCAGTAGTATGGACTCCTAGTGCAGTTAAGGCTTTCGAGAAGAGCAAACAGTTGTTGGCGGACGCAACAATGCTAATGCATCCGGTAAAAAACGCACCTTTAGCCATCACAACGGATGCATCGAGTTTTGCTTTGGGAGCCGTGTGGGAGCAATTAGTGGACAATCAATGGCAGCCACTCGGATTCTTTAGCAAGAAATTTAATAAGGCGCAATTGAACTATAGCGTTTACGACAAGGAACTACTAGCCAACTACTCTGCAATCAAATATTTTCGTGATCGAGTGGAAGGACATCGATTTTTTATTAGAACATATCACAAGCCATTATACTACGCGTTTAATCAAATGTCATCGAAAGCATCGCCCCGACAAGCGCGTCAATTGGAATATATATCGCAATTCACCACTGATATAATTCACGTCAAAGGGGACTCCAACACAGTTGCTGATGCACTTTCGCGAGTCGGCGCAATTGCAAGGAATACCTCAATCGATTTAACAGAGGTAGCTAAAGAGCAGGAAAAGGACGAGGAACTTAAAACGTTATTGAGTTCTGAAATTTCACTGGACCTGAAAAAACTAAGGACGCAAGGAAGTTACCTGTACTGCGATATATCAACAGGAACACCACGGCCGTATATACCGAAGGTCCTTCGAAATCAAGCATTTGATTCGGTACATCGACTATCGCACCCAAGTGGAAAAACCACTAGCCGTTTGCTACGAACAAAATTTGTCTGGCCAAATATGAAAAAGGACATAGCCAGCTGGACAAAGGCATGCATTCAATGTCAGAGATTGAAGATTAGCCGACACGTTACAACCTTTCCACTGCAATTCGCAGCACCGGATAAACGTTTCGACCATGTCCATATAGACTTAGTTGAACCGTTACCTATTGTTAACAACTATAAATACGTTCTAACAATGATCGACAGGTTCTCGAGATGGACGGAAGCGGTTCCAATCATCGATATAACGGCAGAAGGAGTAGCATTAAGCTTTTATACGCACTGGGTAGCGCGATTCGGAACGCCAAGAATATTAACTACCGATCGTGGGAGTCAGTTCGAATCCATGTTATTTAACGCGCTGACAAAGCTGCTAGGGTGTAAGCACATTCGGACAACTGCGTATCATCCTTCATCAAACGGCATGATCGAGCGGTTCCATCGAACCTTAAAAGCAGATACCAATTGGATACAAGCGTTACCAACTGTCTTACTGGGTCTGCGCTCAGTCTTCAAGGAGGATATAAAATGCTCCGCTGCGGAAATGGTATATGGAACTACTCTGCGAATACCGGGAGAATTTGTGACCGATGAGCAAGCTAATCAAGGAAATGCCTACATTCGTAGAAAAATTCCGAAAAGACATGAAGAATTTTCGACCGACTCCAGTGAACCATCATTGTATTGGACGCATTTTTATCTACGAGGATTTGAAGACAAGCAGCCACATATTCGTTCGTGTTGGTACTTCGAAAAAATCGTTGCAACAACCTTACACTGGACCTTATCGTGTCATAGAACATTACGAAAAAGCCTTCAAAATACTAATGGACCGAAAGGAATTGATAATTTCGATTGATCGACTGAAACCGGCATTAATGATTTCTCCAGACATCGAGGAAACAACGCCATCACCTTTCGTCAATTACGAGGAGAGAAGACAGCCACTACTTAAAACATATTCTGGTCCACGCAAATCAACAAACAACAAACAAGTGACATTTCAATTGTCTGATTGACAATTCTTAGGGGGAACGCATATTTAGCGAATTTGTGAAGAAAAAAGCGACATCTGTACGTCATAACTACGTACCATTAATTATTATGTACTAATTTTCCATTAGTTTGTCACTCTTGCTAAGAGCGTCGTTCAGTAAACAGCTCAATCAATAAATGGCGAATAATCGTAATTCTGTGTCTTAATTCTAAACCATGATTTTAGTGAAAACATCCTTTTACTTTCCCTGTAGGCAATAACACTACACACATTCACAAAAACGCCATCTGGGTCCTGTGGACATTCCGGACATTCTTCAGGTGTAATTTCAACAAAGCCAATGAGGGATGGCTGTACTCCAAAAATCACCGATAAATACTGTTGACGCGTGTGAGAAGACTTTTCAATCTTTTCAACCTTGCAATGGTTGTTGTTTCATATCCTTGCAATGGTTGTTGTTTCATATCCTTCGTTTCGATTTACAAGTATATATAATCTATATGTAATAACCATAAGCAAAATCAATGTATAAGTATAAATAAATGTAAACTAACTCTTGGTTTGTAAAGTTCTTTGATTATTCATACTACCTTGAAATAACTATTTTGTATAAGAATAAAGTAATTTAGCCATTTGTGGGTTTGCAAAGTATAATATTGAAATTCACATGTATACGCATTTTCCATAACTAATAGATCTAATTATGGGGAAAATTTTGTGCATTTTACCGTGACATCAGTAAAATTGTGTTACTAAACTGATAAAATGTACATTCGAAAAATCTGGCATTTGTGGGACAATTGATGACTACAATAACACGTTTTTCCTTTGGTATCTTTTGAATATCCTAGTTGTTAGGAGAAGTTGATTGACAAGCGTCATTATGTCTTAGTCAAATAGAATACTAGGAAGATTGCTATGAATTTACATGTATGATTTGAAATTGACTTGAACTTACAATATAACATTAAATCGCATTTATCTCACTCAAACAATATGTTGATATACGATATCTCTAATTTTTTTCTACCAAAAAAAACCCTTTTTGAAATGTCTTAAAGAAGAGTGACTGTTCGTAACCATAGTCAAAGACTACGTATAAAATGTCCTATAACTTGAAAAATCAAATATCTAAATTTCATTGAAAATATTCTTAGGTGCTTGAAGTTAATTTGAATTCTTTAGTATTAAAATACTCAAATAAACTTCAAATCATGCATGTAAACTCAGTAAAAATATGCCTATTTGTAAATTGTGGAAATCTAGATCTTCATAGTGAGTATACAATTTGAAAATAATTGAATATGCCAATTCTTCCTCATGACCAGCTAGAGTTTTCAATATGAATGTGCCACCAAAATATGTTTACCCGCAAGATTGAATCTTTAATTACTTTTGTCAGGATGATTCAGTGGGGAGGAACAATGGATGTGAATAATAACAAAAAGAACGAAAATATCAATTAAACAATTTATTTGGCAATCAATTCATGGCGGATGGCGGACTTCGACTGACTCATGTCGAATAACAGTATCATCGTGTCTGTGATGTTCGGTGTGTTTACACTGACAACTCGACCATTCCTGCATCGGAATCGTCCTCGATTTCGTCACTGCTGTCTCCGTCATCGGTTTCTTCGTCGGTTTCGATTTCCGGTGGTTTTAAACACCACGGTCGGATCTTGTCAACGGCGTAAACTGAACAAAACGGCTTTTGTGAAATTCGTAAACCTGGTATATCCTCGATAAGGTACCGGTCCTTGGCGAGAATGCGGGCGATTATATAGGGTCCCTTAAATTTGGGTTCCAACTTTCGACTCTCCCCAGTCGAAACAGCTTCGTTCTCAATGAGTACAATATCGTTAATCATATATTCTTTGGGCGAAGAATGCTTTTTGTCGAAACGTTCCTTCCAACGCAGCCGCTGGTTTTCAATATTCTCCAAAGCTGTATTTCGTTTAGTTGCTATGTCCACGAGTACTAGTTCTGATTCGTGTTTGTTAATAAACTTGTCTTGCAGAACTGAGATACGATTATTATTTGTCACATCTCTGAGTGTAAAATCGAATATGATTTCGTATGGACTGAATCCTGTAGTATTATTCCTCTGCGTATTTATACTCCATTGCAGCGCGGGTAGTAAATCGTCCCAATCGTTTTTATTTTCGGCGGTCGTAAGTAGATAAGACAATATGGTTTGGTTTGCACGCTCCACTTGTCCGTTTGCACGCGGAGTACGAATGGCAGTTTTGATATGAGTAATTTCATGTGACTTGCAGAACGCAGCAAATTTTCGCGACACAAATGCGGAACCACGGTCGGTTATAATTCGTGTAGGCAAACCAAAATAGCTCGTTAGATCAATTAAAATATTAATCACGGGTTGCGTAGAGGTATTCCGGACGGGTTTTGCCACTAGATATTTCGAAAAAGGATCGGAAATTGCAACTATATACATATTGCCCCTTTTGCTACGTTTGAACGGTCCAAGGTGGTCGATATGCAATTGACGGAATGGTATCGGTAACATCAATTCCGTATATAAACGTCCTTCATGCTTTCCTGGACGCAATTTATTGTAGCGGCAATTAGCACACGAGTCTATATAGTCTTTTACCACTTTACGCATTTTAGGAAACCAATAATTTTGTTGGATGCGCCCCATTGTCTTTTCAACCCCGAAATGTCCGTAATTATCGTGAAAATTTTGCACTACGCGTAGTCTGACGGATTTTGGTATCAATAATTTTAGCTGCTCGTTAAGCCTTCGATACAAATGGAAATCCTTTAGTTCATATTCACTTTGGATTTATTTAACATGTTCATCTTTTATTTTATTTTGAATAACGTTCACTATGTGCCGGAGTTGATCGTCTTTCAACTGCTTAGTATAAATCCAATCGTCTGATCCACTTGTTATAGCCATGACGAGTCCTGCAACTTCAGGATCTTCGGGTGGCAGCTCGGCTGAGTGCATCGACATGTGCAAGTCGTCGTCCGGGTCGGTGCACAAGCTCAGCATCGTATTCAGTCAATCGTAACATCCACATGGCAATACGAGGGATCATTTCGGTTTTCGTCTTCATATGCGTTATCGCTGAACAATCGGTAACTACACGGATGGGTCTGCCTAGAACATATACACGAAATCTGTCTAGACTCTCGACCACAGCGAGCACCTCAAGCTCGTAGCTGTGATAACGGCTTTCGGCTTCGAAAAAATGGCGGCTATAGTAAAAGACGGGTTTCCAATTCTTTCCATCCATCGACTGCAGTAATACACCAGCAAGTCCGACTGTACTGGCGTCAGTGTGTATTTCGTGTCGTGCGTTGATATCGAACAGCGCCAACACTGGTTCGTTGCATAGAATCTCCTTGAGTTTCTGGAACGATTCGGATTGGTCACTTCCCCATAGAAAGTGTTTCGATCTCTCCGTGTATTTTCTCAGCAGTTGAGTGATCGGTTTCGAAATCAGCGAATAACTGGGTACGAATTTTCGGAAAAATCCTGTGAGTCCGAGAAATCGTCTCACTTCGGTTACATCCCTCGGCACTTCAAAGTTCTTTATCGCGCTAACCTTTTGTTCTCCCGGTTTTATGCCTTCATCGTTGACAATATGCCCCAAGTACTCGAATTCGTCGGCAAGAAAACTGCACTTATCAAGTCTCATTGTTAATTCGTAGGATTTCAAAAGTTCTAAAATTTTTCGGAGCGACGATAGACCAGTCTCTATGTCTTTGCTCGGTAGAACTATATTGTCCTAATACGCAATCGCCTCTCCGGGCCCAATTTTTGAAATGATCTTGTATATTAAGCTTTGAAAAACTCAAAAAGGCATGCGATTGTACTCATAATGTCCATTATGAGTAACGAAAGCGGTGTACGGTTTCGACGTTTCGTCCACTTCGATTTGATGGTAGCCCATCCTTAGATCAAGCGTGGTGTAATATTTGTTGCCTGCTAATTTAGCAAACTGATCCTCGATATTCGGCATAGGTTAAGGTTGCTTAATCGTTTTTCCATTTAATTGGCGATAGTCCACGCATAAACGATTATCGCCGTTTTTTTACTCTATGGGAACGATAGGCGAAGCATATGCGGATTCCGATGGACGTATAATATCGGCGGCGAGTAGTTCGTCTATGATGTTTTCGACGGCTTGTCGTTTTGCATATGGGAGCCGATATGGTCGTTGTGTAACCGGTTCGCGTGTGTTCAACGATATTGCCATCTTTACAGCCGAACATTTTCCCAGTTCGTGTAAATTTGTTGCAAAAAGTGTACGGAACTCAGACAACAACGTTTTTACTTGGTTTTGTTCCTTGGCTCTTAAGGATGTTCCCAATTTTAATGCCTCGTCATTTTCCAACCAGCATTCTTTCCCTCAAATTACCAGTGATTGTCCGTCTCTACATAGCACGTCCCGACCTAATAGCATTTCGTATTCGATACAATCATCCTCGACAACTAACAAATCTACGTCGTGCGTCTTGTGATCAATGTTCATTGAGACGATTACTTTGTTCGTACATTCGTATTTACCACCCGCAAATCCACACAGAATAACATTGCCAGGAACGATATCACCCATAGTGTTCGCCAACGACGCTCTCATCAACGTTCTATTGCTCCCCGGATCCACGAATGCTAGAATCTCACGAACTCGTATTGACACCACTTTGATGATTTCCTTTCCATTTTCATTCGTCTGGATTTCGTACGTTTTCTAGCTATCCGGCGCAGATCTCATATGCGGGCAATCGGTGGTTTGATGAGTGGTACGATTGCATGTTGCGCATCTTGCACGGCGTTGCGGTTGTGGACAACGGACGGAGATATGTCCGGGCTTGAAACAATTATAGCAGACGGGTTCTTTCGGTTTTCTCGGTAATGGCAGTGTTTCAGGCTTACTCGTAGGACTCGGCGGACGCATGTCGCATGATCAACGTTTCGGTTGGAAAGTTTTTTTGGAACGGCAAGTGTCGGTATAGCGTCCAATTGCTGATAATAATTCGTGGCAAAAATTAAATTGTTGTGCCGATGATATTTTCCCGAAATCGATATCGTTGCAACCATTTATCACGTATTTTATGATTGCTGCGTCAGGCAATCCACCTTTCCGGCCTAACACTAGAACTCGATAATAATATTCCTCCATCGATTCAGTAAAATTGCGTTTCGTTTCAGCCATACGGAGATGAATATCGGCTATGTTCATGAGACACGGAAAATCTGTAAGAAATTTTCCGACAAACTCTGTCCAAGAATCAAAAACTGGCGACATGTCGATCCATGTTTTAGCAGCACCATTCAACTTTGAAAACATTGAAAGCAGCACAAGACGGTCATTCCATCGGTAGGCTTCCTTTAGTTGTGTGACACGACACACAAACTGTTCGGACGTTAAAGAATCGGCGGCAAACGGGTAAAACTCCGGCAACATATCGGCAATGTCGCGAACATTCACAGACCCGATCTCGCTCGTCGGTTGATATACATACGAGTACATGCCTGTTGGCGGTTGAGCGAGATGCGGAACCGTCGGAGCGGAGACATTTGTGACCTGCATGCGCGGCTGGTGATGTGAAGCAAACGAAACATTACTCATCATCGGTCCATGTATATGCGTAGGCATCGTGTATGCGACTGGTTGAGTCATATTGGTCGACGACGACAACTGCGGTGGCACATACGGTTGTGTGTGTGCGTTCGTGTTTACACTTCCACTTATGAACGAGTGATCGTTTTCGTCCACGCGTCGTGAAACTGCTTGTGTTACTGGCGTCGAAACGCTTTGTGGCACACCAAAACTCAAATTTTGCAGCTGACGGACTGTTTCTTCGAGTTCGCGGACTCTCGGCAAGAGATCACTATCTATCCCTGTCGCATTTTTATCACCCAATTCGGCGAGGCGTTGAACCAGCATGGACTTGTTCCCGGCGGTCGCCAATCCATGATATCGGCACTTCTCGCGCAGCACTTTCACACGTCAATCCATTTAATTCGGTTATCAAATCCATCATCCCACTTCTGAACTGTCAGAATGATTCAGTGGGGAGGAACAATGGATGTGAATAATAACAAAAAGAACGAAAATATCAATTAAACAATTTATTTGGCAATCAATTCACGGCGGATGGCGGACTTCGACTGACTCATGTCGAATGACAGTATCATCGTGTCTGTGATGTTCGGTGTGTTGACACTGACACTTTATGCAGGAATATAGCGTTTGCTGATGATCTGATCATCTATACAGCAGACCGAAAAGCTACAATAGTTCAGAGAAATCTCCAAAAAATGTTCAATGATGTGCAGCTGGACACTGACAATTGTTGAATGAAAATAAATGCGCAAAAGTGTGAAACAATCTTGTTTCGGAAAACGCTGCAGGGGGTCAGTCAAGACCTGAAACGTAAGAGACTCTACGTCTAGCACTCGTTGCGTGTAGACGTGTTTTTAATCGCTCCTGTCATTAATTTTAAAAATTAATTAATTTTTCGCAAAAGTCAGTTTCAAACAATTGCAATATTTTTTTACGAGTCAGTCAAAAGCAAATTTTGATTTTATTGGGAAAACCATCACCGTCGAATTATTCGAGCATTTATCGAATACCTGAAATTCATTTCCTGAAGAAATATCAAAAATGGAAATACGTTCAAGGGAAGTTCCGGTCTGAGAACATTCCCTCTAGTCTCGCTGCGAAAGCAACGAGATGGAGGAGCCCAATGGCTTCAGCCATCAATCAGAAGGATCATGCCCATCGCCAATGATGACGGGCGAAAAAAAACTTCAAAGAAGTTATGAGAATAAAGCAGAAAAACCGACAATCCTATCGGTAATCGAGATCGAACAGCTGATCCAAGAAAAAGAGAAAGCTGAAAAATTCGAAAAAGAAAATGAAGAACTCAATCTTCGAGTTAAATCGTTAGAAGCACTTGTTGGAACGTTAACGTTCAACAAGGATAATGAAACCAAGAAAAGCCGACAAACAAACTCAAAAACCGAAGACAAGAAAATTAAAAAGCCACAGGAAGAAGCTAATCAAGAGGATGTCCTCAGCGCAGGAGGCGCAAACGACAGCAGAAATTATTATGCAGCGCTAGCTTGTCTTGAAGAAACGATGAACATTGATACAGGTAAAACGTCAAAATTAGATAATGATTTCATTGAATATCTTAAAATTAAAAATCGGGAGAAAAAATCAAAAGGTTTGTCTGCTGGTCCGTCTGCTGGTCCGTCCGTTAAGATTGATGAAAAAAAAGAAAAAGTCCCACCAATCAATGTGTTTGGGCAAACGGGCAAAGATATGGTTCGGCTTTTGGCAGCCGAAAATAAACTAAAAGATTTTCAGATAAGAGGAGTCAATGCCGATAAATTGACAATAAGGATTAAGTCGCTGGTTGATTTCCAGTCAACAAAAAGTGCCTTAAATTCTGGAGATGTTCCGCATTTCACGTACACCCCGAAAAGCGAAAAGAACCAAACCTTTTTATTGAAGGGTCTGGACTGTGATGAGGACACAGTCGATCTCCTTCAGGTGCTCCAAGATGCTGCACCAGAAATACAATTTCTTACAGTCAAAAACTTTGCAACGAGAAGATCGATTGTGGAGCGCAAAAACTTGCCTCACTACTTAGTCCAGATTTCTAGCAAAAGTAGCTCGAGCGCCTTGCAGAAAATACGGCACTTGAACTTCCGCGTGGTGAGGTGGGAATGCCTCCAGAAAAGTGAGGTCAACCAGCGCTACAGGTGTCAAAGATTCGGGCATTCGGCTGCCAATTGCGCCATGAAATATAGGTGTGTTAAATGCAAAGACATTCATGCTCCCGACGAGTGCAAATTGGCTCAGGCGGAGCCAAAGGAAAAACTATATTGTGTGAGCTGCGGTGCCTTTGGTCACCCAGCATCATATCGAGGATGCCCCCGGTATCAAGATGCAAAGGTTAAAGTCACTCCGAAACAAAGTCAAGCACACCACAGTGTGATACCTACCAACTTCGTCAAGCCCGGGGTGTCATTTGCACTTGCTGCGAGAGGACCAGCAGACAATCTAAATAAAATAAATAATGTAAGTGGCAATAATGAGCTGCTCCTTAAAATTTATCAGCAACTAAATTCCTTGTCGGAGCGAATCGATAAACAAGTGTAATGATTTTCAACCTTTCAAGGTTCGAACGCGGAACCGACCTCTCATCGGTTCTAGACGTTAAGTCTGAGTAGTGCCAACGGATGGTACCAACAGGTCAACCAATCCGTGCACCGTAACCCATTCACGCGGTGACTGCTTGTCGGCCAGCTAGTTCGGAGAGGATTTCGGTCGCGGGTCTCCGAATGGGTTACGCTCATTTACAATATTTTCAGCCACCTGAACATGCCCGATTTCCAAACGCGTCAATAACTACTCATCCAGAACGGGAAACCTACGTTACTTTAATTCTGGATGTGATCTCTCCACAGATCTCAAATCAAAAAAAAACTACAAAATCCCATAGGCGCGTTACCGAATCACCGACGCGGTACCGAAAAATATGCTACTCGAAACTAAACCGACGAAAACTATTCTAATGAAATGACGAAACAATCAAAGGTACCGCGTACCGCGCGCGACGCGAAACCGACCTCAGCGGATTTGTCGAAACCCTACCCTCGCGACGGCATACCTACCCTACACTCTCTCTTCCCACTGAAAAAGAACGAGCCACTGAAAAGGAAAGTCGTTAATTATTTAACAATTCATTTTATTGCTCTAACTAAATTCATTATCAAATAATAATCTCATCTTCAACTACTGATTTTCGTATTTTTCCATTTATATCATTACAACATGGGTTTGATCCCTTTAATGTGATTTTGTAATTTCAAAACGCAAATCAAATCAAATACAAAGTCAAATTAATCCACACAATTAATTACAATAAGGGATAAACATTTATATAAAAAATTAAATTTAAAAGAAATATCTATGTTATGAATTGTTAAAAAGAAATATATAAAAAATTAAATTTAAAAGAAATATCTATGTTATGAATTGTTAAAAAGAAATATATAAAAAATTAAATTTAAAAGAAATATCTATATTATGAATTGTTAAAAATAAAGTACAGTCAATTAAATAGTTCTCGCATGCAGTAAAGCATCGCTGATTTTGCTGAGAGTCAAACGCGAAATACGACACTGCCCTATCAAATCGAGTGTACCAAGATACTGTTAGTGCCCGAATATTTATTTTTTTATTATTAATGAATTGTGACCTCAGACACGATATGATCCGTAAATATATGCATGATGATTTTTTTTTTTTTTTGGAAATACATATTTGACGTAGGAAAGAATTTATATTCAAAACACAAACAGGGGCATCTTTTCTGCTGCTTTCTAAATCTTACGTACTATAAAAGCAGAGGCCCTTGGAGAGTATTGGATGGCATGAGATGCATTTTTCAATCAGGCCCACATGCTACAATCCCCAACTTGAATAGTAATTCTTCTTCTGCGATCTAAATTAGAATTGCAATTCTATAAGTCTAATTTAAAATGAAAACTAACTCTAAAAAAAAAATCCCCACGATAAAATTGAATTTCGATTGATATATCCGTATATGGTATTTAAATGTTAAAATGTAGGTTTTATATTTGGGTTCCATTACTATTCATTTTGCCGTTAAAACTGCTATCATTTTCCCCTTTAAATGCCTCATAGCCAACCATGAACACCAATCGTTTTTATGATTTAAAATACTTCGTTCGATAATTCCTAACCTTCCTCATCTATTCCTATCCTGTTCCATCTCTGATATTCAATAATCAATCACAAGTACTCTTATTCTCGTACTGTCCTAAATGTTACCCTACTTACTCTGTGTAAGTACACATTCATCACTTTTTTAACAACTATCACTAAAACCGTGTTAGGTTTAGGGAGAATACATTGACTTAAGACTACAAATTGAAAATTAGTTAAGAATACGGCAGCAGAAATTTTGCCTGCATCGCGTACGTTTATCGACGTAAATTCTCACATCGCAGCTTTCACCTGCCTTTACATAATTAAACATACTATTCAAAAGAAAATATAGTTCGAAAACTGGATTATTTATGATTTGAATTGCCGGCACCAATCTATCTTGCTATCTGAATATAATTGTCGAATTGAATATGGTTCTAGAAACACGCAAATATAGCGAAAGTACTAAAAGTTTTCCCGTGTTTTAAACTTCAATTGATATTAAGAGTACATTTATTGTACTCATCGGATTAAACCTTCTGTTTGCGTAAACATAAATTATTTTTGAAATATTTTGACAATAGAATGTTCAAAACATTCCCAAAGTATATAGTAAATTGGATTTGACTCTCCCCAAGTGTTCGATTTTATCTAATATGATATATGAATATGTGTGTACATATCTAACCTTGAAATATTTTCCGAAGATTCGAAACTTACATATAACACTACAATGTTATTCCCCTTTATATATTAGATTAATTTGTGCTATTATATAATTGAATTTGGTTTATCATGTTTAACAGTTCTACGGATTTATCATCTCACGTACCATTTTTTTCCTGATTAAAATTTTAGTATAGTGCTTCTGGATGTGTACATTACCGCATTAGACGAATTTTAAATTCTTCGGCGCCTGTTGTTCGATGTAGGCGGTGGGGTTGTTGATGGACTATTCGATTCAAGTGACATCGAACCACGAGTTCTCTTTGGCGTTCTTTTTTGGGTGTATCAGCTGGAACTAATTTGACCTGGCATTATTCCTGTCTTAATAGCCGCAAGTATCTTCTTCCATGGACATGTCTGACGATATTCCAGAGTCTCCACTATATAATGAGTTGACTGCACGACAAGTGAAGAACACAATGCGTTTCAACTTCGTGTTGTAGAAGAAATAATTGAACGCCCAGAAGCATCCTGGCTCTCCGTATGGATCTGAATTCAAATCAGGATTGTAGCTGTAAATGTCGCATTCAGATAACTGATTTCATCGTCGATAACTTACCATAATGGTTGACGCAAACCATGATATTGATCCCCCGCTACAGAGTGACGCGTTTATTTTTCCACCGCTGTTAGTGAATATTTTCGGCCTTCCTCCAGAACACCAAGATTACGGGGGGATAACGAAAAATACAGATATAACACTTTCCTCCCGCGTGTTTTCTATTCCACGTTCCGTCGGACTGTCAATCTGACAACATCCGACAAAACAGAGGTGTGTGGAATGGCACGCCACATGGCGGCAATGTGCCTCTCCATCTGTCGCCAGTGGCATAGTTTTTCGATGGCCACGGTGGAGGGGCATTTCCAGATGGTTATGTCTCGAAATGTGTCGGGGTTTGGATTAATTTTATATTTCGAATATTTATATCCACATATCTAAATATTTGGAAAGAAAAGAAATATTTTCTGCGCAACGATATCCGCACGACAGATGAAGTCCGCTGGCACTTCGAGGACATACGCATCTGGCCGGTTGCAAGGGTTCGGGATCGGAATCACTTCGATTCCCGGGCGTAGGCGTCACATTACACATTCCCCCCCCCCCAAAATCGAAGTAATTACGATCCCGCCTCCTATGTAAAAGGTCTTGGTTAGGGCCGTGGCGGGTCGAAGGTCGGTTTCGAGGAATAGGCTACAACCATGTTCGTGAAGACTCGACAGTGACTATACCGTAGGGAGTCAGGTGTTATTTGGAGGTCTTCGTCTAGGCAGAGATTTAGGTAAGCCAAGGTTTTTCGTGTGAAATAGTTGTACTTCATCGTCTAAGGTCTTTTGCGTGGTAAATTCCCAGGGTTTTACCAGTCATGTCCGCGATGAGGTATCGGGTGGGGCTTATTACTTGTAGGACTCGACACTTCACGAATTTCTTGTCTAGTTTGGCATTGTAATGTCGGGTGGCATCGCTCTGTCGGAAGTTTCGACGATATATTTCGTCGCCTGCCTTAAAGCCAGAAGGATGAGATCGCAAGTTGTACCGCTCCTCTCCCATCCGTCGACTTTCTTCAATCTTCTCCCGCAGTTGCTCTCGCAGAAGTTGGAGCTTTTCGTGCGGTTCCAGAACCACGATTGGGTACTCTAGCGATTTCAGTTGCCGCAATAGCCGGTAAGCGCTCCCATGACAGATCATGTACTGACCGAACAATGCGAAATACGGCGAAATGCCGGTGGTGGCGTGGTACGAAGAGCGCAGCGCACTAGTGATGGCGGACAAGTTGCGATCCCAGTCCTCCTGATTCGGGTGGACATAGGCGCGGATGGCCGCTATGAGCGTACGATTCAGTCGTTCGGATGCGTTGGCTTGTGGTGAATAGACGGCAGTTCGCTGGTGGATGATGCCGTATTTGGACATTAGGTCTCGGAACTTGCTGGAGGTGAACTGGACCCCATTGTCGGAGACAAGTTTCTCCGGAACTCCAAACATGTGAAAGACTCGGGTCTCCAAGAAGCTGATTATAGGTCCAGTGTGCATGTTACGTAGTGGTTCTATGATAGGGAATTTAGAGAGCTGGTCCAGGACCACGACAGCTCCCGTGTGACCAGAAGCAGATCGAGGGTAAGGACCGATAAGATCAATGTACAAGCGCTGGAACACGCGTTCGGGGACCTCAACCTTACCCATGGGTGGCCGAAGAATGGTGTTGGGCACTTTAGTGCACTTGCATAGCTCACAAGAGGCTACGTACGCTTTTATCTGTTGTGCCATCTTAGGCCAAAAGAAACAAGTTTTCAACCGCCTAATTGTACGACCGTAACCGCCGTGTGCACTTGACGGGTGGTCATGGGCCCGTCTGATAAGATCAGCGGTTAATTCTTCGGGCACCCATAACTTCCACTGATCTTCTTCTTGTATGGGGTCACCGGAGGCGTGTCCCATCCGCTTATAAATAAATCCATCCGTCAACCGCAGTTCAGGAAGCTGGGACAGTTGGTTCTGGATAGTGTGAATCAGTTGTGTGTAGGTTGCTGACTTGAAGGCAGGATGGTCCAGATCGATCAATTGGGGGCTGTCGTCCTCTTGGACCAACTCGGCTCCTTCAGGAGCGAACATTCTGGATAGGGTGTCGGGGACTACATGCTGGCTTCCTTTTCGGTGGCGAATTGTGAAGTCAAATGCCTGTAGTTTCAGTGCCCACCTGGCCAATCTGCCGTTGAGATCAGTCTGGCTCATCAGCCATTTCAGAGAAGCGTGATCCGTAACGATTTCAAAGGTGTGTCCCTCCACATAGGCTCGGAAGCGTTTCACTGCCAACACCGCAGCTAGACATTCCTGCTCGGAGACCGTGTAATTTCGCTGGGCTGGGTTCAGCTTGTGAGACATGAAGGCTATAGGTCTCTCCTCGCCGTCTTGTGCAACCTGGACTAAGACTGCTCCCACCCCATGTTGACTCGCGTCACAATGGATTGAGAACGGTTTGTCAAAGTCCGGGCTGTGCAGTACGGGGGCTGTAGTCAGACTCTTCTTTAGCTCTTCAAAGGCTCGCAAGCTGGGCTCTTCCCAGACGAATTTACGTCCCTTACGCAGCATGTCGGTCAAAGGAGTGGTAATGGTGGCATAGTCACGTACAAAACGCTGGTACCATCCGCATAAGCCTAAGAATCGGCGTAACTGTTTGGTGGTCTTGGGTAGTGGAAAAACGTCAATCGCTTGAGTCTTTTCCGGATCGGTCTTGATATGGCCATGCCCAATGATGTGACCTAAATACTTCACCTCCGTCATCACGAACTGACTCTTCCTTATGTTGATGGTTAATCTTGCCCTCCGGATGTGTAGAGCCACCTCCTGAAGCAGGTCGATGTGTTCGTCAAAGGTCTCGGTTATAAGCAACAGATCGTCCAAGTAAACGAAAACTTGGTGCCGCAAATGAGGTGGTATCACCTTATCCATAAGGCGCGTCATTGTTTGGGGGGCATTGCACAATCCGAATGGCATGGTCACGAATTGGTATAGGGGCCGACCTGGGACTGTGAAGGCTGTTTTCTCCTTTGAACCGGGGTCTAAAGGAATTTGCCAGAAGGCGTCCTTGAGGTCTAAGCTCGTGATGAAATGGGCTTTAGGCAACCGACTCAAAATGCCTTCAATCAACGGTAGAGGGTATGCGTCCTTGACTGTGACGGCGTTCAAGCGTCTGGCATCTAAGCATAACCGGACCTTGTTCGGCTTGACAACTAAGGTGACTGGGGAAGCCCACGCGCTCTGTGATTCTTCGATTACGCCTAATGCTAGGATTCGATCCACTTCGGCATGTAACGATTTTTCCTTCGCCGGAGATATGGCGAAATGTCTCTGTTTTATGGGTTTAGCATCCCCCACGTCTATCGTGTCGAACACCAGGGCAGTCCTCCCGAGACCTTCTTTCTCGTGCGATGGAAAAGCCGATATAGCCGAGTCAAGACGCAGTTGCTGAGTTACATCCAGTGTATGCCGTAATAAGTTAGTGGGTTGAGATTGGTCAGGAACGGTGGTGACGGACTCCAGGGTCGTACCGGAAAATAGTGCCGGGGCCAAGCTAAATTTTCGAACGAAATCCACTCCTAGGTAAAGATTCTGGGTTAACTGAGGTATGATGAAAAATTCCATGGGTTTAGTTACTCCTTTAAAGGTGACATCCGTCATAATTTTTCCCACTACAGAGTGACGAGTTCCGTCCGCCGTGCTTAACCAGGAGGTGAAATGACGGATTTGGTCCGCGTGCCTTGCCAGTACCTCCCCTGCAAACTCGGCAGATATGCAATTCACACTGGCTCCCGTATCGACTAAGCCTGACACTCGTTTTTGCAGGAGGTGTACTGACGCATATGGCCGAACATCATCCCTCAATAATTCGTCTAAGTATATGTCCTTCAACACTTTCCTCGACTGCCTGACTTTTCTCCAAAAGCTCCGCATCCGACGCGTGGCTCGCTTGCTTCGCGGTGGGACATTTGTGGCCAACTCCTCATGGAAGATGCGCTGTCGAGTAGCCAAATAATTCCGCAGCCTGACATGAAAAGGTTTTACATGCCAGGGAACTTTCGCCTCGCTATCATTTCCCTGCGCGTTGGCCTCGGCGAAGGACGGCGTCGGTTGTGGAACTTCGGGAGAACTGTGTTTAGCGGTGCGAGTCAGCAGAGTTGGAGTCATGTTGGGAGCTTGGTCATAGCTAGTGATTGGGTCTGGATTGGTTCGTCCGGGGTTTAGGAGTGCCGACGGGTGGTCGCGGCACTCGGTGGCAAGTTTTTTCGCCCTTTGCAATTTGCACAGTCAGGGGCGTAGGTGTCGACCTTCCCGCAGTGGTAGCAGAAAAGCGTCGGCTCCGCTGGACATGCATAGAACCGATGTCCCGGTTGTCGGCAGTTCCAACAGACCGTCGGGCTTGTAATCGCTTCCAGGGAGGGTCGATCAATCAATGCTGGGTCCTCAAGCTCCGGTGGTGCTCCGCTCCTCGTTATTGGTACTGGATCAGCAAGCAGGTGGTCCGCTGCCATCAACTCTGCGGTGTGATGATTTCGGGGATTTGGTCCCGGTATGCGAGGTTGTGGACGGAAGGTACCTCGCCGCTCATCCAAGTGTTCTTGTCTACGGGCATGGAGGCGCAGTCCCTGTATGGTGTTGATGGGAAAATGTAGAAGGCTGTTCTGGAGATCCCAGCGCATGTTCTCTCTGATAATTTCTACCAGTTCGTCCTCGGGCATGGTATTTCGCAAGCGAGTGCTCAATCTCACTATACTTGTGTAGTACTGGTCGAACGGTTCGTGAGCGCCTTGTTTCCGTTTCTTTATTTGCTCCCTTAGCTCTCTCTCAGTGAAGCCATCCTCAAATCGATTGCGGAAGGCTGCACTGAAAGAGTGCCAAGTGGGACGTGGCGTTGATTCTTTAAAGCTCCAGTACCAGTCGGCAGCGTCGCCGCTGAACAAAAGATGTGCATGCCGGAGGAAAGCCGAGGAATCACCTCCCAGGGTGCTGGATACCAACGCCTGAATCCGGAAAAGGAACCGGTCCGCCGATATCAAATCGTTGAACCCTGTAAAGTTCAGGCGCCAACTCTCCATGATACGAGGCGTCGGGTCTCGAAAAAGTGTCAATGCGTTCCCGGGGGGAATCACATCCTCGATTGACCTGTTGTACTGAACTGCCTCGGGGGCTGGAGGTACCAACGGAGGTCCGGTGCTGTGTCGTGGTCTATATTCGGGAGCTCTGGGATCCATTCCCGAGTTCCTTGGAGGTGGGACCCATTGCTCGGATTGTCGGGAGTGGGGCATCGCCACACTGGGATTGGGCTCCCAGCCAAGCGGAGTTCTCCCGCGACTGGGTGGTTGGCTCATAGGGAGATTCTGGAGCTTTCCCTCCAGGTTGCCAATCCTCTCCGACATATCCCTCATCAACGCCACGAGGGTGTCAATGGAGTGGGTGGAAGGCATGGGTGTCACCTCGGACACGACACTTGCGGCCGGAACTTCACCGCCTACTGCTCCTTGCAGGTCTAAGAGTGGTTGGGACTGTTCAGCCTCTGGAACTCCTTTCGCCACTGCTCCACGCGTTGGTAGGGGCGTTCCGAGGGGGACGTCTAGGGCAGACCGCTCGATGGGTCGCCGACATAATGGGCAACTCTCTGACGTGAGGAGGAGCTGTTGTACACAGGCACGATGGAATAGATGTCCACAATCCAACCGCACGCTGTGTATCCCCTCCACTACGTCTTCGAAGCAGATCCCACAGTTAGCTGGTTGGACCGTTTTAGATCGGGTCCAACGCTTATCTGGGCTCCGCTTCGTTGCCATGTTTGTTCTTGCTGGTTTTGGGTGGGTGTTATGTCTTAGTAACGAAGAAAGAAAAATGTAATTATATAATATGACTAAGGACTTAAGTATAATATGACTAAAGGCTTAAAAATAATTTAACGGCCGATAGTGGCGAGCTATTGATAAGATATAGCGAAAGAGAGAGAAAAAAAAATTTATTTGATACATACTTTCCTTTTCAGTGGTCGACTCCTTCAACGGGAAAGGAGAGTGCGTGGTAATCTGCCGAAGAAAGGGTGCTTTTGGTCGATTTACTAAATTTACCCCATAACCCACATACATTACAAAAAACCGTCTCTAAACTACGTTAAAGTGACTCGACGAGACAAGTGGTAGAGCTACCGTAACGATTTTTGTACGCGGTCAAAATTCCCGACGCGTGGAAGCATTCCGGGCTTCGCAACTCCAGCATACGCCACCGAACGTTGAACCGATACCACTCGTCTAACACGCATAAGAAATAGTTAGAATCCTTCTGCGACATAAAGGCAAGGTAGCCTTCTATTTTCTTGAGAGTCCATGCTGATAGGTAAACCCATCAGACTGGCAGTTCCATCAAGAAAATAGAAGGTCCTTACAGGGGTTAACCTGGGACAACACATCGGAAGGATTCTGTCGCGAAGAAAAAAAAATCAAACAAAGGAGAGCGGAAGCTACAACTCACGTGAAGCGACTTCTAGTGTGTATCACACAACTCCACTGCTCCTGATAGTGGGACTCGAGTACCAGAGTACCTTACATCCTCCGTAAAGGACCAACTCGTCAGAAGACGCGAAGTTCTTTCCCCCTTAGGATGTTTTAGGCCCCACGTTGGGCGCCATTTGTGATGATTTTCAACCTTTCAAGGTTCGAACGCGGAACCGACCTCTCATCGGTTCTAGACGTTAAGTCTGAGTAGTGCCAACGGATGGTACCAACAGGTCAACCAATCCGTGCACCGTAACCCATTCACGCGGTGACTGCTTGTCGGCCAGCTAGTTCGGAGAGAATTTCGGTCGCGGGTCTCCGAATGGGTTACGCTCATTTACAATATTTTCAGCCACCTGAACATGCCCGATTTCCAAACGCGTCAATAACTACTCATCCAGAACGGGAAACCTACGTTACTTTAATTCTGGATGTGATCTCTCCACAGATCTCAAATCAAAAAAAAACTACAAAATCCCATAGGCGCGTTACCAAATCACCGACGCGGTACCGAAAAATATGCTACTCGAAACTAAACCGACGAAAACTACTCTAATGAAATGACGAAACAATCAAAGGTACCGTGTACCGCGCGCGACGCGAAACCGACCTCAGCGGATTTGTCGAAACCCTACCCTCGCGACGGCATACCTACCCTACACTCTCTCTTCCCACTGAAAAAGAACGAGCCACTGGAAAGGAAAGTCGTTAATTATTTAACAATTCATTTTATTGCTCTAACTAAATTCATTATCAAATAATAATCTCATCTTCAACTACTGATTTTCGTATTTTTCCATTTATATCATTACAACATGGGTTTGATCCCTTTAATGTGATTTTGTAATTTCAAAACGCAAATCAAATCAAATACAAAGTCAAATTAATCCACACAATTAATTACAATAAGGGATAAACATTTATATAAAAAATTAAATTTAAAAGAAATATCTATGTTATGAATTGTTAAAAAGAAATATATAAAAAATTAAATTTAAAAGAAATATCTATGTTATGAATTGTTAAAAAGAAATATATAAAAAATTAAATTTAAAAGAAATATCTATATTATGAATTGTTAAAAATAAAGTACAGTCAATTAAATAGTTCTCGCATGCAGTAAAGCATCGCTGATTTTGCTGAGAGTCAAACGCGAAATACGACACTGCCCTATCAAACCGAGTGTACCAAGATACTGTTAGTGCCCGAATATTTATTTTTTTATTATTAATGAATTGTGACCTCAGACACGATATGATCCGTAAATATATGCATGATGATTTTTTTTTTTTTTGGAAATACATATTTGACGTAGGAAAGAATTTATATTTAAAACACAAACAGGGGCATCTTTTCTGCTGCTTTCTAAATCTTACGTACTATAAAAGCAGAGGCCCTTGGAGAGTATTGGATGGCATGAGATGCATTTTTCAATCAGGCCCACATGCTACAATCCCCAACTTGAATAGTAATTCTTCTTCTGCGATCTAAATTAGAATTGCAATTCTATAAGTCTAATTTAAAATGAAAACTAACTCTAAAAAAAAAATCCCCACGATAAAATTGAATTTCGATTGATATATCCGTATATGGTATTTAAATGTTAAAATGTAGGTTTTATATTTGGGTTCCATTACTATTCATTTTGCCGTTAAAACTGCTATCATTTTCCCCTTTAAATGCCTCATAGCCAACCATGAACACCAATCGTTTTTATGATTTAAAATACTTCGTTCGATAATTCCTAACCTTCCTCATCTATTCCTATCCTGTTCCATCTCTGATATTCAATAATCAATCACAAGTACTCTTATTCTCGTACTGTCCTAAATGTTACCCTACTTACTCTGTGTAAGTACACATTCATCACTTTTTTAACAACTATCACTAAAACCGTGTTAGGTTTAGGGAGAATACATTGACTTAAGACTACAAATTGAAAATTAGTTAAGAATACGGCAGCAGAAATTTTGCCTGCATCGCGTACGTTTATCGACGTAAATTCTCACATCGCAGCTTTCACCTGCCTTTACATAATTAAACATACTATTCAAAAGAAAATATAGTTCGAAAACTGGATTATTTATGATTTGAATTGCCGGCACCAATCTATCTTGCTATCTGAATATAATTGTCGAATTGAATATGGTTCTAGAAACACGCAAATATAGCGAAAGTACTAAAAGTTTTCCCGTGTTTTAAACTTCAATTGATATTAAGAGTACATTTATTGTACTCATCGGATTAAACCTTCTGTTTGCGTAAACATAAATTATTTTTGAAATATTTTGACAATAGAATGTTCAAAACATTACCAAAGTATATAGTAAATTGGATTTGACTCTCCCCAAGTGTTCGATTTTATCTAATATGATATATGAATATGTGTGTACATATCTAACCTTGAAATATTTTCCGAAGATTCGAAACTTACATATAACACTACAATGTTATTCCCCTTTATATATTAGATTAATTTGTGCTATTATATAATTGAATTTGGTTTATCATGTTTAACAGTTCTACGGATTTATCATCTCACGTACCATTTTTTCCTGATTAAAATTTTAGTATAGTGCTTCTGCATGTGTACATTACCGCATTAGACGAATTTTAAATTCTTCGGCGCCTGTTGTTCGATGTAGGCGGTGGGGTTGTTGATGGACTATTCGATTCAAGTGACATCGAACCACGAGTTCTCTTTGGCGTTCTTTTTTGGGTGTATCAGCTGGAACTAATTTGACCTGGCATTATTCCTGTCTTAATAGCCGCAAGTATCTTCTTCCATGGACATGTCTGACGATATTCCAGAGTCTCCACTATATAATGAGTTGACTGCACGACAAGTGAAGAACACAATGCGTTTCAACTTCGTGTTGTAGAAGAAATAATTGAACGCCCAGAAGCATCCTGGCTCTCCGTATGGATCTGAATTCAAATCAGGATTGTAGCTGTAAATGTCGCATTCAGATAACTGATTTCATCGTCGATAACTTACCATAATGGTTGACGCAAACCATGATATTGATCCCCCGCTACAGAGTGACGCGTTTATTTTTCCACCGCTGTTAGTGAATATTTTCGGCCTTCCTCCAGAACACCAAGATTACGGGGGGATAACGAAAAATACAGATATAACACTTTCCTCCCGCGTGTTTCCTATTCCACGTTCCGTCGGACTGTCAATCTGACAACATCCGACAAAACAGAGGTGTGTGTAATGGCACGCCACATGGCGGCAATGTGCCTCTCCATCTGTCGCCAGTGGCATAGTTTTTCGATGGCCACGGTGGAGGGGCATTTCCAGATGGTTATGTCTCGAAATGTGTCGGGGTTTGGATTAATTTTATATTTCGAATATTTATATCCACATATCTAAATATTTGGAAAGAAAAGAAATATTTTCTGCGCAACGATATCCGCACGACAGATGAAGTCCGCCGGCACTTCGAGGACATACCCATCTGGCCGGTTGCAAGGGTTCGGGATCGGAATCACTTCGATTCCCGGGCGTAGGCGTCACATTACACAAGATTCGAAAATCAACATTGTTTTTCAGCGTTTAGGGCTTTCAAATGCCTCAAAATAAGTTATCATCCAGCCACATTCCCACGGATAGGATTCGTCTCATCTCGATCAACGTCAACTCCATTGTTACTTTACATCGGCGTGATTATCTCCTTGAATTCATTGCCAGACAAAAGCCTGACATCATGCTTCTCACCGAAACCCACCTCAGTTCATGGCACTCCATGAGATTCAAGGATTTTGAGTTCGTAAGAAACGATAGGGTAACAGGTGATGGGGGAGGTGGCACCGGGATATTGGTTCGAAGACCCTATCGTTTCCAAAATATTGAAAAAGTCGAATTCAAATGCTTTGAATCTCTTGAAGTGTCCGTTATCAAAATCTCACTGTGGGGATAACCTCTTCGTTATCTCTGCCTATGCAACTGGTGGCACTGTTCTCAAGCTCAAGGAGTAGCTCAATTCCTTGTTTGAAATACTCGAATTGAACAGGCTGCATAGTTATTATATTCTTGCTGGTGACCTGAACGCCAAGCATACATCATGGCTGAACGCCACCAATAAGCCAAGAGGTGTATTCCTGAAATCGTGGATAACAGAGAACCAAATTGAATACAGGTGCAATCTATATGGGTCGGAGTTCCCAACATACCCTAGGACAAATTCATATTTGGACCTCTTTATTGCCGACGCAAGACTCGAATTCAACTTTAATAGTCCTCAACGGAAACTGCAGGTGCTTCCTTATGATAGCAACCATAACGCAATCGTAATGGAAATCAATCATCAAAGGGATGATTTCTTCCTCATTCCAGTCCAACACGAAAATCATCGTTTGAACTTCAAAAAAACAGACTGGGGAAAGTTTCAAAAGAAGTTTAATCGGGAGTACCAGAAGCAATGTCCCCCTTCTGATGAAGGCAACTCCTGCTCAATGGTTCCTTATGACAGGAATCTAACTAACGATGAAATAGATGCCTATTTGTCGAAGTTAGAGAAACTGACATTGCAAACCACTGAGAAAGTCGTTCCCAAGATTAAACATCGAAACAATATTGAAGGATATGAAACACCAACCATCGCAAGGTTCAAAAGATTGAAAAGCCTTCTTCTCACACGCGTCAAAAATATTTATCGACGATTTTTGGACTACAACCATCCCTCGTTGGCTTTGTTGAAACTACATCTGAAGAATGTCTGAAACTTAATCCGGTCATACTTCAGGAGTGAGGTCAGCAATCAATGGGCGGAAAAATTGAGTGGTATTAGCCCACAGGACCCAGACGGCGTGTTCGCGAAAGTGAATAGCATATTCCGCAAGAAGTCTCGAGTGAAGGTATCGAATCTTGAAGTCACTAGTGATGAGATAAATCTTCTCGATAGGGCTGGTACCGAAATCGATAGTACGACTCCAGATAGAAATGGAAACAGGATTATTTGTGAAGGATTGGATAAACTTGCCCTGATTGGAACACATTTTGAATTGGTTCATCTACCAAACCCTCAGAGAGGGAACGAAATTTTTTCAGAGGTCGTTGAAGCAAAAGTTTCCGACTTCAAATCAAGCCTGAACGGTCAATCAATTCTTCATTTCAATGAAACATTAACATCTGACCTCATACCGAGCTTGAATCTTATTGATTATTTTGTCAGCTATGAAGGCTTGTGTTTCATATTTCGCAAGATAAACAACAAGAAATCATGTGGTACTGATGGTATTCCAAATGTAGTTCTCCGACATTTGCCTGAGGTTGCTATTAGGAACTATTGCATATTGTTCAACAACATGTTGAGCAATTCATATTTCCCGAATGAGTGGAAAAATGCTAAGGTATTTCCGATCTTGAAGAAAGGAAAAGAATCTTCATGCCCCAAAAGCTATCGCCCAATCAGCTTGCTGCCTAACATCAGCAAGGTGTTTGAAGTGATACTCAATAGAGCATTAAACGCCCGCATTGAGGAATATGAGTTGATGCTGAATTGCCAATTTGGTTTTCGTGCCAGGCATTCGACCACACATGCAATAACGAAAGTAACCTCAGACATCTGTTGGAAACTAAATGATAGACAATGTGTTGGAGCATGTCTCATTGATATGGAGAAAGCCTTCGATACGGCATGGTTAGATGGACTAATTTTTAAACTCCTTCAGGACAAGTTCCCCAGACACCTTGTCACCCTGATGTGTAATATGTTATAAGGGAAATCGTTTGTTGTAACTGATGGAAATCTGACAACAATGCGCGAGTTCAAGGTCTTGAATGGTCTACAGCAGGGAACAGTTACTGCGCCTCTGCTCTTCTCAATCTTCATTCGCAAGCTATTGAACGGCTTTGATTTTAACGTCTCGCCAACGCGATCATTGGTAGCGTTTGCTGATGATCTGATCATCTATACGGCAGACCAAAAAGCTACAATAGTTCAGAGCAATCTCCAAAAAATGTTCAATGATGTACAGCTGTACACTGACAATTGGCGAATGAAAATCAATGCGCAAAAGTGTGAAACAATCTTGTTTCGGACAGCGCTGCAGGGGTAAGTCAAGACCTGAAACGTAATTGGAAAGATTTCCACATCATGGCTGGCGAGGGTAGTCTAGAACGGGTTCCACATAAATCCTGTGTTCGATACCTCGGTGTTTATCTCGATCAGTATCTGTACTATACTGAACATGTGAATATCATGCTCAGTAAGTTACTAAAAGTAGTCATGGCCCTTCGAAAACTCTTTATTTCCAGATACATTGATCAAAAGGTCAAAGTTATCTGTTACAAGACACTGGTTAGACCAGTTTTGACATATGGATGTCAGATCTGGTACAACCAGAGCGCTAGTACTATGGAAAAATTAAGAGTTTTTGAAAGGAAATGTCTTCGTGCATGTACTGGTTTGTACAGGAAGCCTGAGACGGATTGGAAACATTATATATCGAATAGAAGAATTTATCAAACTGCTCAAGTGACGAGGGTCGATATCTTCATATTGAAACTTCTTCGGAATCATATCGCTAGATCTGTGAATGTGAGTGGAAACCCTTGGATTTCACAGCCGTTCCACCCTACAGACGAGTATATAGCGACTTGCCTCACTACTGGCTTCATTCCTCCAGAAGCATTCGTGTATTTGGACATGAATCGATATGTTTTTGATTCTGATGGTGTCCCAGTCATATATCACATATATCGACGGGCCACCGATAAGAAGATAAAATATCCTCCTAATTTGAGTTCACGAGACCAACGGTTCCAATGGAGATACTCATTTGCTAGATTCGTTGAAGCTGATCGAGTTGAGACGGCGCAATCCAGGAATTGGTGGCTGAATGACAATGTCTAAATTATTCGTGTTTATTTTTCAGTTCTGGTGTTTTTCGTTATTTCGTTTTTTTTGAGTTTCAGCTCATTATTGCTACATTTAGTGTTGTTGTTTATTTTTGTTATAGGTATAGGTTAGGTATATGTAATGTTTACTATATTCCGTTAGAGATAAGATTAAACACTTAGGTTAGGAATATTGTTACAGAATTTTTTGGTATAAGATAAAGTTTTTGATTGTCTTTTATTAGAAATAAGTTACAACATATTAGGTGTAGGATCAAAGTTTCACTGTTGTGTCTTAATTATAAATAATTGTAGGATAGTGTTGGTTGGTTTTTTCTCCTTTTTCCAATTAAATTTTAAAAATATTTAATAATCGTAATGAATTGAATTGGCTTTAGTTTTTTTATTGATGAAATGAGGTAATGATAACGTTTGAATTTAGAGAGCCATTTGGGCCATTAAGTTTATATTGTTATTGTTTGGAATTTGCTTTATACCCTTTTAAAATTTATAACGCTTAGTATTAAATAAAGCGCTTTTGACTTTGACTTTGACTTTGACCTGAAACGTAATTGGAAAGATTTCAACATCATGGCTGGCGAGCGTAGTTCAGAAAGGGTCCCAAATAAATTCTGTGTTCGATACCTCAGTGTTTATCTCGATCAGTATCCGTACTATACTCAACATGTGAAAATCATGCTCAGTAAGGCACTAAAAATAGTCATGGCCCTTCGAAAGCTCTTTCATTCCAGATACATTGATCAAAAGGTCAAAGTTATCTGTTACAAGACACTGGTTAGACCAGTTTTGACATATGGATGTCACATCTGGTACAATCAGAGCGCTAGTACTATGGAAAAATTAAGAGTTTTCGAAAGGAAATGTCTTCGTGCAAGTACTGGTTTGTACAGGAAGCCTGAGACGGATTAGAAGCATTATATATCGAATAAAAGAATTTATCAAACTACTGAAGTGACGAGAGTCGATACCTTCATATTGAAACTTCTTCGGGATCATATCGCAAGATCTGTGGCAGCCGTTCCACCCTACAGACAGGTATATTGCGACTTGCATCGCTTATGGCTTCGTTCCTCCAGAAGCATTCGTGTATTTGGACATGAATCGATATGATTTTGATTCTGACGTGGGACGCCGTCATATATCACATATATCGAGGGCCACCGATGAGAAGATAAAATATCCTCTGAGTTTGAGTTCATTTGCTAGATTCGTTGAAGCTGATCGAATTGAGATGGCGCAATCCAGGTATTGGTGGCTGAATGACAATGTCTATATTATTCGCGTTTATTTCCAGTTTTTGTGTTTTTCGTTATTTAGGTTTTTGAGTTTCAGCTCATTATTGCTACATTTAGTGTTGTTATTTATTTGTGTTAAAAATTAAGGTATAGGTTAGGTATATGTTATGTTTATTATATTAGGTTAGAGATAAGGTTGAACGCTTATGTTCGGAACATTGTTATAGGACTTTTTTAGTATAAGAGAAAGTTTTTGATTGAATTTTATTAGAATTAAGTTAAAACATATTAGGTGTAGAATCAAAGTTCACTGTTGTGTTAAGATTATAAATAATTTTAGGATAGTGTTGGTTGGTTTTTTCTCCTTTTTCTAATTGATTTTCAAAATATGTAATAATTTTAATTAATTGAATTTGCTAGAGTTTTTTTTGAAGAAATATGTTAAATGATAACGTACAAATGTAGACAGCCATTTGGGCCATTAAGTTTTTTGTATGTTTACTGTTTGGAATTTGCTTAATATTCTTTGTAAATTTATACCGATTAGTATTGAATAAAGCGCTTTTGACTTTGACTTTGAAAAACAAAAAACAAACAAAAACACGAATGATTTAGACATTGTCATTCAGCCACCAATACCCAGATTGCTCCGTCTCAGCTCGACCAGCTTGAACGAATCTAGCAAATGAGTATCTCCATTGGAATTGTTGGTCTCGTGAACTCAAACTCGGAGGATATTTTATCTTCTTATCGTTGGCCCGTCGATATATGTGATATATGATTGAGACACCGTCAGAATCAAAAACATATCGTTTCATGTCCAAATGCATGAATGCTTCTGGAGGAACGAAGCCAGTAGCGAGACAGGTTACAATATACCCATCTGTAGGGTGGAGCGGCTGTGAAATCTAAGGGTTTTCATTCACAGTTACAGATCTTGCGATATGGTTCCGAAGAAGTTTCAATATGAAGATATCGACTCTTGTCACTTGAGCAGTTTGATAAATTCTTCTATTCGATATATAATGCTTCCAATCCGTCTCAGGCTTCCTGTACTAACCAGTACATGCACGAAGACATTTCTTTTAATTTTTCCATAGTACTAGCACTCTGGTTGTACCAGATCTGATATCCATATGTCAAAACTGGTCTAGCCAGGATCTTGTAACAAATAATTTTGACCTTTTGATCAATGTTTCTGGAACGGAAGAGTCTTCGTAGGGTCATGACTACTTTTAGTACCTTACTGAGCATGATTTTGACATGTTGAGTATAGTACAGACACTGATCGAGGTGAACACCTAGGTATCGAACACAGGATTTATGTGGAACCCGTTCTGAACTACCATCGCCAGCCATGATGTGGAAATCCTTCCCCCTGCAGCTTTGTCCAAAACAAAATTGTTTCACACTTTTGCGCATTTATTTTCATTCGCCAATTGTCAGTGTACAGCTGCATATCATTGAAAATTTTTTGAAGATTGCTCTGAACTATTGTAGCTTTTCGGTCTGCCATATAGATGATCAGATCATCAGCAAACGCTACCAATGATCGCGTTGGCGAGACGTTAAAATCAAAGCCGTTCAATAGCTTGTGAATAAATATTGAGAAAAACAGAGGCGCAGTCACTGTTCCCTGCTCTAGACCATTCAATTCCTTGAATGCGCGCATTGTTGTTAGTTTTCTATCAGCTACAACAAATGATTTCCCGTATCACATATTGCGCATCATGGTGACAAGGTGTCTGGGGAACTTGTCCTGAAGGAGTTTAAAAACTAGTCCATCTAACCACACCGTATCGAAGGCTTTCTTCATATCAATGAGACACGCTCCAAGACATTCTCTATTGTTTAGTTTCCAACAGGTGTCTGAGGTTACTTTCGTTTGCTTCCTTAACTGAATCGGGAAGATTGTTGTATATTCGCAGCGCTTCATTTGAAGCATCGTTCTTCAGACGGTCCGTTCTTGCAAAAGGTATTACGAATTGATTTGCATTTCTAGCATTGTACTGATTCTTTTGCGATACTTTCATAAATTGAACTTGTGATGACGATTTTGATTTTAAACATTTGAAGATAAACTTGGCTTTCTCCATTTCAATGATTTGAGGAAAGGTGAATGCTTTCGCTGATTGGTACACTAATCTGGTTTGATGGAGCATCGGAAGACTTAGAATGTTTTTATACGCTTTGGTGAGCATTCTAGAGATGATATTAAGATGCTGCTTTGATGACTGGCTCCAAATTACTATTCCATAATGTAGTTTCGACAGTACGAATGCATTTAGGATCATCTGCTTGATGTTTTTTGGAAAACCTTCATATCTTCTAAGTAGTCCGACAATAGGAGCTAATTGTCTCCTTAAGTTATTAATGTGTGATAACCATGTTAGTCTATGGTCAATGATAAGTCCAAGATACTTGATCTCCGTTACTCTTTCTAGTTTTTCGTCATTAATTTTTATCTCCATGTCAGTGTCACCTTTATTTTTTTGCTTGGAAATGACGAATTTTGTTTTTGAAGTATACGGTGCTAGTTTACTATCAATCAGCCACGAATGAAATGTTTTTAGATCCTCATTAATGGTGTTTTCGAGGTAATCTCTTTCGTGTCCGGAGTAAAGTAGTACTGTATCATCTGCGTATAGTGCATAATGTCCTTTAAGTCCACATGTATTTAAATTATTAGTGTATAACAAGAATAAGGTTGGGCCAAGTATCGAGCCTTGTGGAATGCCCGATTTCATAGGATTTCAAAACTTTATTGACTGCTGTTCTCTGCGATCTGCCTTTCAAGTAATTTCTAAATAGCTGATTTGCATTGCCTTGAATACCATACAATTCCATTTTACGAAGTAGATCATGATCCACCGTATCAAAAGCTTTTTTCAGATCCACAAAAACCGCAGCAACATAATCTCCTTCATCCAGGCCTGTATTGATGAAATGCGTGACTGAGAGGGGGACATCAAAAGTTCCTCTAATTTTCTGGAATCCAAATTATTGTAAATTTAAAATCGACTTTTCTGAAATGAATGTTAGGCGGTTATTTATTAGTTTTTTGAAAATTTTACTAAGCTCTGTTGAAAGGGCGATCAGGCGGTAGTTGTTTGGATCCATTTGGTCTCCTCCCTTGAAAATTGGGACTATTTTAGCTAGTTTCCCTTCCTCTGGAATCGTTCCTTTCCTAATGTGCTCATTAAGGTAAGTTGCAATATAATCAGCTATCGGTTCTTTAGTGAGTTTTATTTCATCCATGGTTATGTTGTCAATCCCGGGTGCTGTATTTTTCTTCATTCCCTCAATGATGTTTATAACTTCAGATTTGTTTGTTGGATGCATATGAAATGCGGATTTTGGCAAAGTAATTGTGGGACTAAAATTTCTTGTTGTGTTTGTCCGGATTTCATTGGCAATCTTTTAACCAATAGTCGAAAAAAAATATTGAGTACACTTGCAGCTTTAAATGCACTTAATTGTGTAGTTAAGTTCTCGAATCTGAAAGAAGGTTCCTGGGCTACTAAGTGACGCGGTGAGTTACTTTTCCCTTCGTTTCTTATGTCCCATATTTCATGTGGATTGTCAGCCGCTGCATCCAGTTTTTTGGAATAGTACAAAGCTTTTGCTTCTTTCACAGCGCACTTGGACAATTTGTTTGCTTTGTTATACATGAACTTAAGTGACTGATCGTTCATATTCCGTTTGTAGTCCATATATGCCTTCCGCCTGTTCTTGCTCGCCTCAATCACTTTTTGAGTAATCCATGAATGCTGACGACATCTTATTTTTTTCTCTTTAGTCGTGTTGTCTTTAGCTTCTGCTATAATTTTTGAAAGTTCCATTACGTTTGTAGGTCTCCGTTGTTCTAATGATCGTTGGATGTAAGATCTGAAGAGCTCCTTGTTCAAGTATCGGAAAGTTTTGTAAGCAGGCCTCTGTTTATGAGCGCTTATGCCTTGAATGTTTATTTTTAAACACGATGATCTCGATCTGGCCAATCCACATATATGAAATTAATTTTTTCCGCAGTTGGCTTATCATTTGTAACTATGTGTTGAGGCAAGTATTTGAAACAGGACGTGTAATTGTTTCTTGGTTCACGATAATAGCACCATTTGTATCCAGAGTATCTTTATATAGCCTTGATTCTGAGGAATCAGTCACTATATCGATGTTTGTGTCAGCTATTGTAAGTAGATTTTTTCTGAGGAATAAAGGTTGTCTAGTACCGAGCATAGATCTTGCGCATTCAGACGGTTGAGGTTGTAGAAAGTACCAATTTAAATTTTTTTCCCTCGTAGTTTATTTCGATTATTATAATGCAGTATTTATCAGGTGTGACGCATTTAGTAATGAAGTTTATTGTAGTTTTTACATAAATAGCTGTGCCACCACCTCTTCCAGGTCTACAGGAGAATACCGAATTATAGCCTCCGATATTAAAAAACTTTGCTTCTTCTGGGTAAATCCATACTTCATTTAGAACAATCACATCTGTCTCGGGATTTTTCTGCAGATAAATCTGAATATCACTCAGTTTGTTCCGTAGGCTTCTTATATTAGCATATAAGATCGTTAGTTGTGTGCCACTTGATCGATTTGTATTGTTAAAAATCATTTGGAATCGTAGTCAATGCTCCTCCTAGCAATTGTTATCCTACGCTGGTATTCTTGGCACTCCATAGAGCCTGCTCTGTGGGAATGATCAACATTCTTACTATTTTCCCACGCAGTTGCAACATTTTTTGTACGCGCATTTGCAGTCCTTCAATTCATGCTTTTCCCCCCATCTAGCACATATTCGCTCCCGTTCACATTTTGCCGTTTTATGATTAAACTTTTGGCACTTATAACATCTTGTCACATTGTAGTCTTCCTGTACGAAATAGGACCCGTAATCGATGTTTATATACCCATCTACCAGTCTTTTATACATGCATCCATTCACCTGAAGAATGTGCAACCACTTAACATTTTTTGTGCGTCTGGCATGAAATAATTCCATTTTCTCGTTTTCCCCAATATTGGGGTTCAAGGACAGCATTTAATCTCTTAATTCCTCACCAGAAAATTGCTTCTCAAGACAATTGATGACCAGCCTGGGCTGACGTGATTTTGTCTCCGTGACTTCATATTCGTCTTGTAGATTATCTTTTGTAATTTTGAAGAGCGATGTCGTATTGTTATTTGTGGTCGATTTTATAATAGCACCACCATTACGGATAGGCCGGAATAGTTGGAGGGGAATCTTACATTTAGATGGCTTTTTCTTCGATTTATAATCGGATAGCGTTTTTTCCGAGGACAAATGTTTTTTGGGCTGAATTATAATCCCTTTTTGTAATGTTGAATGTGCACGCCGTTCAGTTTGAAAAGTAGAAATACTTTTCGTGATGTCCGCATACGAAGGTTTTTGCGCGGCTGCATTTTTATCGGTTAAAGCGTTTACAGTTGTCTTTAGTTCAACTATATGGTTTTCCATTTCTTTCATTTGATGAAAGAGGCGTTCTTCTTTCGATTCCTGGTGTTGGTTCTTACAAGAGGGACACATCCACATAACATCCTCGGAGATGTCCATAATTTTTTGATATCGCTCCTCACTCATCTTGATGCACTTTAAGTGAAACCACTTATTACAAATCCATCACAGTCCATTCCTCGATGATTATCCTCCCCTGGCTTTCTGCATTTTCCACAGTTAGACTCAGTTGCAGGTGTTGGCAGATTTGTTTATTTTTTATTATTTAGTTTGTTTGTGTATTAATCGATTTTATTTTGAATTTTATTTTTATTTTGATTAAAGAATAAAAATTTTTCGATAAAAAATATATTATAAGAAAATATTATATGTAAATTATAAGAAGAAAAAATAACGAGATTATTTGTAGAGTTAAAATTTTTTTTTTATATAACTTAATGCCGCAAAGAACTTTTGCTTCTAGAGAAACAAATATTTTATCTTAAGAAAATATTTTGTAAATATTAAAAAATGTATCTAAATCAGTCTTTTTGTTACACAAAAATCATGATTGCGATTGATGACACTCTCGCTACACGAGAATCTCACTAACCCTAATCAATTAAAATCCGTTAATGGAAAGCAAAGAAGAAAAATGAGTTGTAAAAGTTATCACTAATTCACTTATCTGCTTAAACTTTATTGCTCTCTACGCTGCAACGCTCCTAAGCACTTTAATAAATCACATCAGCTGATAAAAAACAATCACTGAACTGAAAATTTCAATTTATCTCCAAGATCCGAAAAGTTCTCCTGTCACTCTGCAAGTTGTCAGTTTTGGTAGATGAACCAATTCAAAATGTATTCCAATCAGGGCAAATTTATGCAATCCATCACATATAATCCTGTTTTTATTTCTATCCAGAGTCGTACTATCAACTTCGGTACGAGTCCTATCGAGAAGATTTATCTCATCACTAATGACTTCTAGATTCGATACCTTCACACGAGACTTCTTACGGAATATGCTCTTCACATTCACAAAAACGCCATCTGGGTCCTGTGGACATTCTGGACAATCTTCAGGTGTAATTTCAACAAAGCCAATGAGGGATGACTGTAGTCCAAAAATCGCCGATAAATACTGTTGACGCGTGTGAGAAGACTTTTCAATCTTTTCAACCTTGCAATGGTTGTTGTTTCATATCCTTCCATATTGTTTCGATTTACAAGTATATATAATCTATATGTTATTACCATCAGCAAAATCAATGTATAAGTATAAATATATAAATAAATGTAAACCAACTCTTGGTTTGTAAAGTTCTTTGATTATTCATACTACCTTGAAATAACTATTTTGTATAAGAATAATAAAGTAATTTAGCCATTTGTGGGTTTGCAAAGTATAATATTGAAATTCGCATGTATACGTATTTTCCATAACTAATAGATTTAATTTTGGAGAAAATGTTGTGTATTTTACCGTGACATCAGTAAAATTGTGTTACTAAACTGAAAAATGTGCATTCGAAAAATCTGGCATCCGTGGGATAATTTGACGACTACAATAACACCTTTTTCTTTTGGTATCTTTTGAATATCCTAGTTATTAGGAGAAGTTGATTGACAAGCGTCATTATGTCTTAGTCAATACTAGGAAGATTGCTATGAATTTACATTTATGATTTGAAATTCACTTGAACTTACAATATAACATTAAAACGCATTTATCTTACTCAAACAATATGTTGATATACGATATCTCTAATTTTTTTCTACCAAAAAAAAACCCATTTTGAAATGCCTTACGTAACGATAGTCAAAGACTACGTATAAAATGTCCTATAACTTGAAAAATCAAATATCTAAATTTCATTGAAAATATTCTTAGGTGCTTGAAGTTAATTTGAATTCTTTAGTGTTGAAATACTCAAATAAACTTCAAATCATGCATGTGAACTCAGTAAAATATATGCCTATTTGTAAATTGTGGAAATCTAGATCTTCATAGTGAGTATACAATTTGAAAATAATTGAATATGCCAATTCTTCCTCATGACCAGCTAGAGTTTTCAATATGAATGTGCCACCAAAATACGTTTACCCGCAAGATTGAATCTTTAATTACTTTATGCAGGAATATACCGTTTGCTGATGATCTGATCATCTATACAGCAGACCAAAAAGCTACAATAGTTCAGAGAAATCTCCAAAAAATGTTCAATGATGTGCAGCTGTACACTGACAGTTGGCGAATGAAAATAAATGCGCAAAAGTATGAAACAATCTTGTTTCAGACAACGCTGCAGGGGGTCAGTCAAGACCTGAAACGTAATTGGAAAGATTTCCACACCATGGCTGGCGAGGTTAGTTCAGAACATGTTCCACATAAATCCTGTGTTCGATACCTCGGTGTTTATCTCGATCAGTATCTGTACTACACTGAACATGTGAAAATCATGCTCAGTAAGGCACTAAAAGTAGTCATCGCCCTTCGAAGACTCTTCCGTTCCAGATACATTCATCAAAAGGTCAAAATTATCTGTTATAAGACCCTGGTTAGACCAGTTTTGATATATGGATGTCAAATCAGGTACAGCCAGCATGCCAGTAGTATGGAAAAATTAAGAGTTTTCGAAAGGAAATGTCTTCGTGCAAGTACTGGTTTGTACAGGAAGCCTGAGACGGATTAGAAGCATTATATATCGAATAGAAGAATTTATCAAACTACTGAAGTGACGAGAGTCGATATCTTCATATTGAAACTTCTTTGGGATCATATCGCAAGATCTGTGACAGCCGTTCCACCCTACACACGGGTATATTGCGACTTTCCTCACTACTGGCTTCGTTCCTCCAGAAGCATTCGTGTATTTGGACATGAATCGATATGTTTTTGATTCTGACGGCGTCCCAGTCATATATCACATATATCGACAGGCCACCGATAAGAAGATAAAACACCTCCGAGTTTGAGTTCACGAGACCAACAATTCCAATGGAGATAATCATTTGCTAGTTTCGCTGAAGCTGATCAAATTGAGACAGCGCAATCCAGGTATTGGTGGCTGAATGACAATGTCTAAATTATTCGCGTTTATTTCCAGTTTTTGTGTTTTTCGTTATTTAGATTTTTGAGTTTCAGCTCATTAGTGCTACATTTAGTGTTGTTATTTATTTGTGTTAAAAATTAGGTAGAGGTTAGGTATATGTTATGTTTATTATATTTGGTTAGAAGACAGGTTGAACGCTTAGGTTCGGAACATTGTTATAGGATTTTTTTAGTATACGATAAAGTTTTTGATTGAATTTTATTAGAATTAAGTTAAAACATATTAGGTGTAGGATCAAAGTTCACTGTTGTGTTAAGATTATAAATAATTTTAGGATAGCGTTGGTTGGTTTTTTCTCCTTTTTTCAATTGATTTACAAAATATGTAATAATTTTAATTAATTGAATTTGCTAGAATTGTTTTTGAAGAAATATGTTAAATGATGACGTATGAATTTAGAGAGCCATTTGGGCCATTAAGTTTTTTGTATGTTTATTGTCTGGAATTTGCTTTATACTCTTTGTAAATTTATACCGATTAGTATTGAATAAAGCGCTTTTGACTTTGACTTTGAAAAACAAAAAAAACAAAAACACGAATGATTTAGACATTGTCATTCAGCCACCAATACCCAGATTGCTCCATCTCAGCTCGACCAGCTTGAACGAATCTAGCAAATGAGTATCTCCTTTGGAATTCTTGGTCTCGTGAACTCAAACTCGGAGGATATTTTATCTTCTTATCGTTGGCCCGTCGATATATGTGGTATATGATTGAGATACCGTCAGAATCAAAAACATATCGTTTCATGTCCAAATGCATGAATGCTTCTGGAGGAACGAAGCCAGTAGCGAGACAGGTTGCAATATACCCGTCTGTAGGGTGGAACGGCTGTGAAATCCAAAGGTTTTCACTCACAGTTACAGATCTTGCGATATGATTTCGAAGAAGTTTCAATATGAAGATATCGACTCTTGTCACTTGAGCAGTTTGATAAATTCTTCTATTCGATATATAATGCTTCCAATCCGTCTCAGGCTTCCTGTACTAACCAGTACATGCACGAAGACATTTCCTTTCGAAAACTCTTAATTTTTCCATAGTACTAGCACTCTTGTTGTACCAGATTTGACATCCATATGTCAAAACAGGTCTAACCAGGATCTTGTAACAGATAATTTTGACCTTTTGATCAATATATCTGGAACGGAAGAGTCTTCGTAGGGTCATGACTACTTTTAGTGCCTTACTGAGCATGATTTTGACATGTTCAGTATAGTTCATACACTGGTCGAGGTGAACACCTAGGTATCGAACACAGGATTTATGTGGAACCCGTTCTGAGCTACCCTCGCCAGCCATGATGTGGAAATCCTTCCCCCTGCAGCGTTGTCCGAAACAAGATTGTTTGACACTTTTGCGCATTTATTTTCATTCGCCAATTGTCAGTGTACAGCTGCACATCATTGAAAATTTTATGAAGATTGCTCTGAACCGCAGCAACATAATCTCCTTTATCCAGGCCTGTATTGATGAAATGCGTGACTGAAAGGAGGGCATCAAAAGTTCCTCTAATTTTCTGGAATCCAAATGCTTTTAAATTTAAAATTGACTTTTCCTAAATGAAAGATGTTAGGCGGTTATTTATTAGTTTTTTGAAAATTTTACTAAGCTCTGTTAAAAGGGCGATCGGGCGGTAGTTGTTTGGATCCATTTGGTCTCCTCCCTTGAAAATTGGGACTATTTAAGCTTTAAATGCATTTAATTGTGTAGTTTAGTTCTCGAATCTGAAACAAGATTCCTGGGCTACTGAGTGACCCGGTGAGTTACTTTTAACTTCGTTTATTATGTCCCATACCTCATGTGGATTGTCAGCCGCTGCATCCAGTCTTTTGGAATAGTACAAGGCTTTCGCTTCTTTCACAGCGCATTTGGACAATTTGTTTGCTTTGTTATACATGAACTTAAGTGACTGATCGTTCATATTCCGTTTGAAGTCCATATATGCCTTCTGCCTGTTCTTGCTCACCTCAATCACTTTTTGAGTAATCCATGAATGCTGACGACATCTTATTTTTTTCTCTTTAGTCGCGTTGTCTTTAGCTTCTGCTATAATCTTTGAAAGTTCCATTAGGTTTGTAGGTCTCCGTTGTTCTAATAATCGTTGGATGTAAGATCTGAAGAGCTCCTTGTTCAAGTATCGGAAAGTTTTGTAAGCAGGCCTCTGTTTATGAGCACTTATGCCTTGAATGTTTATTTTTAAAACACGATGATCTAGATCTGGCCAATCCTCATATATGAAATTAATTTTTTCCGCAGTTGGTTTATCGTTTGTAACTATGTGTCGAGGCAAGTATTTGAAACAGGACGTGTAATTGTTTCTTGGTTCACGATAATAGCACCATTTGTATCCAGAGTATCTTTATATAGCCTTGATTCTGAGGAATCAGTCACTATATCGATATTTGTGTCAGCTATTGTAAGTAGACTTTTTCTGAAGAATAATGGTTGTCTAGTACCAAGCATAGATCTTGCGCATTCAGACGGTTGGGGTTGTAGAAAGAACCAATTTTAATTTTTTTCCTTCGTAGTTTATTTCGATTATTATAATGCAGTATTTATCAGGTGTGACGCATTTAGTAATGAAGTTTATTGTATTTTTTACATAAATAGCTGTGCCACCACCTCTTCCAGGTCTACAGAAGAATACCGAATTATAGCCTCCGATATTAAAATACTTTGCTTCTTCTGGGTAAATCCATACTTCATTTAGAACAATCACATCTGTCACGGGATTTTGCTGCAGATAAATCTGAATATCACTCAGTTTGTTCCGTAGGCTTCTTATATTAGCATATAAGATCATTACATTGTAGTCTTCCTTTACGAAGTAGAACCCGTAATCGATGTTTATATACCTATTTACCAGTATTTTATACATGCATCCATTCACCTGAAGAATGTGCAACCACTTTCCATTTTTTGTGCCTCTGGCGCGAACTAATTCCATTGTCTCGCTTTCCCCAATATTGGGGTTCAAGGACAGCATTTCATCTCTTAATTCCTCACCAGAAAATTGCTTCTCAAGACCATTGATGACCAGCCTGGGCTGACGTGATTTTGTCTCCGTGACTTCATATTCGTCTTGTAGATTATCTTTTGTAATTTTGAAGAGCGATGTCGTATTGTTATTTGTGGTCAATTTTATAATAGCACCACCATTACGGATAGGCCGGAACAGTTGGAGGGGAATCTTACATTTAGATGGCTTAATCTTCGACTTAAAATCGGGTAGCGTTTTTTCCGAGCATGAATGTTTTTTGGGGTGAATTATAATCCCTTTTGTGGTGTTGAATGTGCACGCCGTTCAGTTTGAAAAGTAGAAATACTTTTTGTGATGTCCGCATAAGAAGTTTAAAAATTAAAGCGTTTACAGTTGTCTTCAGTTCAACTATATGGTTTTCCGTTTCTTTCATTTGATGAAAGAGGTGATCTTCTTTCGATTTCTGGTGTTGGTTCTTACAAGAGGGACACATCCACAGAACATCCTCGGAGATGTCCATAAGTTTTTGGGATCCCTCCCTACTCATCTTAATGTACTTTAAGTGAAACCACTTATTACAAATTCCATCACAGTCCATTCCTCGATGACTATCCTCCCCTGGCTTTCTGCATTTTCCACATTTAGACTCAGTTGCAGGTGTTGGCAGATTTGTTTATTTTTTATTATTTAGTTTGTTTGTGTATTAATCGATTTTATTTTGAATTTTATTTTTATTTTGATTAAAGGATAAAAATTTTTCGATAAAAAATATATTATAAGAAAATATTATATGTAAATTATAAGAAGAAAAAATAACGAGATTATTTGTAGAGTTAAATTTTTTTTTTTATATAACTTAATGCCGCAAAGAACTTTTGCTACTAGAGAAACAAATATTTTATCTTAAGAAAATATTTTGTAAATATTAATAAATGTATCTGGATCAGTCTTTTTGTTACACAAAAATTATGATTGCGATTGATGAAACTCTCGTGTTCGTGGTCTTCCTACTGCATAGTCGTGGTTGCTTTCAGTCCTTTTTCTTTGCCTTATTTTTCGATCATTCTGTGTTCCAACTTCTATAAAGCTGTCTAGGCGGTTGATCCATTAACCCAGCATCGATTCTTTTCCCAGTGATCAGCCTGTGTTCGTTTCATTCGCTACTTTTTGCCGTCATTAATCTTCTAAAAAGTGCTTTGTGTTGGATTTATAGATCTAGTGGGTGAAAATATTGTTATTTGGCAATGTTTAGTGACGCAATTTCTCTCAGTGATTCGATGACAAGAACCTAATTATCCCTAACAATTGTTGACACAAACCAAGTTTGAATATAATAATCTAAGTGTGGTGAATTTTTAATCATTCCCTCTGCTGATTGTAGCGCCATCACTCTGTCAGTAGCTACATTTGCATACCAGTCTGTACGGATGTTTCTTCATACAGAACGTGTTGTCATTGAAATGAAAGACCAGTTATATTCAATTACTAACTTAAATTCTATTGACAAAAATATACAAAGTTTATGTGGAGTTTTTATACTCGTCCGTGTTGCTCCGTGGATGGATGTCGAGCAAGAGAGAGAGAGTTCCAACACGGCGCGAAGCTCTGACCACATTCAGCCCAATCGCCGCGACAACGAATTGATTAACGGCCACCACTGGAGGCGACAGCGACGCTACATTACTCCCTCCTGAGTGGCGTTGACACTTGTAGTTAATGTCACGATATTTCTTGAAATGTGACGCACCGGTGATGTTTACATCTGAAGACCTAACCAGGGGATAGGACCCAGAGCAAGATCGTTAATAAATTCGCGGCGCCGCAACTGACTTACTGCTTTCTTGTAAAAGCAGGGAGAGTTTCTTACTTGGCGGGTACGTCCTCAATGATGTCGGCGGAGGATTGATCGGTGGAAGAATGCAGCACCAAGTCGGTGCAGGAGTGTTGTGCGTACGGGGTGATACATTCCTTGTGGTTGCTGCGTGTAACGAACTTGGTGCGTGTGTTACTTGCGGTTGAGTGGAGGAATCGTGTGTGAAACTGGAACTTTCTTCATGGCCTGGCTTTCTTGAAGTGGTGTTGCGATTCTTGATCGGAGAAGACTGGGAAACTTCAAGAAACGCAGGCTTCAGTCTTTCTGTCGAGACATTGACTTTGCGACCGTTAACGTCGATGGAGTACACCCACTCTGCAACTCGTTGCAGTACCTTGTGGGGGCCCGAGTAGGGCTGTGCGAGTGGCTTCTTAACCGCATCGATTCTCAAAAATACGTGAGTGCAGTTAGGCAAGGCTTTGTTGTGAAATGTTACTCTTGACCCGTGCCGCAATGGTCTGGCGGGTTGCAGTTGACTCATCGTCTTGCGAAGATGGACGATAAACTCGTGAGGTTCAGCTTTGGTGTTGCTGGAAGCTATCAATTCTCCTGGGAATGAGATTGTTGTCCCGTAGAGCATCTCTGCGCATGAAACTGCCAAATCTTCTTTGACGGTGCCTCGCAACCCCAACAACACCGTTGGAAGGATTTCCGGCCAGCAATGGTTATTTTCGTGGCACATGATGGCAGCCTTGAGTGTACGGTGCCATCGCTCAATAAGTCCATTTGAAGCTGGGTGGTACGGTGACGTTCTGTTTCTTTCGCAGCCGATGAACCCGGATAATGCTTTAAACTTGGTCTGTGGTTATGGTTCGCGGTACTCCAAATCGTGCCACCCAATTATTAATGAATGCTCGTGCCAGTGACTGCGCTGTCTGATCTGCCAAAGGGACAGCCTCTGGCCACCGTGAAAACCGATCGATCATCGTTAGACAGTACTTGTATCCTTGTACTTGGATGATTGGGCCGATGATATCCAGATGAACGTGTTGGAATCTCGCGTCGGGCACTTGAAAATCTTGAAGAATATTTCTTTGGTGGCGGCCAATCTTTGAACGCTGATAAGGCCCACACGAAAGTGCCCATGCACGGCAATCCTTCTTCACGTTAACCCATACGAATTTGTTGGCAATTGTTCTTGTAGTGATGCGGGCGCTTGGGTGCGAGGGTTGGTGGAATGTATCGAAAAGTCGTTGGCGCATGCACTCCGGTACAAAAACACGTGAACGTGATAAGGAAACATTCACTATCACCTCCAGGTTTCCGTCCAGCTTCACACGTCTAAGTTTGAGCGATGTGACGTTGTTATTAAGCAATTGTTTCAATTCGGTATCGCTTTCTTGTTTGCTCGCTAAATCCTTCAAATCGATCGTCGTGGGCATCGTGATCTCTTCGATTCGGGACAGGGAATCCGCTACGTCGTTAGTGGACCCCGGAATACATCGAAGGTCTGTGCAAAACTGCGAGACGAAGCTTAATTGCCGCAGTTGACGAGGCGAGGCCTTAGCGGCTGGCTGTTGAAATGCAAACATCAGTGGCTTGTGATCGGTCAATACATGAAACTCTGCACCCTCCAAGAAATGAAGGAAATGACGGATGCTATCGTACACTGCCAGGAGTTCGTGGTCGTATACACTGTATTTAGTTTCTGATGCGGAGAGCTTCCTTTGATGGAAAGCGAGAGGTCGCCATTGTCCTTGTTGCTTCTGCTCGAGCACCGCTCCAACCGCTAGGTTTGAAGCATCAGTCGCCAGTCTTAAAGGTTCGTTTGACCTAAAATGGACCAACATAGTGGCGTCCGCCAAGCTGTTTTTGCAATTAAAAAATGCCTACTCTGCTTCTGGTGTCCAATTGATAGGTGTCTTATCGTTTTTTTTGCTTCAGCTAAATATTTACTTAGCGGTGCTTGAAGCTGAGCCGCGTTTTTAATAAACCTACGGTAGAAATTGATCGTTCCTAAAAAACGGCGGAGTTCGTTTACACTGGACGGCTTTTTGAAGTTTCGAATAGCGTTGACTCGAGACGGTGGCGGTGAGATTCCATGTTCGTTGATCAAGTGGCCCAAGTATTCGATTACCTTAACGCCGAAGGAACATTTTTCAGGGTTTATTTTCAAACCGAACTTCGCCAATCTATCAAACACCTGTCGGAGGTGTTCCACGTGTTGTTCTTCTGACTCCGATGCGATTAATATGTCATCTATATAGCAGATGCAAAAATTGAGGCCTAGGAGCACTGTGTCCATAAATCGCTGGAACGACTGAGCCGCGTTGCGGAGGCCAAAAGTCATAACTGTGAACTCGTATAACCCAAACGGAGTCACAACCGCTGTTTTTGGTATGTCGTTTTCCTCTACCGGGATTTGGTGGAAAGCTTTGAATAGGTCGATTTTTGAAAAATATAGTTTTCCGGCTAGGTCTATAGTGACGTCCTGTATATGGCGCATCGGATATTTATCCGGGATTGTGGCTGCGTTAAGGCGCCGGTAATCTCCACAGGGTCGCCACGAACAGTTTTTCTTCTGGACGAGGTGAAGCGGACTTGCCCATGGGCTGCTCGAAAGGCGACAGAAACCCTGTTCCAACAAATACTTAAACTCTGCTTTGGCGATTGCGAGTTTGTCTTTGTTGAGCCTGCGTGGGCGTTCCGATACGGGTGGGCCAGTCGTAGCTATAAAGTGACGAATATTATGTTCCTTTGGCTTTCTTCTAATGGTTGGGTCGGTCAATACTGGAAACTTCCTTAGAAGAGCGTGGTAGCGGCTGTTAGCATTTATCACAGAAACGGTTTCGCAGTGCGTGCGGTTAACTCGGCCTTGTGTAGAAGATTGCGAATGCGGATCAGAAAGGCGTTTATTCTGCATGTCCACTAATAGGCCGAAATTCCTTAGAAAATCGGCTCCCAAGATAGGGCGGGACACAGTTGCAACCAGAAGCCTGTGAGGCTAGCGGTTCGATACGTTTCCCGACGTCGCAAGTCGGAATTCACAAGGAGATTGGCATCGTCTTGCCCTCGCACCGAATCGTTTGTGGTAGCTACACCAATTATTCGTCAGTTTCTTTTGAATTGACTAATTTTACAGCGGCATGCGTTGCATCGTGCGTTGTTTGGATTGTGGGCGCTGGATTTAATTCGACCTATCTCCGAACGGAGTTCTGCGATTTTAAACTCCATGCCTTCAACGTCGGCGGTCTCCGTTGATTTACCCTCGGGACGACGTTGCACATTGGCCAGCATTTCCGTTGCTTCATAGCTTGCGATCCGGTCCGCTGCGTTGGCCAACTTTTCCAAGGTTTGTTGCTCAGAGGCGGCCAAAATAGAGCGTATATTCGACGCGAGGCGCTGCAGCCACAGGTCTTTGATCATAACCTCTGGCATGTCGATACCTGCAATTGCCTGCATCTTGCGCAATAGACGCGACGGACGTTTGTCGTCCAACTCCAAATTGTACAGCAGCTGTCTGAGTCTTTCGTGCTCTTTTAAACCGAATATTGACAACAACCGGGATTTTGATGCCGCGTATTTATTCACGGCTGGCGGCGACTTGATGATATCAGCCACCTGCGAAATCACAGAAACTTCCAGTTTTGCGATCACTCTATCGAATCGGGCTTGATCGCTGGAGACTTTGCCGGTGCGGAATTGTGCTTCAATACGCAAAAAGCACAAATCCGGCTCGTCTTGGAGGTAGCTTAGCGGCGATGGCGCTGATTTCTTGATTGGGTACTGGGCTCATGGCCCCGCTGTCTGCGTCCTGAAACTCTTCCTCGGCCATTAAGACAATTTTAAAAAACTACCTTCTGGGGCCACCAATGTACGGATGTGTCTTCGTACAGAACGTGTTGCCAATGAAATAAAAGACCAGGTATGTTCAATTACTAACTTTAATTCTATTGACAAAAATATACAAAGTTTATGTGGAGTTTTTATACTCGTCCGTGTTGCTCCGTGGATGGATATCGAGCAAGAGAGAGAGTTCCAACACGGCGCGAAGCTCTGACCACATTCAGCCCGATCGCCGCGACAACGAATTGATTAACGGCCACCACTGGAGGCGACAGAGACGCTACAAGTCCATCATCTTTGGTGCCTCTGCTAAGTTCATCAAAAACTTAAACCAAGTGCATGATTTGGTGCCTGAGCTAACGACAATAATTTTCATTTAAATCAAACGTAAGTCGGTTTTATTTAAATTTAGTATAAAATGACAACTTGTACTGCCTCGTCATGCATGGACAAGGCAAATAAAACGCCTCTAGTGTATTGTTCGGGCTCCTGTGGCTTGCACTTCCATACAAAGTGTGTGAATTTGACAAGTTCCGTGTGCGAATACATTTTGAAACGGAGCTCTGGAGTACACTGGTTCTGTGAAGCTTGAAGAAGGTGCGCTTTATCTGTTCATGTGACTTATCTGCAAAGTGTGAAGCGCACTGTAGATACTTTGGCAAATGAATTCAAGAAGCTGCAGCAGAAATTTGACAATTCAAAAAGTATAATCAATGAACTACTAGTAGCGGCCACAAACCAGACGCCAACTTCGTCTACAACGAAAGATGAACAATCGGATTCTCATGTGGCTTCACCAAAAATAACAACGCGTAGTATGGTTTCGCAGTTGGAGCAGCTTGGCCCTCAGACTTGTTTAACGCCTTCTGGTCCTATGAATTCAACCACTTTTGGCGTTGTGGATCCAGCACCTCTCCCACAACCTGACGAGCAAGTTTCAAATCCCATGCGTGATTGCATTGAATGTGAAACATCATTGCACCATCAAAGGCCCCATGATCTGCAGGCACCTGACATATGTATAGTGAAGCCGCCGATCCAGATTTTTGTTTCCCGCATTGCATATGATACCTCGCAAGAGCAACTTAAAGCATACGTTGAGTTTAAGCTCAATAAACTGAATAAGCATGGTGTTATTAGCTGCATTAAACTTACGAAGGAGAATATACCGAATCGGATTGTTGCTTCTTTCAAATTAACTGTGCCTGAGGAGTGCGCGTTAGTTGAATGTCCTAGTTATTAGGAGAAGTTGATTGACAAGCGTCGTTATGTTTTAGTCAAATAGAATACTAGGAAGATTGCTATGAATTTACATGTATGATTTGAAATTGACTTGAACTTACAATATAACATTTAAACGCATTTATCTTACTTAGACAATATGTTGATATACGATATCTCTAATTTTTTTTTACCAAAAAAACACTTTTTGAAATGTCTTACGTAACGATAGTCAAAGACTACGTATAAAATGTCCTATAACTTGAAAAATCAAATATCTAAATTTCATTGAAAATATTCTTGGGTGCTTGAAGTTAATTTGAATTCTTTAGTGTTGAAATACTCAAATAAACTTCAAATCATGCATGTAAACTCAGTAGAAAATATGCCTATTTGTAAATTGTGGAAATCTAGATCTTCATAGTGAGTATACAATTTGAAAATAATTGAATATGCCAATTCTTCCTCATGACCAGCTAGAGTTTTCAATATGAATGTGCCACCAAAATATGTTTACCCGCAAGATTGAATCTTTAATTACTTTATGCAGGAATATACCGTTTGCTGATGATCTGATCATCTATACATCAGACCAAAAAGCTACAATAGTTCAGAGAAATCTCCAAAAAATGTTCAATGATGTGCAGCTGTACACTGACAATTGTTGAATGAAAATAAATGCGCAAAAGTGTGAAACAATCTTGTTTCAGACAACGCTGCAGGGGGTCAGTCAAGACCTGAAACGTAATTGGAAAGATTTCCACAACATGGCTGGCGAGGGTAGTTCAGAACATGTTCCACATAAATCCTGTGTTCGATACCTCGGTGTTTATCTCGATCAGTATCTGTACTACACTGAACATGTGAAAATCATGCTCAGTAAGGCACTAAAAGTAGTCATCGCCTTCGAAGACTCTTCCGTTCCAGATATATTCATCAAAAGGTCAAAATTATCTGTTATAAAACCCTGGTTAGACCAGTTTTGATATATGGATGTCAAATCTGGTACAACCAGAGTGCTAGTACTATGGAAAAATTAAGAGTTTTCGAAAGGAAATGTCTTCGTGCAAGTACTGGTTTGTACAGGAAGTCTGAGACAGATTAGAAGCATTATATATCGAATAGAAGAATTTATCAAACTGCTGAAGTGACGAAAGTCGATATCTTCATAGTGAAACTTCTTCGAAATCATATCGCAAGATCTGTGACAGTCGTTCCACCCTACACACGGGTATAGTGCGACTTTCCTCACTACTGGCTTCGTTCCTCCAGAAGCATTCGTGTATTTGGACATGAATCGATATGTTTTTGATTCTGACGGCGTCCCAGTCATATATCACATATATCGACAGGCCATCGATAAGAAGGTAAAACACCTCCGAGTTTGAGTTCACGCGACCAACAATTCCAATGGAGATAATCATTTGATAGTTTCGTTGAAGCTGATCAAATTGAGACAGCGCAATCCAGGTATTGGTGGCTGAATGACAATGTCTAAATTATTCGCGTTTATTTCCAGTTTTTGTGTTTTTCGTTATTTAGGTTTTTGATTTTCAGCTCATTTTCGCTACATTTAGTGTCGTTATTTATTTGTGTTTAAAAATTAGGTAGAGGTTAGGTATATGTTATGTTTATTATATTTGGTTAGAGATACGGTTGAACGCTTAGGTTCGGAACATTGTTATAGGATTCTTTTAGTATACGATAAAGTTTTTGATTGAATTTTATTAGAATTAAGTTAAAACATATTAGGTGTAGGATCAAAGTTCACTGTTGTGTTAAGATTATAAATAATTTTAGGATAGTGTTGGTTGGTTTCTTCTCCTTTTTTCAATTGATTTACAAAATATGTCATAATTTTAATTAATTGGATTTGCTAGAGTTTTTTTTTGAGAAATATGTTAAATGATAACGTTTGAATTTAGAGAGCCATTTGGGCCATTAAGTTTTTTGTATGTTTATTGTCTGGAATTTGCTTTATACTCTTTGTAAATTTATACCGATTAGTATTGAATAAAGCGCTTTTGACTTTGACTTTGAAAAACAAAAAAAAAAAACACGAATGATTTAGACATTGTCATTCAGCCACCAATACCCAAATTGCTCCGTCTCAGTTCGACCAGCTTGAACGAATCTAGCAAATGAGTATCTCCATTGGAATTGTTGGTCTCGTGAACTCAAACTCGGAGGATATTTTATCTTCTTATCGTTGGCCCGTCGATATATGTGATATATGATTGAGACACCGTCAGAATCAAAAACATATCGTTTCATGTCCAAATGCATCAATGCTTCTGGAGGAACGAAGCCAGTAGCGAGACAAGTTGCAATATACCCGTCTGTAGGGTGGAACGGCTGTGAAATCCAAAGGTTTTCACTCACAGTTACAGATCTTGCGATATGATTTCGAAGAAGTTTCAATATGAAGATATCGACTCTTGTCACTTGAGCAGTTTGATAAATTCTTCTATTCTCAGGCTTCCTGTACTAACCAGTACATGCACGAAGACATTTCCTTTCGAAAACTCTTAATTTTTCCACAGTACTAGCACTCTTGTTGTACCAGATTTGACATCCATATGTCAAAACAGGTCTAACCAGGATCTTGTAACAGATAATTTTGACCTTTTGATCAATGTATTTGGAACGGAAGAGTCTTCGTAGGGTCATGACTACTTTTAGTGCCTTACTGAGCATGATTTTGACATGTTCAGTATAGTTCAGACACTGGTCGAGGTGAACACCGAGGTATCGAACACAGGATTTATGTGGAACCCGTTCTGAACTACCCTCGCCAGCCATGATGTGGAAATCCTTCCCCCTGCAGCGTTGTCCGAAATAAGATTGTTTCACACTTTTGCGCATTTATTTTCACTCGCCAATTGTCAGTGTACAGCTGCACATCATTGAAAATTTTTTGAAGATTGCTCTGAACCGCAGCAACATAATCTCCTTTATCCAGGCCTGTATTGATGAAATGCGTGACTGAAAGGAGGGCATCAAAAGTTCCTCTAATTTTCTGGAATCCAAATTGTTGTTAATTTAAAATTGACTTTTCCTAAATGAAAGATGTTAAGCGGTTATTTATTAGTTTTTTGAAAATTTTACTAAGCTCTGTTAAAAGGGCGATCGGGCGGTAGTTGTTTGGATCCATTTGGTCTCCTCCCTTGAAAATTGGGACTATTTTAGCTAGTTTCCCTTCCTCTGGAAATGTTCGTTTCCTAATGTGCTGATTAAGGTAAGTTGCAATATAATCAGCAATCAGTTCTTTAATGAGTTTTATTTCATCCATGGTTATGTTGTCAATCCCGGGTGCTGTATTTTCCTTCATTCCCTCAATGATGTTTATAACTTCAGATTTGTTTGTTGGGTGCATATGAAATGAGGATGTTGGCAAAGTAATTGTGGGACTAAAATTTCTTGTTGTGTTTGTCCGGATTTCATTGGCAATGTTTTCATCAAATAGTCGAAAAAAAATTATCGAGTGTACTTGCAGCTTTAAATGCATTTAATTGTGTAGTTGAGTTCTCTAATGTGAAAGAAGGTTTCTGAGCTACTAAGTGACGTGGTGTGTTACTTTTCCCTTCGTTTCTTATGTCCCATATTTCATGTGGATTGTCAGCCGCTGCATCCAGTCTTTTGGAATAGTACAAAGCTTTCGCTTCTTTCACAGCGCACTTGGACAATTTGTTTGCTTTGTTATACATGAACTTTAGTGACTGATCGTTCATATTCCGTTTGTAGTCCATATATGCCTTCCGCTTGTTCTTGCTCGCCCCAATCACTTTTGAGTAATCCATGAATGCTGACGACATCTTATTTTTTTCTCTTTAGTCGCGTTGTCTTTAGCTTCTGCTATAATCTTTGAAAGTTCCATTAGGTTTGTAGGTCTCCGTTGTTCTAATGATCGTTGGATGTAAGATCTTAAGAGCTCCTTGTTCAAGTATCGGAAAGTTTTGTAAGCAGGCCTCTGTTTATGAGCGCTTATGCCTTGAATGTTTATTTTCAAAACGCAATGATCTAGATCTGGCCAATCCACATATATGAAATTAATTTTTTCCGCAGTTGGCTTATCGTTTGTAACTATGTGTCGAGGCAAGTATTTGAAACAGGACGTGTAATTGTTTCTTGGTTCACGATAATAGCACCATTTGTATCCAGAGTATCCTTATATAGCCTTGATTCTGAGGAATCAGTCACTATATCGATATTTGTGTCAGCTATTGTAAGTAGATTTTTTCTGAGGAATAAAGGTTGTCTAGTACCAAGCATAGATCTTGCACATTCAGACGGTTGGGGTTGTAGAAAGAACCAATTTTAATTTTTTTCCTTCGTAGTTTATTTCGATTATTATAATGTAGTATTTTTCAGGTGTGACGCATTTAGTAATGAAGTATATTGTATTTTTTACATAAATAGCTGTGCCACCACCTCTTCCAGGTCTACAGGAGAATACCGAATTATAGCCTCCGATATTAAAATACTTTGCTTCTTCTGGGTAAATCCATACTTCATTTAGAACAATCACATCTGGCACGGGATTTTGCTGCAGATAAATCTGAATATCACTCAGTTTGTTCCGTAGGCTTCTTATATTAGCATATAAGATCATTACATTGTAGTCTTCCTTTACGAAGTAGAACCCGTAATCGATGTTTATATACCTATTTACCAGTCTTTTATACATGCATCCATTCATCTGAAGAATGTGCAACCACTTTCCATTGTTTGTGCCTCTGGCGCGAAATAATTCCATTGTCTCACTTTACCCAATATTGGGGTTCAAGGACAGCATTTAATCTCTTAATTCCTCACCAGAAAATTGCTTCTCAAGACCATTGATGACCAGCCTGGGCTGACGTGATTTTGTCTCCGTGACTTCATATTCGTCTTGTAGATTATCTTTTGTAATTTTGAAGAGCGATGTCGTATTGTTATTTGTGGTCGATTTTATAACAGCACCACCATTACGGATAGGCTGGAACAGTTGGAGGGGAATCTTACATTTAGATGGCTTAATCTTCGACTTAAAATCGGGTAGCGTTTTTTCCGAGCATGAATGTTTTTTGGGCTGAATTATAATCCCTTTTGTGGTGTTGAATGTGCACGCCGTTCAGTTTGAAAAGTAGAAATACTTTTTGTGATGTCCGCATAAGAAGTTTAAAAATTAAAGCGTTTACAGTTGCCTACAGTTCAACTATATGGTTTTCCGTTTCTTTCATTTGATGAAAGAGGTGATCTTCTTTCGATTTCTGGTGTTGGTTCTTACAAGAGGGACACATCCACAGAACATCCTTTGAGATGTCCATAATTTTTTGGGATCGCTCCTCACTCATCTTAATGCACTTTAAGTGAAACCACTTATTACAAATTCCATCACAGTCCATTCCTCGATGACTATCCTCCCCTGGCTTTCTGCATTTTCCACATTTAGACTCAGTTGCAGGTGTTGGCAGATTTGTTTATTTTTTATTATTTAGTTTGTTTGTGTATTAATCGATTTTATTTTGAATTTTATTTTTATTTTGATTAAAGGATAAAAATTTTTCGATAAAAAATATATTATAAGAAAATATTATATGTAACTTATAAGAAGAAAAAATAACGAGATTATTTGTAGAGTTAAAATTTTTTTATATAACAATGCCGCAAAGAACTTTTGCTTCTAGAGAAACAAATATTTTATCTTAAGAAAATATTTTGTAGATATTAATAAATGTATCTAAATCAGTCTTTTTGTTACACAAAAATTATGATTGCGATTGATGAAACTCTCGTGTTCGTGGTCTTCCTACTGCATAGTCGTGGTCGCTTTCAGTCCTATTTCTTTGCCTAATTTTTCGATCATTCTGTGTTCCAACTTCTATAAAGCTGTCTAGGCGAATGACCCATTAACCCAGCATCGATTCTTTTCCCAGTGATCAGCCTGTGTTCGTTTCATTCGCTACTTTTCGCCGTCATAAATCTTCTAAAAAGTGCTTTGTGTTGGATTTATAGATCTAGTGGGTGAAAATATTGTTATTTGGCAATGTTCAGTGACGCAATTTCCTTCAGTGATTCGATGACAAGAACCTCATTATCCCTAACTATTGTTGACACAAACCAAGTTTGAATACAATAATCTAAGTGTGGTGAATTTTTAATCATTCCCTCTGCAGATTGTAGCGCCATCACTCTGTCAGTAGCTATGTTTGCATACCAGTCCATCATCTTTGGTGCCTCTGCTAAGTTCATCAAAAACTTAAACCAAGTGCATGATTTGGTGCCTGAGCTAACGACAATAATTTTCATTTAAATCAAACGTAAGTCGGTTTTATTTAAATTTAGTATAAAATGACAACTTGTACTGCCTCGTCATGCATGGACAAGGCAAAAAAAACGCCTCTAGTGTATTGTTCGGGCTCCTGTGGCTTGCACTTCCATACAAAGTGTGTAAATTTGACAAGTTCCGTGTGCGAATACATTTTGAAACGGAACTCTGGAGTATACTGGTTCTGTGAAGCTTGTAGAAGGTGCGCTTTATCTGTTCATGCGACTTATCTGCAAAGTGCGAAGCGCACTGTAGATACTTTGGCAAATGAATTCAAGAAGCTGCAGCAGAAATTTGACAATTCAAAAAGTATAATCAATGAACTACTAGTAGCGGCCACAAACCAGACGCCAACTTCGTCTACAACGAAAGATGAACAATCGGATTCTCATGTGGCTTCACCAAAAATAACAACGCGTAGTATGGTTTCGCAGTTGGAGCAGCTTGGCCCCAGACTTGTTTAACGCCTTCTGGTCCTATGAATTCAACCACTTTTGGCGTTGTGGATCCAGCACCTCTCCCACAACCTGACGAGCAAGTTTCAAATCCCATGCATGATTGCATTGAATGTGAAACATCATTGCACCATCAAAGGCCCCATGATCTGCAGGTGCCTGACATATGTATAGTGAAGCCGCCGATCCAGATTTTTGTTTCCCGCATTGCATATGATACCTTGCAAGAGCAACTTAAAGCATACGTTGAGTTTAAGCTCAATAAACTGAATAAGCATGGTGTTATTAGCTGCATTAAACTTACGAAGGAGAATATACCGAAACGGATTGTTGCTTCTTTCAAATTAACTGTGCCTGAGGAGTGCGCGTCAATTGCTCAGAGCGATTTTTGGCCACCTGGGACTTCGGTGAAAAATTACACGCCTCTCAGAAAGAACTTTCGTGCAGCAGAGCAACGTCTCACCAACAACTAAACCTGTTAGGAACTCTACATATCAATCTATTACCATGTACTATCAAAACGTCAGGGGCTTAAGAAGCAAGCTCGAGGACTTATCACTTTCCTGCCAACTAGCAAATGACTCTGTCATTTGTTTAACTGAAACATAGCTGAATGGAAATATTTCCAATTCAGAATTTCTGCCTGACCATATAGTCTACCGGTGTGATCGTGACCCTGGTGAAACAAATAAATCGGATGGTGGTGGGGTTTTAATTGCTGTTTGTAACTCCTTTGTAAGCTAACTATGTGCTGACTTCTGTTTTGCTCGTGCTGTTGAATGTGTAATTGTGAAAATTTCCCTTCCGCATAATACATCCTTATTAATGTGTACAGTGTACATTCCCGGCAATTCTCCTTTAGTTGTGTATGAATCCTTCCTTGATGAACTTTCCTCCTATCTTCTTGTTCGTCACCCTCATTCAAAAATCGTAGTTTGTGGGGATTTCAATCTACCCTCCGTTGAATGGGACACTCACACAATTCCTTCTAGTTCTTCTACAAATAATATATCTTTGCTGCTTTTCTCTTTTCTTTCCCTCTGTTCTTGTTCACAATTTAACCATATCCGTAACCCTAATGGCCGTCTACTTGACCTTGTCCTTTCAAATGTCCGAGCTCATTGTATCTCTGTCTCTCATGCCTTGTTTCCTTATATAAGGCCAGACCTTCATCATCCACCTTTGTCTCTAGATCTAGCGATTGAAACCTTCCAACCTCCGAGATATGCCACTGCCTTTCGGTTCAATTTTTTCAGAGCTTATTATGAGGCGATTAAAACTAACATGAACTCTGTCGACTGGTGTGCCTTTTTCTCTGGTCTTGACTGCGATAGTGCCATAGGTAAATTCTACGAATACCTCAATAATTTGATTAACGAATATATTCCTCCGCAATCTTCTCGTAAGGTGTAGTGAATAGGATGTTCAATAAGTCCGTAAAGGACTGCAGCGATGTTCTGCTGCCTCGGCAGAGGAAGGTGTCGGTATCTGCCGAGAATGCCTTCGTCTGGAGACGCGTGAATGCGCTGGCAGGCTAGCATTGCGGTGTCGTGGGGCGGGTTCATTTCCCCAGCACGAGGACCCACTACAAAAAATTTCGCATTCGCGAATTGGACTACAGCTCAAAAGGCGACCGAAGTCGCAAAAATTGTAGATAACCTCACAGAGGGGAATGGAACTTGTTACTAGAACAAGTCGAACCTGAAAGGAAAGGCGAACTTGGGGTGACCTCGTCATTACCCAACGAAATTCATGGCCCACAAATGAAAGAGGGGCAACCGGTTGGTGGTGGAGCCCCTTCGTACCCACCCAACCGGAATAAATCCATAGATATCTTGTTGAAGTGGCCAGGTATTCCTCTTCTGAGTGGAAAACTCATACAACTTGAATTGTATGAACTTTCCCATCAGAAGGGGAGTACCCCGGTGACCAATTTATGCCATAGAACTATACAATTTGATTGCATAACTCTATGCCATAAAAAGGCACTTGGCTTGGGCCACTCAACCCAAAAAGTCACCTGAAACAGAAAAAGGGACTAGTAAGTACCCGGTGGCTGGCTCATGGTTTTGGGGTGGCAGCCTGCCACCGTACCGAGTCCTATACCCGGTCAGAGTCGGGAGAAAGGAAAGACCATTGGGTTCGGTATTAATCCATGTTTTATTTCATAACGAAAAATATATTAAACTAATAATAAACCATACCTCTAAATTATATAAAAACATAACAAAAAAAAAAGCAATCAACTTTTCCTTTTTTTGCTACTATTGGTATCAAAAGTTCTAAATATTTAGTATTCTATTTTTTTACTCTTCAGTTATCCGTTGAAGTCTCGTCTACGTTACTTTCACCGAACATAAATCTCAAAGAATATTTCCTTATTGTTTGCATTCATTACATAGCGCCTTAAATAAGTTTGCTATAATGTGCATGTAGTAATTGTAATGAAAACGTAGGAGACAATAAAAATGTTATTTCCTTTCAAACTTTTTTTTTATAACATTGTAAAATTAGCTAAATAATATATAATACAAATAAATTTTATAATAAAAAATATTTTAATAGTATATTTAAATTAAAAGGGTACTCACCTGCATGGTCCGTCGAGCGCTCGATGGGTGCAGGTATCCTCTAAATTGCTGGACATGGGACACAAAAAAATTATACTAATCATCAATCTTAAAAGTATTGCCGGAATAATTTAAATCAGGATCGCCCGATACACTTTTCAGGGAAGCTGAAGACGTTCTCGTGGTCGCGGGGTTAATTCTCTCAGTATGAACGACAGGCACGGATAGCGCGAGCTGCACTAGCATAAATACACTTATTTTAGAATTTTCTTTGATGGGTTCAAATCTCCTTGGGTAAGACACTGATCCTCGCTTCTTCACCGATACACTTTTCAGGGGAATCTGAATACATTCTCGTGGTCGCGTGGTTGATTCTCTCAGTATAAATGACAGGCAGGGAAAGCGCGAACTACACTAGCATAAATACACTTATTTTAGTATTTTCGAAATCCCGTCACAGATTATGCCCCGGGTTGGCCAGCACTTCTATCGATTGCAATTTTATATTAGTTTTCTAGTCCTCGGGCATTGGTGTTGTGACGTTGCATGGCAACCTTCCCACAGTTTCTTGAACTGCCTCTGATATAACAAGTGAACTATTTTCATCGTCTACATTTCAAAACGACATATTCGCTTCATTTTACGTCTTCTGAATATTTCATTTGTTTCCAAACATAGCAATTTCACATAATCCACTTTTATCTGTTCTTTGTTTCATATTTGATGCTCACATGATCCCAAGCAACAGACTTAATACAAAACAATACTTTTCTGAGGATATTTAGGCTCGTGTATCTAAATGCGTATCAAGTAAACCGAAGTAACTTAATAATAGCCATGTTTTGTGCTACTAATAATTTCGATGCACCTTATAACGTACTCGGATGTAAAATAAATCGCAATGCGGCTAATTTGCACATCCACTTTTGATTTGAGTGTACGTAAACGCGAATGAAATGCATTTATCACCCACTTCTGTCAATTGTGTACACACTTCCACAATTGCTCATTCATTTACAGTTACGGCACTACTTTCAAATTGTGATAATTATTTATCCGTCTGACATCCTTCACTCTGACTGGGAACATCCGGAATAGTCCTTAATCTTTATTGAGGACTAACGACACAAGCCGGCACAACAGCAAGAACACTTTCACAAATATTACTGGAGTGAACACGTTGGTCATTTCTCAAGTTTAACTGCACAGTACGAGCCCCAATGCGGAGGCTGTCGGAAAACGATATCCGGAAGAAACGAGTTCATGTGACCATACCCTCGGGATCACAGCTTCTCACCCATATTTATTTATCAGACAGGCAATCAGTCACAAAGTAAAGTACCCTCCGCAATATAATCACGATCTCGATTTTTCCAAACGCGTCAATCCGAAAAATTTGTTTAAACTTGCAAACACAAAAACCTGGTCGTGAGGGGAGTACCGCAAACGAACGGACACCTTTTCACGTGAAATTCAATCCCCTCGCTCCGACGCTTTCCCGTTGACCTTTCCGATGCGACCCCTCGACCTCTCAAACTCGACTCCCCCGCTCTGTGTCTGCCACTAAGATTTTGATGAACAGATGTTTCATTATTGCTACTACGCTTGATTTGAGCATTAGATGAAAAATTTTTATTGGTCATCGAATTATTGAGCAATTGAGTTATAATCGGTGAGTTATGTTGCTGATTCCCTATAATACTATTGTTATTACTTACATTTCTAAAATTATGATTGCTGCTGCTGCCACTTCGAACATAATGTGTAGAGTTCAATGCATGAGAAGGTGGTGATAGAGGAGCAGCAGCGACAAATCTTGATTGCCGGCCGGATGAGGTTGCAGCTAGCGACTTTTGTTCGGTAAGTTTTGCATTCAGACGATGAATACTCTCCGGCGTAAGCACATTTATGCGATTACTTGTTTTTGCCGTACTTGTCGAGGAGGACGGCAAGTATTCGGGGCGTTTGTATGGCACAGGTGAATCGTTTGAATTGAAAAAGTTCTGATTGAATATATTAGATGATTTTACTGGCTTCCGATCAGCATGAAATTTCTTTTCAGTTTCCGCACCCGACGCCATCTGTACTGTGTTTGATTGGAACCCTTGACTCGCTTTAAGTTCTGATGTAGGTGAAATTTTTTTGTTTGAATGTAAACGTTTTTTCAGCCGGCTAATCTGGTTGTTCGTGAGTTTTCGATTGCTTCGTATGTCTACCACTAGCGTCCAGATTTTGACCAGCTAGCTTTGGACTATTTGTTGCAAGATTTTCATCCGAACCAGAGCGTTTGAATATGGCAAACGTTTTCATATTCCGTCTTTCAAATATTGGAGTTTCATTAATTCTATACACTTTCGTTGTCGTTATCGCTGGCGGCGATTTATTTGTACTTTGGTTATCATTGTTTTGATTTACATCAAATGGCGCTGAATACTTCCGACTAAACATACTTACTATTGGAGGAGAAGCTGGTTGCGATTGTGAAGATAATTCCGCCTGTGGCTCAACATTAAAATAGTTTCGCATTGAGTTCTGCGAATTTGTTATGTTTTGTTTGCTGGCGGCATCCAAACTTTCGAATTTGGATTTGCACAGATTTAATTTTGCACGACTATCGTCCAGAGCTGTGTTGTTTGTTTATTGAACATAAGCATCGCATCCTCAATTGCGATGGGAACAGTTCTTGTGGTTGCTGCGCTGGCATTTTGAGCCATAGCTCCTCGATTACTACAGGGCAGCTAATTTTCTCGCGATCCCAAGGCAATGCGGATTGCGAAAAAGGAGCTGAAAGATCTTTCTGGGTATCATGGGTTGGCTTCGGCGCCGGGACTAGAGATGACGGACAATAAAAGAAAAACACAATTGACAGACGGACAGACTGACTTATGTTTATGTTCGACCGGAAGTATCCAACCCTTGCACGTTTTTTTTTGAAAATATATGCGGACAGACAAACAGACGTGACTAATTATCTATCGGCGCAGGTCTTTCGCGTGGTATATCCCCACTTCTTTTCCCGATGGATCCGTTATCAGGTACCGGTTAGGTCCCATTACCTTCTTTATGCGGCTTTTCAAGAATCGCCTGTCCAGCTTGGCGTTGTAATGCCCCGCGACGTCACTTTGGCGGAAATTTCGCCGGAAAACTTCATCTCCTTCTTTGAAATTAACAGATCGTGACCGGAGATTGTACTGCGCTTCATTTGCACTTCCTGCGGCCTTAATCTTCCTTCCGATTTGTTGTCGGAGGTCTCCTAGACGTTCGTGGGGCTCCAGCGCAACGACGGGGTCTCCCAAACACTTTAATTGCCGTAACAGCCGGTATGATTTACCGTGGCAAATCATGTGCTGTCCAAAGGCGGCAAAGTAAGGGGCGACACCGGTGACGGAATGATACGAGGATCGCAGGGCGCAGGGTGGACGTAGGAACGGATCGCGGCCAATAGGGTGCGGTTCAACCATTCTGATGCGTTGGACTGAGGAGAGTATATGGGCTTCAGTTGGTGTTCAACGCCATACTGCTCGAGTAGGCTCTTAAACTGCCGAGAACGGAACTGTACTCCGTTGTCTGAGTACACGCTCTCTGGAACCCCGAACACATGGAATACCCGGTTCTCTAAGAATTTCACGATGGATGGAGTTGTGAAATTACGGATAAGTTCCACCAGTGGGAGCTTTGAAAGCTGGTCTAGAACGATTATAGCTCCGATATGTCCCATGGAAGACCGAGGATATGGACCGAGTAGATCGATGTATAGACGCTGGAATACGCGTTCTGGGACGTTAAGTTGACCCATAGGAGGTCGAAGAGGCTGGTTGGGAGCTTTGGTGCCTTTACTGGTCTCACAAGCGCTCACGTAGTCTTTGACCTGAGATGCCATTTTAGGCCAAAAGAAGTATTTCTTGAGTCGCCGTAACGTTCGACCGTAACCTCCGTGGGCACTTAAAGGATGGTCATGTGCGCGGAGAATCAGATGTTGTGTCATTTCCTCCGGTACCCAGAGTTTCCAGGACTCTTCTTCCTGCCATGGATTACCAGTGGCGTATTCATTTCGTCTATACACGTAGCCGTCTATTACCTTCAAATCAGGCAGCTGTGATTGTTGGGCTGCTATGGTTTGCCTCAACTCTTTGTAGCTGTCTGATTCGAAATGTGGGCTGTCCAAATCTATTTCGATGGGGTCCTCGTCATTTATTGTCAATTCGGCTCCCTCTGGGGAAAACATCCGTGAGAGAGTGTCGGGTACGATGTTCTGGGTCCCCTTCCGATGTTTGATGGAAAACTTGAACCCTTGCAGTTTAAGAGCCCATCTTGCTAGGCGTCCATTTAAATCTGCCTGGTTCATCAACCATTGTAGTGACGCGTGTCCCGTGATGATCTCGAATTGGTGGCCCTCGATATAAGCTCGGAATTTCTTCACAGCCATTACCGCTGCCAAACATTCTTGCTCGGACACGGTATAGTTTCTTTGGGCCGAATTCAGCTTATTGGACATGAAGGCGATGGGAGCTTCCTCTCCTTCGTCGGTCAATTGCACCAGCACGGCTCCTACTCCATGTTGACTTGCGTCACAATGAATGGAGAAGGGCTTCGTGAAGTCGGGGCTGTGCAAGACCGGAGCTGATGTGAGGGCTTGTTTTAGCTCTTCAAATGCCTTTCGGCTGAGTTCGGTCCAAACGAACTTCCCTTTCCGCAACATGTCTGACAGGGGCGCTGAAACTGTTGCATAATTCCGAACAAACCTTCGGTACCAACCGCACACACCAAGGAAACGTCGTAGCTGCTTCACTGTTTTTGGTAAGGGGAACTCATCAATCGCACGAGTTTTGTCTGGATCCGTTTTGATAGTGCCATGTCCTATGACATGTCCTAGGTATCGGACTTCTTTCATGACAAACTTACTTTTCTGTACGTTGATGGTGAGTCCCGCCTTACTGATGTGCAGGGCTACTTCTTGTAGAAGTAGGAGGTGTTGATCGAACGTTTCCGTGATGAGTAACAGATCATCCAGGTACACGAACACTTGGTGTTTCAGGTGAGGTGGGATGACCTTGTCCATCAACCGAGTCATCGTTTGCGGCGCGTTACACAGGCCAAAGGGCATTGTAACGAACTGATATAATGGTCGTCCAGGCACTGTGAAGGCGGTCTTGTCCCTCGACCCCTCATCGAGTGGAATTTGCCAGAAGGCGTCTTTTAGGTCGAGACTGGTGATATAATTGGCTTTCGGCAGTCTTCCTAGTATTCCATCGATGAGTGGAAGAGGGTACGCGTCCTTGATGGTAACCGCGTTTACCTTACAGAGGCGGACTTTACCTGCCTTCACCACCAAGGTTACCGGTGATGACCAGGCACTTTGGGACTCCTCTATGACCCCCAACTCGAGCATCCTATCCAGCTCCGCATACACCAATTTCTCCATGGCTGGTGAGATGGCGTAGTGTCTCTGTTTAACCTGTTTACTATCGCCAACGTCGATGGCGTGTGGGACTAGGGTGGTGCGCCCAAGGCCTTGGGTAGCGTAAGATGGGAAAGCAGCGATGGATGCTTCCAGGCGTTGCCGTTGGTTAGGCGTCAGGTCATGTCTATCGGGAATAGAAGTGATTTCGTTGACATTTCTGGTTTTTAAAGACAAATCGGTGAATAAATCTGAGGCCAGTCCAAAGTGAAGGACGAAATCGACGCCAAGGTACACATTCTGAGTCAAAGACGGGATAATGTAGAAAGTAATATCTTTCGTCTGACCCCTGAACGTCACGGGTGTGGTTAGTTTACCTCGTATAGGATGTTTGGTGCCATCAGCTGTACTGATTTCAGTGCGCCGGGATTTAATCAAGTTTGGATAGTCTTGGAGCACCTTCGAGCCAAAGCTCGAGGCAAGACAACTGATACTGGCACCCTTGTCGATCAATGCAAACACGGTCTCGCCCAACACTTTAATTGGATGATAAGGTCTGATCTTATTCTCAGCAACCTCCGAGATGTTACAAGAGTTTAAGGTTTGACGGCAGGTGCGCGCTCTCTTGCGGAAATTCCGCCAACGACGGGTTGACCATTTTGTAGTGCGCGGGCGGGAAGTGACTACTTCGGAAGCAAATATTCGCTCTCGAGCCACCCGATATTCCTGCAGTCGGACATGATACGGTTTTAGAGTGCGTATTTGAGGCTGCTGGGGTTCTTTTGGCAGTGACTGCGATGGTGGCTTCAATATTGTCGTTGGCGAGGTCTCCGGAAGAGAGTGAACATCCGCAGTCATAGTGGTCATGGCTGGTGGGTTAACGTCAGGTTTGTAGGGGTGAGCAGCTGGCTGAGGAGCTACTGCGGGGGCTTCGAGTACCGCTGAGGTGGTCGGGTACTCTTTCGGCCGTTTTTTTGCGCGGCACATTCAGGGCAGTCCGGGAAGTAAGTGTCCGGCTTGCCGCAACCGTAGCAGAAAACCTTACGCTCTGCTCGGCATGAAATGAACCGGTGTCCGGTTTGATGGCAATTCCAGCAGGTCGTAAGACTCCCCACTGCTGCTACAGCAAGCTGGTCTTGGTCCAAATCTTCCTCCAGATCCATGGTGGTATAATCTGGGGCCAATTCCGCGATTCCTCGTCGAGGACCCGTCCTAGCTAGTAAGTATGGCCGGTCCCGGAGATCTTTCTCAAACTCTTCTAGGCTACGCACAGTTCTCAGCAGTGCCTCCATACTCTGTGGATCGGAGTTCACGATATGACGACGAATCTCCAGCCTTAGATTGCGCTTTAGCAGGCGCAGTGATTGAGTAGCAGACAACGGCTCTGACAACTGGTCATTCAGCCGAAGGATATCGGCTAAATATTGATGGAAGGACTCGTTGTCCAGTACTAATTCATCCAAGTCTACCGTAGGGTATTCCATGCGGAGTACCTCCTTCAACCGTGACCAGCGTATTGATGGTGGGGCCGAATGTATTCGCCAATATGACTCAAGTGCTGCTCCCCTAAGCAGCATTGGCAAGTATCCTGCGAGCGCCGTGTGGTCTCCTGCTAGCATCTGCTCAATCAGCGACTCCACCCGACTAATGAAGACTTCCACCGTTATGTAATTGGGTTCCCCGCTGAAATGCAGATTCCATCCCTGGATGATGCTGGGGATCTGCGTCGGCTTCAGCCGATACGTAGCGTGTCGATGGATGCGTTGGTCCGGCGGAATCACTGGAGCCTGATTTGGTGGCAGTGCTTGGCTCAATTGGGGCCAGTACACTGGAGCCAACGGATTCATTGCCACACCGGGCCGGATTCGTTCGTGATCGCGCCGCGAGTCTATCGGAAAATCCCACGGATTTGGGTCCGAATCCCACATCGGAGGCGTTCTTGGCCGAGGCGGTACTGGATTCTCCTTCTGGCTTTCCAGCGAGGCTACCCGGGTGGACAGGTCCTGCATGAGCGCCATTAAGTCTTGTAAAACTGTCGCCTCCACAGCCACATGTGTCGTTTTGATTAACGTGAGCACCTGCCTGTTATAGGCCTAATCTCACGGTCACCATTAGACAGCGATTGGTTTAAGCGCCAATCATTCGCTTCCAAGTTCGGTACCAGTTTACATTGAGGAAACTCTCAACTTTGATACTGGTAGATCCGAGACCCAGCTGTATCTGACGCTATAAGGTTAACGCCAACCTTTGTTTGCACCACAAGCCACCACGAAACTCCCCGAAGGGCCGCAACCAATCAGCTGACCATCTTTATGATGGAGGCTCATCAGCAGCCCGTGGTACCTGAATATACCTCCAGGGTTGAGGTTCGCAGCAATGAGTTGATCTTGTTATCGAACAATAACAAAGCCACTATGTTTCGGATCCAGTTTCAATCCTAGTATTTTTACTAAGCGATTCGGGTACCCCGGGAACGCCAGTCCCCCTCGGCTTCACTGGAATTGGAGACGACAACCCAACGATAGCAGTTGCACCCCTTTGAATTACCAGATCAGTTCCGCCCTGGGGGTCCTCCACAGCCACAGTGGGTCTCGCCTCTTCTGCAAGCGGAACTGCTTCGGCTCGGCCCATTAAGTCAGGCTCATCAGCCGCTGTTGGAACCTGCTCCCGCCAGTCCTTTGTTTTGGGCACCGCCCCTTGAGCAACTGGAAGCTCTAGGTGGCTGGAAGGTCGCTCCGCTGAGGTGGCTGGTTGTCGGCATAGAGGGCAAGTCCGGCTGACTAGTAAATGCTGGGTCACGCAGGCTTCATGGAACTCATGTCCGGACGCCAACGTTTGTACGGACGTTCCATCATTTCGTGCTTGCTGGCAGATGACACACAATGCCGTGGGCCCTGCTTCCGAACGCAACCTGCGCTTGTCTGGCGTGCGTTTGGTTGACATCCTAAAAAATTTATATATTTTTTCTCAAATAAGATCTAAACTATAAATATCTATAATTATTGGAAAAATGTGAAGAAATATAATTTAAAATATGTGACTTTCAAGTGGCCGTCAGTGGCGAACTATAAAAGAACGTCACAAAAAAAAACGAAAGGTATGGAAAAGTTTTTCAATTTACGTTATCAAAAACAATATAACCGGTCTTTCCTTTCCGTCCTTCCTCCCAAGTATGGACACCATGGCACAATCCTTCTCTAGCGTTTCAGGGACACTCTCTTGTGGCACCATGAAAATCAGGGTTCAGAAGTGATCCCTCATCCGCAAATTTTCTCAAGTTACAACTTGTCAGCCCAGGGTTGGATTCTAATCCACAAGCAGCGCGTGTCTTGTCATGGATAGTCATGGATTAGCTAATCAGCCAATCACATGAAATCAAAATCCATGTAATTTAAGACCTAGGCACCGCTGGTTTGGGGAGCGGATCAGAATCCTCTGCACAATAGTTGTTGGGATAATAACTCCCGAACACAAAAAGGGACTCTAATATCATTCGGCCTTACTAGGTATACAATGGTGGTAAACCACCAAAGTATAAATCAAAAGCAGGACCAAACGATATTGATGTCCAAAGACAACACACGTCCGGCAGTTATTACTTGCTGGGGCACGATCAGTGCAATTACCCTCGGGAGTTATTTACCCGCCAAAAATACTAACACCTTGTGGGGACACCTAGAGACGATGGACTGTCTCGTGCTCACGACTGATGATACAGCCGGGCATTTCGGGCCCCACGTTGGGCGCCATTTGTAGTGAAATAGGATGTTCAATAAGTCCGTAAAGGACTGCAGCGATGTTCTGCTGCCTCGGCAGAGGAAGGTGTCGTATCTGCCGAGAATGCCCTCGTCTGGAGACGCGTGAATGCGCTGGCAGGCTAGCATTGCGGTGTCGTGGGGCGGGTTCATTTCCCCAGCACGAGGACCCACTACAAAAAATTTCGCATTCACGAATCGGACTACAGCTCAAAAGGCGACCGAAGTCGCAAAAATTGTAGATAACCTCACAGAGGGGAATGAAACTTGTTACTAGAACAAGTGGAACCTGAAAAGAAAGGCGAACTTGGGGTGACCTCGTCATTACCCAACGAAATTCATGGCCCACAAATGAAAGAGGGGCAACCGGTTGGTGGTGGAGCCCCTTCGTACCCACCCAACCGGAATAAATCCATAGATATCTTGTTGAAGTGGCCAGGTATTCCTCTTCTGAGTGGAAAACTCATACAACTTGAATTGTATGAACTTTCCCATCAGAAGGGGAGTACCTCGGTGACCAATTTATGCCAAAGAATTATACAATTTAATTGCATAACTCTATGCCATAAAAAGGCACTCTGCTTGGGCCACTCAACCCAAAAAGTCACCTGAAACAGAAAAAGGGACTAGTAAGTACCCGGTGGCTGGCTCATGGTTTTGGGAGGCAGCCTGCCACCGTACCGAGTCCTATACCCGGTCAGAGTCGGGAGAAAGGAAAGACCATTGGGTACGGTATTAATCCATGTTTTATTTCATAACGAAAAATATATTAAACTAATAATAAACCAGAACTCTAAATTATATAAAAAAATAACAAAAAAAATGCAATCAACTTTTCCTTTTTTTGCTACTATTGGTATCAAAAGTTCTAAATATTTAGTATTCTATTTTTTTACTCTTCAGTTATCCGTTGAAGTCTCATCTACGTTACTTTCACCGAACATCAATCTCAAAGAATATTTCCTTATTGTTTGCATTCATTACATAGCGCCTTAAATAAGTTTGCTATAATGTGCATGTAGTAATTGTAATGAAAACGTAGGAGACAATAAAAATGTTATTTCCTTTCAAACATTTTTTTTTATAACATTGTAAAATTAGCTAAATGATATATAATACAAATAAATTTTATAATAAAAAATATTTTAATAGTATATTTAAATTAAAAGGGTACTCACCTGCATGGTCCGTCGAGCGATCGATGGGTGCAGGTATCCTCTAAATTGCTGGACATGGGACACAAAAAAATTATACTAATCATCAATCTTAAAAGTATTGCCGGAATAATTTAAATCAGGATCGCCCGATACACTTTTCAGGGAAGCTGAAGACGTTCTCGTGGTCGCGGGGTTAATTCTCTCAGTATGAACGACAGGCACGGATAGCGCGAGCTGCACTAGCATAAATACACTTATTTTAGAATTTTCTTTGATGGGTTCAAATCTCCTTGGGTAAGACACTGATCCTCGCTTCTTCACCGATACACTTTTCAGGGGAATCTGAATACATTCTCGTGGTCGCGTGGTTGATTCTCTCAGTATAAATGACAGGCAGGGAAAGCGCGAACTACACTAGCATAAATACACTTATTTTAGTATTTTCAAAATCCCGTCACAGATTATGCCCCGGGTTGGCCAGCACTTCTATCGATTGCAATTTTATATTAGTTTTCTAGTCCTCGGGCATTGGTGTTGTGACGTTGCATGGCAACCTTCCCACAGTTTCTTGAACTGCCTCTGATATAACAAGTGAACTATTTTCATCGTCTACATTTCAAAACGACATATTCGCTTCATTTTACGTCTTCTGAATATTTCATTTGTTTCCAAACATAGCAATTTCACATAATCCACTTTTATCTGTTCTTTGTTTCATATTTGATGCTCACATGACCCCAAGCAACAGACTTAATACAGGACAATACTTTTCTGAGGATATTTAGGTTCGTGTATCTAAATGCGTATCAAGTAAACCAAAGTAACTTAATAATAGCCATTTTTTGTGCTACTAATAATTTCGATGCACCTTATAACGTACTCGGATGTAAAATAAATCGCAATGCGGCTAATTTGCACATCCACTTTTGATTTGACTGTACGTAAACGCGAATGAAATGCATTTATCACCCACTTCTGTCAATTGTGTACACACTTCCACAATTGCTCATTCATTTACAGTTACGGCACTACTTTCAAATTGTGATAATTATTTATCCGTCTGACGTCCTTCACTCTGACTGGGAACATCCGGAATAGTCCTTAATCTTTATTGAGGACTAACGACACAAGCCGGCACAACAGCAAGAACACTTTCACAAATATTACTGGAGTGAACACGTTGGTCATTTCTCAAGTTTAACTGCACAGTACGAGCCCCAATGCGGAGGCTGTCGGAAAACGATATCCGGAAGAAACGAGTTCATGTGACCATACCCGCGGGATCACAGCTTCTCACCCATATTTATTTATCAGACAGGCAATCAGTCACAAAGTAAAGTACCCTCCGCAATATAATCACGATCTCGATTTTTCCAAACGCGTCAATCCGAAAAATTTGTTTAAACTTGCAAGCACAAAAACCTGGTCGTGAGGGGAGTACCGCAAACGAACGGACACCTTTTCACGTGAAATTCAATCCCCTCACTCCGACGCTTTCCCGTTGACCTTTCCGATGCGACCCCTCGACCTCTCAAACTCGACTCCCCCGCTCTGTGTCTGCCACTAAGATTTTGATGAACAGATGTTTCATTATTGCTACTACGCTTGATTTGAGCATTAGATGAAAAATTTTTATTGGTCATCAAATTATTGAGCAATTGAGTTATAATCGGTGAGTTATGTTGCTGATTCCCTATAATACTATTGTTATTACTTACATTTCTAAAATTATGATTGCTGCTGCTGCCACTTCGAACATAATGTGTAGAGTTCAATGCATGAGAAGGTGGTGATAGAGGAGCAGCAGCGACAAATCTTGATTGCCGGCCGGATGAGGTTGCAGCTAGCGACTTTTGTTCGGTAAGTTTTGCATTCAGACGATGAATACTCTCCGGCGTAAGCACATTTATGCGATTACTTGTTTTTGCCGTACTTGTCGAGGAGGACGGCAAGTATTCGGGGCGTTTGTATGGCACAGGTGAATCGTTTGAATTGAAAAAGTTCTGATTGAATATATTAGATGATTTTACTGGCTTCCGATCAGCATGAAATTTCTTTTCAGTTTCCGCACCCGACGCCATCTGTACTGTGTTTGATTGGAACCCTTGACTCGCTTTAAGTTCTGATGTAGGTGAAATTTTTTTGTTTGAATGTAAACGTTTTTTCAGCCGGCGAATCTGGTTGTTCGTGAGTTTTCGATTGCTTCGTATGTCTACCACTAGCGTCCAGATTTTTACCAGCTGGCTTTGAACTATTTGCTGCAAGATTTTCATCCGAATCAGAGCGTTTGAATATGGCAAACGTTTTCATATTCCGTCTTTCAAATATTGGAGTTTCATTAATTCTATACACTTTCGTTGTCGTTATCGCTGGCGGCGATTTATTTGTACTTTGGTTATCATTGTTTTGATTTACATCAAATGGCGCTGAATACTTCCGACTAAACATACTTACTATTGGAGGAGAAGCTGGTTGCGATTGTGAAGATAATTCCGCCTGTGGCTCAACATTAAAATATTTTCGCATTGAGTTCTGCAAATTTGTTATGTTTTGTTTGCTGGCGGCATCCAAACTTTCGAATTTGGATTTGCACAGATTTAATTTTGCACGACTATCGTCCAGAGCTGTGTTGTTTGTTTATTGAACATAAGCATCGCATCCTCAATTGCGGTGGGAACAGTTCTTGTGGTTGCTGCGCTGGCATTTTGAGCCATAGCTCCTCGATTACTACAAAGGCTAAAACGAAGCCTTGGTTCACTAACAGAGTTATATGTGCCTTAAAAGCAAAAGACAGGGAGCATCAGCGCTTCAAACTAACTGGATCTGAAGAGGCCAGATCTGAGTTTTGTAGACTAAGATCCATTGCTAAAGGCGAAATAATGACTGCCATGAAGAACTACTTCAGCAGTTTAGAGACCTCCCTTATGACAAATAATGTCAAACCCTTTTGGTCCTATATCCGATCCTTAAAATCTTCCTCTACTATCCCCTGTAATGTTACATGGAACAATATTGAAGCATCTTCTCCACAGGATATTTCAAACCTATTTGCTCAATTCTTTTCCTCAATATTTTTACCTCATGACACAATATATTCTTCCACCAACTCAAATGAAGCCAGTCCAATCCTTATCGCATCCTACTCTACTAATCCTCTTGAAGCCGAATCCCTTATTAATTTCCTCGATCCTAATGTCAGTCCCGGTCCTGATGGATTGCCAAATATATTTGTGAAATCACTCAGTTCCTCTATATGTTTTCCCTTATCCCTTATTTTCAACCTCAGCCTTAGCTCTGGTATCTTTCCCAATTATTGGAAAGATGCAAACGTTGTTCCAACCTTTAAAAATGGTGATCCGTCTATTGTTTCTAACTATCGTCCCATACCTCTGCTCTCCTGTTTCCCTAAACTGCTTGACCACCTTGTACACAACAGACTTTCAGAATCATTGAGCTCAGTTATAAATCCGCAGCAACATGGCTTCCTGAAAGGCCGTTCCACTTCATCAAACTTAACTGAATTCACAGACTATATCGCAAAAGCTCTGGACAAACTGTACCAAGTGGATGCCATCTTTACTGACTTCTCCAAAGCTTTTGATTCCTTCATGGGAGTTCCACACTGCCAGAATCGGTGGGCGTAAATGCCTTCACCTCTCTAATACAAAAAAAAAAGCTTTTGATTGTGTGAACCATTGTATTCTTTGCCAAAAGCTAGCCATGCTTGGTATCTCCGATTCCCTACTCACCTGGATCTCGTCATATCTTTCCAATCGTTCGTGCCGTGTTGTTCTTAATGGAACAGCTTCCTCTCCTTTTTCCCCATCTTCCGGTGTCCCTCAAGGGTCAATCCTCGGGCCTCTCCTTTTCCTACTGTTTATTAATGATCTCCCCTCTGTAATATCCTCTCCCTGCCTCCTATATGCTGATGATTTCAAAGTGTTTCATATAATTAAGACTCTTGACGATTGTCAGTTTCTCCAAAAGGACCTACTTAATCTGTGTAACTGGTGTTTGTCAAATTCCCTTTGTTTAAATGTTTCAAAATGTTTTAAGATGAGTTTTACTCTCAAAACAGTTACTTTAACGTACAACTACTCCCTTTGTGATGTTATTCTCTCTTCAGTGGACTCATGCAAAGACCTTGGTGTAATTTTTGATATCAAGCTCAAATTCGATATCCGTATCCTTGGTACAACTGCCAGAGCATCGAAGACTTCCGGATTTATTCTGCGACATCTCCATAAATTTGGAAGCATTCCTACGTCTGTTCGTTTATTCGCCTGCCTTGTTCGCCCACTTCTTGAGTACTGTTCAGTTGTGTGGTCTCCTCGACAACAGTATTTAGTGACCTCGCTAGAAACTGTCCAGCAAAAATTCACCAGGGTTTGTTCTATAAATTTAATTTGCCGTATGAATCCTATGATCGTCGGATGTCTATACTTCGTCTTTCTTCTTTGTCGTCACGTAGAAAGTTTTTAGATCAATGTTTCCTATACAAACTGTACCACCATCATATTGCATCTGCTCTTAGCGACGATTTGCACTTCAGGCAGATTGCACGTACTACCCGTTCCAGTAGTCTTCTTGAGGTTCCGTATGCTCGGACAGAACTATAGTTTGACTCATTAATGCCGCGAATCATCAGGAGACATAATGAGCTCAAGCTTGGATCTTTTTCCTCATTTCACTTTGATTTTCAAAATAGATAACGAACTTTGGTAATTACGAATTCCATTTAATTAATAATAATACTGTAATTAAATTTTTTAATTTTAAATTATTATATTCTATTTTCATATTGTTCCTTTGCAAGGAATAACATTTCTACTCAATTTTGCACTTACTTTCTTCAAATTTATTAAGTTATTAAGTCTATTTTGTAATTGGACTTCTTAGTCTGTAAAATGGATCAATAAATAAATAAATAAATACACGAGAATCTCACTAATCCCAAGCAATCAAAATCCGTTAATGGAAAACAAAGAAGAAAAATGAGTTGTAAAAGTTATCACTAATTCACTTATCTGCTTAAACTTTATTGCTCTCTACGCTGCAACGCTCCTAAGCACTTTAATAAATCACATCAGCTGATAAAAACAATCACTGAACTTAAAATTTCAATTTATCTCCAAGAACCGAAAAGTTCTCCTGTCACTCTGCAAGTTGTCAGTTTTGGTAGATGAACCAATTCAAAATGTATTCCAATCAGGGAAAATTTATGCAATCCATCACATATAATCCTGTTTTTATTTCTATCCAGAGTCGTACTATCAACTTCGGTACCAGTCCCATCGAGAAGATTTATCTCATCACTAATGACTTCTAGATTCGATACCTTCACACGAGACTTCTTACGGAATATGCTCTTCACATTCACAAAAACGCCATCTGGGTCCTGTGGACATTCTGGACAATCTTCAGGTGTAATTTCAACAAAGCCAATGAGGGATGGCTGTAGTCCAAAAATCGCCGATAAATACTGTTGACGCGTGTGAGAAGACTTTTCAATCTTTTCAACCTTGCAATGGTTGTTGTTTCATATCCTTCCATATTGTTTCGATTTACAAGTATATATAATCTATATGTTATTACCATCAGCAAAATCAATGTATAAGTATAAATATATAAATAAATGTAAACTTACTCTTGGTTTGTAAAGTTCTTTGATTATTCATACTACCTTGAAATAACTATTTTGTATAAGAATAATAAAGTAATTTAGCCATTTGTGGGTTTGCAAAGTATAATATTGAAATTCGCATGTATACGTATTTTCCATAACTAATAGATTTAATTTTGGAGAAAATGTTGTGTATTTTACCGTGACATCAGTAAAATTGTGTTACTAAACTGATAAATGTGCATACAAAAAATCCGGCATTCGTGGGATAATTTGATGATTACAATAACACCTTTTTCTTTTGGTATCTTTTGAATATCCTAGTTATTAGGAGAAGTTGATTGACAAGCGTCATTATGTCTTAGTCAAAAAGAATACTAGGAAGATTGCTATGTATGTATGATTTGAAATTGACTTGAACTTGCAATATAACATTAAAATGCATTTATCTTACTCAAACTATATGTTGATATACGATATCTCTAATTTTTTTCTACCAAAAAAAAACCAATTTTGAAATGTCTTAAAGAAGAGTGATTGCTCGTAACCATAGTCAAAGACTACGTATAAAATGTCCTATAACTTGAAAAATCAAATATCTAAATTTCATTGAAAATATTCTTGGGTGCTTGAAGTTAATTTGAATTCTTTAGTATTCAAATACTCTACTCAAATCATGCATGTAAACTCAGTAAAAAATATGCCTATTTGTAAATTGTAGAAATCTAGATCTTCATAGTTAGTATACAATTTGAAAATAATTGAATATGCCAATTCTTCCTCATGACCAGCTAGAGTTTTCAATATGAATGTGCCACCAAAATATGTTTACCCGCAAGATTGAATCTTTAATTACTTTATGCAGGAATATAGCGTTTGCTGATGATCTGATCATCTATACAGCAGACCGAAAAGCTACAATAGTTCAGAGAAATCTCCAAAAAATGTTCAATGGTGTGCAGCTGTACACTGACAGTTGGCGAATGAAAATAAATGCGCAAAAGTGTGAAAAAAAAATTATCCAGTGTACTTACAGCTTTAAATGCATTTAATTGTGTAGTTGAGTTCTCTAATGTGAAAGAAGATTCCTGGGCTACTAAGTGACGCGGTGAGTTACTTTTGACTTCGTTTCTTATGTCCCATATTTCATGTGGATTGTCAGCCGCTGCATCCAGTCTTTTGGAATAGTACAAAGCTTTCGCTTCTTTCACAGCGCACTTGGACAATTTGTTTGCTTTGTTATACATGAACTTTAGTGACTGATCGTTCATATTCCGTTTGTAGTCGATATATGCCTTTCGCTTGTTCTTGCTCGCCCTAATCACTTTTGAGTAATCCATGAATCCTGACGACATCTAATTTTTTTCTCTTTAGTCGCGTTGTCTTTAGCTTCTGCTATAATCTTTGAAAGTTCCATTAGGTTTGTAGGTCTCCGTTGTTCTAATAATCGTTGGATGTAAGATCTGAAGAGCTCCTTGTTCAAGTATCGGAAAGTTTTGTAAGCAGGCCTCTGTTTATGGGCGCTTATGCCTTGAATGTTTATTTTTAAAACACGATGATCTAGATCTGGCCAATCCTCATATATGAAATTAATTTTTCCCGCAGTTGGCTTATCGTTTGTAACTATGTGTTGAGACAAGTATTTGAAACAGGACGTGTAATTGTTTCTTGGTTCACGATAATAGCACCATTTGTATCCAGAGTATCTTTATATAGCCTTGATTCTGAGGAATCAGTTACTATATCGATGTTTGTGTCAGCTATTGTAAGTAGATTTTTTCTGAGGAATAAAGGTTGTCTAGTACCAAGCATAGATCTTGCGCATTCAGACGGTTGAGGTTGTAGAAAGTACCAATTTTAATTTTTTTCCTTCGTAGTTTATTTCGATTATTATAATGCAGTATTTATCAGGTGTGACGCATTTAATAATGAAGTTTATTGTATTTTTTACATAAATAGCTGTGCCACCGCCTCTTCCAGGTCTACAGGAGAATACCGAATTATAGCCTCCGATATTAAAATACTTTGCTTCTTCTGGGTAAATCCATACTTCATTTAGAACAATCACATCTGTCACGGGATTTTGCTGCAGATAAATCTGAATATCACTCAGTTTGTTCCGTAGGCTTCTTATATTAGCATATAAGATCATTACATTGTAGTCTTCCTTTACGAAGTAGGACCCGTAATCGATGTTTATATACCTATTTACCAGTCTTTATACATTCACCTGAAGAATGTGCAACCACTTTCCATTTTTTGTACCTCTGGCGCGAAATAATTCCATTGTCTCGCTTTCCCCAATATTGGGGTTCAAGGACAGCATTTCATCTCTTAATTCCTCACCAGAAAATTGCTTCTCTAGACCATTGATGATCAGCCTGGGCTGACGTGATTTTGTCTCCATGACTTCATATTCGTCTTGTAGATTATCTTTTGTAATTTTGAAGAGCGACGTCATATTGTTACTCGTATTTGTGGTCGATTTTATAATAGCACCACCATTACGGATAGGCCGGAACAGTTGGAGGGGAATCTTACATTTAGATGGCTTAATCTTCGACTTAAAATCGGGTAGCGTTTTTTCCGAGCATTAATGTTTTTTAGCCTGAATTATAATCCCTTTTGTGATGTTGCATGTGCACGCCGTTCAGTTTGAAAAGTAGAAATACTTTTTGTGATGTCCGCATAAGAAGTTTAAAAATTAAAGCGTCCGTTTCTTTCATTTGATGAAAGAGGTGATCTTCTTTCGATTTCTGGTGTTGGTTCTTACAAGAGGGACACATCCACAGAACATCCTTTGAGATGTCCATAATTTTTTGGGATCGCTCCTCACTCATCTTAATGCACTTTAAGTGAAACCACTTATTACAAATTCCATCACAGTCCATTCCTCGATGATTATCCTCCCCTGGCTTTCTGCATTTTCCACAGTTAGACTCAGTTGCAGGTCTTGGCATATTTGTTTATTTTTTATTATTTAGTTTTTTTGTGTATTAATCGATTTTATTTTGAATTTTATTTTTATTTTGATTAAAGGATAAAAATTTTTCGATAAAAAATATATTATAAGAAAATACTCGTATTATATGTAACTTATAAGAAGAAAAAAAAACGAGATTATTTGTAGAGTTAAAATTTTTTTTTATATCACAATGCCACAAAGAACTTTTGCTACCAGAGAAACAAATATTTTATCCTAAGAAAATATTTTGTAAATATTAATAAATGTATCTAAATCAGTCTTTTTGTTACACAAACATTATGATTGCGATTGATGAAACTCTCGTGTTCGTGGTCTTCCTACTGCATAGTCGTGGTCGCTTTCAGTCCTATTTCTTTGCCTAATTTTTCGATCATTCTGTGTTCCAACTTCTATAAAGCTGTCTAGGCGATTGATCCATTAACCCAGCATCGATTCTTTTCCCAGTGATCAGCCTGTGTTCGTTTCATTCGCTACTTTTTGCCGTCATTAATCTTCTAAAAAGTGCTTTGTGTTGGATTTATAGATCTAGTGGGTGAAAATATTGTTATTTGGCAATGTTCAGTGACGCAATTTCCCTCAGTGATTCGATGACAAGAACCTCATTATCCCTGACTATTGTTGACACAAACCAAGTTTGAATACAATAATCTAAGTGTGGTGAATTTTTAATCATTCCCTCTGCAGATTGTAGCGCCATCACTCTGTCAGTAGCTATATTTGCATACCAGTCCATCATCTTTTTTGCCTCTGCTAAGTTCATCAAAAACTTAAACCAAGTGCATGATTTGGTGCCTGAGCTAACGACAATAATTTTCATTTAAATCAAACGTAAGTCGGTTTTATTTAAATTTAGTATAAAATGACAACTTGTACTGCCTCGTCATGCATGGACAAGGCAAATAAAACGCCTCTAGTGTATTGTTCGGGCTCCTGTGGCTTGCACTTCCATACAAAGTGTGTGAATTTGACAAGTTCCGTGTGCGAATACATTTTGAAACGGAGCTCTGGAGTACACTGGTTCTGTGAAGCTTGAAGAAGGTGCGCTTTATCTGTTCATGTGACTTATCTGCAAAGTGTGAAGCGCACTGTAGATACTTTGGCAAATGAATTCAAGAAGCTGCAGCAGAAATTTGACAATTCAAAAAGTATAATCAATGAACTACTAGTAGCGGCCACAAACCAGACGCCAACTTCGTCTACAACGAAAGATGAACAATCGGATTCTCATGTGGCTTCACCAAAAATAACAACGCGTAGTATGGTTTCGCAGTTGGAGCAGCTTGGCCCTCAGACTTGTTTAACGCCTTCTGGTCCTATGAATTCAACCACTTTTGGCGTTGTGGATCCAGCACCTCTCCCACAACCTGACGAGCAAGTTTCAAATCCCATGCGTGATTGCATTGAATGTGAAACATCATTGCACCATCAAAGGCCCCATGATCTGCAGGCGCCTGACATATGTAAAGTGAAGCCGCCGATCCAGATTTTTGCTTCCCGCATTGCATATGATACCTTGCAAGAGCAACTTAAAGCATACGTTGAGTTTAAGCTCAATAAACTGAATAAGCATGGTGTTATTAGCTGCATTAAACTTACGAAGGAGGAGTGCGCGTCAATTGCTCAGAGCGATTTTTGGCAACCTGGGACTTTGGTGAAAAATTACACGCCTCTCAGAAAGAACTTTCGTGCAGCAGAGCAACGTCTCACCAACAACTAAACCTGTTAGAAACTCTACATATCAATCTATTACCATGTACTATCAAAACGTCAGGGGCTTAAGAAGCAAGCTCGAGGACTTATCACTTTCCTGCCAACTAGCAAATGACTCTGTCATTTGTTTAACTGAAACATAGCTGAATGGAAATATTTCCAATTCAGAATTTCTGCCTGACCATATAGTCTACCGGTGTGATCGTGACCCTGGTGAAACAAATAAATCGGATGGTGGTGGGGTTTTAATTGCTGTTTGTAACTCCTTTGTAAGCTAACTATGTGCTGACTTCTGTTTTGCTCGTGCTGTTGAATGTGTAATTGTGAAAATTTCCCTTCCGCATAATACATCCTTATTAATGTGTACAGTGTACATTCCCGGCAATTCTCCTTTAGTTGTGTATGAATCCTTCTTTGATGAACTTTCCTCCTATCTTCTGGTTCGTCACCCTCATTCAAAAATCGTAGTTTGTGGGGATTTCAATCTACCCTCCGTTGAATGGGACACTCACACAATTCCTTCTATTTCCTCTACAAATAATATATCTTTGCTGCTTTCCTCTTTTCTTTCCCTCTGTTCTTGTTCACAATTTAACCATATCCGTAACCCTAATGGCCGTCTACTTGACCTTGTCCTTTCAAATGTCCGAGCTCATTGTATCTCTGTCTCTCATGCCTTGTTTCCTTATATAAGGCCAGACCTTCATCATCCACCTTTGTCTCTAGATCTAGCGATTGAAACCTTCCAACCTCCGAGATATGCCACTGCCTTTCGGTTCAACTTTTTCAGTGCTTTTTATGAGGCGATTAAAACTAATATGGACTCTATCGGCTGGTGTGCCTTTTTCTCTGGTCTTGACTGCGATAGTGCCATAGGTGAATTCTACGAATACCTCAATAATTTGATTAACGAATATAATCCTCCGCAATCTTCTCGTAAGGCTGAAACGAAGCCTTGGTTCACTAACAGAGTTATATGTGCCTTAAAAGCAAAAGACAGGGAGCATCAGCGCTTCAAACTAACTGGATCTGAAGAAGCCAGATCTGAGTTTTGTAGACTAAGATCCATTGCTAAAGGCGAAATAATGACTGCCATGAAGAACTACTTCAGCAGTTTAGAGACCTCCCTTATGACAAATAATGTCAAACCCTTTTGGTCCTATATCCGATCCTTAAAATCTTCCTCTACTATCCCCTGTAATGTTACATGGAACAATATTGAAGCATCTTCTCCACAGGATATTTCAAACCTATTTGCTCAATTCTTTTCCTCAATATTTTTACCTCATGACACAATATATTCTTCCACCAACTCAAATGAAGCCAGTCCAATCCTTATCGCATCCTACTCTACTAATCCTCTTGAAGCCGAATCCCTTATTAATTTCCTCGATCCTAATGTCAGTCCCGGTCCTGATGGATTGCCAAATATATTTGTGAAATCACTCAGTTCCTCTATATGTTTTCCCTTATCCCTTATTTTCAACCTCAGCCTTAGCTCTGGTATCTTTCCCAATTATTGGAAAGATGCAAACGTTGTTCCAACCTTTAAAAATGGTGATCCGTCTATTGTTTCTAACTATCGTCCCATACCTCTGCTCTCCTGTTTCCCTAAACTGCTTGAACGCCTTGTACACAACAGACTTTCAGAATCATTGAGCTCACTTATAAATCCGCAGCAACATGGCTTCCTGAAAGGCCGTTCCACTTCATCAAACTTAGCTGAATTCACAGACTATATCGCAAAAGCTCTGGACAAACAGTACCAAATGGATGCCATCTTTACTGACTTCTCCAAAGCTTTTGATTGTGTGAACCATTGTATTCTTTGCCAAAAGCTAGCCATGCTTGGTATCTCCGATTTCCTGCTCACCTGGATCTCGTCATGTCTTTCCAATCGTTCGTGCCGTGTTGTTCTTAATGGAACAGCTTCCTCTCCTTTGTCCCCATCTTCCGGTGTCCCTCAAGGGTCAATCCTCGGGCCTCTCCTTTTCCTACTGTTTATTAATGATCTCCCCTCTGTAATATTCTCTCCCTGCCTCCTATATGCTGATGATTTCAAAGTGTTTCGTATAATTAAGACTCTTGACGATTGTCAGTTTCTCCAAAAGGACCTACTTAATCTGTGTAACTGGTGTTTGTCAAATTCCCTTTATTTAAATGTTTCAAAATGTTTTAACAGTTACTTTAACGTACAACTACTCCCTTTGTGATGTTATTCTCTCTTCAGTGGACTCATGCAAAGACCTTGGTGTAATTTTTGATACCAAGCTCAAATTCGATATCCATATCCTTAGTATAACTGCCAGTGCATCGAAGACTTCTGGATTTATTCTGCGACATCTCCATAAATTTGGAAGCATTCCTACGTCTGTTAGTTTATTCGCCTGCCTTGTTTGCCCACTTCTTGAGTACTGTTCAGTTGTGTGGTCTCCTCGACAACAGTATTTAGTGACCTCACTAGAAACTGTCCAGCAAAAATTCACCAGGGTTTGTTCTATAAATTTAATTTGCCGTATGAATCCTATGATCGTCGATTGTCAATACTTCGTCTTCCCTCTTTGTCGCCACGTAGAAAGTTTTTAGATCAATGTTTCCTATACAAACTGTACCACCATCATATTGCATCCGCTCTTAGCGACGATTTGCACTTCAGGCAGATTGCACGTACTACCCGCTCCAGTAGTCTTCTTGAGGTTCCGTATGCTCGGACAGAACTATAGTTTCACTCATTAATGCCGCGAATCATCAGGAGACATAATGAGCTCGAGCTTGGATCTTTTTCCTCATCTTACTTTGATTTTCAAAATAGATAACGAACTTTGGTAATTACGAAAGTTTCAATATGAAGATATCGACTCTTGTCACTTGAGCAGTTTGATAAATTCTTCTATTCGATATATAATGCTTCCAATCCGTCTCAGGCTTCCTGTACTAACCAGTACATGCACGAAGACATTTCCTTTCGAAAACTCTTAATTTTTCCAAAGTACTAGCACTCTTGTTGTACCAGATCTGATATCCATATGTCAAAACTGGTCTAACCAGGATCTTGTAACAGATAATTTTGACCTTTTGATCAATGTATCTGGAACGGAAGAGTCTTCGTAGGGTCATGACTACTTTTAGTGCCTTACTGAGCATGATTTTGACATGTTCAGTATAGTACAGACACTGGTCCAGGTGAACACCTAGGTATCGAACACAGGATTTATGTGGAACCCGTTCTGAACTACCCTCGCCAGCCATGATGTGGAAATCCTTCCCCCTGCAGCGTTGTCCGAAACAAGATTGTTTGACACTTTTGCGCATTTATTTTCATTCGCCAATTGTCAGTGTACAGCTGCACATCATTGAAAATTTTTTGAAGATTGCTCTGAACTATTGTAGCTTTTCGGTCTGCCGTATGAATAATCAGATCATCAGTAAACGCTACCAATGATCGCGTTGGCAAGACGTTAAAATTAAAGCCGTTCAATAGCTTGCGAATGAATATTGAGAAAAACAGAGGCGCAGTAACTGTTCCCTGCTGTAGACCATTCAAGACCTTGAATGCGTGCATTGTTGTTAGTTTTCTATCAGCTACATTAAATGATTTCCCGCATAACATATTGCGCATCATGGCGACAAGGTGTCTGGGGAACCTGTCCTGAAGGAGTTTAAAAACTAGTCCATCTAACCACACCGTATCGAAGGCTTTCTTCATATTAATGGGACACGTTTCCTGATATTAGGTAGCAAGCTGATTGGGCGATAGCTTTTAGGACTCTATTCTTTTCCTTTCTTCAAGATCGGAAATACCTTAGCCTTTTTCCACTCATGTAGGAAATATGTGTTGCCAACATCTTGTTGAACAATATGCAATAATTTCTAATAGCAACCTCAGGCAAATTTCGGAGAGCTACATTTGGAACACCATCAGTATCACATGATTTCTTGCTGTTTATCCTGCCAATATGAAGCACAAGTCTTCATAGCTGACAAAATAATTAATAAGATTCAAGCTCGGTATGAGGTCAGATGTTAATGTTTTATTGAAATGAAGAATTGATTGGCCGTTCAGGCTTGATTTGAAGTCGGAAACTTTGCTTCAACGACCTCTGAAAATATTTGATTCCCTGTCTCAGAGTGTTTTTTTTGTACCTCCATTCCCCACCACTCTCACCATCACACTTTCTTCATCGCACAACGCTCGTGCGATCTGCACTTCACATTTCATCGCTTCTTCTAGTGTGACACCCAGGCAATGTTAATAACATCGGTATAAGGGTGCACACAAAAATATGTGAAGTCATTCTATTAATCTTTTCTTGTCCAATTCGTGATCAGCTCTCAGAGATAAAAAAAATTATAAATTTGACACAGTAAAAAAAAACTCTGAGTTATCAAATAGCTGTGTCTTCAAGCATCTCGACGATAGGGTTTCAAAAATGCCCTAAGATGCTATGTGCCCTAAGATGCTATGTTGAACTTTACTGGACTGAATTTCAAACGTTATTAATTAAATATTCTTTAAGCATTTTCTTAAAGACTATAAGTGAGTTTGCCTTCTTAACTGAATCAGGAAGATTGTTGTATATTCGCAGCGCTTCATTTGAAGCATCGTTCTTCAGACGGTCCGTTCTTGCAAAAGGTATTACGAATTGATTTGCATTTCTAGCATTGTACTGATTCTTTTACGATACTTTCATATATTGAACTTGTGATGACGATTTTGATTGTAAACATTTGAAGATAAACTTGGCTTTCTCCATTTCAATGATTTGAGGAAAGGTGAATGCTTTCGCTAATTGGTACACTAATCTGGTTTGATGGAGCATCGGAAGATTTAGAATGCTTTTATACGCTTTGGTGAGCATTCTAGAGATGATATTAAGATGCTGCTTTGCTGACTGGCTCCAAATTACTATTCCATAATGTAGTTTCTACAGTACGAATGCATTTAGGATCGTCTGCTTGATGTTTTTTGGAAAACCTTCATATCTTCTAAGTAGTCCGACAATAGGAGCTAATTTTCTCCTTAAGTTATTAATGTGTGATAACCATGTTAGTTCATGGTCAATGATAAGTCCAAGATACTTGATCTCCGTTACTCTTTCTAGTTTTTCGTCATTAGTTTTTATGTCCACGTCAATGTCACCTTTATTTTTTTGCTTGGAAATGACGAAATTTGTTTTTGAAGTATTCAGTGCTAGTTTAGTATCAATCAGTTACGAATGATATGTTTTTAGATCCTCATTAATGGTGTTTTCGAGGTAATCTCTTTCGTGTCTGGAGTAAAGTAGTACTGGTTCATCTGCATATAGTGCATAATGTCCTTTAAGTCCACATGTATTTAAATTATTAGTGTATAACAAGAATAAGGTTGGGCCAAGTATCGAGCCTTGTGGAATGCCCGATTTCAAAGGAGCAGCGTCGTTCAAAACTTTATTGACTGCTGTTCTCTGCGATCTGCCTTTCAAGTAATTTCTAAATAGCTGATATCCATTGCCTTGAATACCATATAATTCCATTTTACGAAGTAGAAGATCATGATCCACCGTATCAAAAGCTTTTTTCAGATCCACAAAAATCGCAGCAACATAATCTCCTTTATCCAGGCCTGTATTGATGAAATGCGTGACTGAAAGGAGGGCATCAAAAGTTCCTCTATTTTTCTGGAATCCAAATTGTTGTAAATTTAAAATTGACTTTTCCGAAATGAATGTTAGGCGGTTATTTATTGGTTTTTTTGTTAAAAGGGCGATCGGGTGATAGTTGTTTGGATCCATTTGGTCTCCTCCCTTGAAAATTGGGACTATTTGAGCTAGTTTCCCTTCCTCTGGAAACGTTCCTTTCCTAATGTGCGCATTAAGGTAAGTTGCAATATAATCAGCTATCAGTTCTTTAGTGAGTTTTATTTCATCCATGGTTATGTTGTCAATCCTGTTTTTTTGTTCATTCCCTCAATGATGTTTGTAACTTCAGATTTGTTTGTTGGATGCATATCAAATGCGGATATTGGCAAAGTAATTGTGAGACTAAAATATCTTGTTGTGTTTGTCCGGATTTCATTGGCAATCTTTTCACCAATCGTCGAAAAAAAATTATTGAGTCTACTTGCAGCTTTAAATGCATTTAATTGTGTAGTTGAGTTCTCCAATCTGAAAGAAGATTCCTGGGCTACTGAGTGACGCGGTGAGTTACTTTTGACTTCGTTTATTATGTCCCATATTTCATGTGGATTGTCAGCCACTGCATCCAGTCTTTTGGAATAATACAAAGCTTTCGCTTCTTTCACAGCGCACTTGGACAATTTGTTTGCTTTGTCATACATGAACTTAAGTGACTGATCGTTCATATTCCGTTTGTAGTCCATATATGCCTTCCGCTTGTTCTTGCTCGCCTCAATCACTTTTTGAGTAATCCATGAATGCTGACAACATCTAATTTTCTTGTCTTTTGTCGCGTTGCCTTTAGCTTCTGCTATAATCTTTGAAAGTTCCATTAGATTTGTAGGTCTCCGTTGTTCTAATAATCGTTGGATGTAAGATCTGAAGAGCTCCTTGTTCAAGTATCGGAAAGTTTTGTAAGCAGGCCTCTGTTTATGAGCGCTTATGCCTTGAATGTTTATTTTTAAAACACGATGATCTAGATCTGGCCAATCCTCATACATGAAATTAATTTTTTCCGCAGTTGGCTTATCGTTTGTAACTATGTGTTGAGGCAAGTATTTGAAACAGGACGTGTAATTGTTTCTTGGTTCACGATAATAGCACCATTTGTATCCAGAGTATCTTTATATAGCCTTGATTCTGAGGAATCAGTTACTATATCGATGTTTGTGTCAGCTATTGTAAGTAGATTTTTTCTGAGGAATAAAGGTTGTCTAGTACGAGCATAGATCTTGCGCATTCAGAAAATTGCTTCTGAAGACAATTGATGACTAGCCTGGGCTAACGTGATTTTATCTGCGTGACTTCATATTCGTCTTGTAGATTATCTTTTGTAATTTTGAAGAGCGATGTCGTATTGTTATTTGTGGTCGATTTTATAATAGCACCACCATTACGGATAGGCCGGAACAGTTGGAGGCGAATCTTACATTTAGATGGCTTATCTTCGGCTTAAAATCGGATAGCGTTTTTTCCGAGGACGAATGTTTTTTGGGCTGAATTACAATCCCTTTTTGTAATTTTGAATGTGCACGCCGTTCAGTTTGAAAAGTAGAAATACTTTTCGTGATGTCCGCATAAGAAGGGTTTCACGCGGCTGCATTTTTATCGATTAAAGCGTTTACAGTTGTCTTTAGTTCAACTATATCGTTTTCCATTTCTTTCATTTGATGAAAGAGGCGATCTTCTTTCGATTCCTGGTGTTGGTTCTTACAAGAGAGACACATCCACATAACATCCTCGGAGATGTCCATAATTTTTTGATATCGCTCCTCACTCATCTTAATGCACTTTAAGTGAAACCACTTATTACAAATTCCATCACAGCCCATTCCTCGATGATTATCCTCCCCTGGCTTTCTGCATTTTCCACAGTTAGACTCAGTTGCAGGTGTTGGCATATTTGTTTATTTTTTATTATTTAGTTTGTTTGTGTATTAATCGATTTTATTTGGAACTTATTTTTATTTTGATTAAAGGATAAAAATTTTTCGATAAAAAATATATTATAAGAAAATATTATAAGAAGAAAAAATAACGAGATTATTTTTAGAGTTAAATTTTTTTTATATAACTTAATCCCGCAAAGAACTTTTGCTACTAGAGAAACAAATATTTTATCTTAAGAAAATATTTTGTAAATATTAAAAAATGTATCTAAATCAGTCTTTTTGTTACACAAAAAATTATGATTGCGATTGATGAAACTCTCGCTACTCGAGAATTTCACTCATCCTAAACAATCAAGATCCGTTAATGAAAAACAAAGGAGAAAAATAAATTGTAAAAGTTATCACTAATTCACTTATCTGCTTAAACTTTATAGCTCTCTACGCTGCAACGCTCCTAAGCACTTTAATAAATCACATCAGCTGATAAAAAACAATCACTGAACTGAAAATTTCAATTTATCTACAAGATCCGAAAAGTTTTCCTGTCACTCTGCAAGTTATCAGTTTTGGTAGATGAAGCAATTCAAAATGTATTCCAATCAGGGCAAATTTATGCAATCCATCACATATAATCCTGTTTTTATTTCTATCCAGAGTCGTACTATCACCAGTCCTATCGAGAAGATTTATCTCATAACTAATGACTTCTAGATTCGATACCTTCACACGAGACTTCTTACGGAATATGCTTTTCACATTCACAAAAGCGCCATCTGGGTCCTGTAGACATTCCGGACATTCTTCAGGTGTAATTTCAACAAAGCTAATGAGGGATGGCTGTAGTCCAAAAATCGCCGATAAATACTGTTGACGCGTGTGAGAAGACTTTTCAATCTTTTCAACCTTGCAATGGGTGTTGTTTCATATCCTTCCATATAGTTTCGATTTACAAGTATATATAATCTATATGTAATTACCATCAGCAAAATCAATGTATAAGTATAAATAAATGTAAACTAACTCTTGGTTTGTAAAGTTCTTTGATTATTCATACTACCCTGAAATAACTATTTTGTATAAGAATAAAGTAATTTAGCCATTTGTGGGTTTGCAAAGTATAAATTACGGCGCAGGGGGTCGGATCCCCAGTACCGGCGGCAGAGGGTAGTGAGCGAGCAGGCTCCCAGCCGTCGTCATCCAGCGACTGCAATGTTATGGAAGTGGTGAACTTGGCTTCTGTAACAGATATAACTACAAGCAAACAGGACGCTAGCACGGAGAACCCTTTCAGGCAAAAACCGCTGTTGGCAAGAACACCGATAAAGCAAGTCACCGAGGGGGGGGGAGGCAGCAAACCCCAGAAACACTGTCAAAGTCAACATCACAGGTTAAATCATCGGAGACAGACCACAGATGGAATAACGAACGAAAGAAGGCAGAGTGCGTTGTGCAACCTGGCATCATTGCGGCCTTTGGGCGCAGTAGAAGGACTATGCGCACCCCGGAGCGTCCAGTGCAAGACGTACACAATCCGGATCAAGCTGCGACACCAACAGAGGCCAGTGTAAGACTGGGGGAGGGAGAAGTTTTGCCGTTGGCCGACGCCACTTCAAACGCGACCCAAGCGGTAGAAGCAAAAGACCTAGGAAACGGGGGCCTCTCCCGAGAGGTGGCACCAAATAACACAATCACCCTTGACCGCGCCGAAGAGGAGCGGCTTACTCGGAAAGCGGGGACTATCGTCAAACAACTGAGGGCTGCCTGCGAAGTGCAGAAAAACATAGGCAAGAGCGTCAAGAATGGCATTCTTGAACTGGAGGAGCTTTTTGACCGCATAACGCACTACAGGCGGAGGTGGCTTGCAACCGAAAAGCACCAAAAAGACACGCTCTCCCTCGAGGCATCAGTGGGTCCTAGCAGCAGCAAAAGAATGGCCGGTAGCCCAATTGAAGGTGACCGTGAGAAAAGGAGGAAGGACGAGACCATAAATGAAGTTGACACTCCAGGCGAGGAGTTTCATGTGGTGCGAAACAAGGCAGCGAAAAAAGCGGCCAAAAAGCTACTCCTAGAAAAAACAGACAAAGAGCTCAACCACGAAAAGAACAAAGAACCCCCCGATATACCACAGAAAACAAAAAGCGAGCCGCGGCGCAAACCCTTGCGAGAGGCACTGCTTATTAAACCCACTAAGGGCCGAACCTACGCAGATGTCCTCCGTGAAATTAAAGGAGTGGTCAAGCCAGACGACACGAAAACTGCCATCAAAGCAGTTCGACCAACCCGTACCGGTGGCCTGCTGGTGGAATTCGGGCCAGAGGCCACAAACAAAGATGCATTCCGTGACGCGGTTCAAAAGGTTCTTGGAGATGCGGCAACGGTTGCCTCGCTCGAACCAATGGCCACCCTGGAAATCAGGGACCTCAACTGCGTCACGGACAAAGCTGAAGTAGAGGATGCCATCAGGAGGGAGTTCCCCAGCTTAAGTGAAGTCAAGGCAAGATTGACACGTGAAAACACAAGGGGGCAACGCACGGCTATTGTCGAACTAGCTGATAAAGACGCCCAGCAAATCCTGGCGAAGGGCAAAATTAAGATAGGTTGGGTGATCTGCAGGATACGGAGAAGAGCGATCCCTATCCGCTGCTTCAGATGCTTCGAATACGGACACACCGCTTATGGCTGTAGGGGACCCGACAGGAGATCTCTGTGCTACAAATGTGGTGAAACGGGGCACAAAAGGAAGGAGTACACGAACGAGGCAAAATGCATTCTTTGCAAGGATGCTAAGCTAGCACCCGGCGACCTCAAACATGAGCCGGGGACAGGGAGATGCTGGGTTTTCAAGGAGGCCCTAACTAAAGCCAAATCGATACTCAAATGATCCGTATCCTGCAGGTCAATTTGCCCCAAAGCACAAACGCCCAGGACCTTTTTGAGCAGTTTGCGAGGGATAAGAAAGCTGACCTCCTGTTGCTGAGCGAGCAACATCATAACAAGGACTCGCAAGCGTGGTACCCTGACAAATCTGGTACCTCGGCCATCTGGGTTCGAGACAGCACCCGCCTTCACGTGCAGGGCCATGGACGCGGGGATGGTTTTGTGTGGGTGCAGTGTTCAGGGATAACATATTTCAGTGTTTATCTGACGCCTAACGAGGCAATGCGATCTTTTCGAACCAAACTCGATGCCCTGGAGGACGCTGTCTCGAACACAGAGGGCCACATGCTGGTCGGGGGAGACTTCAACGCTAGAGCCATTGGATGGGGTATGCCACAATCCGACCCAAGGGGAAAGCAAATCTTGGACATGGCGGCCAGAACAGCGCTTTTTGTCCTAAATACTGGTAACACCCCTACTTTCCGCCGATGGGGTTGCGTAGGAACCATACCCGATGTGACACTCGCTTCGGAGTCCCTGGTACCTAGAGTACACAGCTGGCGAGTACTAGAGGACTACTCGGCTAGTGATCACCAGTATATAGCCGTTGAGATTCACGACAGTGCCACTCTGCGTGCATATGCCCAAACTTCAATCCTCGGATGGAGGACTGGGAGGATGGACGTTGAGAGGTTCGCTGACGCGCTTACGGCAGGCGCACCGTTGCTGGGAGCTCCGCCAGGGAGTCGAGGGCCTACAGCCAAGGACTTGGTGAACTCAACTATGAGTACCATCATAGCTGCTTGCGAGTCTTCCATGCCCCGCCGAAGACCCCGACATGGTAAGCCTCCAGTATACTGGTGGTCAAACGAGATCGCCGAACAAAGAAGCGAGTGTCACAAACTTCGGCGAGAGGCCCAGCGGGCGCGAACACGGGAGGAGGCAGACACTAGGCTAGCAGCATACAGGTCCAACAGGAAATATCTTCCCGCAGGGGGAATGCCGGTCGACAAGAGCTCTCTTGGAGGCTAGCATTCTTTGGGGAGTTCCGCCCCCACGTACCCGTGGAAACTCCGCAGGGGGAATGCCGGTCGACAAGACCACTCTTGGAGGCCAGCATTCTTTGGGGAGTTCCGCCCCCACGTACCCGAGGAAATTCCCGCAGGGAGAAAGCCGGTCGACAAGAACATTCTTGGAGGCTAGCATTCTTTGGGGAGTGCCGCCCCCACGGACCCGAGGATATGGGGGGTGCCGTCAGGTTCCCTCTTATTGTATCTGGATTACGCTTTGGACAACGAACTGGAATTGACGCTTTGGGCTGGCGGATGTGATGGTTTGGACCTAGTTGCTTTGCACAGTAGCGCCGAGGTGAAACTTGTGTGTGAACGGCTCCAATTCAACTATCATACCGTCTCCGTCCCGGTAAAACCTTGGCAGGCCTCGGAGTACGTTCGAAGTTCGCACCATTGGGTTGGTGGTGTAGGTTCGGTTGAGACGGACTCCCGATTAGCGCTGGTCTGGCTCTGAGCACTTGTCCCCATAAGGGCTTGTGCCAACCCTCGCATGGCCTCCCTGCTCTGCAAAGATAACCATGGGACCAAAAAGGCGACTACACACACGAACGGAGATAGCGGCTCCGAGGGGGGACCCAATAAAATGGAGCAAACAAATGAAACCACAAGCAAACAGGACGCTAGCACGGAGAACCCTTTCAGGCAAAAACCGCTGTTGGCAAGAACACCGATAAAACAAGTCACCGATTGCGGGGGGAGGCAGCAAACCCCTGAAACACTGTTAAAGTCAACACCACAGGTTAAATCATCGGAGACAGACCACAGACGGACTAACGAACGAAAGAAGGCAGAGTGCGTTGTGCAACCTGGCATCATTGCAGCCTTTGGGCGTAGTAGAAGGACTATGCGCACCCCGGAGCGCCCAGTGCAAGACGTACACAATCCGGATCAAGTTGCGACACCAACGGAGGCCAGTGTAAGACTGGGGGAGGGAGAAGTTTTGCCGTTGGCCGACGCCACTTCAAACGCGATCCAAGCGATAGAAGCAAAAGGGCTAGGAAACGGGGGCCTCTCCCAAGAGGTGGCGCCAAATAACACAATCGCCCTTGACCGCGCCGAAGAGGAGCGGCTTACTCGGAAAGCGGGGAATATCGTCAAACAACTGAGGGCTGCCTGCGAAGTGCAGAAAAACATAGGCAAGAGTGTCAAGAATGGCATTCTTGAACTGGAGGAGCTTTTTGGCCGCATAACGCACTACAGGCGGAGGTGGCTTGCAGCCAAGAAGCACCAAAAAGACACGCTCTCCCTCGAGGCATCAGTGGGTCCTAGCAGCAGCAAAAGAACGGCCGGTAGCCCAATTGAAGGCGACTGTGAGAAAAGGAGGAAGGATGAGACCATAAACCAAGTTGACACTCCAGGCGAGGAGTTTCATGTGGTGCGAAACAAGGCAGCGAAAAAAGCGGCCAAAAAGCTACTCCTAGAAAAAACAGACAAAGAGCTCAACCACGAAGAGAACAAGGAGCCCCCCGCTATACCGCAGAAAACAAAAAGCAAACCGCGGCACAAACCCTTGCGAGAGGCACTGCTTATTAAACCCACTAAGGGCCGAACCTACGCAGATGTCCTCCGTGAAATTAAAGGAGCGGTCAAGCCAGACGACACGAAAACTGCCATCAAAGCAGTTCGACCAACCCGGACCGGCGGCTTGCTGGTGGAATTCGGGCCAGAGGCCACAAACAAAGATGCATTCCGTGACGCGGTTCAAAAGGTTCTTGGGGATGCGGCAACGGTTGCCTCGCTCGAACCAATGGCCACCCTGGAAATCAGGGACCTCGACTGCGTCACGGACAAAGCTGAAGTAGAGGATGCCATTAGGAGGGAGTTCCCCAGCTTAAGTGAAGTCAAGGCAAGATTGACGCGTGAAAACACAAGGGGGCAACGCATGGCTATTGTCGAACTAGCTGATAAAGACGCCCAGCAAATCCTGACGAAGGGCAAAATTAAGATAGGTTGGGTGATCTGCAGGATACGGAGAAGAGCGATCCCTATCCGCTGCTTCAGATGCCTCGAATACGGACACACCGCGTATGGCTGTAGGGGACACGACAGGAGATCTCTGTGCAACAAATGTGGTGAAACGGGGCACAAAAGGAAGGAGTGCACGAACGAGGCAAAATGCATTCTTTGCAAGGACGCTAAGCTAGCACCCGGCGACCTCAAACATGAGCCGGGGACAGGGAGATGCCGGGTTTTCAAGGAGGCCCTAACTAAAGCCAAATCGATACTCAAATGATTCGTATCCTGCAGGTCAATTTGCACCGAAGCACAAACGCCCAGGACCTACTTGAGCAGTTTGCGAGGGATAAGAAAGCTGACCTCCTGTTGCTGAGCGAGCAACATCATAACAAGGACTCGCAAGCGTGGTACCCTGACAAAACTGGTACCTCGGCCATCTGGGTTCGAGACAGCGCCCGCCTTCAGGTGCAGGGCCATGGACGCGGGGATGGTTTTGTGTGGGTGCGGTGTTCAGGGATAACATATTTCAGTGTTTATCTGACGCCTAACGAGGCAATGCGATCCTTTCGAACCAAACTCGATGCCCTGGAGGACGCTGTCTCGAACACAGAGGGCCACATGCTGGTCGGGGGAGACTTCAACGCTAGAGCCATCGAATGGGGTATGCCACAATCCGACCCAAGGGGAAAGCAAATATTGGACATGGCGGCCAGAACAGCGCTTTTTGTCCTAAATACTGGTAACACCCCTACTTTCCGCCGCTGGGGTTGCGTAGGAACCATACCCGATGTGACACTCGCTTCGGAGTCCCTGGTACCTAGCGTACACAACTGGCGAGTACTAGAGGACTACTCGGCTAGTGATCACCAGTATATAACTGTTGAGATTCACGACGGTGCCACTCTGCGTGCATATGCCCAAACTTCAATCCTCGGATGGAGGACTGGGAGGATGGACGTCGAGAAGTTCACTGACGCGCTTACGGCAGGCGCACCGTTGCTGGGAGCTCCGCCAGGGAGTCGAGGGCCTACAGCCAAGGACTTGGTGAACTCAACTATGAGTACCATCATAGCTGCTTGCGAGTCTTCCATGCCCCGCCGAAGACCCCGACATGGTAAGCCTCCAGTATACTGGTGGTCAAACGAGATCGCCGAACAAAGAAGCGAGTGTCACAAACTTCGGCGAGAGGCCCAGCGGGCGCGAACACGGGAGGAGGCAGACACTAGGCTAGCAGCATACAGGTCCGGCAGGAAATATCTTCGCAGGCTTATTAACAAGAGCAAGGCCCGATGCTGGCAAGACCTCGTGGACGATGTAAATAGGGATCCGTGGGGCCTAGGTTACAAGCTGGTCATGGGGAAACTTGGTGCCCTACGGAAGCCTTGTATACATGACGCGGAAAAGATGGACGCGATAGTGCGGGGACTCTTCCCCGCACATCCCGTCCGTGTTGACGCTGTCCATGGTGAAACAGCAGTCGAGTGCCCACTCTTCACACAGCTGGAACTGGAGGAGGCAGTCCTCTCCCTGAAGGCAAGGAAGGCTCCAGGTCCAGATGGTGTACCAGCTGAGGTTTTGCAGCTCGTCTATCACCATTGTCCTGACTTGCTGCTCAGCACATTCAACGCTTGCCTACGGGACGGGGTTTTCCCGGTACGATGGAAGGTGGCGAGGCTCGTGCTGGTCAGCAAGGGGAAGGGAAATCCCGAATCGCCGTCTGCATACCGCCCGTTATGCATGCTAGACACGGCTGGGAAAGTGCTAGAGAAACTCATCAAGGGAAGACTCACTGACGCGATTCGTGCTGCTGGGGACCTATCTCCTCGGCAGTACGGCTTTCGAGCAGGACGTTCTACCATTGATGCGATTGCAGAGGTGGTGAACGCGGTCCAAAAGGCAGAGGCATATAGTCGCACCAAGCGACGGATCGTCCTGTTGGTGACACTCGACGTCAGGAATGCCTTCAACTCCGCTAGATGGGTGGATATTCTGGATACGCTGGAAAACTCTTTTCAAGTTCCAGAATATCTAATGCGGCTTTTGAGGAACTACCTAAAGGACCGAAGCCTGCTCTACGGCACGACACAGGGCCAACGAAGGATGGCGGTTACATCGGGTGTTGCCCAGGGATCTATCCTTGGTCCGGACCTGTGGAACGTGTCTTACGACGGGCTACTGAGACTTGAGATGCCAGATGAGTCGCGCTTGGTCGGCTATGCGGATGATGTTGCGGCTCTGGTCGCCGGACGCACCGTTGAACAAGCGCAACTTAGGCTAGGTATGCTAATGCGCCGAGTGAGGGACTGGATGACTACTTGCGGGCTCAGTCTAGCACTGGAGAAAACCGAAGTGGTCATCTTGACAAAAAAGAGAATCCCTAGAGTAAGGATGATCAGTATTGGAGATATACAGATCGAATCGAAGCCAGCGTTGAAGTACCTGGGGCTACTGATCGACTCGAAGATGAGTTTCTCTGAGCAAATCAGGGCAACGGCTGAGAAGGCTGCTTCGGGAATATCGGCCCTGAGTCGACTTATGGCCAACGTAGGGGGACCCAGCCCATCAAGAAGACGCCTCTTGATGAGTGCTGTAGGGTCAGTGCTACTGTACGGAGCAGAGGTATGGGGCGACGCTCTCAGCAAGGAGGTATACCGAAAACGATTGGCACAGGTACAGAGAAGAGGAGCACTGAGAATTGCATCTTCGTATCCAACAGTCTCCGACTCGGCGGTGAGAGTGATTGCAGGCGTGATACCTGTCGCCCTCCTTGCTAGAGAGCGCCGCGCTATTTACCTGCGCCGAAACGAGGATGCGAGGGAGATGGTTGTCCGCGAGGAGAGACAACGCTCGCTCAAAGATTGGCAGCAGTCTAGGAGGAATTGCACGAAGGGAAGGTGGACTGCGCGCCTCATCCCGGATGTGAGACCGTGGCTAAATCGAAAGCATGGTGAGACTGACTTCTATCTGACCCAGCTTTTGAGCGGGCACGGGTGTTTTCAGTCTTACCTGCACAAGATCGGCAAGTCACGGTCTCCCGATTGTCGGTTTTGCCCAGGAGAGGAGGACAATGCCTGTCACACATTTTTTGCGTGTACGAAATGGGCCAGGCTGCGAAGGGAACTCTACAGGGAGACGGGAGAGCTCACCCCGGATAATATAGTTGCGGTGATGCTCGAATCGGTTGACAAATGGAACCAGGTGGCACATTATGCTCGGGCAGTCCTAAAATATAAAAGGGACTCACAGCAGCCGGAGGCGCTGGGGCTGGGGGATCGCTCTTCTGGTAATTCCTCTTCCCCCCTCCCCTCCCGCTAGGAAAGGGACTCCCCAGCTTGAAGGCGCCCCACGGCGTAACAAAACGAGACCTGGCCCGAAGTAATGTGTCAAACGGTTCCAGGCTAGGTTCTCAGATTGACAGGGGAGGTGTTTAGTGGGTAGTCCAAAGGTATCCTCCATGGGAGTCCCACACTGCCAGACTCGGCGGGCATAAATGCCTTCACCTCCCTACCACAAAAAAAAAAAAAAAAAAAAAAAAAAAAACGGGAAATATCTTCGCAGGCTTATTAACAAGAGCAAGGCGCCCTCGTGGATGATGTAAATAGGGATCCGTGGGGCCTTGGCTACAAGCTGGTCATGGGGAAACTTAGTGCCCTACGGAAGCCTTGTATACATGACGCGGAAAAGATGGACGCGATAGTGCGGGGACTCTTCCCCGCCCACCCCGTCCGTGTTGACGCTGTCCGTGGTGAAACAGCGGTCGAGTGCCCACTCTTCACACAGCTGGAACTGGAGGAGGCAGTCCTCTCCCTGAAGGCGAGGAAGGCTCCAGGTCCAGATGGTGTTCCAGCTGAGGTTTTGCAGCTCGTCTATCACCATTGTCCTGACTTGCTGCTCAGCACATTCAACGCTTCCCTCCGTTAGGGGTTTTCCCGGTACGATGGAAGGTGGCGAGGCTCGTGCTGATCAGCAAGGGGAAGGGAAATCCCAAATCGCCGTCTGCATACCGCCCCTTATGCATGCTAGACATGGCTGGGAAAGTGCTAGAGAAACTCATCAAGGGAAGACTCACTGACGCGATTCGTGCTACTGGGGACCTATCTCCTCGGCAGTACGGCTTTCGAGCAGGACGTTCTACCATTGATGCGATTGCAGAGGTGGTGAACGCGGTCCAAAAGGCAGAGGCATGTAGCCGCACCAAGCGACGGATCGTTCTGTTGGTGACACTCGACGTCAGGAATGCCTTCAACTCCGCTAGATGGGCGGATCTTCTGGACAACTCTTTTCAAGTTCCAGAATATCTAATGCGGCTTTTGAGGAACTACCTAAAGGACCGAAGCCTGCTCTACGACACGACACAGGGCCAACGAAGGATAGAAATTACATCGGGTGTTGCCCAGGGATCTATCCTTGGTCCGGACCTGTGGAACGTGTCTTACGACGGGCTACTGAGACTTGAGATGCCAGATGAGTCGCGCTTGGTCGGCTATGCGGATGATGTTGCGGCTCTGGTCGCCGGACGCACCGTTGAACAAGCGCAACTTAGGCTAGGTATGCTAATGCACCGAGTGAGGGACTGAATGACTGCTCACGGGCTCAGTTTAGCACTGGAGAAAACCGAAGTGGTCATCTTGACAAAAAAGAGAATCCCTAGAGTAATGATGATCAGTATTGGAGATATACAGGTCGAATCGAAGCCAGCGGTGAAGTACCTGGGGCTACTGATCGACTCGAAGATGAGTTTCTCTGAGCAAATCAGGGCAACGGCTGAGAAGGCTGCTTCGGGAATATCGGCCCTGAGTCGACTTATGGCCAACGTAGGGGGACCCAGCCCATCAAGAAGACGCCTCTTGATGAGTGCTGTAGGGTAAGTGCTACTGTACGGAGCAGAGGTATGGGGCGACGCTCTCAGCAAGGAGGTATACCGAAAACGATTGGCACAGGTACAGAGAAGAGGAGCACTGAGAATTGCATCTTCGTATCCAACAGTCTCCGACTTGGCGGTGAGAGTGATTGCAGGCGTGATACCTGTCGCCCTCCTTGCTAGAGAGCGCCGCGCTATTTACCTGCGCCGAAACGAGGATGCGAGGGAGATGCTAGTCCGCGAGGAGAGACAACGCTCGCTCAACGATTGGCAGCAGTCTTGGAGGAATTGCACGAAGGGAAGGTGGACTGCGCGCCTCATCCCGGATGTGAGACCGTGGCTAAATCGAAGGCATGGTGAGACTGACTTCTATCTGACCCAGCTTTTGAGCGGGCACGGGTGTTTTCAGTCTTACCTGCACAAGATCGGTAAGTCACGGTCTCCCGATTGTCGGAGAGGAGGACAATGCCTGTCACACATTTTTTGCGTGTACGAAATGGGCCAGGCTGTGAAGGGAACTCTACAGGGAGACGGGAGAGCTCACCCCGGATAATATAGTTGCGGTGATGCTCGAATCGGTTGACAAATGGAACCAGGTGGCACATTATGCTCGGGCAGTCCTAAAAGATAAAAGGGACTCACAGCAGCCGGGGGCGCTGGGGCTGGGGATCGCTCTTCTGGCATTTCCTCTTCCCCTCTCCCCTCCCGCTAGGAAAGGGACTCCCCAGCTTGAAGGCGCCCCACGGCGTAACAAAACGAGACCTGGCCCGAAGTAATGTGTCAAACGGTTCCAGGCTAGGTTCTCAGATTGACAGGGGAGGTGTTTAGTGGGTAGTCCAAGGGTATCCTCCATGGGAGTCCCACACTGCCAGACTCGGCGGGCGTAAATGCCTTCACCTCCCTACCAGAAAAAAAGTATAATATTGAAATTCGCATGTATACGCATTTTCCATAACTAATAGATTTAATTTTGGAGAAAATTTTGTGCATTTTACCGTGACATCAGTAAAATTGTGTTACTAAACCGATAAATGTGCATACGAAAAATCCGGCATTCGTGGGATAATTTGACGACTACAATAACACCTTTTTCTTTTGGTATCTTTTGAATATCCTAGTTATTAGGAGAAGTTGATTGACATGCGTCATTATGTCTTAGCCAAACAGAATACTAGGAAGATTGCTATGAATTTACATGTATGATTTGAAATTGACTTGAACTTACAATATAACATTAAAACGCATTTATCTTACTCAAACAATTTGTTGATATACGAAATCTCTTATTTTTTTTCACCCAAAAAAAAAAACTTTTTGAAATGTCAAAGAAGAGTGATTGTTCGTAACCATAGTCAAAGACTACGTATAAAATGTCCTATAACTTGAAAAATCAAATATCTAAATTTCATTGAAAATATTCTTGGGTGCTTGAAGTTAATTTGAATTCTTTAGTGTTGAAATACTCAAATAAACTTCAAATCATGCATGTAAACTCAGTAGAAAATATGCCTATTTGTAAATTGTAGAAATCTAGATCTTCATAGTGAGTATACAATTTGAAAATAATTGAATATGCCAATTCTTCCTCATGACCAGCTAGAGTTTTCAATATGAATGTGCCACCAAAATATGTTTACCCGCAAGATTGAATCTTTAATTACTTTATGCAGGAATATAGCGTTTGCTGATGATCTGATCATCTATACAGCAGACCGAAAAGCTACAATAGTTCAGAGATATCCCAAAAAAATGTTCAATGATGTGCAGCTGTACACTGACAGTTGTTGAATGAAAATAAATGCGCAAAAGTGTGAAACAATCTTGTTTCGGACAACGCTGCAGGGGGTTAGTCAAGACCTGAACCGTAATTGGAAAGATTTCCACAACATGGCTGGCGAGGGTAGTTCAGAACATGTTCCAAATAAATCCTGTGTTCGATACCTCGGTGTTTATCTCGATCAGTATCTGTACTATGCTGAACATGTGAAAATCATGCTCAGTAAGGCACTAAAAGTAGTCATGGCCGTACGAAGACTCTTTCATTCCAAATACATTGATCAAAAGGTCAAAATTATCTGTTACAAGACCCTGGTTAGTCCAGTTTTGACATGTGGATGCCAAATCTGGTACAACCAGAGTGCTAGTACTATGGAAAAATTAAGAGTTTTCGAAAGGAAATGTCTTCGTGCAAGTACTGGTTTGTACAGGAAGCCTGAGACGGATTGGAAGCATTATATATCGAATAGAAGAATTTATCAAACTGCTGAAGTGACGAGAGTCGATATCTTCATATTGAAACTTCTTCGGGATCATATCGCAAGATCGACTTGCATCGCGGAGATAATCATTTGCTAGATTCGTTGAAGCTGATCGAATTGAGACGGTGCAATCCAGGTATTGGTGGCTGAATGACAATGTCTAAATTATTCGCGTTTATTTCCAGTTTTTGTGTTTTTCGTTATTTAGGTTTTTGAGTTTCAGCTCATTTTTGCTACATTTAGTGTTGTTATTTATTTGTGTTAAAAATTAGGTACAGGTTAGGTATATGTTATGTTTATTATATTAGGTTAGAGATAAGGTTGAACTTTTATGTTCAGAACATTGTTATATAATTTTTTTAGTGTACGATAAAGTTTTTGATTGAATTTTATTAGAATTAAGTTAAAACATATTAGGTGTAGGATCGAAGTTTACTGTTGTGTTAAGATTATAAATAATTATAGGATAGTGTTGGTTCGTTTTTTCTCCTTTTTTCAATTGATTTACAAAATATGTCATAATTTTAATTAATTGAATTTGCTAGAGTTTTTTTTGAGAAATATGTTAAATGATAACTTATAAATTTAGAGAGCCATTTGGGCCATTAAGTTTTTTGTATGTTTATTGTTTGGAATTTGCTTTATATTCTTTGTAAATTTATACCGATTAGTATTGAATAAAGCGCTTTTGACTTTGACTTCGACCTTGAGAGGGAATGAAATATTTTCAGAGGTCGTTGAAACAAAAGTTTCCGACTTCAAATCAAGCCTGGACGGCCAATCAATTCTTCATTTAAATGAAACATTAACATCTGACCTCATACCGAGCTTGAATCTTATCGATTATTTTGTCAGCTATGAAGACTTGTGTTTCGGATTTCGCATGGTAAACGACAAGAAATAAAGTGGTACTGATGGTATTCCAAATGTAGTTCTTCGACATTTGCCTGAGGTTGCTATTAGGAATTATTGCATATTGTTCAACAATGTGTTGAGCAATTCACATTTTCCAAATGAGTGGGAAAAGGCTAAGGTATTTCCGATCTTGAAGAAAGGAAACGAATCTTTGTGCCCTAAAAGCTATCGCCCAATCAGCTTACTGCCTAACATCAGCAAGGTGTTTAAGTGATACTCAACAGAACATTAAACGCTCACATTGAGAATATGAGTTGATGCCGAATTACCAATTTGGTTTTCGTGCCAGGCATTCGACCACACATGCAATTACGAAAGTAACCTCAGACATCTGTGTAATGAATCATGCGACGCTGCTGGCGACCACTACTAACACATTTTGCTGCTAGGTGGCTTGTCATTTCACGTTGGTTGCGACGAGCGCACATCCCACGTCAATTTTGTCGTGGGATGTCAAGAGGATTTGACAACCACATGGGAGCAAAGTGTGGACGTAGTGGCCGTCACACATGAAGAAGTCCCGGAGGGTGCCAACAAGCATCAAAAAGGTTTAAAACTAACAGGAAGAAGAACTTTCCTACAAATTGGTCATCACAGATATCCATCGACTATTCAAAAGTAGTGGTAAATTTATCAGAAATTGGAATTGGTAAGTCGGCGAATGCAAAGTTTGTTTTTCCGCTTCGAATTAAAATAACGTTTTTTGTAATAGTTAAACTAACCGCGGATATCATCAATCAATCCATGCAGAGAACGGAACTAGATATACGAGGATACAAAACACCGCGAATAAAAAATTTGGGAGGTACACTGGACCAATTCGATACAATAGACTTCTCTGATTATGATCTACGCAAACGTGATGGATGTCCGTATTTGCCTAGATTAAAGTGCCTGCTATTAAACAACAACCGGATAATACGAATGGATGATTACTTGCATGAATCTATCCCCAATTTGGAGTCAGTAGTTCTTACTGGGAACAATATTCAAGAGTTGGGCGATTTGGAACCACTCACGCACCTCAAAAAGCTGGAAAAATCGTGCTTGCTTGTAAACCACGTATCTACAAAGCCATATTACAGTGAGTATGTTGCATATAAGTTAAATCCGATCCAATCTGAAGGACTTATGAAGTAAACTTGCCACTAATGTAAAGAACGATAACATGTCGGAAGTCCCGCGGAAGAGTTCTTTAGTTGATATCGGGAAAAACATGAATTTATTGTTCCGTTTTCAACAAAATTCGAGCGTTTCCATAATCCTAGGTATATACATGTCATGTATGAAAATATGATCAACATAGACGGTGCAAGTGAAACATCTTGATCGAAGGAAAAATGTTTACGATGATATCCATAGTATGTGTAGAAGTGATATATTCCGTGGAACGTACAAACGGGGTAAAGTAACAATGAGAACAGTTTCAATTTAGTAATCAAGGACATCCGGTTTATATTATTAGTACCGCAATTTTTAAATAAAACTTTAATAATCGTTAAATTATATTTAATATCATGCAATTACTATTCAATAAAACATGAGCAAATTACAATAATGAGAAAAATGGTGGTGCGAGTGATGACCGAAGAAAAAAAAAACAAGATATCATGTATTAAGAGGAGTAGTGATTTACTTAAATTCCCGGTCCAACGATATTCCATTTTTTTTATTTTATATGTATGAAATATTGGATGATCTTGCCTACTTACTTTTAAGATCTGAATTAGCACGATAATTTTATCCAAATGCAATATTATTTATACTTACGATGAAAGAAAGAAAATATCTTTGTATTTGTAAATTTTTCCAATTAGGAGGCGGAATTGAATTTAATTAAATTCTAAGATATTGCTAGGGAAATCAATTAAATTTGAATCAATTTGGAAGCTTTTCGAGATTGAAAACGATGCGCATAAATTAATATTACCTTTTTATTAATATATCAAAGAAAAAAAAAAGGAATGAAGAGAAAGACAAAACACCCCAATAACATAATTATATAAAGCTGTATTAGATTTACATTATGGAAATACTGGCATTAATATATAATCATCCATTGATATGTGAATTGATAACTGGTAAATTTTTAGAAATTTTAATGAAATTAAGAATTTATGACTGTCATATTTGTAATGTTGAAGCTTAATAATAAATAACTCATAATACAAATAATAATGCAAAATAATTTGAACACTATAATATCAAACAAATAATACTGACAAATAATACGAACAATCATAATAAATAACCAATAATAATAAGACCTAATACTAAGCATGTTAATGAATACCCAAATAATACAAACAATGATAAGGCATAATATATATCATAATAATAAATAGCAACCAAGGATACAAATAACAATAATTGAGATATTGATGAAAGTCAAATTCAGTATTTTTGCGAGTCTTTTTTCTTCTCTTCATACTACAAAATAAAGTACAATAGTGTGTAAACAAACTACCGAGGAAAATTTGTAACCTTTAAAATTGAGGAATTGAACAAAACTATTGAAAATAATTTTTGGACCGCCACTTAGGTGCAAGAAAGTTAACACTTGTTAACTTTGATTCTTCCGGTTTTTTTCTAGTTGAAAACTTCCAGTCAATGACCCATTAAAATTTCCAAATTCGGTCACCTTTGTATAAATTTCAAAAGGAAAGTGTCCTTACGCGAAAATTATCTTCAAAGTAATTTTTGAAAGAGAAATCGAAGGTTTATATCGGAGGTATATGAACGTACATGAATTGTTTTCCTACATTACTTGCAGTGAACGAGGCGGTTCAATGAACGTAGTTGCTAAATAGTACAATCTTTTTAAGAATTAACAAAAAGTTTTTTATTGTATCCCCAAAACATTGATAATTATACCCTATTATTGTTTACATAAGGTTGTAAATATTTTTTGTTAAAAACCAGTAAGGAATTTGTTCGACTAACTATAAATTGAACAGGTCACAAATTTAGTATTGAGATGCAAGAAATAAAAATAACAAAATGAATTGCTAATAAAAAAACAAAACACGACTTTCCTTTCCAGTGGTTCTTCCTTTCAGCGGGAAATGAAGTGCAGGGTAGGTATGCCGTCGCGAGGGTAGGGTTCGAGAAAATCCGCTGAGGTCGGTTTCGCGTCGCGCGCGGTACGCGGTACCTTTGTTGTTTTGCCTTTTTATTAGAGTAGCTTTCGTCGGGTTGAATTAGCGTAGCATATTTTTCGGTACCGCGTCGGAAATTCGGGAACGCGAAGTAAAAATTAGATTTTTGCTCTTGACTGGTTGATGAAGAAATACGGAGTAACGTAAAATAGGTTTCCTCTCCGTATGGTTTTGGGTTGTGACGCGTTTGAAAACGGGCATGTCTTGGTGGCTGAAGATTGTAAATGAGCGTAATCCATTTGGAGACCTGCGACCGAAATCCTCTCCGATCTAGCTGGCCGACAAGCAGCCACCGCGTGAATGGATTACGATGCACGGATTGGTTGACCGGTTGGTACCATCCGTTGGCACTGCTCAGACTTAACGTCTAGAACCGATGAGAGGTCGGTTCCTTGTTCGGACGTAGATACAAACTCATTACATCTGTTGGAAACTAAATGATAGACAATGCGTTGGAGCATGTCTCATTGATATGGAGAAAGCCTTCCATACGGTGTTGTTAGATGGACTAGTTTTTAAATTCCTTCAGGACAGGTTTCCCAGACACCTTGTTGCCGTGATGTGCAATATGTTACACGGGAAATCGTTCGTTGTAACTGATGGAAATTTGAAAACAATGCGCGAATTCAAGCTCTTGAATTGTCTGCTGCAGGGAACAGTTGCTGTACCTCTGCTCTTCTCAATCTTCATTCGCAAGCTATTGAACGGCTTTGATTTTAACGTCTCGCCAACGCGATCATTGGTAGCGTTTGCTGATGATCTGATCATCTATACGGCAGACCGAAAAGCTACAATAGTTCAGAGCAATCTCCGAAAAATTTTCAATGATGTGCAGCTGTACACTGACAATTGGCGAATGAAAATAGATGCGCAAGAGTATGAAACAATCTTGTTTCGGACAACGCTGCAGCGGGTCAGTCAAGACCTGAAACGTAATTGGAAAGATTTCCACATCATGGCTGGCAAGGGTAGTCTAGAACGGGTTCCACATAAATCCTGTGTTCGATACCTCGGTGCTTATCTCGATCAGTATCTGTACTATACTGAACATGTGAAAATCATGCTCAGTAAGGCACTAAAATTAGTCATGGCCCTACGAAGAGTCTTTCATTCTAAATACGTTGATCAACGAGTCAAAGTTATCTGTTTTAAGACCCTGGCTAGATCACTTTTTACATATGTATGTCAGATCTGGTACAACCAGAGTGCTAGTACTATGGAAAAATTAAGAGTTTTCGAAAGGAAATGTCTTCATGCATGTACTGGTTAGTACAGGAAGCCTGAGACGGATTGGAAGCATTATATATCGAATATATCAAACTGCTCAAGTGACAAGAGTCGATATCTTCATATTGAAACTTCTTCGGAACCATATCACAAGATCTGTGACAGCCGTTCCACCCTACAGACGGGTATATTGCGACTTGCCTTGCTACTGGCTTCGTTCCTCCAGAAGCATTCGTGTATTTGGACATGAATCGATATGTTTTTGATTCTGATGGCATCCCTGTCATATATCACAAATATCGACGGGCCACAGATAAGAAGAGAAAGTATCCTCCGAGTTTGAGTTCACGAGACCAACGATTCCAATGGAGATGCTCATCTGCTAGATTCGTTGAAGCTGATGGAATTGAGACGGTGCAATCCAGGTATTGGTGGCTGAATGACAATGTCTAAATAAATCGTGTTGATTATATAGTTTTTGAGTTTCAGCTCATTATTGCTACATTTAGTATTGTTGTTTATTTGTGTTAAAAATAAGGTATAGGCTAGGTATATGTTATGTTTATTATATTAGGTTAGAGATAAGGTTGAACGCTTATGTTCAGAACATTGTTATAGAATTTTTTTGTATAAGATAAAGTTTTTGATTGAATTTTATTAGAATTAAGTTAAAACATATTAGGTGTATGATAAAAGTTCACTGTTGTGTTAAAATTATAAATAATTTTAGGATAGTGTTGGTTGGTTTTTTCTCCTTATTAATTGAATTTGCTAGAGTTTTTTTTGAAGAAATATGTTAAATGATAACATATAAATTTAGAGAGCCATTTATGCCATTAAGTTTTGTACGTTTATGTTTCGACTGTGCTTTATATTCTTTGAAAATTTATTACGATTATTATTGAGTAAAGCGCTTTTGGCTGACTAATACATAATATAGTTTTTATCATGATCAGCTAGAATGTTCGTAATCCAATGCGAAAATACTTCTATTAATATGTATTTGAAGTAATAAAATATAAATAAACGATACCGTTTTATTCAATAAGTTCCAGTTTGAAATCTGGCTAACTGCATTTTACTAAAACGCAGTACTGAGACTAATGATCTGAAATTGAACAAAAATAAATGATTTGTCTCCTTTGTGAACGATTCTATGCAGTAGATGTAAATCAATTATGAGGAGAAAAATCATACAACGGCGCTGTATATGATATTAACTATAATGAAATGTTGTACATTGTACACTGTTCAATGAAAAGAGCGTCTTAAAAAAACACAAAACATATACAGATAGATATGCCAAGATCGACGATTGTATACTGTATTCAGTAAAAACGCTTGATAAACAAGCCCAATACGTTCAAATGCAGATCCACAATTTACATACACAACAATAGCAAGCTCCTTCACTTCAGCAACAACACTGAACCAAAACTTCTCCTGTTTCACCTCCAACTCTGAACAACACATTTCGACCGCTATTACAGTCGACTCCTATAAAACAATCCCCAGTACTGCAATTTATTCAACCTCAAATGCAAACACATTCAGAACAACAATCGCTACATCAACAATAACAACACATGTTCTTATGTCGAATCAACAACAGATCCAGCTATCGTCACAACCAATAACACAAGTAAATTAACCAAGTTTAAGCCCAGATATGAAGCCAGGACAGAATCAATCTGCAATTTAGCATCCACCAACAAAAGTTTTCCTCTCAAACATCTTCCTACTATGTATGATACGCATTGCATAGCAGTGTTCTTAAATGGAAAATTTTATTGATTGCAATTGCATGAGACAGCTTGGCAAGAAGATTACGACTTACTGAAATCTTTTGGCTATCAAGGGTGTTTGTGAGATATTTTTCAAAAGAAGACGCGGGTGGAAGACGGCTGTTTCTAATGCGCCAAAAACGGGGAGTTGCTAATTGGTCGAGAACGGCAACGGACACGCGAAGAGAAAAGAAAAGCGGTTGACAGGTTGCATATGAGTACGTGGAGGAAAATGCACGAATCCGTATTTTATCGACAAGAACGGTATGGAGTAAGATTTGAAGAAATGAATGAGCTATGATGTGTTCGCAACCAATAAGACCACATATTAACTCGAAAGTAATAGCAAACTAGTTGAAGTGTACATATATTTTTGTGTCGAAATCTCATACACGTATAATAAAACAGTAAAACAGAATCACATCTTGTGGTTAATCACAAATTCCATAAATAATAAAACAGTATTCCCATGAATAGTAATTAATTATCGTAGTTGGCATCACCACTTCGACACACAAACCAGTTGTAATAATCGAGCAAACTGCCTAAGCAAACTGCTTGAAAACCAACATATTTCTGTACAAATTTCAATCGTAAATTTAAAATTATATTCATTATTTTAACTTGCAATTGAAATCTGGACAAGGCAACCCTCTTTCAACCGGAGCTTTCCATGATTGCACTTTCGCAATGAAATGTAAAGTGAATGGAAGGCCCACCGACTGGTTGTGAGCGGTTCCGTAAGGTGACGACGAGCAACAAACGGAGAGTCTTTTATTCACCTTCACGCCGGTCACGTCACGACGCGCCAAGAGAGGGATTGAATATAAAAAGTTCCCGTGGTGCATACAATTATCACTATGCATGGCATGGCGCCCAAGAAGAGAATCGATGGGATAAAATTCCCGTGGCTATGGGAAAACGCGCGATTGTCATGTTCCAATTACGTTGTTCTGACGAGGAGATCTTGTGTGCGCGCACGGGCACAATAAGTGAGTTTTTCTGGTGAAGTTTGTCATCGTGAATGAAAAAAGTTTTTGGTGAGTTTTTCTTGTGTTCAATACCTCGGCGTTCATCTTGGTCTGTATCTGTACTATACTGAACATGTAAAATCATGCTCTTTGAGGTACAAGAAGTAGTCATGGCCCTATGAATACTCTCTCATTCCAAATACCCCTGGCTGGATCACTTTTGACATATGAATGTCAGATCTGGTACAAACAGAGTGCTACTACTATGGAAAAATTAAGAGTTTTCGAAAGGAAATGTCTTAGTGCATGTACTGGTTTGTACGGGAAGCCTGACACAGATTGGAAGCATTATATATCGAATAGAAGAATTTATCAAACTGCTCAAGTGACAAGAGTCGATATCTTCATATTGAAACTTCTTCGGAATCATATCGCAAGACCTGTAACTGTGAGTGAAAACCCTTGGATTTCACAGCCGTTTCACCCTACAGATGGGTATATTGCAACTTGCCTCGCTACTGGCTTCGTCCCTCCAGAAGCATTCCTGTATTTGGAGATGAATCGATTTGTTTTTGACTCTGACGGCGGCGTCCCAATCATATATCACATATATCGACGGGCCACCGATAAGAAGATAAAATATCCTCCGAATTTGAGTTCACGAGACCAACGATTCCAATGGAGATACTCATCTGCCAGATTCGTTGAAGCTGATTGAACTGAGACGGAGCAGTCCAGGTATTGGTGGCTGAATGACCATGTCTAAATTATTCGTGTATATTTTCAGTTTTGGTGTTTTTCGTTACTTAGTTTTTGAGTTTCAGCTCATTATTGCTACATCTAGTATTGTTATTTATTTGTGATAAATATTTTTTTGTGGTAGGGAGGTGAATGCCCATGTACGCATGGAGTGTGAGACTCCCATGGTTGCAAAAAGGTGACAAGACTACCCACCTCCCCTGTCATCCTGAGAACCTAGCCTGGAACCGTTCGACACATTCTGTCCGGCTAGGTCTCGTTTTATTACGCCGTGAGGCGCTTTCAAGCTGAGGATCGCTCTTCTAGCGGGAGGGGAATGGGGAAGAGGAAGTGCCAGACAAGCAATTCTCCAGCCCCAACACCCTCGGCTGCTGTGAGTCCCTTTTATCTTTTAGGACTACCCGAACATAATGTGGCTCCTGGTTTCATTTGTCAACCCATTCGAGCATCACCGCGACTATATTATCCGGGGTGAGCTCTCCCGTCTCCCTGTAGAGGTTTCGTTGCAGTCTGTCCCATTTTATGCACACAAAAAAGGTGTGGTAGGCATTGTCTTCCTCTCCTAGGCAATACCGACAATCCGTGAAGTGACCATGACTTACCAATCTTGTGCAGGTAATACTGAAAGCTCCCATGCCCGCTCAAAAGCTGGGTCAGATAGAAGTCACTTTCACCATGTCTTCGATTTAGCCATGGTCTTACATCTGGGATGAGGTGCGCAGTCCGCCTTCCCTTCGTGCAACTGACCCAAGACTGCTGCCAATCGTTGAGCAAGCACTGTCTCTCCTCGTGGACAACCGTCTCCCTTGCATCCTTGTTTCGGTGCAGCTAAATAGAGCAGCACTCTCTAGCAAGGAGGCCGACAGGTATCACACTTGCAATGACTCTCACCGCAGAATCAGAGACTGTTGGATACGAAGATGCAATCCTCAGCGCTCCTTTTCTCTGTACCTGTGCCAGGCGTTTTCGGTAAGCCTCCTTACTGAGAGCGTCGCCCCATACCTCTGCTCCGTACCGTAGCACTGACCCTACAGCACTCATCAAGAGGTGTCTTCTTCATTGGCTGGGTCCACCTACGTTGGCCATAAGTTGACTCAGAGCCGATACTCCTGAAGCAGTCTTCTCAGCCGTTGCCCCGATTTGCTCAGAGAAACTCCTCTTCAAGTCGATCAGTAGCCCCAGGTACTTCACCGATGGCTTCGATTCAATTCGTAAGACTCCAATACTGATCATCCTTACTCTAGGAATTCTCTTTTTGGTCAAGATGACCACTTCGGTTTTTTCCAGTGCTAGACTGAACCCGCGAGCAGTCATCCAGTCTCTCAATCGGCGCATGAGCATACCTAGCCTAAGTTTTGCTTGTTCAACGGTGCTTCCGGCGACCAGAGCCACAACATCATCCGCATGGCTGATCAAGCTTGATTCATGTGTCACCTCGAGTCTCAGTAGCCCGTCGTAAGACACGTTCCACAGGTCTGGACCAAGGATAGATCTCTGGGCAACACCCGATGTAACTTCCATCCTTCGTTGGCCCTGTGCCGTGTCGTAGAGCAGGCTTCGGTCCTTTAAGTAGTCCCTCAAAAGCCGCATTAGATATTCTGGACCTTGAAGGGGTTTTCCAGCGTATCCAGAATATCCACCCATCTAGCGGAGTTGAAGGTGTTCCTGATGTCGAGTATCACCAACAGGATGATCCGTCGCTTGGGTGCGAATATGTGTCTCTGCCTTTTGGACCGCGTTCACCACCTCTGCAATCGCATCGTTAGTAGAATGTCCTGCTCTAAAGCCGTACTGCCGAGGAGATAGGTCCCCAGCAGCACGAATCACGTCAGTGAGTCTTCCATTGATGAGTTTCTCTAGCTCTTTCCTAGCCGTGTCTGGCATGCATAAGGGGCGGTATGCAGGGTGCAATTCGGGATTTCCCTTCCCTTGCTGATCAGCACGAGCCTCGTCACCTTCAATCGTACTGGAAAAACTCCGTCCCATAGGCAAGCGTTGAATGTGCTGAGCAGCAAGTCAGGACAATGGTGATAGGCAAGCCGCAACACTTCAGCCGGAACACCATCTGGACCTGGAGCCTTCCTCGCTTTCAATGAAATGTGTTTAATATTAGGAGATAGATCAGGTATATGTAATGTTTATTTTATTAGGTTAGAGATAAGGTTAAACTCGTAGGTTAGGGATATTGTGATAGAATTTTTTAGTATAAGATAAAGATTTTGATTGAATTAAATTAGAATTAAGTTAAAACATATTAGGTGTAGGATCAAAGTTCACTGTTATGTTAAAATTATAAATAATTTAGGATAGATTTGGTTGGTTTTTTCTCCTTTTTCCAATCAAATCAGAAAATGTGTAATAATCTTAATTAATTTAAAGTTTCGGTAGTTTTTTTTTTGATGAAATGTGTTTCACTGATAAATTTAAATTTAGAGAGCCATTTGTGTGATTAAATTTTTATTTAGTGATTGTTTGGAATTAGCTTTTTATTCTTTGAAAATTTATAACGATTCACATGTCCCTAGGCAAGGCCGATCTCGGCGGATCCTATCATCCTCTTTCGCTGAGGCAGCAGACCATCGCTGCAGTCCTTCACGGACAATTATATCTACCTATTTCACTACAAAACAGCGCCCAACGAGGGGCCGAAAAGCCTGGCTGTATCAACAGTCGTGAGCAAGAGATAGACCAACATCTCTAGGTGTGCAGATTTTTGGCGGATAGGTAACCCCTAAGGAATATTGCATCAATTGTGCCACAGCAAATTAATAACTTCCGAACGTGTGTTGTCCTTGGACGTCAATATCGTTTAGACCTGCTTTTGATTTGTACATTGGTGGCTTACGACCATTGTATGACTAGCAAGGCCAAATGATATTAGATTCCTTTCATGTACTCGGAAGTTGTTACTCAACATCATTTTTGCGGCGAATTCTGATCTGCACCCAAAACCAAGCGGTGCCCAAGTGTCTTCCATTACATGGATTCGATTTCACGTGATTGGCTGCTTAGCTAGTCTGTCACTATCCATGATAAGACACGCACTGCTTGCGGGTCAGAATCAACCCTGGGCTGACAAATTGTACCTTGTTAAAACTTGCGAACGAGAGAACACTTCCGAACCCTGATTCTTATGGTGCCTCAAAAGAGTAGTGCCTATATCGCAGAGGAGGAGCTCACCATTAGTGCCCTTGCCTGGGAAGGGAAAGACCGAAGTGAAACTTGGTAACCGTTCCTTTTGAAGCTGAACTTTAGAAATAAATTTATTTAAATCTACCTTCAGACACTAATCTTAATATTTAGTTAATTATATTGACATATCTTTGTTTTGCTTGAGAATAGGTAATAGTTCACCACTGATGGACACTTTATCGATTTCAGCGAGTTTTTCAGATTTATGCCACTTAAAGAAAATGCCCACAAAACGAACTCCGGCGAGGAGGAAGCTGAGGTCGGATGCTGAACCAACACTCCTGTGTTCCATTTGGCACGACGTGCCACAACTTAGACGAGTTGACAAGCCAGACTTTGCCGTGCGGACATCGGTTACACCAGCTGTGTTCAAGCCAGCTACGACAAACCTCGCCTACGCACCCTCTCTGTCGTCAGACTCTGGAGCAGACATCTATCTCATCAGAACGACCTCAGTCCTCCATCGCTAGTGAAGCAGTGCCCAAAGGCGGGCTTCCTTGCTCGACTACAATGGGTACGCGCAGTGATACCAGTGGAGCCGGAGCCCTACCAACAGGCAGAACGAGTACCGAACCCCTATCTTAAGCTTCACCCGAGATGTCTCAGCTGCTAGTGGTCATGCAAACTATGGCTGCAAGCATGGAACAGATGAGACAGCAACTGCAATGACTATCTATTCCACAACTACCTACTCAGTCTTCTGCATCATCGGCACGAGCGAATAACGCAGAGACCACTGAGCCACTCTTAACAGTAGCTGATGACCCGGTACCTCCTAGGCTCAGTGGAGTCATGATCCCCATGACCCCAGAATACAGCCCCGGGTAAGTATCCTGACTTCACAACCACACCAGTGGAATAAAACGAGTGCCTTGAGCCCTGAGCGACAATTATTCGAGCAGGCAGCTCACGACCGTGGCTCAATGACCTGGTATACTTGAGATTTACCAACATCAACCCCTGCTCACCATGAAGAGACCACACCGGGACTGTCCAGCAACGAACGCAATCATTCGCCTATCCAAAAAAAACATATGATGGCTAGCTGGAAGCTAGTGCTTATGGGCCAGGATGACCCTACGGTCATCTGGGCCTTTCTAAGAAGGGTCAAGAATATGGCTTCATTGAACTTTGGAAGGAACATGAGAGCCGTCACACGCTGCGCCCAAATGTTATTTACTGGAAGAGTTCTCCGTTGGTTCTGGAGATTTGTGGACACGGAGCCTGAGTTCTTCAGTCTCTTTTGGGAGAGAATCAGGCCTGAGCTGCGAGAGCGGCTGGTGTTCACCCCACAGCACAACGTGCATGCGCTTCACGCGTCAGCAAAGGAGCTTGAAGTGGTGCAATACTTCTAGCACTCCGCGCTTCTTGGTAAATTTTTTGGCCGACGAGGGCAACAATAACGACACTCAGTAGCTGAGCTCGAGCACAACGTGCCTGCTCTACCCGCGCCAGCTTGTCTTATTCCACTCATAACAGGCAGTGCACCGGAGACTGTCTCCATTGTCCACAGAACTAGACCAAGAAAATCAGACCGAAGTACACGAACCGGCTCCTAGGACACGAGCTACCAGGTGTTGGAACTGCCGGCAGACGGAAAACCGTTTTACCGTATGCCAGGCAGAGGCTAACATTTTTTGTTTCCATTGAGGAAAGCCAGATACTTATGCACCAAACTGCACCAATTGCAAGAAGCCAAAAAACTTGTAAGCGAGTACCCACGACAGCCCACAGCACTCGCGACAGACTCAGTAACGGAACGGTACTCCGTCCCGTCAACTGACAGTTCCACCACGACAAGTTCCTTGCCAGTAAACCCACTAGATACAAACACCACGATACCTTTGCTGATCCGCGATGCAGCAGGTGCAACATCTTCTCCGGAGGCCTCCCCACCGACATTGTTGAAGCAACCACCTCAGGTACCGCCTGAAGAACCCTGGCAGCTACAGACCCGTGCATTGAAGGCATACCATATGAGGTTGCAGAAGTATATTGCTACATGAGAAAGGTCATTGAAGGAGCTTCCGCTGAAGAGTACGCATCTGTTGCCAAATTTTAAACTTATGTAACATCTTGGAGGTTTCTGAGAATGACACTCGACCTTACAAAATCACTGATGCACTGATTGACACGGGTGCAAGCCTCAGCTCAGAAGTACTCCATCAAAAACCTACGGCGGTAAAATTTGGCGCACTGAGATCAGCATAGCTGATGGCACCTAACATCCTGTTCAGGGTAGATTGGCAACACCCGTGCCGTTCAGAGGTCAAATTAAGGGTATTAATTTCTACATTATCCCATCACTGACTCAGAACGCGTACCTGAGCGTCGATTTCGTCCTTCAATTTGGTTTTGCCCGTGACCTATTCACAAATTCACTTTTAAAAACTAGATATGTCCATGAGCTCGCTTCTATACCCGACAGGTATGAATTAACCCCTAACCAACAACAAGGTCTGGAAGCATCCAGTGCTGTTTTTCCATCCTTGGTCACACCACACTGGTCTCACATGCCATCGATGTTAGCGATAGCAAGCCAATAAAGCCGACACACTTTGCCACCTTACCGGCCATGGAAAAGCTAGTGCAAGCTCAGTAAACTGTTTGGCAGCGGTGATGGCTGTAAGGAAATTCCGAGCGTACATCGAAGGCCATCAGTTTGAAATTATCACAGACTACGCTTCACTACAATGTCTGAGGAGCCAAGTGGACCTACACGGATGTCTGGCCCGATGGGCTCTTAAACTGCAAGGGTTCAAGTTTTCTATCAACACCGAAAGATAACTCAGGACATTGTGCCCGATACTCTCTCTTGGGTGTTTTCGCCCGAAGGAGCAGAATTAACAGTGAATGGTGATGATCCCATTGAGATAGACTTAGACAGCCCGCATTTTAAGTCAGACAGCTACAAAGAGTTGAGGCAAACCATTGTAACCCAACAAGCACAGTTGCCTGATTTGAAAGTGATATGTTTATCGACGTAATGAATACTCAACAAGTGATCCATTACAGGAAGAAGAGTCCTGGAAACTCTGGGTGCCGGAGGAAATCTCACAATCTGATCCTCCGTGCACACGACCATCCTCTAAGTGCCCACAGTGGCTACGGCCAGATGCTTAGGCACCTTATGAAGTACTTCTTTTGGCCCAAAATGGCACTCCAGGTCAAAGACTATGTAAGCGCCGGTGAAACCTGTAAAGGAACTAAAGCTCCCAACTAGCCTCTTCGACCTCCCATGAGTCAATTCAACGTTCCGGAACGCGTATTTCAACGTCTTTATATAGATCTACTTGGCCCATATTCTCGTTCTTCTATGGGACACATCGGCCCTATTGTTGTGCTAGACCAGCTCTCAAAATTTCCACTGGTGGAACCTATTCACAAGTTCTCGACTCCACGCATCGTGAAATTTTTAGAGAGTCGAGTATTCCATGAGTTCGGGGTACCAGAATGTGTGTACTCGGACAACAGAGTACAGTTCCGATCGCAGCAGTTTAAGAGTCTACTTGTACAGAACGGTGTCAAACACACTGACGCGCATATACACCCCCCCAATCTAACACATCAGAACGGTTGAATTGCACCCTGTTAGCCATGATCCGTTCTTATGTCCATCCATCTCATACGTATTGGGACCGCAGATTGTCCGCCATCACTTCCGCTCTGTGGTCGTCTTATCATTCCGTCACCGGTGCCTCGCCTTATTTTACCGCCTTTGGACACACATGATTTGCCGTGGCAAATCATACAGGCTACTACGGCAATCGAAGTGTTTGGGAGATCCCGTCGTTGCGCTTGAGTCCCACGAACGTTTAAGAGACCTCCGCCAACAAATCAAAGGGAAGATAAAGGCCGCAGGACATGTAAATGAGGCGCATTACAATCTGAGGTCTCAACCTACCAATTTTACAAAAGTGGATGAGGTTTTTTGTCGCAAATTCCACCAAAGCGACGCCGCTGGGCATTATAATGCCAAACTAGATCCGTGTTTCCTGAAAAGCCGTGTACAGGATGTTGTAAGACCCAATTGTTACCTCCTCACTGACCTATTGGGGAAAGAAGTCGGGGTATATCACGCAAAAGACCTGTGTCGACAGTTAAATATATACGTCTGTTTTGTCCGTTTACCCATTTATAGCAAGTCGGAAGTATTTGCGTCAGTCTGTCCGTCCGCTAATCGTTTTCTTCTGTCGTCCTACTCCACGTTTGGACCCCAAACCAATCGATTTTCCACCTGAAGATTTTCCACCTGAAGATCCTTCAGCTCCTTTTTCGCCATCCTTGTCTTTTTAGCTGCCCTGTAATAATCGAGCAGTTGTGTTACATACCAGCATACCCTGTGTATACTGGCATGAACTGGGAGCTTGATATGATGTGTATTCTATATACATATCAAGGCTCACAGAGAGAGAGAGATATATATTCCTGTATTATGCTTACCTGCTACTTTATACTTGTCAGTTAGATCAGTGAAAAGTGTTCGTTTATTTAATGTCTTAATTTTTATTTCGTTATTTGTTATTTTATGCAATTACATGTTCACTTGACTATGTAATATTAATACGATATTTTACTAATGAGTTCTTCTAATAATTAATTTATTACAAAGACAATAGTAAGTTTTGTGCATAGTTGAAGCATTGATGGAGCTGTAAAATTTATACAATTTATATTTACTTAATTAGATTTGTTAGTCATTCAAAGGGAAAAGAAAATTCACTTTAAATGCCCTGAGCGTAATTGTCATAGAACGCTAATACTCGGGCTGGCGCCTTGAGTATGCAGGCGGATTGATAAATCAATCAATTATTAGTTCAACTGTAGGCACCGGGCGTAACTGCCTTGGGGCACTTATACTCGGGCAGATGCCTTCAGTATGCAGTTGAACGTATTCTTAATTCGCTTATCCCGGGCTAAGTGCCTTGGGATAGAATAAGCTCGGACAGACGCCTTGAGCCAGCGAATGGAGAAATATTTCTCGATTTACTTGCTTCTATAATTTTCTTTTATAGCATAACTATGCTGACTTAATTGCTTACCAACTAAAATTATGAAAAAAATTTAACAAGTAAATGATCAAAGTTCAAATGTAATGTCTTTTGTTACCGCCATCTCTCTGTGACTGGTGCAACCACAAAGCTCAAGCTTTCGCTCGATTTGCCTCATTGCAAACGCGTGTAACCGGTTTGTTCCACTGAGGTGGTACGTTTGATTGCGAAGTCTTGTGTGTATATGTTTAATACTTAATACGAGTATGGATACACACCCACTTCTGCTAATGTATGATATGAAATATGGCTTTGATTATAATTCGCAGCTTTTCATATATGTATGTTTTCATTTACAGTACACAAATAGGAATGACGGAATACGGCCGAGTAATATTTGGACTGCGGCTCCCGAAACGTTGTCTATTCGCCAAAAAGGAAAGATCACGACTGGATTTAAGAGCCTTGTCTTGAAAGATGTTCATTTTGGCTTCATTGTTTTAATTGGTAAACTTGGAATGTTGATTTAAAAATTACTACTTTAAACGATTTTAATCAAATTTTTCCCCTTGCTTATCGGTTCATAAAAAGGCATGTTATGCTCCTTTCAATACTCATTTCTGATTATAATATTTGTTTCTTATTGAAACATAACGACGTAGTTTTTTCATTATTTTTGTTCGAGTTGCCTTGCTTTGAATTTTTTAACTAATTGTTTTCTTAGCCATTTTAGGCATTTTCATTTGGTTTTGTTTTCCTCTATTTACATACAAGAATTTTAATGCTTATAAGAATACAATAAATTTATGTTTTGTGATAAATTATAATTAATTTCACAATTATACACTGTTTCGCTTATTTATCTTCTTACAATACGTTAATATCCTTTACTTTAATGAATTTACTGCATTTAACTTCTACTTTGCTGTAATTTATGTTACATATACAATCATTTTCTTGTTTCGCTACTTATTTAATGAAATGTTAATATATCTTTATTCAATTTTTGATTTATGATGAACTAATTTCACAATTATATACTATTTGGCTTTCCACAATATGCTTTTGTTCTTTACTTGAATCAATTTACTGCACTATACTTTTGCATTGTTGTAATTTATAAAACATATAATAATGAGTTTTTTTCTTCTATTTTTTCTTTATTTTCTTGTTTTGCTCGACTTATATATTAGAATGTCAATGCACATAAAGATATAATGAATTTTGGTTTTATGATGAACTATAATTAATTTCACATTTATACACTGTTTCGCCAGTTTGTCTTCTACAATATGTTTTTTATTTTGAGCTTATTGATTTTTATCGTTTTACATGAAAGCCTTTCTGTTAAAACTTTTTTTTTGGTTTTTTTTGCTTATTTTTCTATTTACCATGATGTGTTATTTAAATGACACAACTTCTTCTTAGCTTTATTTCATTTTATTCCTTTTATTGTTACATTTATTTGCTTTTATTCTTCTACAATTTAAACTGTGCCCCAGCTTGAAGGCGCCCCAAGGCGTAACAAAACGAGACCTGGCCCGAAGTAATGTGTCAAACGGTTCCAGGCTAGGTTCTCAGATTGACAGGGGAGGTGTTTAGTGGGTAGTTCAAGGGTATCCTCCATGGGAGTCCCACACTGCCAGACTCGGCGGGCGTAAATGCCTTCACCTCCCTACCACAAAATAAAACTGTATTTTTTATAAAGCTCGTTCGTTATTGCGTTAGCTTCATTACACGTATTTTCGTTTGTTTTTCGTTTTCAGACTTTTGTTTTATTGATGGTTAGGAGCAGCAATAATGTATCCAAAATATACAAAAAAAAGAGTTTTTTTTTGTTTTTTCCAGATGGAGGGTGTGAGGGGGCACCACCTCCATCTGGATGCCCCACTCTTGTTTGTGGGCCATAAGAATCGTCGGGTAACGACGAAGTCCTCTTAAGTCCGTCTGTCTTCCCCAGGTCCAGTTTGTCCCTTTTCGTCTGTAATCTTCAACCCTTAGTTGGTTACCTCCTTTTTTCGACTTCGGTCGACTGTTTTTGTGACCCAGGAGTTCGTGAATGTGAAATTCTTTTGTAGTGGGTCCTTGTGCTGGGGAAAAGAACCCGCCCCACAACACTGCAGTGCTAGCCTGCCAGCGCATTCACGTGTCCCCAGACACGGCCAATCTCGGCGGATCTCACCATCCTCTTCCGACGAGGCGGCAGACCATCGCTGCAGTACTTTGGGGGCATTAACTTATGCCTATCACTAGAAAATTGTATGAAGCTATTTTATTTTTCATAGCTTTCACATGCGCCAACTGCTTGGAAGTCTATGCTATGTACGTCATACATGCTAATTTGTGGTTGGCGGGTAACTGCAATGAAGATTTTATGTTCTTATTAGGTTAGCTTAATGTAGCTTGTGGTGGGTGGGGCTTACTGTGAGACTATGCAGCTTTCAAGGTATTTACGTTTAGTCGTTATTTCAATGGTTGAAATTGTTTATTGCACATTTGTGTATTTATATGAGATAGTACAAAGGGAACTTTATTTGAATTAGTCCGCTCTGTCTTGTAATTATGTGTAAATAGCTGCAGATTATTGATAAATCGAAGACTAGGTGCAATTTTGAAGTTTTTTTTTTATAAAATATGCAAACGTTGGGTGTGTAATAACGAATTGTTACGAAATATAAATTAAACCCCGAAACCATTTCTAGAAGGGAAGGATTCCTTGCACTCCAACATTTCATTCTGAAGATTACCAAGTAACCACTCCACACGCTGAAGTACTGGTGGAAAGAATTAAAGTAAGGTTAGGATAACCGATGTAAATCATTAGCATTAAGTTATGTTAGGTATTAAGTATTCAGAGCACCATCGAAAAAGAAGAACAATGTATCATTTTATTAACACCTTTTAAATCTGTATTCGCAAATCTTATAATCTGACTGCAGCAGCTAGCCAAAATGCTCTCTTAGGGAAAGGTTTAGCGAGAAACACAATCACAAAAATGTCGGGAAATCAAGCGGGTAAACAAAAGTTGTCCATAAGCCCTGCTACGACTGCAATTTTGTCTGGCAATAGCCAATCCTCAATGCAAATACTATTAACTCTCCAGTATCACCGGAACCAACTGATGGAGTAGTGTTCGCTGCTAGCGGTAATGGAACAAGGTTGAGTTATGCTCAGGTAGCACAACATCATAAGGAGAATTTAGTGAAGGTAAATGACTGTAAAATATCTGAGTCCTCAACATCGATCCTCGCTGGCAACGAGAAACAACAACACCAACAGCAGCAACCACTCATCAATGTCGAGAGGGATAAGAAGAAGGATATCGCAGTCACTAATTCCACAGTGAAAACGACACAACACATCTCAGAATCAAATAAAGATCGCAACACCAGTCATCGTTATAATAGTAATCCTTGAAACTGAAGAGCAAAAGACTCTGAACAATACGACGCGGGAAAGGCGTGACACGACTGATAGTGGCAACAGCACCAATAATGACAACTGCGCGAGTGTAATCTAATGTCTAGATTGATAAACAGTGTTGATATTTGTGTATGATTTGTGATAATTGAAATTCCTATGCAAAATAGAAGTGCATGGCACGTAATCAAAATCAAGTGCACCCGGGGTGGTGACGGCAGCCGCTGACGAGGCTGCAAATAAGCAAAAGGAGAATGGGAACGGCAATGTTGCAGCGGCCGTGACTACTGCGAATTCCAGCATCGATGATTCAAAAGTTAAAATGGCTACAACGCAAACCTTTACCACCGTGGCTCCAATGGTTCCCTCCGCAGAATTTACATCACAAGAACGTTTGCTACTGCTTGAAGATTCAACGCTAGACGATATGCCGGAATATGGCAAGAATATATTTGCATGCATCGATACGCAAAAAAATGCAACAAGTCGATTTATTGATGATACTCACGTATTGCATAGCACTGGAATCAAGCTTTACTCTGACCGATAGTATGGCGGAAGTCCAGCTAGGCCCTGTCTATTGGGGATCATCCTTTCATAAGACAAATACTGAAGAACTTGCGAAAATCCCCAGCAATCTGAAAGGAAATAACGTGACAGGACTGATGTTTTTAATTTAACATTTTACCCGCTTCCAAATATTACTAGCATTGTCCTGATAGGAATTCAATGTGGTGAATTTTTGATGCTGGCAATAACACCGGGGTCTGATGTAAAAAAACTGGGTTTGCGCTCGAGATAAACACTGCAAGGTTGAGCAGCCGTGATGAATGTTGTGGCCTTGAACTTGGGTTCTTCAACTCAAGTCAAAGAGCCATTGGGCCAAGTCGATAAAAGAGCCAGCGACAATGGAAACGGTCGTTTTTTCACGGATATTTGGCCAACGAAGAACGTCTTGCGAATCAACAAGCAGCGATCAACCCATTCTCAGGAGAAGAAAGTGAACATCGTGAACATCTGGCGACTCAGCAACTGAAGAACAACCCATTGGGAGAAGAAACAAATTGCTCGAGACAACCGACGAAGGAAATCGGATCAGGCATATTGAATTGAGGTGCGAGGACTTCGATCATCGGCGGGGCTCCCAACGAAGCAAGTCAGGAACGATGTAAGTTTGAAAACTTGATCATAAATTTTTGAATAATAATTTACATTAAACATATTGATTGAGAATTTGATTCCTTAGATAAAATTTTGTGTTGTGTAAAGTGTTTCAGCTTTGCTATTGCGCGTGGAGCGCGCAGTGTTGGCGGAAGGCTTCGATTTGGCCTGGAGTGCCCAAGGATCCTTCCCATCGAGGATCTCAATCGGCGTTAGTTCTCTTCAGTTTTTCTGTTCAGTTAGTTCTCCTCAGTGTAAATTAGTGGTGTTAGGAGAATTCTGTGCAAGTGGTGATACGCGGCTTGACGAGTCAAATAAAGGCCACCAGTGATTATCCTGGTGGAAGGACCATTCCGGGGAGCCCCAAGGTCGCCAATTGGCTCCTGGGATCAATTCTAGGGTTGGCAAATGGCGCTACCTACCCCGTCTCCACGGTCTCGCCGGGACCCCAAGGCCCCCAACCGGAATCACTTGTTGCGACGTAGCGTCCATTTTTAACGTAACAGAATTTATTTATCATTTCCCTGAAATAAATTTAGAAGAAAAGATCTTAAGCTTGAAAGCTATGATATAAACGTTGAATGATTTCAGCAAACTGTTAAGTCAAAAATATCTTGCGAGAAGAAGTATTCTAAAGGATGGTCGAAACAAAACTATCACTATATGTTGGGTATGGGAGCATATAGTTTCGGCCTTCATTTAAGACCACATATGTTCCGTTGAATTTCTCCCTAGTGAGTGTCTGTTTGGTTTAGCTTAACGCTGTCCCAAACTTGGCTGGAACACAGTACAGTGCCGTACAAAGTCACTTAATTAGCCGTTGGTTAAATTTATTCATCTCGATCTCGAGGATACGTGTAAAGTGGAAGGGTGTGAAATGGGTGGGCTTTAAAATTTTTTGCGTTATGCACAGGGGTTTCATTGGTGAATTATTTAGAAGTTGGCAGTCACATAGAATGCATTTAATGAGTGGGAAAATATAGTGGCTTGTTTAAAATGTAGTTGCGTGGTAGCGTGTCTGCAAACCATTTCATCTGTTGTGCCTTATAACTAAAAATAGCGTTCTGCTGAAAACTAGGGTTCACGGCTCAGAGGCTATTGTCAGTTTCTTTACCGACTTAAAGCTAAAAATAGCGTGTCCTTCGACAGCTCCGTTCGACGGCTCAGAGGCTATTTTAATCATGTAACTTAGACATCAGAATAGCTTGTCTGCTGATGGTTTTTGATCAACACCTCAGAGGCTATCTTTTTTTGCTTAGACTAAAGGCTGAGTGGCTGCCGACAGTTTTATTTTGAAGGGACTACATTTGTGGCTCTCGACAGTGGGTTTTTGGGGGACCACCCAACTTCTTAGTTTTCCCCATTAATTTATAAAATCTTGCCGGAATTAATTGGTTTGACTGCCACTAGTTTCCATTTTATTACTGCTTATACTAAGAAACTGTGATTTGAGGGATGAACTCATATTTCATCATTCGCGGGCAAAAAAGAACGGGAGATGAAAGAGATAATTGTTTTAAGGGTAAATTTGTTTGCATTGGGTTATAATAATTACAAGTCGTTTGTTTCACTGTTCCTACTATTTCAGTGAAATTACATATTATTTTAGTTTCTTGTTTAGCATATGTATTGAAAAATTTTCTCTTGTATGTAAATTTTATATTCATTTCACGCGGTTTGTTGATTTTGTTTGTACTTTCATTTAATTGCATTAAAAATTATGGTCCAAATGTCTACTCATTAATTTATTTAATCAAATGCATATTCTTATATGTGATCTGTTTATGAAACATAAGCGTGTGGCGACTAGAGATTGTACGGATCACTTGATATCATTAAATGCTCTCGGGAAATCATTCGAATGCGAGTTCAATTTAAAAGATAAGACCTGACTATGCATGTGGGTGCAAGTTATCAATATTATTATTGCTCAGTTGTTTGAGCGATAAAAGATTTTATGTTGACATAACGATGGACACGCGTTTGTTTACTCGTTATCTATGTTTTCATTATGCTTACTTGTGTTTAATGTTTACTTGTACTATTTATAGTGTTACAAGCTAGTCAACTGAAACTTTATATCTTTGATAAATTGTACGTTAAATTATATTTGAATAGATCGAAAGTTTATTCGAATGATTTTAAAGTAGACGAGATTAGATTTTGGAATATTATTGAATTTCACTGTATGAATTATTCGATATGGATAATATATTTTTGTTATTTAGATGATCAATGTGATTGATTTTGTTTTAAATCTGAGGATTCCGATCTATATTCATTGACAGTGTAAGCAGCAGTGGTATCATACAGCACTCGAGTGGTTTCGGATATCCGCTGGGAGAAAGATTTACATTCCATTTAATTTTGCTGGACAATGCGCTACATTGTTGTGCTTGCAAAACTGATATCTACCGGCTGTGCCAATTTTGTTGCACAATACCAGTATACGAGTTTCCTATGTACACTGGCGCAAACTAGGAGTCTGATATGAGGTGTATCCTATATACACATCAAGGCTCCCGGCAGCAGAGAGAACTCACTGTATAATACCTATATGCTACTGGCTGATATAAGATTTTAAGAATTATTTCCCTTCAGCTAACTAATACATCAGATAATAAGTTAATGAGATCTTATATTGGCATATTTATAAGCTTAGAGTGTGGATGAAGCAGTTAATTTACTCGATTTATGTTTACTGTAATTATATTTGTTGGTCATTTGGACTTAACTGTTACTCGGGCCGACGCCTTGAGCATGCAGTTATATTTACGGAAGGGGCACTAATACTCAGGCTTATACATTGAGTACGCAGTTGACCATATTCTTAATGCGCTTATCCCGGGCTAAGTGCCTTGGGATGGAATAAGCTCGGACACACGCCTTGAGCCAGCGAATGGAGAAATATTTCTCGATTTTCTTGCTTCTATAATTTTCTTTTATAGCATAACTATGCTGACTTAATTGCTTACCAACTAAAATTATGAAGAAAATTTAACAAGTAAATGATCAAAGTTCAAATGTAATGTTTTTTGTTACCGCCAGCTCTCTGTGACTGGTGCAACCACAAAGCTCAAGCTTTCGCTCGATTTGCCTCATTGCAAACGCGTGTAACCAATTCGTTCCACTGAGGTGGTACGTTTGATTGCGAAGTCTTGTGTGTATATGTTTAATACTTAATACGAGTATGGATACACACCCACTTCTGCTAATACATGGTAAGACACCGCGCCCACAGATGCTTTGATTATAATTCGCAGCTTTTCGTATATGTATGTTGTCGTTTACAGTACACAGAGAGGAACGACGGAATACGGACCGAGTAATATTTGGACTGCGGTTCCCGTAACAGTCGCCTAAGCAAACTGCTCGAAAACCAACATTTTTCTGATCCAAATTTCAATTGTAAGTTTAAAATAATATTCATCATTTCAATTCGCAATTGAAATCTTGATACGGCAACTCCCTTTTCAACGGAGCTTTTCCACGATTGCACTTTCGCAATGAAATGAAAGTGGATGGAATGCTCGCCAACTGGTTGTTAGCGGTCCCGTAAAGCAACGACGAGCAACAAACGGGGAGTCTGTTATTCACCTTCACGGCGGTCACATCACGACACCCAAGAAGAGAATCGAGGGGATAAAGTTCCCGTGGCTGTGGGAAAGCGCGCGTTCGTCGTGTTCCAATTACGTTGTTCTGACGAGGAGATCTTGTGCGGTTGTGGGCTCACTATTGGTGTTTTCGGAGATCGATTGAGGTGCTCACGGGCGCGATAAGCGAATTTTTCTTGTGAAATTTGTCATCATGAATGAAAGAAAGTTTTCGGTGAGAATTTTGCAAACAAAAATTACTTTTGAGATTTCTTAATTGGGAACCGCATTCTACGTGTGTGCAGGCCTAGTTGAGCGCCCAGTTACCGTTTTGGGGCTCTATCGCGAAAGTTGGTTTGAGTTGTTTGATTGCAGCTGTGACTAGGATCTTTCGAGAAAAATATAAAGATAGGCGCGACATCGAAGAGCTGGCCGATGCAAAGTGGACGTTTTGTTCAGTTTGTTTAATGAGATAATTTCTTATCATTAACATTTTCGTGGCAAAGTAGGAGATTTTGTGTGGTTGTGAGCTCGCGGTTGGTGTCTCTTGACATAGATTGAGGCGCGCAGGGGCACAAGAAGTGAATTTTCCTCGTGAAATTGCCATCGTAAATGGAAGAAATTTAAAGAGAAAATAAATATTGGAGTTGTGCAGCAAGTCCCATCCTTCGTAGTGATTGCGCGCTGCCTTCCGTTTTTGGCAACTGGCTGGGTGTGAAAAATTACCGTTGAGCGGTTTGTGTGCTGGCAAAGAATTCCCTAAAATCAAGTGTGAGTGCGGAACGCAACAATGGGAGAATGTTGGTTGTAAAGTTCCAAGGGCAATATGTTGCATTTTTTTGTCTATTAAAGTCCAAACTGAATAACGAAGGTGCTAGTGAAGGGGAAGACTACCTGTAAGCGCAAGACGGAAAGTTAGACGCGTCTGAAAAGTATCTGCCCTTTTAGTGAGTCCCAGTGACGTTCGAGGGAAATTGGACTCGTTTCGGGAAAAGCTTTGATGTTGCCGCTTGGTAATACGAAGTATTGGTGTTAAGCTTAATAACTGGAATTTGATACTAGATGTCCGTACTAACAAATATCGTGAAAGCTCGAACTTCATATACATGTCATTTTGAAGGTACATTTGACAGCTATCAAAATCTGTCGACAAATAATTTTATTTTGTGTACATCATTATAATTTTTCAGGATTGTTGCACAATACCCGTACACCCTATGTGTACTGGCATGCGCTGGGAGCTTGATATGATGTGTATCCTATATACACATCAAGGCTTCCGGGGAGAGAGAGATATTCCTGTATGACCACTTACCTGCTACTTTATGCGTGTCAACTAGATCAGTGAAAAGGTTCTTGTGTTTAATGATTTAATTTCTATTTTATTCTTTGTTTGGTTAAATAACTAAACGTTCAGTTGACTATATTAATATTCAAAACATATTTTGCTATTGAATTCTTTAAATAATTAATTTATTACAGAGGCGTATAAAGGTCGAGAATTAATGGAGCTTGTAAAATTTTTGTGATTTATATTTACTTTGATTATTTTTGTTATTTGAAGGAAATGTATGATATTGCTTGATATCATATTTGAAAAACCAATCAATTAAAGCTTTAACTGTTGGTTGGGCTGACGCCTTGAACACGCAGTTATATTAACCAATCGATTGATTATAATCCAACTGCTAGCCCTGGGCACAAAGCCTTGGGATGCTAATACTCGGGCTGAAGCCTTGAGTACGCAGTCAGATTGATAAATCAATCAATTACTCGTTCAACTGCAGGCCCCGGGCATAACTGCCTTGGGGCACTAATACCCGGGCTGATGCCTTGAGTACGCAGTTGAACGTTCTCTTAGTTCGCTTATCCCGGGCTAAGTGCCTTGGGATAGAATAAGCTCGGGCGCACTCCTTGAGCCAGCGAATGGAGAAACACTTCTCCACTTTCTTACTGCTATAATTTTCTTTTATACTATAATTACGCTGACTTTATTGGTTACCAACTAAAATAATGAAGACAATTAACCATTTAAAAGATCAAAGTTCAACAACAAGAACAGTTTAATGTATTTAGTGCCATCTCTCTGTGACTGGTGCAACCACAAAGCTAAAGCTTTCGCTCGATTTGCAATGCATGTAACCAATTCGTTCCGCTGGGCGGTACGTTCGATTGCGAAGTCTATATGTTTGATACTTAATACGTGTGTATATGTTTGATACTTAATACGAGCATGGATACACACCGACTTCTGCTAATCCATGATACGACACCGCGCCCACAGATGCTTTGATTACAATTCGCAGCTTTTCGTATATGTATGTTGTCATTTACAGTACAGAGAGAGGAACGACGGAATAAGAACCGAGCAATATTTGGACTGCGGTCCCCGTAACATTGCCTCCCCGCTGAGAAGAAAAGTTCACGGCTGGCTTGAAGAGCCTTGTCGTGAAAGATGTTCATTTTCGTTTGGATTATTTGTCTTTTACAATATGTTTCTTCGTTCTGCTTTAATGTTTCTGCATTGCTGTAATTTATGTAACATATAATTTCTCTTTTTTTTCTCTTTATTTCCTTGTTTGCCTTACTTACATATTAGAATATTACTGCACATGAAGATATAATAAATTTTTGTTTTTTCACAAATATATACACTTTGGCTTTTTACAATATGTTTTATTTTCTTTACTTGAATCAGCTTACTGCATTATGCTTTCGCATTGCTATGATTTATCTACTTAACATCTAATAATAAGTTGTTTTTGGTCTTTTGTTTTTATTTAGTTGCACTGGTTTACTTTTATATAAAAAAGAACATGAAGATATAACCCATTTTTATTTTACGAGGAACTACATTTAATTTCACATTTATACACTGTTTCGCCTATTTGTCTTCTACAATATGTTTTTTATTTTGAGCTCATTGATTATTATCAGGCTTTCTGTAAAACTTTTTTTTTGTTTTTTTTGTGCTTATGTATCTATTTACTATAGTGTGTTATTTAAATAACACAATTTCGTTTTAGCTTTATTTCATTCTATTCTATTTATTGTTACATTCATTTGGTTTTTTTTTAAGATTTAGGCTGTATTATGTATATAGTTCGTTTGGTATTGCGTTAGCTTCGTTACATTGATTTTTGTTTGTTTTTAGTTTTCAGACTTTAGTTTTATTGATGGTTGGTAGCAACAATAATATTATCAAACATAAACAAAATAGATTTTGTGTTTTTTACTTTACTCTACAAAATTTTCCCTTTTACATGTTTCAAGAGTTTCTATGATTTTAACTTTGAAAATAAATTCCTTTATTCGTTTCATTTTTCTTCATAATTAAATTTCCATAGACTATAACCAAAAGCTTGCTAAATAAGCTTTTGGTTACGTACTTTGCAATTAAAATGTTAATAGGTTAGTAGGGAAATTTTGTTAGTACGGGTATATGAAGCTATAGATGCTTTTTTGTTTTGGGAACAACCCAGTTAAATTGCACATGGGGAATGTAAGATCAATACGATCGTTTTCGTTCGGGAATTTTTAGCTTTGCAAGGGAATAGCTTGTGAGTTGTTGTTGTTGCTTCATTGCTAAAGCTTTCATTGGTTTTATGTAGTGTGGGGTAATGCGTGTGGGACCTAAGTTTTTCTCTTAATGTGGATCGTTAATGTTGTTAGTGGAAACAAAGGTTGATAATTTACATGAAGGTGCTTAATGAGGTTTGAAGATAACATGATAAGGAGAGTAGCTTTGTCTCTGCGATTACGAATGAGCAAATTGTATGTTTTTTTTTGTTTTCATAGCTTTCACATGCGCCAATCGCTCATAAGCCTATGCTATGTATATTATACATACTAATTTGTGGTTGGCGGGTAATTGTAATGAAGATTATTTGTTTCTATTAGGTTAGCTTTATGTAGTTTGTCGTGGGTAGGGCTTACTGTGGGATTATGTAGCTTTTAAGATATATGCGTTTAATCGTTATTTGATTGGTTTATTTGATTGATAATTATAAAAGATGGTCGAAACAAAACGATCACTATATGTTGGGCATGGGAGCATATGGTTTCGGCCTTCATTTAAGATGTGTTCCATTGAATTTCTCCCTAGTGAGTATACTCGTATGTTCGGCTTAGCGTTACACTGTCCCCGACTTTGCTGGAGGGCAGTACAGTGCCGTACGAGGTCACTTCATTAGCCGTTAGTTAAAATTGTAGTTGTCGATCTGAAGGATACGTGTGAAGTGGAAGGGTTTGAAATGGGTGGGTTGTTAAGCAGAAATATTGCATTAAAAATATCTTGCGAGAAAGAGTCGAAACAAAACGGTCACCATATGTTGGGCAAAGGAGCATATAGTTTCGGCCTTCATTTTAGACCCTATGTGCTCCGTCGAATTTATCCCTAGTGAGTATCTGTTCGGTTTGGCGTAACGCTGTCCCCGACTTTGATGGAGGACAGTACAGTGCCGTGCTAGGTCACTTCATGAGCCGTTCGTTAAAATTGTTGATCTCGATCTCGAGGATACGTGTAAAGTGGAAGGGTGGGAAACGGTTGGGTTTTAAATTTTTTGCGTTATCCACAGGAGTTTAAATGGTGAGTTATTTAATAGTTAGCAGTTAGAATGTATTTATTGAGCAGGGAAACGTAGTGAATAGTAGAAGCGTGTCTGCAAGCCATTTTAGTTCGATAGGACAGAGGCTCTGATTGGTTGGTATCTTGTCTTAATATTAAATGTAGCGTGTCTGTTGACAGGTGAAGTCGGGCAGCTTAGAGGCTTTTGTTTTTTTCTATAGTGACTTGCAACTAAAAATAGCGTGTCCGCTGACAACTAGGGCCTACGGCTCAGAGGCTATTGTCGGTTTCCTTACCGACTTGTAGTTAAAATTAGCATGTCCACCGACAGCTTCGGCCGATGGCTCAGAGGCTGTTATGAGTTTCTGTTTTGCCTTAAAACTAAAAAAAAGTGTCCGCTGACAACTGAGGACAACGGTTCAGAGGCTATTGTCAGTTTCCTTACCGACTTGTAACTAAAAATAGCGTATCTACTGACAGCTTCGGTCAGTGGCTCAGAGGCTATCTTCTTTTTTCTTAGACTAAAGGCAGAGTGGCTGCCGACAGTGAGTTTTTGGGGGACCATCCAACTTCTAAGTGCTTGCCATTAATTTATAAAATCTTGCTGGGATTGATTGGCTTAACTGCCACTAGTTTCCATTTTATTTATTTTAATACTATGATGTTGCTCGGGCTGACGCCTTGAGCACGCAGTTATATTAATGAATCAATTGATTATAAACCAACTGCTAGCACCGAGACTTGAATATTCATGTGGGTGCGCGTTATTGTTATTATTATTGTTTCAGTTGTTTGAGCGATAAAAGATGTTATGTTGACATAACAATGGACAAGCGTTTGTTTGCTCGTTATTTAAGTTTTCATTTTGCTTGCTTGTAGTTAATGTTTACTTGTACTGTTTGTTGTTTTGCCTGTTAGTCAAATAGGATCATTATATCTTTGATAAGTTGTACGTTAAATTATGTTTGAATTGCTGAGAAGTTTATTTGGATGATTTAGAATAGACAAGATTAGATTTTGGAATATGATCGAATTTCTCTGCATAAATTATTGGATATGATTATTATATTTTTGTTATTCAGATGATCAATGAGATTGACATTTTTAAATTTGAAAACACTGATCTAGTTTCTTTGACAGTGTAAGTAGCAGTGGTATACAGGAATTGAGTGGTCTCGGATATCAGCTGGGTGGAAAGACTTACAGCCCATTTAATTTTGCTGCACAATGCACTATATTGTGGTGTTTGCAAAACTGATATCCTACTGGCTGTGCCAATTTTGTTGCACAATACCAGTATACCTCATTTATACTTGCACGCGCTGGGAGCTTGCTATGTTATGTATCCTATGTATACATCAAGGCTCCCCGGCTACAGAGAGGAATCTTACTGTAATACCACTTACATGCTATTGGTCAAAACATTATTTTATACATAAATTTTTCTAAGGAGATTAATTCATTAAAGAACTAGTTAATGCGATTTACATTTGTCTGCATATTTTAATTTAGAGTATTAATTGAACAGCTAATTTCTACGATTTATATTTTAATTGAACTATATTTGTTAGTTGTTGAGAGGAAAAAAAGAATTTCAATAAACCAATCTATTTGTTTAAGCTTTAACTGTTGCTCGGGCTGACGCCTTGAGCTCGTAGTTATATTAACGAATCAATTGATTATAATCCAACTGCTAGCCCCGGGAACAAAGCCTTGGGACGCTAATACTCGGGCTGATGCCTTGAGTACGCAGTCAGATTGATAAATCAATCAATTACTAGTTCAACTGCAGGCCCGGGGCATAACTGCCTTGGGGCGCTCATACCCGGGCTGATGCCTTGAGTACGCAGTTGAACGTATCCTAAATTCGCTTATCCCGGGCTAAGTGCCTTGGGATAGAATAAGCTCGGGCGCACGCCTTGAGCCAGCGAATGGAGAAACACTTCTCCACTTTCTTACTGCTATAATTTTCTTTTATACTATAATCATGCTGACTTTATTGGTTACCAACTAAAATAATGAAGACAATTAACCATTTAAAAGATCAAAGTTCAACAACAAGAACAGTTTAATGTATTTAGTGCCATCTCTCTGTGACTGGTGCAACCACAAAGCTCAAGCTTTCGCTCGATTTGCAATGCATGTAACCAATTCGTTCCGCTGGGTGGTACGTTCGATTGCGAAGTCTTGTGTGTATATGTTTGATACTTAATACGAGCATGGATACACACCGACTTCTGCTAATCCATGATACGACACCGCGCCCACAGATGCTTTGATTACAATTCGCAGCTTTTCGTATATGTATTTTGTCATTTACAGTACAGAGAGAGGAACGACGGAACACGAACCGAGCAATATTTGGGCTTCGGTTCCCGTAACACGATGAATAACTTCGAAAATTGGAGAAAAACAGCGTTTGTGGGAGGTTTTGTTGGGTCATTTTTTTGCAAAGAAAACTGCTGCGGAAAGGCATTGTTTGCTTGCAGAAGTTTATGACGACAATACTTTAGGGAACATACAGTGTTTTAAATGGTTTGAACGCTTCAAATGTGGCGATTTTTACATCAAAAACAAAAACTGCCCAGGACAGCCAAAAAAGTTTGAAGACGAAGATTGGAGACACTACTCGATGAGGGTTCATGTCAAACGCAAAGCAAACTTGCCAAATCGTTGAGAGTGACTCAACAAGCCATTTCAAAACGTTTGAAAGCCGCCGGATATATTCAGAAGCAAGGTAATTGGGTCCCCTATGAGTTGAAGCCGAGAGCGCCATAAAAAGAAATCATTTTTGCATCGGGTCGTGACTGGAGATAACAAATGGATCCATTATGACAATCCAAAGCGCAAAAAGTCATACGTGAAGCTCGGCCAATCAGCGAAATCCACGGCGAAGCTAAATATCCATGGCGCTAAGGTTATGTTCTGTATTTGGTGGGATCAGAAGGGGCCGTTATATTATGAGTTGTTGAAATTGGGCCAGGCAATCACAGACGACCAGTGCCAAACACAATTAATACGTTTGAAGCGTGCCATCATCGATAAACGCCCGGAATATGCGACCAGACACGAGGCTATAATTTTTCATCATGACAACGCTCGGCCGCATGTTGAAAGACCCGTGAACAACTATTTGGAAAATAGTGGATGGGAAGTTTTTGCCCACTCAACTTATAGTCTGGACCTTGCTCCGTCTGACTTTCATTTATTTCGCTCGATGCAAAACGCCCTAACCGGAATACGCTTCACTTCAGAGCAAGGCATCCGAAATTGAATAGATTCGTTTTTGGCCACCAAGCCGGCGCAGTTTTTTGGGATGGAGTTCATAAATTGACTGAAAGATGGGAAAATGTTGTAGCTTCTGATGAACAATACTTTGAATAAAATATATTGTAAGATTTTTCCACAATAAAGCATCAAATTTTGCTAAAAAATTCTGGTTATTGAGTTGTACACCCAAGTCTTGCACTGTTTCCGATTTCCCAGTTGTTGCCCTGAACTTTCATTTAACACTCAACAATTGGTAAAACTATGTGTCATCCAATTTCACAATTTTGCCACGAAAAATTCGTGGCAAAGTTGTACGAGTATGTAACGAAGCTAACGCAATACCAAACGAACTATATACATAATACAGCTTAAATCTTAAAAAAAAAACCAAATGAATGTAACAATAAATAGAATAGAATGAAATAAAGCTAAAAAGGAATTGTGTTATTTAAATAACACACTATAGTGAAAATAGTGGATGGGAAGTTTTGGCCCACTCAACTTATAATCTGGACCTTGCTCCGTCTGACTTTCATTTATTTCGCTCGATGCAAAACGCCCTAACCGGAATACGCTTCACTTCAGAGCAAGGCATCCGAAATTGAATAGATTCGTTTTTGGCCACCAAGCCGGCGCATTTTTTTTGGGATGGAGTTCATAAATTGACTGAAAGATGGGAAAATGTTGTAGCTTCTGATGAACAATACTTTGAATAAAATATATTGTAAGATTTTTCCACAATAAAGCATCAAATTTCGCTAAAAAATTCCGGTTATTGAGTTGTACACCCAAGTCGTGCACTGTTTCCGATTTCCCAGTTGTTGCCCTGAACTTTCATTTAACACTCAACAATTGGTAAAACTATGTGTCATCCAATTTCACAACTTTGCCACGAAAAATTCGTGGCAAAGTTGTGGCAAAGTTATGAAATTAGATGACACATAGTTTTACCAATTATTGAGTGTTAAATGAAAGTTCAGGGCAACAGCTGGGAAATCGGAAGCAGTGCGAGGCTCCTCAATTAGCCACCGAGCACCTTTCCCTAGACATAAGTGAAGGAAATTCGTGACAGTTTGCGTGCGGTGCACGATTCACTCCCGATCGCACAGTGGCAGTTTTCCGCCAATTGGTACAATGAATTGACGCGTTTCGCATCTTTCATTAAGAATTTATTGCACCCCGGAGAGGAACGAGATTTTGTATGACTTTTGACGGAATCAGCGAAACGAAGGAAATTAGCTAGGTCGTGTATGAATTCGCATAGGCAATCTTTGAGTCATAGTGTTATGGACCAGGCGTCCCTATACTCACCCATCGCACATACCTAACGATCCTTTTAAACTCCGCACTCACCTACAATTGCTATTTCATTATACTTAATAATTATTACTGCCAAATGGTCTCATGTCCTATTGTCAGCAAATATTCATAAACTAGAAAACTGAATTCAACACCAATAATTAATAAACAATAATAAATCAATCAAACTTACAATTCTTGGAATCTTAATAAAATTAAACTAATAACTTTCAGAAAACTTGCAAAATGCCATCCACCGGAAATGGCCCATCAAAGTCCAAAGAAATTCAATACGAACGTCTTTATTATTGTGACTTTTGCAAGTCGAATAAACACAATTCGCCGAATTGTGATATTAGCAAATACCGTGAAAGTTCTTTTATTCCCAAACGTGAATAATAAGATTTAATCAATTCCGTGACCAAATATCCAAACAAATCTTAAGAGTAATTAACGCGGTATCATATTCGCGAATTTAGTGATTTGTAAACAATAGATTGAAGGGACTGGAATTTGCATGCGAAGCCAAGCCATGAAATTGTAAACATTTAAACTATATAAAAGGGCTTTGCAAAATGTAATAGTTTGTCAGTAAGATAGTGACATTGAAATCAAAAAGTTCAAAGGATTATAAAGTTGTAAAGTCTAAAGGATTATAAAGTTGTAAAGTTTAAAAGATTGTAAAGTTGTAAAAGTTCAATAGTATTATACAATAAGTGTTTCGAGTATTATCATAAGTAAAATAAAAAGGAACTAAAATTATTGTATAGATTCTGTGTGCAAAAAGTGAAAACTGTGAAGAGATTGAATAAAAGTTATAACGCTTTTAAAGTGCCGTGTTTATATTTTTAAAAGAGCCCATAACAGGCAAAAAAGTGGTGTCAGAAGTGGGATGACTTCAAAGCAAGTCATCTGTTAACATAATACACGATTAAAAGCGAGGACTTTTCTTTTCACAGAAGTAACTGGAAAGATAATCCAACATCTGGATCCAATCAAACACTACGAATCTTCTATTGGAGAAACAACACAACTGAACTACTGAAGATCACCTGGCTTCAGCAAGATCCACGAACCATCAAGCTTCACAATCAGTTGCTGCACTCAACCAATCTTTCCTTCGAGCATTCATCAACAAATAAAACAAAGCGATCAACCCAATCTTACCTTCAAGTATTCACCAAGATATTCAGCAAAGCAATCAACTGCAAGGATTACAATCGGGGAATCGAAATTTACAACAAGAAATTCAAATATCCAGGAGAATCAAAAAGACAACAGAAAACAACAAAGAATTCAAAACATCAAGGAGATCCAAAAAGTGAGTTAAATTATTGTCATATACATTTTCTTGCACACAGACACAAATTTTTAAATTTAAGAACGCAAATTTTCCTATTTGCAATTTAATTTGCTTTAGTAATTAAGAACAGTACTTTTTCGAATATAAAGTGATAGTGTTAAGCTTGTGTTGTGAAAATTTCACCCAACCCGAAATTAGTGAAGACCAATTAAGGACAAGTGGTACTTCCGAACTTTCGCGAACCGAAAGAATTAATTATTCCATACTACTTAAATTTATTAAGCCGTTTGATGGGGATAGGGATAAGTTGAATTCGTACATAACGGGTTGCAATCGTGCGTTCATATTAGCATGTCCCGAACAAGAGCCTGTACCCTTGGATTATGCTATTACCCAATTATAGGGTAAAGCTGAATTAGCCGTTTCCAACCATACGTTTGGGAATCGGAACGAGCTGTGCAACTTTCTTAAGTTGTTATACGGAGACAAAAAACATTATAACCACCTTCTTATTGAATTATAACAGTGCAAACAACTGAGCAAAGAAACCATTTTTCAATTTATTGTAAGACTCGAGACCGCCGCGAAAAATTTAATCGTTTGCGTGAAACAGTCTATTGAGGATGAGGGAGAATTAAAGAGTCGTATTGCTGCAATGGATGACCTCATCTTACATACATTTATTTTAAATATTGATCCCGCCATTAGCAACATACTCCGTGCGCGAAACGTAAAAAATTTAACAGAAGCTATGCAAGTGGCCATTGAGGAGGAAAAATTATCCAACCTCATAAGATCTAAATCATCAAACCCATTACCTATAAATAAGACAACAAAATTCTGCAATATATGTAAACGAAAAAATCATAATACCTCTGACTGCTATCATAAAGATAAGCAAATCTCTCCTCAACGTGTTTATGTCACAGGTGAAAAATTCTGCAACTACTGCAAGAAAAACGGGCACGTTATTCAAGAATGCAGGAAACGCGAATATAATAATAGTAAAAAGAATTCACAAAATGCTCAGGTAAAAGGGAGTTCATTTCCAAATCAAATGAATCATCCAAAAAACGGGGTAGCGTCTCCGAACGCGAATGTTCGGACCATCTCAGAGATTATGGCGGAGGAATAAATATACCTCGCCTATTCTACTACGCGATGATACGAAATCCGTATCTTACCGTGGCCAGCTCAAAATCAAAAACATATTCTTTTAAGTTTCTTGTGGATACAGGGGCTTCTGTATCAATAGTGAAAGGTGAATCATTGGCAGGTAGAACACTCGTGGATGTGAATCGTAAAACGGATCTTCAGGGTATAAACGGAATTACATCGGCTGAAGGTTCCTCCCTAATAGTTCTGAATTTTCCACGACAATATCTAAATCACGAATTTCTCGTCATTGCTGAGGATTTAAATGTACCGGGTGACGGGTTGCTAGGTTGCGATTTCCTTTGCAAATTCAACTGCACTCTGGACTTCTCACAAAATATTTTAAGAACAAATAATGACTGGGTGAACTTTGTAATCGATGGAATACCTGGGAATCAAACAAGGGAGGATGGTAGATCTTTAGCAGATTCCAATTCATGCCCTCCACTCTTAAGAGCTCCAGCGAACGAATCTATAGCTGATTCTAGCACGGGTCCGCCTCAATTCCTCAAATCTAACACACAAACTAGTCAATCCTTAGTGGATCCTCCCCAATTCTTAAAATCAAAAACTCAATCTCACCAACAAAATAATGCCTCAACACCAATTGGGAGCTCATCACCTACTATATCAACAATAACAATCAAGTCCCGTTCAATAAATTTTTGCAAGGTGAATATATAAAACCCACTGCTAAAAGAGGGAATCACAAACAGAAAAGAATTGCTCCCCGGAACCTTCTTAAGCGAAGCTATCACTCGTGTTGATAATAATAATCAAGCACTTGTGTCTATGTTAAATATAAATGAACAAGATGAAAAATTAAAATTATCAGAAATCACCCTCGAGGAAATCGATTATCAGTCATTTAATACAGCTAAATCAATGAATCCAAATCAAACTGATAAAATCTTTAGCATTCAAACTACTAAACAGTTCGAAAATTCAATATCCTCACAAAAATCCTTAAATCGTAAAAACTTACTCGAAGAATCTCTAAGGATCGATCATCTTAATAATGACGAAGCCAAATCAATTCTGGAAGTCACAAACAACTTCTCAGATATATTCTATCTGGAAGGTGATTAATTAACTAGCACAAATTTGTGCCAGCACGAAATCAATCTCACAAATTCTAGACCTATTTCCGCTAAAACTTACAGGTACCCTGAACTACATAAAAATGAAGTTAACGAACAAATCGAAAAAATGCTCGAACAAAAAATCATTCAGCCCTCAAATAGCCCATGGTCGGCTCCACTTTGGGTTGTCCCCAAAAAAACAAGACTCTTCAGGTAAAACGAAATGGAGAGTAGTCATAGATTATAGAAAGTTAAACAATGTCACTGAATCAGATGTATTTCCAATTCCCAATATTACAGAAATATTGGATCAGTTGGGTCATTCCAAATATTTTACGACTCTGGATCTGGCGAGTGGTTTTCACAGGAAACATGCCACCAGAAGATCGTTCTAAAACAGCATTCACTACGCCATTGGGACATTATGAATATTTGAGAATGCCATTTGGACTGAAGAACGCTCCGGCAACCTTCCAACGTCTAATGAACACCGTTTTGTCCGGACTACAGGGAATCCAATGCTTTGTCTACCTTGATGACATTGTGATCTACGCAGGCTCTATTCAGGATCACAAGACCAAACTCCAAAATGTATTCGAAAGAATCAGGGAATGTGGTTTGTAGATGAAATGTGAATTCATGCGACATGAGGTCGTGTACTTGGGTCACATTATTTCTCGAGAGGGAGTTTCTCCCAACCCAGATAAGATTAAAATAGTGAAAGAATTTCCCATTCCAAAAAATCCAAAAGGGATAAAATCATTCCTAGGCCTCTGTCGATACTATAGAAGGTCATAGAGAATTTTTCAAAACTCACCAAACCCCTAGCCAAGCTCCTGCATAAGGGTAAAAAATTTGAATGGTCCAGTGAGCAAAATCAAGCCTTCGAGGAACTGAAATCAAAACTCACATCAGCTCCTATCCTTCAATATCCGGATTTTTCTAAAGAATTCATCTTAACAACTGATGCATATAACTATGCAATAGGTGCAGTTTTAAGCCAGATGGGTAATGAAAAGATTGACTTGCCTATTTCATATGCAAGTCGAACCCTAAATCGATCCGAATCTAATTACAGCACGACTGAAAGAGAACTGCTAGCCATCGTTTGGGCAGTCCAAACACTTCGTCCCTATTTGTATTGCAGAAGGTTCAAAATCGTGACAGATCATCGTCCTTTGATTTGGCTACGCAACTGTAAAGATCCTGGAAGCAAATTAATTAGATGGAGACTCAAACTGGACGAATTCGACTACCAAATAGTCTATAAACAGAGAAGAGTTAATTCTAATGCTGACGCACTCTCCAGAATCGAAATTGATTCCAAGGATCCTCTTATCTTACATGTGGATGTGGACGATACATTCCAAGATTATATTCAGTTTTATTATAATTCCATGACTCCAAATATCTTCGAATATAATGACCTTAATAGCGCCATTGACGCAACAAGATCACCTTTTGCGTATTTTACAGCCATTGACAAAGATGAACAGAATCCTCATACTTCCTTATTTCTCGATAGAAGCCTAAACAAAGAACTCATTCTGAACAAAAGTTATGAATTATATGATATTGAAAAATCAACAACAACTTTTAAGCAAATAATTTACCATTGCTTTTTGAAGCATTCTTTTTTCGAAAAACCATCATACCAAGATTTCTTCCATTGCATTCTTAACTTAAAGAAAAGACTTATAAAAGAAAAAATCCATGAAATAAATAAACCAAATCCAGTCGATCTCATAAATCAATTCAATTATAACAAACTCAGAGATATCATCCAATTTATATTCCGGAACGAAAAAATAAAAATAAACATGTATCATAACGAAATTATTGTTCCTACTGCAGAGCAAGTTCCTGATATCTTAAATCAGTTCCATGATTCTCCAACAGCTGGTCATAACGGGTTCCATAAAACCTACAATAAAGTAAAACAGTACTATGAATGGAAGAGAATGAAGAAGGACATTAAAACTTATATAAAAAATTGTGCGTCTTGTCAGCTTAATAAAACCTCACGTAAATTAACGAAAGCTCCTATAGAAATAACTTCAACCGCAGATACACCTTTCGAAAAAATCAGTTTGGATATTGTAGGTCCATTACCAATAACTGAACAAGGGAATAGATTCATCCTTACACTCCAGGATGATCTTACAAAATTTTCCGATGCCTACCCAATCCAAAACAATGAAGCAAGTACAGTAGCGAATAAACTTCTAAATTCATCACACGGTTTGGAATTCCAAAACAAATCCTCACTGATCAAGGCTCAGATTTTACGTCAACACTCATGAAAGAGGTTTCCAAACTTTTCCATATAAAACTACTGCACAGCACAGTTGATCATCCTCATTCCAACGGAGCACTTGAAAGGTCACATTCGACCCTAAAGGATTATTTAAAACACTACATTAATAATCAGCAAAACGATTGGGACGAATACGTTCCCCTAGCAATGTTTGCCTAGAATATCGCAGTACACACTACGACAAAATATACTCCTTATGAGCTAGTTTTTGGAACAAAACCAATATTACCAAATTCGATCACTAACACTCCTGAATTCAGATACACATACGATTCCTACGCGGATCAGCTAAAATATAAATTAAATAGGTCTTTTCAAATAGCAAAAGAAAATATCAATCAATCCGAACAAAAAAGCAAAACATATTATGACACAAAGAACCGTAATCCCCAATATAGGAAAGGAGATTTTGTGTTGATGGAAAATAATGCTAATAAACCCGGAACTTCCAAGAAATTATCAGCAAACTGGAAAGGGCCTTTTGAAATAACCGAGATCTGCGATAACAACAAGAATATCATTATTAAACTCAAAAATAAAAAAACAGCTTAAAGTCCATACCAACCAACTAAAACCAACCTCTCTTACAGGATGATCTTCCTTACCGTAATTCTATACAGCAGCTTGTATTTTCTTCAAATTCAGGCCAACAATGAATACGAAATCAAAAAAATAGAAAGTGGAAGCGGTCTATTCTACGAACATCTGGGAACAACAAAATTTTATTCTAATTACTTTAAGATAGTAGCCCATATTGACATAAAATCATATACAGGAAGATTAGAATTAATTACAAGAGTGGCTAAACAATCTTTTCAAGTTTGCGATAAAATCACTAAGGATCATATAAAACTCTTTTGTACCCAAAACTCTGATATCTTTAACGTTAAAATGCCAGAAATATTAAACAAGGAAGAATCCAGTAGGGCTAAGGTCGGAAGTTCTAAATCCCGTAGAGGAATATTGAACATTGTAGGATCAGTATCAAAATTCTTGTTTGGCACCATGGACTCAAATGATGCTGAATACTATGATAATGCAATCAGTAAAATCGAGCAAGATGACTCTGAAATCCAATTGCTAATTAAAGACCAAATCAATGTAATCAAAACCACCATTACAAATTTCAATAGTACAATATCACAACTTAAAGTATCAGAAAAGGAATTAAACAAAAATATTATGAAATTTAATGCATTCCTCACAGATCAAAATAAACTCAATTCAGAAATAGATATAAATCAACAAATACTTGAACATTTAAACATCCTTACATTTTTGTTAAACGAAATAGATTTGAAACTTGAAGAGATAATCGACGTTCTTATGGCAGCCAGAAAAGTACTTTACATCCAAGTCTTATCAGTTCTAGAAGATTAATTGAAGAATTAACCAAGTTCAACCAACATTTGAAGAACGGACTCGAATACGCTGTAAAACCCGATATAAAAAATATTAATCAACTAATGGATATAGTTAAACTACAATATTCGGTTAGGAAACAACGAATGATATTCGTTTTGGCTTTTCCTTTGGTCGATGGCGCAGAATTCAACCTTTACCATTTAATTCCATTACCTATACCACATGTGGAACAGAAATCCTATGCATTCATAGATCCTAGTTTCAAGTATCTAGCCATCTCAACGAATAAATTACAATATGTCCAGTTTCAGACCCTCGATTCATGCAAACCATTAGAATATGATAAAAATATCTGCGAAAATTATATCACATACTCAACTCTAAATAAACCTATATGCGAAATAGCTTTACTCACAAAAATAAATAAAAAATTGCCTTCTGACTGTACTACCAAATTCTTAACAGGAAAGGTAGAGATCTGGCAGAACCTGGTAAATAATAAATGGATATATGTGGTAAGCGAGCCACATATGCTTACAATACAATGTAATAACACTATAAAGGATGTAGAAATATCTAAAACTGGAATCTTGACTCTTGCAAAAAACTGTAAAGCATATTCTTCCCAAACTCAATTACTCACCAACAATGAAGTAATCGTGTACTACGAAAACATTATCCCAAGTCTCAACTTAGTTGAAGATGATTGTTGTGGAGAAAGCAAAATAAATAAGACAGATTTCAATTACTACCTGGACTAAATTCACTTATCCAATATAAAATTAGATGATCTCAACATAGCGTCTCACAAATTGGACGATCTTAATGAGCAAGTTAATCATTTGCATTCCCAACCACATTTCTACAAATATGGAAGTTTTTACAAATATCTAATAATAATAATATCAATTATCATTTTCGGATACATTCTCTATAAGATTTACCGTTGCATTAAACCAATACTCCCGAACTCGATGAGATTCGATCGCGGTTGTTGTTGTCGAGCAATTACAATCAATCAATACAATTCTCGAATTTCCTCACCTAGAAATAACGTAGAAATAGAACTCACCACAACTCCCGATAATGCACCTGCTATTCTATCTGAAAATTCTGACGGAAGAACTCCTTTGCGACTAACCAAAACAAAATCTAGACTTAGATCATCTATAGGTAGACTTCATGACGAATTTTAATTAAAAAGATAAATTCGTCCTTTTTAAGGGGGGAAGGTGTTATGGACCAGGCGTCCCTATACTCACCCATCGCACATACCTAACGATCCTTTTAAACTCCGCACTCACCTACAATTGCTATTTCATTATACTTAATAATTATTACTGCCAAATGGTCTCATGTCCTATTGTCAGCAAATATTCATAAACTAGAAAACTGTATTCAACACCAATAATTAATAAACAATAATAAATCAATCAAACTTACAATTTTTGGAATCTTAATAAAATTAAACTAATAACTTTCAGAAAACTTGCAAAATGCCATCCACCGGAAATGGCCCATCAAAGTCCAAAGAAATTCAATACGAACGTCTTTATTATTGCGACTTTTGCAAGTCGAATAAACACAATTCGCCGAATTGCGATATTAGCAAATACCGTGAAAGTTCTTCTATTCCCAAACGTAAATAATAAGACAATCAATTCCGTGACCAAATATCCAAACAAATCTTAAGAGTAACTAACGCGGTATCATATTCGCGAATTTAGTGATTTGTGAACAATAGATTGAAGGGACTGGAATTTGCATGCGAAGCCAGGCCCTGAAATTGTAAACATTTAAACTATATAAAAGGGCTTTGCAAAATGTAATAGTTTGTCAGTAAGATAGTGACATTGAAATCAAAAAGTTCAAAGGATTATAAAGTTGTAAAGAAAGGATTATAAAGTTGTAAAGTTTAAAGGATTCTAAAGTTGTAAAAGTTCAATAGTATTATACAATAAGTGTTTCGAGTATTATCATAAGTGAAATAAAAAGGAACTAAAATTATTGTATAGATTCTGTGTGCAAAAAGTGAAAAATGTGAAGGGATTGAATAAAAGTTATAACGTTTTTAAAGTGCCGTGTTTATATTTTTAAAAGAGCCCATAACAATAGCTTCGTTCAACTTAATTTTTACAAGTCGATCTCGTCAACACCTTGGAAACCAGCAAAATCGATTTCAGTAAATTCACCCACATCGTCAGCGGGCGCCCTAACTTTCTTTCCTTCCTTTTGCTTGGCACATGCATTCAATTCATATTTATTTCCAAATTTTTAAATATTGGTTTTCTTTCTTTTATTCTCATTCATTTCCTATTTCTTTCCAAATTTTTGAATATTGTTGGTTTTCTTTTTTTTTAATTTGCTTGTTATATAGATTCCTTTCATATTTATTTCCAAATTGTTCAAAGATTGTTTGCTTTATGATAAAAATAATAGTTAAAGTAGTTTTGTCCTTGATTTGTATTCTTCTTTTCTTTTTTTAAACTATAGCCCCATAGTAAGTGAAGAAGAAATGCAGAATTTGTTTTTTGAAAGTAAAAGAAAAATAAAAACAGTAATGAATTACTGAATACCTTAACACTCGGTCTTTCCATTTATCCTCCAACCTGACCGGGTATGGGACCCACAACAATGGCCGGTCTTTTTGTTTTTGTATTATAGGGGCTCTTGCCCAGGTAGAGTGACCTTCTGTTCACGGTATAGAGTTAAGTGACTCCATCGCATAATGCTTTAACATAAATTGGTTACGTTTGTAATTCTCGTTTGATATAAAAATTCATGCAAATTATAAGTTTTTCACTCAAAAGGGAAATACATGGCCACGTCTACGTTTGGGTGCACCGCTTCCACCTTGATGCCCCACTCTTATTTGCGGACCATACTCGCAAGTATCGTCGGTAACAATGAAGTCTCCTCACGTCCGTCCGTTTTTGCAATGCCCTATTTGTCCTCTGAACCAGCGTGTTCATAGTCCTTAGGCCGGTTACTTCCATTGTCGACTCCGGTCAAGAACCAAAGAACTTTTTCAAATTCGTGGATGTGAAAAATGTTTTTGTAGTGGGTCTTGTGCTGGGGAAATGAACCCGTCCCACACACCGCAAAGCTAGCCTATCTTGTTAAAACTTGCGAACGAGAGAACACTTCCGAACCCTGATTCTTATGGCACCTCAAGAGAGTAGTGCCTATATCGCAGAGGAGGAGCTTACCATTGGTGTCCTTGCCTGGGAAGGGGAAGACTGAAGTGAAAATTAATAATCGTTCTTTTTGGGAATGAACCACCCTTAGACACTAATCTTAATATTTAGTTAATTATATTTATATATTTTTATTTTTGTTTGAGAATAGTTAATAGCTCACCACTGATGGACACTTTATCGATTTCAGCGACTTTTTCAGGTTTATACCGCTTTAAGAAAATGTCCACAAAACGAACTCTAGCGAGGAGGAAGCTGAGGTCGGATGCTGAACCAACACTCCTGTGTTCCATTTGGCACGACGGGCCACAACATAGACGAGTTGACAAGCGAGACTTTGCCGTGCGGGCATCAGGTACACCAGCTGTGCTTAAGCCAGCTACGACAAACCTCATCTACGCGCCCTTTTTGTCGTCAGACTCTGAAGCAGACATCTATCTCATCAGAACGACCTCAGTCCTCCATCGCTAGTGGAGCAGTACCCAAAGGCGGACTTCCTCTACTAACTACAATGGGTAGGCGCGGTAATACCAGTGGAGCCGGAGCCCTACTAACAGGCAGAACCAGTACCGAACTCCCATCTTAAGCTTCACCCGAGATGTCTCAGCTGCTGGTGGTCATGCAAACTATGGCTGCAAGCATGGAATGAGACAGCAACTGCAATGACTGTCTGTTCCACAACCACCTACCCACCCTTCTGCATCATCGGCACGAGTGGGTAACGCAGAGACTGCAGAGCCACTCCTAGGCTCAGCGGAGTCATGAGCCCCATGGCCCCAGAATACAGGCCCCAGGTAAGTGTCCCGACTTCACAGCCGCACCAGTGGAATAATACAAGTGCCTGGAGCCCTGAGCGACAATTGTTCGAGCAGGCAGCTCACGACCGTGGCTCAATAACCTGGTATACTTTACCAACATCAACCCTTGATCACCACGAAGAGACCGCACTGGGACTGTCCAGCAACGAACGCAACCATTTGCAGTGTGCTATCCCACCATCCAAAATACCACACATGATGGCCAGTATGGACCTACGACCATCGAGGCCTTTCTAAGAAGGGTCAAGAATATGGCTTCGTTGAACTTAGAGCCATCACACGCTGCGCCCCAATGTTATTTACTTGGAGAGCACTTCGTTGGTTCTGGAGATTTGTGGACACGGAGCCTGAATTCCTCAGTCTCTTTTAGGAGAGTATCAGGCCTGAGCTGCGAGAGCGGCTGGTGTACGCCCCACGCCACAACGTGCATGCACTTCACACGTGAGCAAAGGAGCTTGAAGTGGTGCAATATTTCTAGCAGTCCGCACACCTAGGTAAATTCTTTGGCCGACGAGGGCATCAAGAACGACAGTAGCTGAGCTCGAGCACAGCGTGTCTGCTCTACCCACGCCAGCTTGTCTTTTTCCACCCATAACAGGCAGTGCACCGGAGACTCTCTCCATTATCCACAGAACTAGACCAAGAGCATCAGACCGAAGTACACGAATCGGCTCCTAGGACACGAGCTACCACGTGTTGGAACTGCCAGCAGACGGGAAACCGTTTTACCGCATGCCAGGCAGAGGCTAACATTTTTTGTTTCCGTTGGGGGAAGCCAGATACTTATGCACCAAACTGCACCAATTGCAAGAAGCCAAAAAACTTGTAAGCGAGTACCCATGACAGCCCGCAGCACTCGCGACAGACTCAGTAACGGGACGGTACTCCGTTCCGTCTACTGACAGTTCCACCAAGACGAGTTCCTCGCCAGTCAACCCACTAGATACAAAACACCATGATACTTTTGCGGGTCCACGATGCAGCAGATGCAACATCTTCTCCGGAGGCCTCTCCAACGACATTGTTGAAGCAACCACCTCAGGTACCGCCTGAAGAACCCTGGCAGTCACAGATCCGTGTATTGAAGGCATACCGCTAAGTGGTCAACTCGTCATTGGAGGAGCTCGTCGGGACCCCAAGGCCCTCAACCAGAATCACTTATTGCGTCGTAGTGCCCATTTTTAACGTAACAGAATGTTATTGATCATTTCCCTGAAATAAATTTAGAAGGAAAGATCTTAAGCGTGAAAGCTATCATATAAACTTTGAATGATTTCAGCAAGGTGTTAAGTCAAAAATATCATGCGAGAAGGAGTATTCTAAAAGATGGTCGAAACAAAACTATCACTATATGTTGGGCATGGGAGCATATAGTTTTGGCCTTCATTTAGGACCATATTTGTTCCGTTGAATTTCTCTCTAGTGAGTGCCTGGTTTAGCTTAGTGCTGTCCCAGACCTAGCTGGATACAGTACAGTGCCGTACGAAGTCACTTAATTAGCCATTGGTTAAATTTATTGATCTTGATATCGAGGATATGTGTAAAGTGGAAGGGTGTGAGATGGGTGGGCTTTAAAATTTTTTGCGTTGTGCACAGGGGTTTCGTTGGTGAATTATTTAGAAGTTGGCAGTTACATAGAATGCATTTAATGAGTGGGAAAATATAGTGGCTTGTTTAAAATGTGCTTGCGTGGTAGCGTGTCTGCAAACCATTTCATCTGTTGTGCCTTGTAACTAAAAATAGCGTGTCCGCTGACAGCAAGGCTCCACGGCTCAGAGGCTTTTGTTGGTTTCCGTACCGACTTGTAACTAAAATAGCATGTCCACCGACAGCCTTATAACTAAAAATAGCATGTTCACTGCCAACTAGGGTTCACACCTCAGAGGCTATTGTCGGTTTCTTTACCGACTTAAAGCTTAAAATAGCGTGTCCATCGACAGCTTCGTTCGACGGCTCAGAGGCTATTTTAATCATGTAACTTAGACATCAGAATAGCTTGTCTGCTGATGGTTTCTGATCAACACCTCAGAGGCTATCTTTTTTGCTTAGACTAAAGGCTGAGTGGCTGCCGACAGTTTTATTTCGAAGGGACCACATTTATGGCTCTCGACAGTGGGTTTTTGGGGGACCACTCAACTTCTTAGTTTTCCCCATTAATTTATAAAATCTTGCCGGAATTAATTGGCTTGACTGCCACTAGTTTCCATTTTATTACTGCTTATACTAAGAAACTGCGAATTGAGGGATGAACTCATATTTCATCATTCGCGGGCAAAAAAGAACGGGACTTGAAAGAGATAATTCTTTTACGGGTAAATTTGTTTGCATTAATAGCCTATTTTGTATTAGGTTACAATAATTACAAGTCGTTTGTTTCACTGTTCCTACCATTTCAGTGAAATTACATATTATTTTAGTTTCTTGTTTAGCATATGTATTGAAAAATTTTCTCTTGTATGTAAATTTTATATTCATTTCACGCGGTTTGTTGATTTTGTTTGTACTTTCATTTAATTGCATTAAAAATTATGGTCCAAATGTCTACTCATTAATTTATTTAATCAAATGCATATTCTTATATGTGATCTGTTTATGAAACATAAGCGTGTGGCGACTAGAGATTGTACGGATCACTTGATATCATTAAATGCTCTCGGGAAATCATTCGAATGCGAGTTCAATTTAAAAGATAAGACCTGACTATGCATGTGGGTGTGAGTTATCAATATTATTGTTGTTTCAGTTGTTTGAGCGATAAAAGATTTTATGTTGACATAACGATGGGCACGCGTTTGTTTACTCGTTATCTATGTTTTCATTATGCTTACTTGTGTTTAACGTTTACTTGTACTATTTATAATCTTACAAGTAAGTCAGTCTGTACCCAGTGCTTCTGTTGAACGGTTCGCTTTCGGTCAAGTCAGTTATTGTTCGCAGCGAAAAGTTCTGGTGTAGAGTGCTATCTGGTTCCCCCTGTTTTCCTACTTCCAGTGTGATTCTGTGCACAGTTTTTAACTAATACCGTGTTAGACTGGCCCTTTTTAACCATGGCCTCCGACTCCGGAGGAATGCGAAAACAAAACTACTATTCGATTCTGGACTCCGTAAATAAAATCACTAAAAGCCCCCCACATAAAAAAGAAAAACAACGTGAAACACCCTCCCATGATGTTTTTAACTTCCCCGAGCTACAGAGCGCGGCCCCCCATAAGAGTGATTCTCCAAAGTTTGTCTTAATTAAAAGCAAAATTCCAAATAAGAATCTAAAATCCCATAACATATTTCTTCTTTCTAAATCTCTAAATTCCGTTATTTCAAATCCACTCAGCATCAATTTCACAAGAGACGGTGATATTCTCCTACTTACGAAAAATGAGCTACAAGCAGCTAAGCTTTGCAAAGTAAAAACTTTACCTGGTATTTGTGATGTATCCATTGACCTTCACCAAAAATCGAATACAACAAAAGGTGTTATTTATGCACCCATACTAACAGACTTAGATGAAAAATGTATAGTTGAGGGTCTAAGCCAGCAAAAGGTAATTGAATGCCAAAAGATTACAAAATTTTCCAATGGAAGATCCCAAAATACTCCGTTACATATTCTTTCGTTCAACGAATACACCCTTCCAAAAGAAATCAAAGTCGGCTTCATTAACGTGAAAGTCAAACCATTCATTCCAAAGCCATTACAATGCAAAAATTGCTTCAAATTCAGACACACCAAGAAACACTGCCAAAGCCCCGCATCTTGCGATATCTGCACCTTGCCAATACATGATCCAATCCCATGCAATAGTATTCAGTGTATCAACTGCAAACAACAACACTCCGCTCTTAATAAAGCATGTCCAACATACACAAAAAAACAACGCATATTAGAGTACAAAACATTGAACAAATGCTCGTTTCGGGTAGCTACAGAAAATATTAACAAAACTGCGAATAATAATTTTCCCACAGTTACCACCACAATCACAGAACCCCTAGGTTTAGCAATTCAAAATAGAAAATTAAGACTCACTAGAGGGTCACCACAGCCTCTCAATAACATCAATAATACAACTACATCTATAGTACATAACTTCGAAACTACCCCTCCTCCACGCAAATCAAATTCTAACACAAGTGAAAATATTCATAACCCCAGATATATAAGTTCATCAAATCCGCAAAGCATTTCAACACACCTAATCGAAACTGCAACACAAATGCAAACAACTACAAATTAACCAAAAGCTACAGTTCCGAATAAACTAAACCCAAATTCAACCACAATTCCCTTTGAAGAGCAAAATTTACCTAACATATTTATTGACAAATAAATAATGTTTAAATCAAGTGCAGCCCCTCACTTTTCTAATGGTCCTTAAGATACTTCAGTGGAATCTTAACGGTTACCTAAATAATTTATATGCTCTGCAACTATTAATTAAAGATTTATCTCCAGACATCATTGCACTACAAGAGACACACGCAAAACACAACGAACAAATCTTCCCACCGATGCAATATAAAGCTTACTTCTACAATTCGCCCCTTAATACACACGGCAAACATGGTGTTGCCTTACTCATAAAAAAAACCATACAACACGAAATTATAAATACCAACGAGCGTAATCAAGTTCAATTAATAGCAGCAACAATCGTAGCATCAGAAAAATTTACGGTGTGCTCCATTTATATTCCCCCCAACGTTAATTTGCATTCTGATGACTTAACAAACCTATACAATGAACTCCAATCACCAATGCTAATTCTAGGAGACTTCAATGGCTGGAGCCCTCTATGGGGCTCAACCTCTGTAAACACTAGAGGTAAACAATTTGAACATTTTCTCTTAAATTCGAATCTTTCCATTCTTAATCATGGACTGCCTACTCATCTTTCTACTCACAACTCCTTCACACATGTTGATATCTCCTTATGCACTTCCAATTTGCTTTCTAAAATCACTTGGCATAGAATAAATGATCTTCATGGGAGCGATCACTTTCCACTATCCCTATCCTTTGGAACGGTATCTCAAAAGCGACCACATAAATTCAGATCCAAATTCAAAACGAAATTAGCCAATTGGCCAAAATTTAAAAATAATCTGATACTACATTTAGCAGATGTTCCCATTAGCAACAATATCAATAAAGAAGCTGCGAATTTGATTAAATCCATTAAATATTGTGCAAACAGCTCCGTTCCATCTACATCTCCAAAATACTGCACAAAATATACCCCTTGGTAGTCTAATGAACTGGCAATGCTCCGCGAAATGAAACAGAAAGCTTTTAGCATGTTTACAAACCAACCATCATTAAAAAACATGTTAGAATACAAAAAACTGAATAGCAAATTCAAATGGAACTGCAAGCAAGCTAAGATCCAACACTTTCAAACCTTAACAAATACAATCAACCCAAACACACCAAGCCAACTTATTTGGCGGAGCATTAAAAAACTTCAAAGGCAGCCAACACAATTCAATATTAAATATCTATCAGATTCCACAGAGAAAGTTATAGAAGACCCAAGAGAAATGGCAAACCTTTTAGCTATGACATGGTCCAGCTACTCAAGCGAATCAAATTTTGACCCAACATTTCACCTTTGTAAACTAAACACAATTAACAAAACCTACAATCTATCATCTCTCACACCATCAGCAAGAATGATAGAAAGCCCCATAACGATGCTAGAACTAAATTCATGCCTCTCATTGCTAACAGGTGATACACCAGGTGTTGACAAAATAACATATTGCATATTAAGCAAATCACCAATTCAATTTAAAACCAGATTACAACACAATATTCCAAAACGGTCTCATTCCACAGCAGTGGAAGACCGCTATGATTTTTCCACTTCATAAGCCACATCAACTAGTCAACCAAGTTCCAGGGTACAGACCGATCTCCCTTCTCCCGTGTATTTCAAAAGTACTAGAAAAGATAATCTCACTTCGTCTTTCTTGGTTTCTTAACAAAAATAATTTCCTTTCCAATAATCAAGTAGCATTTAAAAGAGGAAAAAGTACATTAGATATCCTACTTCACTTAGATCAGTTTATTGCTAACACCCTCTCAACTCGTAACCACACATCAATCATTAATATCGACTTTGAAAAAACTTTCGATAGAATTGGTGGACATATGATTCTGGAAAAATTTATGCTATGGAAAGTGGGGTTAAAAACATACAACTACGTTAAAAACTTCCTCACCAATAGAAAAATCCAAGTAAGGGTAAACAGCTATCTATCAGAAACATTTCCCCTTAAAAATGGCATCCCCCAAGGTTCTCCGCTTTCCGTTATTCTGTTTCTGATAGCCTTTGAAGACTTGAACATTTTAATAAAACTGGAAAAAATCTTCAAACACTGCATCTACGCTGACGACTTATTCATTTACGCAAAGCTAACTGATTCAATACTCTTCCAACACAAATTTAACTCCATAATATTAAAGATTTCAGAATGGTGTCGTAAATCAGGTGCGAAAATGTCACCAACTAAATCCAAACACATACACATCTGTAACAAATACAATTGTTCGCCTTTACATCTCACTCATGAGAACTTTGTGATCACTAATACAAATAATCTTAAGATACTTGGCTTAACGTTTACTAATAAGTACTCTTGGTCTCAGCACATAGCCATCTTGCGAAAAGCCCTAGATAAAAAATTAAATTTAATAAAATGTTTGAGTAGTTTTAAGTCAGAAGCTCACCCACACTGCATAATCCAAATAATAAAGTCAATAATGCTATCAAGAATTGATTATGCACTTTCAATTTATGGACACACCTGCAAAACACAGCTTCAAAAAATTAGAACGGTATATCACTCAGCAGCAAGGATAGCGATTGGAGCATTTCGGACGACACCTATTCGATTTATATTAGCGTAAACTGGTCTACCATCAATTGAAAACAGGCGAAATCAACTTACAGGAAGACTTATCTCAAAACTTCTCGAATCAAAAAACTCTATTCTTCAAAATGACGTCAGCTCGGCTCTTTCAAGGAAATCAGAACCAAGGCGCCAATCATCAATTTCACGTTCCTTAAACATGATAAAGATAAAGCGCAAGCCAAACCCAACCCTCCACCATGGACGTTTCCAACACATTGCATCATAAACTACCTAAGCGTTTACAATAAAAAAACAACGAACCATTTAATATACCAACAATCGTTCAACGAAATTGTACAGCCATTTAAAACCAAAGGTTGGAAACTCATTTTCACAGATGGTTCTAAAACTGAGTTTAACACAACTTTCGCAGTTACAACGGAAGACGGGAAGATAATTAAATTAACACGGCTGGAAACTTTCAACTCCATCTTCACTGCTGAGCTAGAGGCAATATGCACTGCAACACTGTTCGCTGCAAAATCACCTGGTAAATACATAATCTGCACAGACAGCCATTCCTGCATAGATGCTCTTCTGAACCCGAGCAACTTAAACCCAACAATCAGCATAATAAAAAACACCATCTCTTACAAAAAAAATAAATTGAAAATTATGTGGATACCAAGCCATTCGAAGATAGAGGGGAACGAATATGCTGATAGCGCAGCAAAATACGCACAAAACGCTCCCATCCTCACCACGATAGCTTACAACAAAAGAGATTTATATAAATTGATAGATGACCATATAAACGAACTCACATCCGTGGAATGGAGCAATATTATCCACCACTACAAAACAGTCAACCCCCTGCGACAACCCGCGTCCTATCCAAACAACATTCCACCGCATCAACTCTGTAACTTCATCAGACTAAGGCTAGGACACACAAAACTAACTCATGAACACATCCTGCAGAACAAACAACCAGAACCATGTCCACTGTGCAATCATCATCTCATGCCTGTCCAGCATCTGCTAGCTGAATGCGAAATTGTAAGATCATCCAAAACTCGCTGTAATGTAGAAAATGATTTGATGACATACATATCAACAACCTCTGAAGCCAACATAAAGAACATAAATACATTACTCAGTCTGTGACTATCCATGATAAGACACGCGCTGCTTGCGAGTCAGAATCAACCCTGGGCTGACAAACTGTACCTTGTTAAAACTTGCGAACGAGAGAACACTTCCGAATCCTGATTCTTATGGTGCCTCAAGAGAGTAGTGCCTATATCGCAGAGGATGAGCTCACCATTGGTGTCCTTGCCTGGGGAGTGAGAATTGATAATCGTTCTTTTTGAGACTGAACTACCCTTAGACACTTATTTTAATATTTAGTTAATTGTATTTACATATTTTTATTTTTGTTTGAGAATAGTTAATAGCCCATCACTGATGGCCACTTTATCGATTTCAGCGAGTTTTTCAGATTTATGCCACTTAAAGAAAATGCCCACAAAACTAACTCCGGCGAGGAGGAAACTGAGGTCGGATGCTGGACCAACACTCCTGTGTGCCATTTGGCACGATGTGCCACGACTTAGACAAGTTGACAAGCCAGACTTCGACGTGCGGGCATCAGGTGCGCCAGCTGTGTTTAAGCCAGCTGCGACAAACCTCATCTACGTGCCCTTCCTGTCGTCAGACTCTGAACCAGACATCTATCTCACCAGACCTCAGTCCTCCATCGCTAGTTGAGCAGTACCCAAAGGCGGACTTCCTCTACTAACTACAATGGGTACGTGCGGAAATACCAGTGGAACCGGAGCCATACTAACAGGCAGAACCAGTACCGAACTCCCATCTTAAGCTTCACCCGAGATGTCTCAGCTACTGGTGGTCATGCAAACTTTGGCTGCAAGCATGGAATGAGACAGCAACTGCAATGACTGTCTGTTCCACAACCACCTACCCACCCTTCTGCATCATCGGCACGAGCGAATAACGCAGAGACCGCAGAGCCACTCTTAACAGTAGCTAATGACATGGTACCTCCTAGGATCAGTGGAGTCATGAACCCCATGGCCTCAGAATACAGGCCCCAGGTAAGTATCCCGACTTCACAACCGCACCAGTGGAATAATACAAGTGCCTGGAGCCCTGATCGACAATTGTTCGAGCAGGCAGCTCACGACCGTGGCTCAATGACCTGGTATACTTTACCAATATTAACCCCTGCTCACCACGAAGAGACCGCACCGGGACTGTCCAGCAACAAATGCAATCATTCGCCGTGTGCTATCCCACCATCCAAAATATCACGCATGATGGCTAGCCGGAAGTTAGTGTTTACGGGCCAGTATGACCCTACGTTCATCAGGGCCTTTCTAAGAAGGTTCAAGAATATGGCTTCGTTGAACTTTGGAAGGAACATGAGAGCCGTCACACGCTGCGCCCCAATGTTATTTACTGGAAGAGCTCTTCGTTGGTTCTGGAGGTTTATGGACACGGAGCCTGAGTTGCTCAGTCTCTTTTGGGAGAGTATCAGGCCTGAGCTGCGAGAGCGGCTGGTGTACGCGCCGCGTCACAACGTGCATGCACTTCCCGCGTCAGCAAAGGAGCTTGAAGTGGTGCAATATTTCTAGCAGTCCGCACACCTATGTAAATTCTTTGGCTGACGAGGGCAACAATAACGACATTCAGTAGCTAAGCTCGAGCACAGCGTGCCTGCTCTACCCGCACCAACTTGTCTTTTTCCAACCATAACAGGCAGCGCACCGGAGACTGTCTCCATTATCCACAGAACTAGACCAAGAGCATCAGACCGAAGTACACGAACCGGCTCCTAGGATACGAGCTACCAGGTGTTGGAACTGCCGGCAGACGGGAAACCGTTTTACCGCATGCCAGGCAGAGGCTAACATTTTTTGTTTCCGTTGGGGGAAGCCAGATACATATGCACCAAACTGCACCAATTGCAAGAAGCCAAAAAACTTGTAAGCGAGTACCCACGACAGCCCGCGGACTCGCGACAGACTCAGTAACGGAACGGTGCTCTGTCCCGTCTACGGACAGTTCCACCACGACGAGTTCCACGCCAGTAAACCCACTAGAAACAAACACTATGATACCTTTGCGGGTCCACGATGCAGCAGATGCAACATCTTCTCCGGAGGCCTCTCCAACGACATTGTTGAAGCAACCAGCTCAGGTACCGCCTGAAGAACCCTGGCAGCCACAGACGCGTGTATTGAAGGCATACCATATGAGGTTGCAGGAGTATATTGCTGCACGAGAGAGGTGGCCCCACGCCAGCAAAAAACTAAGTGGACAACTCATCATTGGAGGAGCTCGGCGGGACCCTAAGGCCCTCAACCAGAATTACTTATTGTGTCGTAGTGCCCATTTTTAACGTAACAGAATGTTATTGATCATTTCCCTGAAATAAATTTAGGAGGAAAATCTTAAGCTTGAACGCTATCATATAAACTTTGAATGATTTCAGCAAGGTGTTAGTTCAAAAGTATCATGCAAGAAGGAGTATTCTAAAAGATGGTCGAAACAAATCTATCACTATATGTTGGGCATGGGAGCATATAGTTTCGGCCTTCATTTAAGACCATATATGTTCCGTTTAATGTCTCTGTAGTGAGTGTCTGTTTGGTTTAGCTTAATGCGTACGAACTCACTTTATTAGCCGTTGGTTAAATTTATTGATCTTGATCTCGAGGATACGTGTAAAGTGGAAGGGTGTGAAATGGGTGGGCTTTAAAATTTTTTGCATTATGCACAGGGGTTTCATTGGTGAATTATTTAGAAGTTGGCAGTTACATAGAATGCATTTAATGAGTGGGAAAATATAGTGGCTTGTTTAAAATGTGCTTGCGTGGTAGCGTGTCTGCAAACCATTTCATCTGTTGTGCCTTATAACTAAAAATAGCGTGTCCGCTGACAGCAAGGCTCCACGGCTCAGAGGCTTTTGTTGGTTTCCTTACCGACTTGTAACTAAAATAGCGTGTCCACCGATAGCTTCAGTTGATGGCTCAGGGGCTATTATGAGTTTCTTTTCTGCCTTATAACTAAAAATAGCATGTTCACTGCCAACTAGGGTTCACGCCTCAGAGGCTATTGTCAGTTTCTTTACCGACTTAAAGCTTAAAATAGCGTGTCCATCGACAGCTTCGTTCGACGGCTCAGAGGCTATTTTAATCATGAAACTTAGACATCAGAATAGCTTGTCTGCTGATGGTTTCTGATCAACACCTCAGAGGCTTTTTTGCTTAGACTAAAGGCTGAGTGGCTGCCGACAGTTTTATTTCGAAGGGACCACATTTGTGGCCGTCGACAGTGGGTTTTTGGGGGACCGCTCAACTTCTCAGTTTTCCCCATTAATTTATAAAATCTTGCCGGAATTAATTGGCTTGACTGCAACTAGTTTCCATTTTATTACTGCTTATACTAAGAAACTGCGAATTGAAGGATGAACTCATATTTCATCATTCGCGGGCAAAAAAGAACGGGACATGAAAGAGATAATTGTTTTAAGGGTAAATTTGTTTGCATTGATTGCCTATGTTGTATTGGGTTATAATAATTACAAGTCGTTTGTTTCACTGTTCCTACTGTTCCTACTATTTCAGTGAAATTACATATTATTTTAATAGTTAAAACCAACCAACAAACCCATCGCTGCCAAGGATCATAGGACTTCCGAAGATTCACAAGCCAGGCCATGAAATGCGTGAAATTGTGTCAGCAGAAAACGCTCCCACTCAGAAAATTGCGAAGTGGTTAGTCAAGGAATTCAATAACATGGACAAAAAATTTGTTACCAGATCAGTAGCAAATTCGGCAGAATTTACTTCAAAGGTTTTGTCCTGGGGACCTTTGGAAGATGGGGATACGATGGTGTCATTTGATGTTAAGGCACTTTTTCCCAGTATTCCGGTCAAAGAAGCACTTACGTTACTTGAGGAGTGGATTCTGATACAAGGATCAGGAGAACAATGGAAAGCACGAGCCAAAATGTATTTGAAACTGGCTAGACTCTGCATGGGTGAAAGCTATTTCACCTTCAGGGGAGAATTTTTTAAGCAAACACGTGGTGCTCCAATGGGAAACCCTCTTTCCCCGTTTCTAAGCGAAGTTTTCATGGCATTTTTGGAGGAGAAGTTAGCACAAGAAGGTAAATTGCCACATCGATGGGTGCGTTATGTAGACGATATCTTCACGATCATCAAAGAGGATCAGGTCCAGCAAACTCTCAGGGCGATCAACTCAATACACAACAACATCAGTTTCACCCACGAGCTGGAGTCGGAGGGGCGGCTACCATTCCTTGACGTAATGGTATGTAGAGGAGCTAATGGATTGGAATTCGAAATATACCGCAAACCAACGGACACCATGCGGATAATTCCTTTCACTTCGAACCATTGCCAACAGCAAAAATGGGTGACATTTAGCTGGCTTGTGAATCGAATGCTCACGCTTCCATTGAATAAGGAAGGCCTGAAAAAAGAAACGTCCCACATTTATAAGCTAGCCGAATGGAACGGATACCCTACGGATGAAGTCACCAAATTGATAGCCAAACGAACGAAGGAGATCTTCAATAAAAAGTTCACAACGCTAACTGCGGAAGTCGAGCAACGGAAGAGGTTGTTTGTAACGTTTGACTCAAGGACGGAAACAATGAAGAGGGCTATGAAGAACGTAGACATCGACCTAGTTTATACGAGCCGGGCCACAAAAATACAGAACTTGCTTGGATCAACCAAGGACCCCATTCCCAAAATGGAGCGGAGTGGAGTCTACAAGGTATCGTGTACGAAATGTAATGGATGTTACATTGGACAAACGAGGAGATCACTAGGTGTCAGATGGAATGAACACTTAAGGGAAGCAGTCAACAAAAACAAAAAGCAGGATGCAAAAAACTTCAAATCAAAAGTAGCGGAGCATATAGTCCTTGAAAAACATGACATCACTGCGGACAACGTAAGCATGCTGAAAACGGTTACAAACGGATGGAAGCTTGATGTAGCAGAAAGCTTGGAGATATTCAATCGGAAGACGCAGGACATTTGGAACGGCGACCCAGGTAACGGATACACCTGGCTATTCAAGCTTACAAAATAATGAAGGTAGTTAAGTAGTAATTAAGGATAAACAAATTTTTGAATGGTAAAGGATCAGGTAATTAGAGATTAAGTACAAGTACTTTGAGGGATTAGATGTAATTAGAGATTCATATTAATACGTTAATGAGTTTAGTATAGATATTAGGACACTTATAGTTTAGGGAATAGTAGTACTGAGGAAGTTCTCAAGTAGAGAACGAAACAATTGTATACTAAATTTAAAATAAATAGTAGAATTAAAGGGTATATACTTTCTTTCACTTTTTTTATATATTATTTTAGTTTCTTGTTTAGCATATGTATTGAAAAATTTTCTCTTGTATGTAAATTTTATATTCATTTCACGCGGTTTGTTGATTTTGTTTGTACTTTCATTTAATTGCATTAAAAATTATGGTCCAAATGTCTTCTCATTAATTTATTTAATCAAATGCATATTCTTATATGTGATCTGTTTATGAAACATAAGCGTGTGGCGACTAGAGATTGTACGGATCACTTGATATCATTAAATGCTCTCGGAAAATCATTCGAATGCTAGTTCAATTTAAAAGATAAGACCTGACTATGCATGTGGGTACGAGTTATCAATATTATTATTGTTTCAGTTGTTTGAGCGATAAAAGATTTTATGTTGACATAACGATGGACACGCGTTTGTTTACTCGTTATCTATGTTTTCATTTTGCTTACTTGTGTTTAATGTTTACTTGTACTATTTATAGTTTTACAAGTAAGTCAACTGAAACTTTATATCTTTGATAAGTTGTACGTTAAATTATTTTTGAATAGATTGAAAGTTTATTCGCATGATTTTCAAGTAGACAAGATTAGATTTTGGAATATTGTTGAATTTCACTGTATGAATTATTCGATATGGATAATATATTTTTGTTCTTTAGATGATCAATGTGATTGATTTTTTTTTTTTTAATCTGAGAATACAGCAGTGGTATCATACAGGACTTGAGTGGTTTCGGATATCCGCTGGGAGGAAAGATTTACATCCCATTTAATTTTGCTGGACAATGCGCTACATTGTGGTGTTTGCAAAACCGATATCTACCGGCTGCGCCAATTTTGTTGCACAATACCAGTATACGAGTTTGTAACGGTTTACTACCTCCATCTCGTTTGATCTCAATCAGAACCGACCTCGCACCGGTTCGAGACGTGCAGTCTTGGAAATGACAACGGACTGTACCCTTCAGGTCAACAAGTCCGGTCACACTTAGTCTACTCCGTGGTGGCTGCTTGTAGGCTAGCTAGTTCGGAGAGAAGTTTCGGTCGCGGGTCTTACGCGAGCAGACTAAGTCCGAGTTACGTAACTCAGCCACCGATTCACATGCCCGATTTACAAACGCGTCAACAACTACGCATCCAGAACAGGAAACCTACGTTACGTTAGTTCTGGATGTGATCTCTCCACAGATCTCAGATCAAAACACTACAAAATCACCATAGGCGCGTTACCGAATCACCGACGCGGTACCAGAAAATAAGCTAAACTACCTCAAGTCCAAAATAACCTACTCTAATAAAAAAAAACGAGCGCAAACAAGGGTACCGCGGACCGTAACCGACTAGAAATCAATCATCCGCAGATTATGAAAACCTAACCCTCTTCAAGACATACTTACCCTCGGACATCACTTCCGCTGCAAAAGAAAGAGCATGCGGAACGGAAAGGCTTATGGCTTCTTTAGTAATTCATCTTTACTTTTCAGATATTTCATTTACAATAATCTTTTTCAGAATCCGAAACGTAAATTCAAAACGAACTGACAATATTCTCTTACGTTAATCCTTTTTTCCTTATTTATACAATTTTCATTTGAAGCCTGATCTTTTAACATGAAGAAAGCATTGATTGCAAAATTAACATTAAATGTACTTGACTTTAGGTTCATTCATTAATCAATTTAGCAATTAAACAATGTTACCAATCGATAAATTTAAAAGGAAAAAAAATAACCATCCGCTATTCAATAAAGACCATTTCTATTCCTCTGAACATTTTTAACATAATTGGCTTTTATGCAAACATATGGTTGAACGCAATTTTCACTCTATACGAAAACGTTATTATGGAACTTATATGTCAAAACTAGGGAAGTGAGTTAAAGGGATGCAATTTTAATGTTTTAACAGCGATTATTTCATATTAGAACTTGTAATGCTCAGCAAGTTATGCATATTACTAAAGAATGCTTCATTTATTGCAATAAATGGCGTAGGGTATTATAGAGAAAGTTGCCACATTTTCGCATAAATTTCATGATCTAGTTCCACCTTTCCGATTTTAAAATTATCATACAAATGTATGTGTTTATTGAAAAAGTTAAGTACTATATCTATTTTTAAATACAAAATTTTAATGCAATTCCTTGACTTTATAAATTTCGAAAAATATTAATTGCATGAAGTGGAGTTCCTCTTTGGGTAAAAAATATAAGTTTATTTTTAAAATTAAATTCATTCATATACATACATATTGTACATATTAAGGATAATCGCATTTTCTTCATTCATATGTTACATTGTTAAATTCGATGCACGAGTGTGCACAATATTTCCTTAGATATATCTGTAAAAGTTAAATATTAATTCATAGCTTTAGATGGAACTATACCTCTTTAGTACATTTAAATTTTTTTTATATAGAAATATATTTATATATAATTTGTTAGTTTATGCTATTTAAGTGCTAAATATTGTTTTTTTCTTGTTTCACACAATTTTTTTAAAGAATATATAAGTTAACACAAGCGAAACTCACGATTTTTTTTCGATAAGCTCTTAGAATAAAAGAAAAAATAATAGTTCAGCAAAGGTAAGATTACAAATTGATTAAGGTAAGGAATTACCTAACGTTCTTTTTATCATTCTCTAAATATTACAATTTAACAATCAGTTGTTATTTTAAATTCTAGCCATATTTCTTACTTTCATCCTTCCGTTAACTCTTAGCAACGAATTGAAATTAAAAATTGATTAGGTGTTAATAGTTTGCAACAAAAAGGATACAAAATTAAAAGCCAATGTTTGATGCTTAGTATAAACATTATTCTAGCAAAATTTCGCCAATGAAAAATTTATTAAAAATAAATTATTTAAAAAATATATATAGCATCAAGTTTTGATATTTATTTTCATGTATATTTCTTTACCCCATTGTTTTTATTTTAATTTTATAATTAAAATGATCTCTGGATAAGTCTCATCGTATTAAAACAATATTTTAAATCGGCACATTTAAAACCACCTTATTTCAAAGGGTACGTACAATATTGAAGTGGAATACTTTGAAATCTATTGAGCAATATCTACGAGTATCTGTAGCCTTTACAATTATCGTTTCTTTAAACCAGAAATAAAACTTCAAATAATTATCCACACAAAAAATCAATTATGGAATCGTCACACGCCGAAACAAATATGTAAAAAAACTAATTTTAAAAATAAAATTAAACACAAAACAGAGCGCTTTTATATTATTTTTTTGTATAAATATATATATTTCGCTATTATCTTCAGTCAAGACTTTTTTAAATGAAAATTACCCAAAAGTTAAATTACTGAATTTTGACTTAATTTCAATCTGAAGCTGAATAGAAAGAATAGAAAGTTGAGTAAAGCATTTCATGCAAAATGCCAATGCGGAAAAATTACTTGTTGAAATTTTCGAAGTCAATTTTAGGATTCTGTAAGGAGTTGATATTCAGTTGCGTGTTATTTTCATCTTATAGTTTATCCGATATTGCATAGTCGCCGGGGAAGAGGAGGCCGTGAATGTTACAATCTAAATAGATCGATCCTGCACTGTTTGCTAGTTGCTTCCATCTTTTGATTACATTTGACATTTAGGAATTTATACTATTTGTTTTGAAAATGTTTTTTTTTACTGTAAGACGTTCTATTTGTTTTTTTTTTTTTTGTTTTAAATATTTTCGCTAAACTACTTTTTTTTCCATATTTTTTTCATAGATTAATTTTTTTCAATTATTTAATTTTATTCCGGTGGTCGCTTTTCACTGTTTTTCCTATATCTACTCTAACCTGGAATTAAGTCGCCTGCCTCTTTCACTCTGCTGTATCCGTCACTTGCAACATCTGATGATACACGATTTCGTACATTATTAGAACATCGCATTCGTTTGCGCTTTTCTCTTCTATACAGATAGGCAGCTAACTGAAGTTGCGCTTTCTCTGCCAAATCCCTTTGTAGTTGACGATTTTCCTCAGTATCCTTAAGAACGGAATCCGAATTAACTCGTCGATCCCAAGATGAATTCCAACCTTGAAAATGAATTTTATATTGAATTAGTTTCTTGCCTCGCTTGTCTTTTGTTTCCACGAACCTAAGAACCTTAGAATCGTCCAATACTTTTGCCTTTTGTTGGATCCGGTTCATAGCACAACACCCGCTCTCCTTCCGTAACTTATACCGTACGCCACGAGTTGATACCATCCGGCTATTTCGATCCTCGTCTGACACTTGGATGGCAACTGTGGGAGGCATTGCCAGATAGATATGCTTCGAAATGTATCAGTGTTTTACTACAGCGGATCACATTGACAGAAAATATTTCTCCACAAATATAAATATTTGAAGAAAAATATTTTCGGCGCAATGATAGCTGCACGAAAGATGAAGTCTGCTTGCACTTCGAAGTCATACATATCTGGCCGGGTGCCAGGGTTCGGGATCGGAATCACTCCGATTCCCGGGCATAGGCGTCACATTACACATCCCCCCCCCCCCCCAAAATCGAAGTAATTCCGATCCCGACTCCTATGTAAAAGGTCTTGGTTAGGGCCGTGGCGGGTCGAAGGTCGATTTCGAGGAATAGGCTACAACAATTTCAGTGAAGACTCGACAGTGACTATACAGTAGGGAGTCAGGTGTTACTCGGAGGTCTTCGTCCATACAGAAATTTAGATCAGCCATAGTTTTTCGCGTGAAATAGTTACACTTCACCGTCTAAGGTCTTTTGCGTGGTAAATTCCCAGGGTTTTACCAGCCATGTCCGCGATGAGGTATCGTGTGGGGCTTATTACTTGTAGGACTCGACACTTCACGAATTTCTTGTCTAGTTTGGCGTTGTAATGTCGGGTGGCATCGCTCTGCCGGAAGTTTCGACGGTATATTTCGTCGCCTGCCTTAAAGCCAGAAGGATGGGATCGCAAATTGTACCGCTCCTCTCCCATCCGTCTACTTTCTTCAATCTTCTTCCGCAGTTGATCTCGCAGAAGTTGGAGCTTTTCGTGCGGTTCCAGAACCACGATTGGGTCCTCTAGCGATTTCAGCTGCCGCAATAGCCTGTAAGCGCTTCCATGACAGATCATGTACTGGCCGAACAATGCGAAATACGGCAAAATGCCGGTAGTGGCGTGGTACGACGAGCGCAGAGCACTAGTGATGGCGGACAACTTGTGATACTAGTCCTTCTGATTCGGATGGACATAGGCGCGAATGGCCGCTATAAGCGTACGGTTCAGTCGTTCGGATGCGTTGGCTTGTGGTGAATAGACGGCGGTTCGTTGGTGGATGATGCCGTATTTGGACATTAGGTCTCGGAACTTGCTTGAGGTGAACTGGACCCCGTTGTCGGAGACAAGCTTCTCCGGAACTCCAAACATGTGAAAGACTCGGTTCTCCAAGAAGCTGAGTATAGGTCCAGTGTGCATGTTACGTAGTGGTTCTATGATAGGGAATTTAGAGAGCTGGTCCAGGACCACGACAGCTCCCGTGTGACCAGAAGCAGATCGAGGGTAAGGACCGATAAGATCAATGTACAAGCGCTGGAACACGCGTTTGGGGACCTCAACCTTACCCACGGGAGGCGGAAGAATGGTGTTGGGCGCTTTAGTGCACTTGCATTGCTCACAGGAGGCTACGTACGCTTTTACCTGTTGTGCCATCTTAGGCCAAAAGAAACAGGTTTTCAACCACCTAAGTGTACGACCGTACCCGCCGTGCACACTTGATGGGTTAATTCTTCCGGCACCCACAACTTCCACTGTTCTTCTTCTTGTATGGGGTCTCCGGATGCGTGCCCCATCCGCTTATAAATAAATCCATCCGTCACCCGCAGTTCAGGAAGCTGGGACAGTTGCTTCTGGATAGTGTGAATCAGTTGGGTGTAGCTGGCTGACTTGAAGGCAGGATGGTCCAGATCGATCAATTGGGGGCTGTCGTCCTCCTGGACCAACTCGGCTCCTTCAGGAGCGAACATTCTGGATAGGGTGTCTGGGACTACATGCTGGCTTCCCTTTCGGTGGTGAATTGTGAAGTCAAATGCCTGTAATTTCAGTGCCCACCTGGCCAATCTGCCGTTGAGATCAGTCTGGCTCATCAGCCATTTCAGAGAAGCGTGGTCCGTAACGATTTCAAAGGTGTGTCCCTCCACATGGGCTCGGAAGCGTTTCACTGCCAACACCGCAGCTAGACATTCCTGCTCGGAGACCGTGTAATTTCGCTGGGCTGGGTTCAACTTGTGAGACATGAAGGCTATCGGGGTCTCCTCGCCATCGTGCGTAACCTGAACTAAGACGGCCCCCACTCCATGTTGACTCGCGTCGCATTGGAGTGAGAACGGTCTATCAAAGTCAGGGCTGTGCAATACGGGAGCGGTGGTTAGCTTCTTCTTGAGTTCTTCAAAGGCTCGCAAGCTGTTCTCTTCCCAGACGAACTTACGTCTCTTTCGCAGCATGTCTGTCAGAGGTGTGGTGATGGTGGCATAATCCCGCACGAAGGGTTGGTACCATCCACATAATCCTAAGAATCGACGCAGCTATTTGGTGGTTTGTGGTAGAGGAAAATTGTCAATTGCCATAGTCTTTTCCGGGTCCGTTCTGATGTTGCCATGGCCAATGATGTGACCCAGGTACTTAACCTCCGTCATTACAAACTGACTCTTCTGTATATTGATGGTTAAACCAGCTTTCCGGATTTGCAAGGCTACTTCCTGGAGCAGACAGATGTGTTCGTCAAAAGTCTCGGTTATGAGCAGTAGGTCATCTAAATAGACGAAAACCGGATGTCTTAAATGCGGTGGTATCACCTTATCCATAAGGCGCGTCATCGTTTGAGGGGCATTACATAACCCAAATGGCATGGTCACGAAGTGATACAGTGGCCGACCGGGAACCGTGAAAGCTGTTTTCTCTTTGGATTCCAGATCTAATGGAATTTGCCAAGAAGCGTCTTTGAGGTCCAGACTGGTAATGTAATGGGCCTTCGGTAATCGACTCAATATGCCTTCAATTAAAGGTAGAGGGTATGCGTCCTTGACTGTGACGGCATTCGGTTTAACGACTAAAGTGACTGGGGAGGACCATGCACTCTGTGATTCTTCGATCACGCCTAGTGCTAACATCCGATCAACTTCGGCATATAACGACTTTTCCTTCGCCGGAGATATGGCGAAATGCCTCTGTTTTATGGGTTTTGCTTCACCTACGTCTATGGTGTGCGACACCAGGGTTGTCCTGCCAAGACCTTCCTTCTCATGCGAGGGAAAAGCCGATATAGCTGAATCCAATCGCAGCTGTTGATGTGCATTCAGAGCATGTCTTAGTGTGTGAGAATTGTGGTCGAATCATGGACTGTGTCGATAGTTTTGAGTGTCGGACCGGGAAATAGTGCCGGGGCTAAATTAAATTTCCGGACGAAGTCCACTCCTAAGTAAAGATCCTGTATGAGCTGAGGTATTATGAAGAATTCCAGAGATTTTGAAACGCTCTTGAAAGTAACCTCCGTCGTAATTCGTCCTCTTACGGAGTGACGGGTTCCATCTGCTGTTCGTAACCAGGTGGTAAAGTGCTGAATTTGATTGGCGTGGGACGTCAGAATCTCTTCCGCAAAATTACCGGATATGCAGTTCACATTGGCTCCAGTATCAACTATGCCCATCAGTCGCCTCTGTAGAAGGTATACTGACGCATAGGGCTTAACGTCATCTTTTATCAATTCGTCCAAATGTATTGCTCGTAAGGCCTTCCTGGATTGCCTGACCCTTCGCCAGAAGCTCTGCATCCAACGTGTGGATCGCTTTCTTCTGGAACGAGGTGCCGTAAAAATCTCCTCACTGAAGATACGCTGACGTGTAGCTAGATAGTCACGCAGTCTGATATGGAAGGGCTTGCGATGCCAAGGAATGTTTGACTCGCCCCCATTATTGTTTTCGTCCTGCTTGACAACGTGTGATGCCGGTGGCGGAACTTCAGGAGTAGTATCTTTGGCGGTGTGAGTCAGTAAGGTTGTGGTCGGGTCTGGAGTTTGGTCGCAGCTAGCAACCGGTTCCGGGTCAATTTGTTCAGAACTTACGAGTGTCGACGGGTGGTAGCGGCACTCGCTGGCAAGTTTTTTCGTTGTTTGCAATCGGAGCAATCCGTTGCATAAGTGTCAGCTCTACCGCATCGGAAGCAAAAAGAGTCAGCTCCACCGGACATACAGCGAACCGATGTCCCGGTTGCTTGCAGTTCCAACAAGTCGTCGGACTGGTGAGCGCTTCGATGCTTGGTGGTTTAATTTCAAGCCTTGGTTCCGGAGTGCCGGAAACGCTAGTACGCATAACTAGAGCGGTTTCGTAGGACGGATCATCCTCGATCAAAAGTTCTGCATGGTGTCTGCGGTGAGTATCAGTTGGAATAGGAGTTGCTCGGAACATCCTCCGTCTCTCTTCGTGTCGTTCTTCCCTCCGGACATGCCTACGCAGTGATTGGATGTCATGGATTGGTACGTGTAGTAGTCGTGTCTGCAACTCCCAGCGCAAATTTTTACGTAAGCTCTCTACCAACTCCTCATCACCCATTGGTGTCCTTAAACGCAACACGAGTCGTAGCATGCTGTCGTGAAATTGGTCAAATGTATCTTGAGGTCCTTGCTTTCGTTTCCTAATTAACTTCAGTAGGTCTCGTTCGGTTAAACCGTCATCAAAATGATCACGGAACGCCCTGGAAAAGGAGTTCCAGTCCGGAAGAGGCACAGACTCCTTATAACGCCAGTACCATTCCGTGGCTTCTCCACTGAACAGAAGGTGTGCGTGGCGCAAGAATGCATGGAAATTCCCCCCTAGGGTACTCATCACTAGTGAGTGCACTCTGAAGAGGAAACGATCTACCGGAGTAGAGGCATTGAATCCGGAGAATTTCAAGTGCCAACTCTCCATTATCCGTGGTGTTGGATCTTGAGGTGGTAGTGACATGTTCTGTGGCTGGGTTTCCAGTCCTGACTGACGTAGAGGTAACATAGTACTGAACCTTGGTCTATATTCGGGAGCACTTGGATCCATTCCTAGACTTGGTCGTGGAGGAATTCCCTCATCGAGTGGTCTAACGAGGTCGTTGTCGCGCTGTCGGGTCGGTTCCCAGACCGCTGGCTGATGTTCCGACTGGATGGACTGGTTGGCTTGTAGGGTCTGGATGCTTTGCTCCATGTTCGCCATCTGTTCGGTTAGACCCTGTAACACCCTCAGGAACACTTCGTTTGCGACTGCTGTTGTTTGCGGTGGGGACTGGAGCGCTGGTTGCTGGTTTGCATCCAAGTGTTCGCCTCCGACAGCTCCTTCTCCTCCTCGGGACGAGCTTTTGTGGTTAGTCTTTGGATTATTTTTCGGCACTGCTCCTGGATGGCTAATCAGTGGCAAAGGTGGAACAGCGACATTAGCCGGATTAATGGGACGACGGCAGTTGGGACATCGAGCGTTTGGTGTTGAAAGTAGATCTTGAACACAGGTGCTGTGGAACACGTGTCCACATTCCAGCCTGCAGGTGTTGTTATCACTGAGGTCCTCCTGTTGGCAGATTCCGCAGATCGCCGCTTGATATGTCTGGGATCTTGCGTTGTGTTTGTTGTTTCTATTCGGCGTACGGAATGCCATCGTACTAATATGTATGTGAGCACTTATTCTAATATAGTAAAAAAACCATATTCTGATATAGTAGCCGAAAGTGGCGAGCTAAACTTTTCCTCACAAAAAAAATTTTAAGGCAGCCTTTCAGTTCCGCAACTCCAACTCCTTCGTGCAGAAATGATGACTGATTGTGGCCTGTCAAGAGAAGGGTGCTTCAGATTGATTTCTACTTTATTTTCCCCATTTCCCGTACGTTACAAACCGTTTCTAATCTACGTTAAAAGACTCGACGAGACAAGTGGTAAAGCTACCGTAACGATTTTGTACGCGGTCAAAATTCCCGACGCGTGGAAGCATTCCGGGCTTCGCAACTCCAGCATACGCCACTGAACGTTGAACCGATACCACTCGTCTGTCACGCAGAAGAAATAAGTAGAATCCTTCCGCGACAAAAAGGCAAGGTAGCCTTCTATTTTCTTGAGAGTCCAGGCCGACAGGAGAAACCCCAATTGGCTGACAGTTCCATCAAGAAAATAGAAGGTCCTTACAGGGGTTAGCCTGGGACAACACATCGGAAGGATTCTGTCGCGAAAAATAAATCAAACAAAGGAGAGCGGAAGCTACAACTCACGTGCAGCGACTGCTAGTGTGTATCACACAACTCCACTGCTCCTGATAGTGGGGCTCGAGTACCAAAGTACCTTACATCCTCCGTAAAGGACCAACTCGTCAGACGACGCGAATTTCTTTCCCCCTTAGGATGTTTTAGGCCCCACGTTGGGCGCCATTTGTAACGGTTTCCTACCTCCGTCTCGTTCGATCTCAATCAGAACCGACCTCTCACCGGTTCGAGACGTGCAGTCTTGGAAATGACAACGGACTGTACCCTTCAGGTCAACAAGTCCGGTCACACTTAGTCTACTCCGTGGTGGCTGCTTGTAGGCTAGCTAGTTCGGAGAGGAGTTTCGGTCGCGGGTCTTACGCGAGCAGACTAAGTCCGAGTTACGTAACTCAGCCACCGATTCACATGCCCGATTTACAAACGCGTCAACAACTACGCATCCAGAACAGGAAACCTACGTTACGTTAGTTCTGGATGTGATCTCTCCACAGATCTCAAATCAAAACACTACAAAATCACCATAGGCGCGTTACCGAATCACCGACGCGGTACCAGAAAATAAGCTAAACTACCTCAAGTCCAAAATAACCTACTCTAATAAAAAAAAAACGAGCGCAAACAAGGGTACCGCGGACCGTAACCGACTAGAAATCAATCATCCGCAGATTATGAAAACCTAACCCTCTTCAAGACATACTTACCCTCGGTCATCACTTCCGCTGCAAAAGAAAGAGCATGCGGAACGGAAAGGCTTATGGCTTCTTTAGTAATTCATCTTTACTTTTCAGATATTTCATTTACAATAATCTTTTTCAGAATCCGAAACGTAAATTCAAAACGAACTGACAATATTCTCTTACGTTAATCCTTTTTTCCTTATTTATACAATTTTCATTTGAAGCCTGATCTTTCAACATGAAGAAAGCATTGATTGCAAAATTAACATTAAATGTACTTGACTTTAGGTTCATTCATTAATCAATTTAGCAATTAAACAATGTTATCAATCGATAAATTTAAAAGGAAAAAAAATAACCATCCGCTATTCAATAAAGACCATTTCTATTCCTCTGAACATTTTTAACATAATTGGCTTTTATGCAAACATATGGTTGAACGCAATTTTCACTCTATACGAAAACGTTATTATGGAACTTATATGTCAAAACTAGGGAAGTGAGTTAAAGGGATGCAATTTTAATGTTTTAACAGCGATTATTTCATATTAGAACTTGTAATGCCCAGCAAGTTATGCATATTATTAAAGAATGCTTCATTTATTGCAATAAATGGCGTAGGGTATTATAGAGAAAGTTGCCACATTTTCGCATAAATTTCATGATCTAGTTCCACCTTTCCGATTTTAAAATTATCATACAAATGTATGTGTTTATTGAAAAAGTTAAGTACTATATCTATTTTTAATTACAAAATTTTAATGCAATTCTTGACTTTATAAATTTCGAAAAATATTAATTGCATGAAGTGGAGTTCCTCTTTGGGTAAAAAATATAAGTTTATTTTTAAAATTAAATTCATTCATATACATACATATTGTACATATTAAGGATAATCGCATTTTCTTCATTCATATGTTACATTGTTAAATTCGATGCACGAGTGTGCACAATATTTCCTTAGATATATCTGTAAAAGTTAAATATTAATTCATAGCTTTAGATGGAACTATACCTCTTTAGTACATTTAAATTTTTTTTATATAGAAATATATTTATATATAATTTGTTAGTTTATGCTATTTAAGTGCTAAATATTGTTTTTTTCTTGTTTCACACAATTTTTTTAAAGAATATATAAGTTAACACTAGCGAAACTCACGATTTTTTTTCGATAAGCTCTTAGAATAAAAGAAAAAATAATAGTTCAGCAAAGGTAAGATTACAAATTGATTAAGGTAAGGAATTACCTAACGTTCTTTTTATCATTCTCTAAATATTACAATTTAACAATCAGTTGTTATTTTAAATTCTAGCCATATTTCTTACTTTCATCCTTCCGTTAACTCTTAGCAACGAATTGAAATTAAAAATTGATTAGGTGTTAATAGTTTGCAACAAAAAGGATACAAAATTAAAAGCCAATGTTTGATGCTTAGTATAAACATTATTCTAGCAAAATTTCGCCAATGAAAAATTTATTAAAAATAAATTATTTAAAAAATATATATAGCATCAAGTTTTGATATTTATTTTCATGTATATTTCTTTACCCCATTGTTTTTATTTTAATTTTATAATTAAAATGATTTCTGGATAAGTCTCATCGTATTAAAACAATATTTTAAATCGGCACATTTAAAACCACCTTATTTCAAAGGACACGTACAATATTGAAGTGGAATACTTTGAATCCATTGAGCAATATCTACGAGTATCTGTAGCCTTTACAATTATCGTTTCTTTAAACCAGAAATAAAACTTCAAATAATTATCCACACAAAAAATCAATTATGGAATCGTCACATGCCGAAACAAATATGTAAAAAAACTAATTTTAAAAATAACATTAAACACAAAACAGATCGCTTTTATATTATTTTTTTGTATAAATATATAAATTTCGCTATTATCTTCAGTCAAGACTTTTTTAAATGAAAATTACCCAAAAGTTAAATTACTGAATTTTGACTTAATTTCAATCTGAAGCTGAATAGAAAGAATAGAAAGTTGAGTAAAGCATTTCATGCAAAATGCCAATGCGGAAAAATTACTTGTTGAAATTTTCGAAGTCAATTTTAGGATTCTGTAAGGAGTTGATATTCAGTTGCGTGTTATTTTCATCTTATAGTTTATCCGATATTGCATAGTCGCCGGGGAAGAGGAGGCCGTGAATGTTACAATCTAAATAGATCGATCCTGCACTGTTTGCTAGTTGCTTCCATCTTTTGATTACATTTGACATTTAGGAATTTATACTATTTGTTTTGAAAATGTTTTTTTTTACTGTAAGACGTTCTATTTGTTTTTTTTTTTTTTTGTTTTAAATATTTTCGCTAAACTACTTTTTTTTCCATATTTTTTTCATAGATTAATTTTTTTCAATTATTTAATTTTATTCCGGTGGTCGCTTTTCACTGTTTTTCCTATATCTACTCTAACCTGGAATTAAGTCGCCTGCCTCTTTCACTCTGCTGTATCCGTCACTTGCAACATCTGATGATACACGATTTCGTACATTATTAGAACATCGCATTCGTTTGCGCTTTTCTCTTCTATACAGATAGGCAGCTAACTGAAGTTGCGCTTTCTCTGCCAAATCCCTTTGTAGTTGACGATTTTCCTCAGTATCCTTAAGAACGGAATCCGAATTAACTCGTCGATCCCAAGATGAATTCCAACCTTGAAAATGAATTTTATATTGAATTAGTTTCTTGCCTCGCTTGTCTTTTGTTTCCACGAACCTAAGAACCTTAGAATCGTCCAATACTTTTGCCTTTTGTTGGATCCGGTTCATAGCACAACACCCGCTCTCCTTCCGTAACTTATACCGTACGCCACGAGTTGATACCATCCGGCTATTTCGATCCTCGTCTGACACTTGGATGGCAACTGTGGGAGGCATTGCCAGATAGATATGCTTCGAAACGTATCAGTGTTTTACTACAGCGGATCACATTGACAGAAAATATTTCACACAAATATAAATATTTGAAGAAAAATATTTTCGGCGCAATGATAGCTGCACGAAAGATGAAGTCTGCTTGCACTTCGAAGTCATACATATCTGGCCGGGTGCCAGGGTTCGGGATCGGAATCACTCCGACTCCCGGGCGTAGGCGTCACATTACAAGTTTCCTATGTACACTGGCGCAAGCTGGGAGCCTGATATGAGGTGTATCCTATATACACATCAAGGCTCCCGGCAGCAGAGAGAACTCACTGTATAATACCTACATGCTACTGGCTGATATAAGATTTTAGGAATTATTTCGCTTCAGCTAACTAATACATCAGATAATAAGTCAATGAGGTCTTATATTGGCATATTTATAAATTTATAGTGTGGATGAAGCAGTTAATTTACTCGATTTATGTTCACTGTAATTATATTTGTTAGTCACTTAGACTTAACTGTTACTCGGGCCGACGCCTTCAGCATGCAGTTATATTTACGGAAGGGACACTAATACTCGGGCTGATACATTGAGTATGCAGTTGACCGTATTCTTAATTCACTTATCCCGGGCTAAGTGCCTTGGGATAGATTAAGTTCGAGCGAACGCCTTGAGCCAGCGAATGGAGAAATATTTCTCGATTTTCTTGCTTCTATAATTTCCTTTCATGCATAATAATGCTGACTAAACTGCTTACCAACTAAAATAATGAAGACAATTTAACAAGTAAATGATCAAAGTTCAACTGTAACGTTTTTTGTTACCACCATCTCTCTGTGACTGGTGCAACCACAAAGCTCAAGCTTTCGCTCGATTTGCCTCATTGCAAACGCGTGTAACCATTTCATTCCACTGAGGCAGTACGTTTGATTGCGAAGTCTTGTGTGTATATGCTTAATACTTAATACAAGTATGGATACACACCCACTTCTGCTAATACATGGTAAGGTACCGCGCGCACAGTCGCTTTGATTATAATTCGCAGCTTTTCGTATATATATGTTGTCGTTTACAGTATACAGAGAGGAACGACGGAATACGGACCGAGTAATATTTGGACTGCGGTTCCCGTAACAGTCGCCTAAGCAAACTACTCGAAAACCAACATTTTTCTGATCTAAATTTCAATTGTAAGTTTAAAATAATATTCATCATTTCAATTTGCAATTGAAATCGTGATACGGCAACCCCCTTTTCAACGGAGCTTTTCCACGATTGCACTTTCGCAATGAAATGAAAGTGGATGGAACGCTCACCAACTGGTTGTTAGCGGTTCCGTAAAGCGACGACGAGCAACAAACGGGGAGTCTGTTATTCACCTTCACGGCGGTCACATCACGACGCCCAAGAAGAGAATCGAGGGGATAAAGTTCCCGTGGCTGTGGGAAAGCGCGCGCTCGTTGTGTTCCAATTACGTTGTTCTGACGAGGAGATCCTGTGTGGTTGTGGACTCACTATTGGTGTTTTCGGAGATCGATTGAGGTGCTCACGGGCGCGATAAGCGAATTTTTCTTGTGAAATTTGTCATCATGAATGAAAGAAAGTTTTCGGTGAGAATTTTGCAATCAAAAATTTACGTCAGGCGCTGCAAAATTGAAGCAGGAAATCAGTGGAGTGCTTTTCGCGTGGAATTTCACTCATTCCCATCTCATTGTGCATTTCGAAATTACTTTTGAGATTTCTCAATTGGGAACCACATTCGACGTGTGTACAGGCCTAGTTGAGTGCGCAGTTACCGTTTTGGGGCTCTATCGCGAACCTTGGTGTCGTTATCTGATTGCTGCTGTGACTAGGATCTTGCGAGAAAAATATGGAGATAGGCGCGATATCGAAGAGCTAGCCGATGCAAAGTGGACGTTTCGTTCAGTTTGTTTAATGAGATAATTACTTATCATTAAGATTTTCGTGGCAAAGTAGGGGATTTTGTGTAGTTGTGTGTGTCTTGAGATAGATTGAGGTACGCACGGGCACGAGAAGTGAATTTTCCTCGAGAAATTGTCATCGTAAAGAGAGGACATTTAAAGAGAAAATAAATATTGGAGTTGTGCAGCAAGCCCCATCCATCGTAGTGATTGCACGCTGCCTTCCGTTTTTGGCCACTGGCGTGGTGTGAAAAATTACCGTTGAGGCCGTTTGTGTGCCGGCAAAGAATTCCTTAAAATCAAGTGTGAGTGCGGAACGCAACAATGGGAGAATGTTGATTGTAAAGTTCCAAGAGCGGTATGTTGCATTTTGTCGACTATTAAAGTCCAAACTGAATATCGAAGGTGCTAGTGAAGGAGAAGTCTAAGTGCGAGATGAAAAGTCAGACGCGTCTGAAAAGTATCTGCCGTTTTAGTGAGTCCCAGTGAGGTTCGAGGGAAATTGGCCTCGTTTCGGGAAAAGCTTTGATGTTGCCACTCGGTGATAGGATGTATTGGTGTTAAACTTTATATACATGTCATTTTGAAGGTACATTTGACAGCTATCAAAATTTGTCAACAAAACAATTTTATCTTGTGTACATCATTATAATTTTTTACGGTGAATAATTTCGAAAATTGGAGAAAAAGACAGCGTTTGCGGGAGGTTCTGTTGGGTCATTTTTTTGCAAAGAAAACTGCTGCGGAAAGTCATCGTTTGCTTGTAGAAGCTTAGGACGACGATACTTTAGGGAATATACAGTGTTTTGAATGGTTTCAACGCTTCAAATGTGCCGATTAAGACAAAAAACACCCCGGACAGCCAAAAAAGTTTGGAGACAAAGATTGGAGACGCTACTAGATGAGGACTCGGGTCAAACGCAAGGCAAACTTGCCAAATAATTGGGAGTGACTCAATAAGCCATTTTATTTCCCGCATGCGTTGAAGCCCAGAAACGTTGAACGGCGCGTCTGTATGTCTGAAATGCTGCTTGAGTGCCATAAAAAGAAATCATTTTTGCATGGGGTCGTGACTGGGGATAACAAATGGATCCATTATGAGAATCCCAAGCGCAAAATGTCATATGTGAATCTTTGAGTCATAGCACCGTTCAACTTAATTTTTACAAGTCGATCTCGTCAATACCTTGGAAACCAGCAAAATCAATTTCAGTAAATTCACCCACATCGTCAGCGGGCGCCAGAACTTTCTTTCCTTTCTTTTGCTTGGCATATACATTCAATTCATATTTATTTCCTAATTTTGAAATATTGGTTTTCTTGCTTTTAATTTGGTTGTTATATAAATTCATTTCCTATTTCTTTCCAAATTCTTAAATATTGTTGGTTTTCTTGCTTGTTATATAGATTCCTTTCATATTTATTTCCAAATTTTTCAAGGATTGTTTGCTTTATGATAAAAATAATAGTTAAAGTAGTTTTGTCCTTGATTTGTATTCTTCTTTTCTTTTTTTAAACTATAGCCCCATAGTATGTGAACAAGAAATGCAAAGTTTATTTTTTGAAAGTAAAAGAAAAATAAAAACACTAATGAATTACTGAATACCCCAACACTCGGCCTTTCCATTTATCCTCCAACCTGACCGGGTATGGGACCCGCAACGATGGCCAGTCTTTTTGTTTTTGTATTCTAGCGGCTCTTGCCCAGGTAGAGTGGCCTTCCATTCACGTGCCTTTTTGTGGTATGCTTTAACATAAATTGGTCACGTTTGTATTTCTCGTTTGATATAAAAATTCATGCAAATTATGAGTTTTTCACCCAAAAAGGAAATACATGGCCACGTCTACGTTTGGATGCACCGCTTCCACCTTGATGTCCCACTCTTATTTGCGGACCATACTCGTAAGTATCGTCTGTATCGATGAAGTCTCCAGTCCGTCCATTTTTGCAATGCCCTATTTGTCCTCTGAACCAGCGTGTTCATAGTCCTTAGGCCGGTTACTTCCATTCTTGACTCCGGTCAAGAATCAAAGAACCTTTTCAAATTCGTGGATGCGAAAAATGCTTTTGTTGTGGGTCTTGTGCTGGGGAAATGAACCCGTCCCACGCACTGCAACGCTAGCCTGCCAGCGCATTCACGTGTCCCCAGGCAAGGCCAGTCTCGGCGGATCCTATCATCCTCTTTCGCTGAGGCAGCAGACCATCGCTGCAGTCCTTCACGGACAATTATATCTACCTACTTCACTACAAAATGGCACCCAACGAGGGGCCGAAAAGCCCGGCTGTATCAATAGTCGCGAGCACGAGACTGACCAACGTCTCTAGGTGATCCTACAAGGTGTTCAGATTTTTGGGGGTAGGTAGCCCCTAAGGAATATTGCACAAATCGTGCCCCAGCAAATTAATAACTTGCGAACGTGTGTTGTCCTTGGACATCAATATCGTTTGGACCTGCTTTTGATTTATACATTGGTGGCTTACGACCATTGTATGACTAGCAAGGCCAAATGATATTAGATTCCTTTCATGTACTCGGAAGTTGTTACTCAACATAATTTTTGCGGCGAATTCTGATCTGCAACCCAAACGAAGCAGTGCCGAAGTGTCTTCTTTTACATGGATTTTGATTTCACGTGATTGGCTGCTTAGCTAGTCTGTGACTATCCATGATAAGACACGCGCTGCTTGCGAGTCAGAATCAACCCTGGGCTGACAAATTGTACCTTGTTAAAACTTGCGAACGAGAGAACACTTCCGAACCCTGATTCTTACGGTGCCTCAAGAGAGTAGTGCCTATATCGCAGAGGAGGAGCTCACCATTGGTGTCCTTGCCTGGGAAGGGAAAGACCGAAGTGATAATTGATAATCGTTCTTTTTGAGACTGAGCTACCCTTAGACACTAATCTTAATATTTAGTTAATTATATTTACATATTTTTATTTTTGTTTGAGAATAGTTAATAGTTCACCACTGATGGCCACTTTATCGATTTCAGCGAGTTTTTCAGATTTATGCCACTTAAAGAAAATGCCCACAAAACTAACTCCGGCGAGGAGGAAGCTGAGGTCGGATGCTGGACCAACACTCCTGTGTTCCATTTGGCACGACGTGCCACGACTTAGACGAGTTGACAAGCCAGACTTTGCCGTGCGAGCATTAGTTACACCAGCTGTGTTTAATTATAATTAGTTTAATTAATTACACCAGCTGTGTTTAAGCCAGTGGAATAATACAAGTGCCTGGAGCCCTGAGCGACATTTGTTCGAGCAGGCAGCTCACGACTGTGGCTCAATGACCTGGTATACTTTATCAACATCAACCCCTGCTCACCACGAAGAGACCGCACTGGGACTGTCCAGCAACAAACGCAATCATTCGCCGTGTGCTATCCCACCATCCAAAATAGCACACATGCTGGCTAGCCGGAGGTGCATTCACTTCACGCGTCAGCAAAGGAGCTTGAAGTTGTGCAATTTTCCTAGCAGTCCGCACACCTAGGTAAATTCTTTGGCCGAGAGGGCAACAAGAACGACACTCAGTAGCTGAGCTCGAGCGCAGCGTGCCTGCACTGCCCACGCCAACTTGTCTTTTTCCACCCATAACAGGCAGCACACCGGAGACTCTCTCCATTATCCACAGAACTAGACCAAGAGCATCAGACCGAAGTACACAAACCGGCTCCTAGGACACGAGCTACCACGTGTTGGAACTGCCGGCAGACGGGAAACCGTTTTACCGCATGCCAGGCAGAGGCTAACATTTTTTGTTTCCATTGGGGGAAGCCAGATACTTATGCACCAAACTGCACCAATTGCAAGAAGCCAAAAAACTTGTAAGCGAGTACCCACGACAGCCCGCAGCACTCGCGGCAGACTCAGTAACGGAACGGTGCTCTGTCCCGTCTACTGACAGTTCCACCACGATGAGTTCCACGCCAGTAAACCCACTAGAAACAAACACTATGATACCTTTGCGGGTCCACGATGCAGCAGATGCAACATCTTCTCCGGAGGCCTCTCCAACGACATTGTTGAAGCAACCACCTCAGGTACCGCCTGAAGAACCCTGACAACCATAGACGCGTGTATTGAAGGCATACCATATGAGGTTGCAGGAGTATATTGCTGCACGTGAGAGGGTTTTTGCCGTAGAAGAGGTAGCCCCACACCAGCAAAAAACTAAGTGGTCAACTCGTCATTGGAGGAGCTCGGCGGGACCCTAAGGCCCACAACCAGAATCACTTATTGCGTCGTAGTGCCCATTTTTAACGTAACAGAATGTTATTGATTATTTCCTTGAAATAAATTTAGAAGAAAAGATCTTAAGCTTGAAAGCTATCATATAAACTTTGAATGATTTTAGCAAGGTGTGAATTCAAAAATATCATGCAAGAAGGAGTATTCTAAAAGATGGTCGAAACAAAACTATCACTATATGTTGGGCATGGGAGCATATAGTTTCGGCCTTCATTTAAGACTATTTATGTTCCGTTGAATTTCTTTCTAGTAAGTGTCTGTTTGGTTTAGCTTAATGCTGTCCCAGACTTAGCTGGATACAGTACAGTGCCGTATGAAGTCACTTTATTAGCCGTTGGTTAAATTTATTGATCTTGATCTCGAGGATACGTGTAAAGTGGAAGGGTGTGAAATGGGTGGGCTTTAAAATTTTTTGCATTATGCACAGGGGTTTCATTGGTGAATTATTTAGAAGTTGGCAGTTACATAGAATGCATTTAATGAGTGGGAAAATATCGAGGCTTGTTTAAAATGTACTTGTGTGATAGCGTGTTTGCAAACCATTTCATCTGTTGTGCCTTATAACTAAAAATAGCGTGTCCGCTGACAGCAAGGCTCCACGGCTTTTGTTGGTTTCCTTACCGACTTGTAACTAAAATAGCGTGTCCACCGATAGCTTCGTTTTATGGCTTAGAGGCTATTATGAGTTTCTTTTCTGCTTTATAACTAAAAATAGCATGTTCACTGCCAACTAGGGTTCACGCCTCAGAGGCTATTGTCAGTTTCTTTACCGACTTAAAGCTTAAAATAGCGTGTCCATCGACAGCTTCGTTCGACGGCTCAGAGGCTATTTTAATCATGTAACTTAGACATCAGAATAGCTTGTCTGCTGATGGTTTCTGATCAACACCTCAGAGGCTATCTTTTTTGCTTAAACTAAAGGCTGCTAAAGGCTGCCGACAGTTTTATTTTGAAGGGACCACATTTGTGGCTGTCGACAGTGGGTTTTTGGGGGACCACTCAACTTCTTAGTTTTCCCCATTAATTTATAAAATCTTGCCGGAATTAATTGGCTTGACTGCCACTAGTTTCCATTTTATTACTGCTTATACTAAGAAACTGTGATTTGAGGGATGAACTCATATTTCATCATTCGCGGGCAAAAAAGAACGGGACATGAAAGAGATAATTCTTTTACGGGTAAATTTGTTTGCATTAATAGCCTATGTTGTATTAGGTTACAATAATTACAAGTCGTTTGTTTCACGGTTCCTACTATTTCAGTGAAATTACATATTATTTTAGTTTCTTGTTTAGCATATGTATTGAAAAATTTTCTCTTGTATGTAAATTTTATATTCATTTAACGCGGTTTGTTGATTTTGTTTGCACTTTCATTTAATTGCATTAAAAATTATGGTCCAAATGTCTACTCATTAATTTATTTAATCAAATGCATATTCTTATATGTGATCTGTTTATGAAACATAAGCGTGTGGCGACTAGAGATTGTACGGATCACTTGATATCATTAAATGCTCTCGGGAAATCATTCGAATGCTAGTTCAATTTAAAAGATAAGACCTGACTATGCATGTGGGTGCGAGTTATCAATATTATTACTGTTTCAGTAGTTTGAGCGATAAAAGATTTTATGTTGACATAACGATGGACACGCGTTTGTTCACTCGTTATCTATGTTTTCATTATGCTTACTTGTGTTTAACGTTTACTTGTACTATTTATAGTGTTACAACTTAGTCAAGTGAAACTTTATATCTTTGATAAGTTGTACGTTAAATTATTTTTGAATAGATTGAAAGTTTATTCGCATGATAATTTAAAGTAGACAAGATTAGATTTTGGAATATTATTGAATTTCACTGCATGAATTATTCGATATGAATAATATATTTTTGTTCTTTAGATGATCAATGTGATTGATTTTTTTTTTTAAATCTGAGAATACTGATCTATGTTCATTGACAGTGTAAGCAGCAGTGGTATCATACAGGACTTGAGTGGTTTCGGATATTCGCTGGGAGGAAAGATTTACATCCCATTTAATTTTGCTGGACAATGCGCTACATTGTGGTGTTTGCAAAACCGATATCTACCGGCTGCGCCAATTTTGTTGCACAATACCAGTATACGAGTTTCCTTTGTACACTGGCGCAAACTGGGAGCCTGATATGAGGTGTATCCTATATACACATCAAGGCTCCCGGCAGCAGAGAGAACTCACTGTATAATACCTACATGCTACTGGCTGATATAAGATTTTAGGAATTATTCCGCTTCAGCTAACTAATACCGATAATAAGTTAATGAGGTCAGATAATAAGTTAATGAGGTCTTATATTGGCATATTTATAAATTTAGAATGTGAATGAAGCAGTTAATTTACTCGATTTATGTTCACTGTAATTATATTTGTTAGTCATTTAGACTTAACTGTTACTCGGGCCGACGCCTTCAGCACGCAGTTATATTTACGGAAGGGACATTAATACTCGGGCTGATACATTGAGTATGCAGTTGACCGTATTCTTAATTCACTTATCCTGGGCTAAGTGCCTTGGGGTAGAATAAGCTCGGGCGCACGCCTTGAGCCAGCGAATGGAGAAATATTTCTCGATTTTCTTGCTTCTATAATTTCCTTTCTTGCAAAATTATGCTGACTAAATTGCTTACCAACTAAAATAATGAAGAAAATTTAACAAGTAAATGATCAAAGTTCAACTGTAACGTTTTTTGTTGCCACCATCTCTCTGTGACTGGTGCAACCACAAAGCTCAAGCTTTCGCTCGATTTGCCTAATTACAAACGCGTGTAACCAGTTCATTCCACTGAGGTGGTACGTTCGATTGCGGAGTCTTGTGTGTATATGTTTAATACTTAATACGAGTATGGATACACACCCACTTCTGCTAATGCATGGTAAGACACCGCGCCCACAGATGCTTTGATTATAATTCGCAGCTTTTCGTATATGTATGTTGTCATTTACAGTACACAGAGAGGAACGACGGAATACGGACCGAGTAATATTTGGACTGCGGTTCCCGTAACAGTCGCCTAAGCAAACTACTCGAAAACCAACATTTTTCTGATCTAAATTTCAATTGGAAGTTTAAAATAATATTCATCATTTCAATTTGCAATTGAAATCGTGATACGGCAACCCCCTTTTCAACGGAGCTTTTCCACGATTGCACTTTCGCAATGAAATGAAAGTGGATGGAATGCTCACCAACTGGTTGTTAGCGGTCCCGTAAAGCGACGACGAGCAACAAACGGGGAGTCTGTTATTCACCTTCACGGCGGTCACATCACGACACCCAAGAAGAGAATCAAGGGGATAAAGTTCCCGTGGCTGTGGGAAAGCGCGCGTTCGTCGTGTTCCAATTACGTTGTTCTGACGAGGAGATCTTGTGCGGTTGTGGACTCACTATTGGTGTCTTTGGAGATCGATTGAGGTGCTCACGGGCGCGATAAGCGAATTTTTCTTGTGAAATTTGTCATCATGAATGAAAGAAAGTTTTCGGTTCTCACCTCATTGTGCGTTTTGAAATTAGTTTTGAGATTTCTTAATTGAGAATCGCATTCGATGTGCGTGCGGGCCTAATTGAGTGCCCAGTTACCGTTTCGGGGCTCTATCGTGACCGTTGGTGTACGTTGTCTGATTGCAGCTGTGATTAGGATATTGCGAGAAAAATATGAAGATAGGCGTGATATCGAAGAGCTAGCTGATGCAAAGTGGGCGTTTCGTTCAGTTTGTTTAATGAGATAATTACTTGTGGTTGTGAGCTCGCAGTTGGGGTCTCTTGACATAGATTGAGGCACGGACGGGCACGAGAAGCGAATTTATCTAGTGAAATTGTCATCGTAAATGGAAGAAATTTAAAGAAAAAGGCGCCATGCAACGTAGTGATTGCGCGCTGCCTTCCGTTTTTGGCCATTGGCTTGGTGTGAAAAATTACCGTTGAGGCCGTTTGTGTGCCGGCAAAGAATTCCTTAAAATCAAGTGTGAGTGCGGAATGCAACAATGCGAGAATGTTGATCGTAAAGTTCCAAGAGCGATATGTTGCATTTTGTCGTCTATTAAAGTCCAAACTGAATAACGAAGGTGCTAGTGAAGGTGAAGTCTAAGTGCAAGACGAAAAATCAGACGCGTCTGAAAAGTATCTGCCATTTTAGTGAGTCCCAGTGAGGTTCGAGGGAAACTGGACTCGTTTCGGGAAAAGCTTTGATGTTGCCGCTCGGTGATAGGAAGTATTGGTGTAAAACTTAGCAACCGGAATTTGGCGCTAGATGTCCGTACTAACAAATATCGTGAAAACTCGAACTTTACATACATGTCATTTTGAAGGTACATTTGACAGCTACCAAGATCAGTCAACAAAACAATTTTATCTTGTGTGCATCATTATAATTTTTCACGATGAATAACTTCGAACATTGGAGAAAAAGACAGCATTTGCGGGAGGTTCTGTTGGGTCATTTTTATGCAAAGAAAACTGCTGCGGAAAGTCATCGTTTGCTTGTCGAAGTTTATGGCTACAACTTTTTAGGGAAAACACAGTGTTTTAAATGGTTTCAACGCTTCAAAAGTGCCGATTTTGACATCAAAGACAAAAAACGCCAAGGGCAGCCAAAAAAGTTTGAAGACGAAGATTAGAGACGCTACTCGATGAGGATTCGTATCAAACGTTAGACAAACTTGCCAAATCATTAGGAATGACTCAACAAGCCATTTCAAAACGTTTGAAAGCCGCCGGATACATTCAGAAGCAAAGTAATTGGGTCCCCTATGAGTTGAAGCCGAGAGACGTTGAACGGCGCTTCTGTATGTCTGTAATGCTGCTTGAGTGCCATAAAAAAACGAACGGAAATTTCGTGGCAAAGTTGTTAAATTGGATGACACATAGTTTTACCAATTGTTGATTGTTAAATGAAAGTTCAGGGCAGTAGCTGGGAAATCGGGAGCCATGCGAGGCTCCTCAATCAGCCACGGAGCACCTTCCCCCAGACATAAGTGAAGAAAATTTGTGACAGTTTCCATGCCGTGCACGATTCACTCGCACTCGCACAGTGGCAGTTTTCCGCCAATTGGTTCAATGAATTGTCGCGTTTCTCATCTGCGATTAAGAATGTATTGCACCCCGGAGGGGAACGAGATTTTGTATGACTTTTGACGAAATCAGCGGGACGCCCGTACTCCAAAGAGCTCATTTGTCCCCACTGATAAGAAGGAAATTAGCTATGTCGTGTATGAATTCGCATGGGCAATCTTTGAGTCATAGCATCGTTCGACTTAATTTTTACAAGTCGATCTCGTCAACACCTTGGAAACCAGCAAAATCAATTTCAGTAAATTCACCCACATCGTCAGCGGGCGCCCTAACTTTCTTTCCTTTCTTTTGCTTGGCATATACATTCAATTCATATTTATTTCCAAATTTTTAAATATTGGTTTTCTTTCTTTTAATTTGGTTGTTATATAAATTCATTTCGTATTTCCTTGCAAATTTTTAAATATTGTTGGCTTTCTTTTTTTTTAATTTGGTTTTTTATATAGAGTTTTTTCATATTTATTTCCAAATTGTTCAAAGATTGTTTGCTTTATGATAAAAATAATAGTTAAAGTAGTTTTATCCTTGATTTGTATTCTCCTTTTCTTTTTTTAAACTATAGCCCCATAGTAAGTGAAGAAGAAATGCAAAATTTGTTTTTTGAAAGTAAAAGAAAAACAAGTTGGGTAGACAGACCTATGCTCATGTCAGAAGGGTTTTGTACTCAACTTACAAAATGCAGTAACCAGCAACGAATAAAATCAAGAAACATGTCAAAGACGATTTTATTGGAGAAAATGTGCAATTTTAGGACCATACTATTATTAACAAAGTTGAACGAAGATTGACTTCTGAGGTATTTGTTATAGTTATACCCATAAATATCTTCTTTCATAATTTTTTCAGATTTTTTGAATCACGGGTGTCAATTCGCGAGGGAGGAAATACATTATTCATGTATTCCCCCCCCCCCCTGTGCCCCCACTGAAGCAAAAACTGTCAGTTAAGAACTGTTTTGAAAAGCTTTCATAGAGAACTTTCAGTTGATACTCATATCGGCTATCTTTCATGAAATTCATTTTCAGGGGCCACTCCTCTGTACTGTAATCATCGATTCATGGCCTTTTTTTTCGAATCCTAGAATGGTTACAAAGCCCTTTTGCTAGGAGCTCTCTCCTGCCTCTTCGACTTGTTTCAATTGTATATACTCATCTTCATGATACCTATCACTCCTGAAATTTTATGCAATTTCTAGCAAAGCTGTAGCGTCTAAGTCGGCAAAAAGCACATATGGCTCCATAGCCATATGTTTCCATAGTAATACAGGGCATATTGCTCCATAGTAATACAGGAAAACTCAAATCACTATAACTTCGGCAAATACTATTCGATCTTTATGAAACTTTCAGAAAAAATCAATCTTATAAATAGTCATCTATTTGCTAAATTTTATTGAGTTTAAAGGTATTGTTTAGATTTTATTCAAGAAAACAGAAAATCAATAAATCATACTATTACTAACAAAGTTGAGTGAATTTTGACTTCTCAAGTATTTGTTGTTGTTGTACTCATAAGGCCTACATTCCTGATTTTTTTCAGATTTTTCGGATGGAAGGTGTCCAATCGCGAGGGGGCGGTACGCAAAAAGTTCGTACATTTCCCCTTCCGCTGCTCCCCTCGGTACTTATAGGGCAATTTTAAGACTTGCTTTGAAAAGACCCATTAAGACCTTTCCAATGACCCCCTACTCGACTACCAATGGTGAAAAAATTTTTTTGAGGGGTCACCTCCCTGTATGGGGAGACCCCCTTAAACCCCTTTGAAAAAGTTTCCACCCTTAAACTTTGAAGAGGTCACCACTTCTGACCTTTCTAAAAATTTTCATGGCTGTAGCCTCTATAGTTTCGGAGAAAAAGTTCTGTGACATCCAGATGGACGGACGGACGGACAGACGGACACAGGTCGTGATTGCAATAGAGTTTTGTATTGTAGTACAAAACCCTAATATAAGCAGTAATAAATTACTGAATATCCCAACACACGGCCTTTCCATTTATCCTAAAACCTGACCGGGTATGGGACCCGCAACGATGGCCGGTCTTTTTGTTTTTGTATTATAGGGGCTCTTGCCCAGGTAGAGTGGCCTTCCGTTAACGTGCCTTTTTATGGTATAGAGTTAAGTGACTCCATCGCATAATGCTTTAACATAAATTGGTCACGTTTGTATTTCTCGTTTGATATAAAAATTCATGCAAATTATGAGTTTTTCACTCAAAAGGGAAATACATGGCCACGTCTACGTTTGGATGCACCGCTTCCGCCTGGATGCCCCACTCTTATTTGCGGACCATACTCGTAAGTATCGTCGGTATCGATGAAGTCTCCTCAAGTCTGTCCATTTTTGCAATGCCCTATTTGTCCTCTGAACCAGCGTGTTCATAGTCCTTAGGCCGGTTACTTCCATTCTCGACTCCGGTCAAGAATCAAAGAACCTTTTCAAATTCGTGGATGCGAAAAATGTTTTTGTAGTGGGTCTTGTGCTGGGGAAATGAACCCGTCCCATACACTGCAACGCTAGCCTGCCAGCGCATTCACGTGTCCCCAGGCAAGGCCAATTTGGTTGGCCGCTTAGCTAGTCTGTGACTATCCATGATAAGACACACGCTGCTTGCGAGTCAGAATCAACCCTGGGCTGACAAATTGTACCTTGTTAACACTTACGAACGAGAGAACACTTCCGAACCCTGATCCCTATGGTGCCTCAAGAGGGTAGTGCCTATATCGCAGAGGAGGAGCTCACCATTGGTGTCCTTGCCTGGAAAGGGAAAGACCGAAGTGATAATTGATAATCGTTCTTTTTGAGACTGAACTACCCTTAGACACTAATCTTAATATTTAGTTAATTATATTTACATATTTTTATTTTTGTTTGAGAATAGTTAATAGTTCACCACTGATGGCCACTTTATCGATTTCAGCGAGTTTTTCAGATTTATGCCACTTAAAGAAAATGCCCACAAAACTAACTCCGGCGAGGAGGAAGCTGAGGTCGGATGCTGAACCAACACTCCTGTGTTCCATTTGGCACGACGTGCCACAACTTAGACGAGTTGACAAGCCAGACTTTGACGTGCGGGCATCGGTTACACCAGTTGTGTTTAAGCCAGCTACGACAAACCTCGTCTACATGCTCTCTCTGTCGTCAGACTCTGAAGCAGACATCTATCTCATCAGAACGACCTCAGTCCTCCATCGCTAGTGGAGCAGTACCCAAAGGCGGACTTCCTCTACTAACTACAATGGGTAAGCGTAGTAATACCAGTGGAGCCGGAGCCATACTAACAGGCAGAACCAGTACCGGACCACCATCTTAAGCTTCACCCAAGGTGTCTCAGGTGCTGGTGGTCATGTAAACTATGGCTGCAAGCATGGAACAGATGAGACAGCAACTGCAATGACTGTCTGTTCCACAACCACCTACCCACCCTTCTGCGTCATCGGCACGAGTGGATAACGCAGAGACCACAGAGCCACTCTTAACAGTAGCTGATGATCCGGTACCTCCTAGGCTCAGCTGAGTCATGAATCCTATTTCCCCAGAATACAGGCCCCAGGTAAGTGTCCCGACTTTGTGACCGTACCAGTGGAATAATTGGAGTGCCTGGAGCCCTGGGCGACAATTGTTTGAGCTGGCAGCTCACGACCGTGGCTCAATGACCTGGCCTGAACCCCTTCTCACCACAAAGAGACCACACCGGGACTGTCCAGCAACGAACGCAACCGTTCACCGTGTGCTATCCCACCATCCAAAATAGCACACATGGTGGCTAGCTGAAAGTTAGTGTTTACGACCATCGGGGTCTTTCTAAGAAGGGTCAAGAATATGGCTTCGTTGAACTTTGGAAGGAACATGAGAGCCGTCACACGCTGCGTCCAAATGTTTTATACTCGGAGAGCTCTTCTTTGGTTCTGGAGATTTGTTGACTTGGAGCCTGAGTTCTTCAGTCCCTTTTGGGAGAGAATCAGGCCTGAGCTGCAAGAGCGGCTGGTGTTCGCCCCGCACCACAACGTGCATGCACTTCACGCGTCAGCAAAGGAGCTTGAAACGGTGCAATATTTCTAGCAGTCCGCACACCTAGCTAAATTTTTTGGCTGACGAGGGCAACAATAACGACACTCTGTAGCTGAGCTCGAGCACAGCGTGCCTGCTTTGCCCGCGCCAGCTTGTCTTATTCCACCCATAACAGGCAGCGCGTCGGATACTCTCTCCATTGTCCACAGAACTAGACCAAGAGCATCAGACCGAAGTACACGAACCGGCTCCTAGGACACGAGCTACCACGTGTTGGAACTGCCGGCAAACGGAGGCTAACATTTTTTGTTTCCGTTGGGGGAAGCCAGATACTTATGTGCTAAACTGCACCAATTGCAAGAAGCCAAAAAACTTGTAAGCGAGTACCCACGACAGCCCGCAGTATTCGCGATAGACTCAGTAACGGAACGGTGCTCTGTCCCGTCTACTGATAGTTCCACCACGACTAGTTCCTCGCCAGTAAACCCACTAGATACAAACACTATGATATCTTTGCTGATCAACGATGGAGCAGATGCAACATCTTCTCCGGAGGCCTCTCCAACGACATTGTTGAAGCAAACACTTCACGTACTGCCTGAAGAACCCTGGCAACCACCGACGCGTGTATTGAAGGCATACCATATGAGGTTACAGGAGTATATTTTGCTGCACGAGAGAGGATTTTTGCCGCAGAAGAGGTAGCCCCACACCAGCAAAAAACTAAGTGGTCAACTCGTCATTGGAGGAGCTTCCGCGGGAGAGTGCGCATCTGTCACCAAACTTTAAACTTATGGAACATCTCGGATTTTTCTGAGAATGACACTCGGCCTTATGCACCAATCAAAGTGTAGGGCAAAAACGCTGTTGCACTGATTGACACGGGTGCAGGCTCCAGCTCGAAGCTATTCCATTAAAACCCTACGGCGGTAAAACCTTGGCGCTCTGAGATCAGCATAGCTGATGGCACCAAACATCCTATCCAAGGTAGATTGACAACACCCGTGACGTTCAGAGGTCAACTGAAGGATATTACTTTCTGCATTATCCCATTACTGACTCAGAACACGTACCTTGGCGTCGACTCCGTCCTTCAATTTGATTTGTTGTTTTTTTTGTGGTAGAGACGGGAAGTCCTTTTACGCACAGAGTGTGGGACTCCTATGCTCGCAAAAAGGCGACTGGACTAACTAAAAAACAGCTCCCCTGTCAACCTGAGAACCAATTTGGTTTGGCCCGAGACCTATTCATTGCTTTCACAGTGCCCGGATGACCATTATACTAGTTCGTCACAATGTCTTCTAGCCTATGTAACGCTCCGCAACCGATAACCCGGCTGATGGACAAAGTCATTCCAACTCATCTTTAACATCAAGTGTTCGTGTAGCTAGATGCCCTTTTAGTCATCACGGAAACGGTTGACTAACATCTCCTTCTGTTACAAGAAGTAGGCCTGCATATCAGTAAGGTGGAACTCTTCATCAACGTACAGAAACGTAAGTTTGTTACGACCGAAGTCCGATATCTAGGACATGTCATCGGACATGGCACTGCCAAAACGGATTCGGGCAAAACTTAGGCGATTGATGAGTTTCCCCTTAGCGATGACCTTTAAGCAGCTTTGACGTTTCCTTGAAGTGTGTGGTTGGTACCGAAGGTTTGTGCAGAGCTAGGCAACAGTTTTGGCGTCTCTGTCGGGCATGCTTCGGAAAAGTTCATTTGGACCGAACTTAGTCGAAAGGCATTTGAAGAGCTCAAACAACCCTTGACATCTGCTCCAGTCTTGCGCAGCCCCGACTTTAAGAAGCCCTTCTCCATTCATTGTGACGGAGGTCAACATGGAGTTGAAGCCGTGCGGGTGCAATTGACCGAAGAGGGAGAGGAAGCTCCCACTGTTTTCATGTCCAATAAACTGAGTTTAGTCCGAAGAAACTACAAGGTATCCGAGAAAAAAAGTTTGGCAGCTGTGATGGCTGTAAAGAAATTCCGAGCGTATATCGAAGACCACCAGTTTTAAACTCTCACAGAACACGCTTCGCTACAATGTCTGATGAACCAAGCGGACCTACACGGATGCCTGGCCCGATGGGCTCTTAAACTGCAAGGGTTCAAGTTTTCTATCAAACACCGAAAGAGAACCCAGAACATCGTGCCCGATACTCTCTTGTGATTGTTTTCGCCTGAAGCAGCAGAATTGACAGTGAATGACGATGATCCCACTGAGATAGACTTAGACAGCTACAACGAGTTAAGGCAAACCATCGTAACCCAACAAACACAGTTGCCTGATTTGAAAGTGATAGACGGCTATGTTTATCGACGTAATGAATACGCAACCGGTGATCCATTACAGGAAGAAGAGTCCTGGATACTCTGGGTGCCTGAGGAAATGATTCACAATCTGATCCTCCGTGCCCATGACCATCCTCTAAATGCCCGCGGTGGCTTCAGTCAGACGCTTAGGTGCCTTAAGAAGTACTTCTTTTGCCCCGAAATGGCATTCCAGGTCAAAGACTACGTAATTGCCTGCGAAATCTGTAAAGGCACTTAAGCTCCCAACCAGCCTCTTCGACCTGCCATGAGTCAATACTCAGAAGTATTGGGACCACCGATTGTCAACCATTACTTGCGCTCTGCGATCGTCTTATCATTCCGTCACCGGTGTCTCGCCTCACTTTGCTACCTTCGGACAGCACATGATTTGCCATGGCAAATCATACAGGCTACTACGGCAATTGAAGTGTTTGGGAGATCCCGTCATTGCGCTGGAGTTCCACAAACGTTAAGGAGACTTCCGCCAATAAATCGGATGGAAGATAAAGGCCGCAGGACGTGCAAATGAGGCGCATTACAATCTGAGGGTTCGACCTTCCAATTTTACAGAAGGGGATGAGGTTTTCGTCGCAATTTCTGCTAAAGCGACGCCGCTGGGCGTTAAAATGCCAAGCTAGATCGGCGTTTCCTGAAAAGCTGTGTACAGGATGTTGTAAGACCCAATCGTGACCTCTTCACCGACCTATCCGGGAAAGAAAACGGGGTATATCACGCAAAAGACCTACGTCGATAGTTAAATATATACGTCTGTTTTGTCCGTTTACCCATTTATAGCAAATCGGAAGTATTTGCGTCAGTCTGCCCGTCCGCTAATCGTTTTTTTCTGTCGTCCTACTCCACGTTTGGACCCCAAACACAATCGATTTTCCACCTGAAGATCCTTCAGCTCCTTTTTCGCCATCCTTGTCTTTTTAGCTGCCCTGTAATAATCGAGCAGTTGTGTAACATACCAGCATATGCTGTGTATACTGGCATGAACTGGGAGCTTGATATGATGTGTATTCCATATACATACATATCGAGACTCACGGGGAGAGAGAGAGAGATATTCCTGTATTATGCGTACCTGCTACTTTATACTTGTCAGCTAGATCAGTGAAAAGTGTTCGTTTATATAATGTCTTAATTTTTATTTCGTTATTTGTTATTTTATGCAATCACACGTTCAATTGACTATGTAATATAAATACGACATTTTACTAATGAGTTCTTCTAAACATTAATTTATTACAAAGACAATTAATAAGTTTTATGCATAGTTGAAGCATTCATGGAGCTGTAAAATTTATACAATTTATATTTACTTTAATTGGATTTGTTAGTCATTCAAAGGGAAAAGAAAATTCAAGGAAACCAATCGATTAAGATTTTAAATGCCCCGGGCGTAATTGCCATAGAACGCTAATACTCGGGCTGGCGCCTTGAGTATGCAGTCGGATTGATAAATCAATCAATTATTACTTCAACTGTAGGCCCCAGGCGTAATGGCCTTGGGGCACTTATACTCGGGCAGGTTGAACGTATTCTTAATTCGCTTATCCCGGGCTAAGTGCCTTGGGATAGAATTAGCTCGCACGCACGCCTTGAGCCAGCGAATTGAGAAATATTTATTGATTTTCTTGCTTCTATAATTTTCTTTTATAGCATAACTATGCTAACTTAATTGCTTACCAACTAAAATAATGAAGACAATTTAACAAATGAATGATCAGAGTACAACTGTAACGTTTTTGTTACCGCCATCTCTCTGTGACTGGTGCAACCACAAAGCTCAAGCTTTCGCTCGATTTGCCTCATTGCAAACGCGTGTAACCAGTTCGTTCCACTGGGGTGGTACGTTCGATTGCGAAGTCTTGTGTGTATATGTTTAATACTTCTGCTAATGCATGATATGACACCGCGCCCACAGATGCTTTGATTTCAATTCGCAGCTTTTCATATATGTATGTTTTCATTTACAGTACACAAATAGGAATGACGGAACACGGCGGTGTAATATTTGGACTGCGGCTCCCGTAACGTTGCCTCATCGCCGAAAAGAAAAGATCACGACTGAATTTAAGAGCCTTGTCGTGAAAGATGTTCATTTTGGCTTCATTGTTTTAATTGGTAAACTTGGAATGTTGATTTAAAAATTACTACTTTAAACGATTTTAATCAAATTTTTGCCCTTGCTTATCGGTTCATAAAAAGGCATGTTATGCTCCTTTCAATACTCATTTCTGATTATAATATTTGTTTCTTATTGAAGCATAACGACGTAGTTTTTTCATTATTTTTGTTCGAGTTGCCTTGCTTTGAATTTTTTAACTAATTGTTTTCTTAACCTTATTAGGCATTTTCACTTGGTTTTGTTTTGCTCTATTTACATACAAGAATTTTAATGCTTATAAGGATACAATCAATTTTTGTTTTATGATGAATTATAATTAATTACACAATTATACACTGTTAATGTCCTTTACTTTAATGAATTTGCTGCATTATACTTCTACTTTGCTGTAGTTTATGTAACATATACATTCATTTTCTTGTTTTGCTACTTATATAATGAAATGTTAATTCCCATAAAGATATATTCAATTTTTGATTTATGATGAACTAATTTCACAATTATATACTATTTGGCTTTCCACAATATGCTTTTGTTCTTTACTTGAATCAATTTACTGCACTATACTTTTGCATTGTTGTAATTTATATAACATATAATAATGAGTTTTTTTTCTTTATTTTCTTGTTTTGCTCGAATGAATGTCAGTGCACATAAAGATATAATCAATTTTGGTATTATGATGAACTATAATTAATTTCACATTTATACACTGTTTCGCCTATTTGTCTTCTACAATAAGTTTTTTTTTTATTTTGATATTAATTTTTGTCATATTACATGAAAGGCTTTTGTTAAAACTTTTTTTTGTTATTTTTTAATACTTATGTATCTATTTACTATGATGTGTTATTTAAATGACACAACTTCTTTCTAGCTTTATTTCATTTTATTCCTTTTATTATTACATTTATTTGCTTTTATTTTTCTACAATTTAAACTGTATTATCTATAAAGCTCGTTTGTTATTGCGTTAGCTTCGTTACACGTATTTTCGTTTGTTTTTCGTTTTCAGACTTTTGTTTTATTGATGGTTAGGAGCAGCAATAATGTTTCCAAAATATACAAAAATAAAGAGTTTTTTTTGTTTTTTCCAGATGGAGGGTGTGAGAGGGCACCACCACGACGAAGTCTCCTTAAGTCCGTCTGTCTTCCCCAGGTCCAGTTTGTCCCTTTTCGTCTGTAATCTTCAACCCTTAGTTGGTTATCTCCTATTTTCGGCTTCGGTCAACTGTTTTTGTGACCCAGAAATTCGTGAATGCGAAATTCTTTTGTAGTGGGTTCTTGTGCTGGGGGAAAGAACCCGCCCCACGACACCGCAATGCTAGCCTGCGAGCGCATTCACGCGTCCCCAGGCACGGCCAATCTCGGCGGATCTCACCATCCTCTTCCAACGAGGCAGCAGACCATCGCTGCAGTACTTTAGGGACATTTACTTATACCTACCACTAGAAAATTGTATGAAGCTATTTTATTTTTCATAGCTTTCACATGCGCCAACTGCTTGGAAGTCTATGCTATGTATGTTATACATGCTAATTTGTGGTTGGCGGGTAACTGCAATGAAGATTTTGTGTTCTTATTAGGTTAGCTTAATGTAGTTTTTGGTGGGTGGGGCTTACTGTGAGATTATGCAGCTTTTAAGGTATTTGCGTTTGGGGAAGGGAAATCCCGAATCGCCGTCTGCATACCGCCCGTTATGCATGCTAGACACGGCTGGGAAAGTGCTAGAGAAACTCATCAAGGGAAGACTCACTGACGCGATTCGTGCTGCTGGGGACCTATCTCCTCTCCTCGTTCTACCATTGATGCGATTGCAGAGGTGGTGAACGCGGTCCAAAAGGCAGAGGCATATAGTCGCACCAAGCAACGGATCGTCCTGTTGGTGACACTCGACGTCAGGAATGCCTTCAACTCCGCTAGATGGGTGGATATTCTGGACACGCTGGAAAACTCTTTTCAAGTTCCAGAATATCTAATGCGGCTTTTGAGGAACTACCTAAAGGACCGAAGCCTGCTCTACGACACGACACAGGGCCAACGAAGGATGGAAATTACATCGGGTGTTGCCCAGGGATCTACCCTTGGTCCGGACCTGTGGAACGTGTCTTACGACAGGCTACTGAGTCTTGAGATGCCAGATGAGTCGCGCTTGGTCGGCTATGCAGATGATGTTGCGGCTCTGGTCACTGGACGCACCGTTGAACAAGCGCAACTTAGGCTAGGTATGCTAATGCGCCGAGTGAAGGACTGGATGACTGCTCGCGGGCTCAGTTTAGCACTGGAGAAAACCGAAGTGCTCATCTTGACAAAAACGAGAATCCCTAGAGTAAGGATGATCAGTATTGGAGGTATACAAATCGAATCGAAGCCAGCGGTGAAGTACCTGGGGCTACTGATCGACTCGAAGATGAGTTTCTCTGAGCAAATCAGGGCAACGGCTGAGAAGGCTGCTTCGGGAATATCGGCCCTGAGTCGACTTATGGCCAACGTAGGGGGACCCAGCCCATCAAGAAGACGCCTCTTGATGAGTGCTGTAGGGTCAGTGCTACTGTACGGAGCAGAGGTATGGGGCGACGCTCTCAGCAAGGAGGTATACCGAAAACGATTGGCACAGGTACAGAGAAGAGGAGCACTGAGAATTGCATCTTCGTATCCAACAGTCTCCGACTCGGCGGTGAGAGTGATTGCAGACGTGATACCTGTCGCCCTCCTTGCTAGAGAGCGCCGCGCTATCTACCTGCGCTGAAACGAGGATGCGAGGGAGATGGTTGTCTGCGAGGAGAGACAACGCTCGCTCAACGATTGGCAGCAGTCTTGGGGGAATTGCACGAAGGGAAGGTGGACTGCGCGCCTCATCCCGGATGTGAGACCGTGGCTAAATCGAAGGCATGGTGAGACTGACTTCCATCTGACCCAGCTTTTGAGCGGGCACGGGTGTTTTCAGTCTTACCTGCACAAGATCGGTAAGTCACGGTCTCCCGATTGTCGGTTTTGCCCAGGAGAGGAGGACAATGCCTGTCACACATTTTTTGCGTGTACAAAATGGGTCAGGCTGCGAAGGGAACTCTACAGGGAGACGGGAGAGCTCACCCCGGATAATATAGTTGCTGTGATGCTCGAATCGGTTGACAAATGGAACCAGGTGGCACATTATGCTCGGGCAGTCCTGAAATATAAAAGGGACTCACAGCAGCCGGAGGCGCTGGGGCTGGGGGATCGCTCTTCTGGCATTTCCTCTTCCCCTCTCCCCTCCCGCTAGGAAAGGGACTCCCCAGCTTGAAGGCGCCCCACGGCGTAACAAAACGAGACCTGGCCCGAAGTAATGTGTCAAACGGTTCCAGGCTAGGTTCTCAGATTGACAGGGGAGGTGTTTAGTGGGTAGTCCAAGGGTATCCTCCATGGGAGTTCCACACTGCCAGACTCGGCGGGCGTAAATGCCTTCACCTCCCTACCACAAAAAAAAAAGGTATTTGCGTTTAGTCGTTATTTGAATGGTTGAAATAGTTTATTGCACATTTGTTTATTTATATGAGATAGTACAAAGGGAACTTTATTTGAATTATACCGCTCTGTCTTGTGATTATGTGTAAATAGCTGCAGATTATTGTTAATTTGAAGACAACGTGTTATTTTGAAGTTTTTTTTTTATTAAATATAGAAACGTTGGGTGTGTCATAATGAATGTTATTGATCATTTCTCTGAAATAAATTTAGAAGGAAAGATCTTAAGCTTAAAAGCTATCATATACACTTTGAATGATTTCAGAAAACTGTTAAGTTAAAAATATCATGCGAGAAAGAGTATTCTGAAGATGGTCAAAACAAAACTATCAGTTTATGTTGGGCATGGGAGCATATAGTTTCGGCCTTCATGTAAGACCCTTTATGTTCCGTTGAATTTCTCCCTGGTGAGTGTCTGTTTGGTTTAGCTTAACGCTGTCCCAGACTTAGCTGGAAGACAGTACAATGACGTACGAGGTCACTTGATTAGCCGTTGGTTAAATTTATTGATCTCGAGGATCCACGGTAATTGGAAGGGTAAGAAACGGGGAGGGAGTTGTTTAGCAGAAATGCTGTATTAAAAATATCATGCAAGAAAAAGCAAAACTATCACTATATATTGGGCATGGGAGCATATAATTTTGGCCTTCATTTAGGACCCGATATGTTCCGTTGAATTGCTCCCTAGTGAGTTGGGATAGCTTAACGCTATCCCAACTTTGCTGGAAGACAGTACAGTGCCGTACAAGGTCACTTAATTAGCCGTTCGTTAAGATTGTTGATCTTGATCTCGAGGATACGTGTAAAGTGGAAAGCTGGGAAATGTGTAGGTTTTAATATTTTTTGTATTATGCACAGGGGTTTCATTGGTGAATTATTTAGTAGTTGACAGTTCCATAGAATGCATTTAATGAGTGGGAAAATACCGTGGCTTGTTTAAAATGTACTTGCGTGGTAGCATGTCTGCAAACCTTTTTATCTGTTGTGTCTTATAACTTAAAAAAGCGTGTCCGCTGATAACAAGCGTCCACGACTCAGAGGCTTTTGTTGGTTTCCTTACCGCCTTGTAACTAAAAAAGTGTGTCCACCAGCAGCTTCGGTCGACGGCTCAGTTTTTTTTTATCATGTAGCTTATACGTCAGAATAGAATGTCTGCTGATGGTCATTCTCCATTTAGCTTTGAAGTTAAACTGGATGCTGTTCACTTAGTTGCGCTGATTGTTCATTTAGCTTTGCAGTTAATTTGGTTGACTGTTCATTTAGCTTCGCAGTTAAACTAGATGACTATTCATGTAGCTGCGCTGATTATTCATTTAGCTTTGCAGTTAAACTGGATGACTTTTGTCGCTGCTATTGGTGCATCAGCATCATTATTTGCATCAGCGCATTTTTTGGTTCCTTTGATGTTGGTGTATGTGCTTCTCCACTAAGCTCCAACATGGTAAATTAATTAATTTAGCTTAGTGTTTTGTTATTATTTCGGCTTTTTTTCCACCACTTTCCACGTTACGTTCCACTGTTGTGCATTTGAAAAAAAAATGTTCTTAAGTTTTCACTTTCAAAATTTTCATTATCACTTCTGACATCACTGTCGCGTGTTGTAGTTCGCGGCCGATAATTTTAAAGTTCGAGGAAAGTGAAAACACACTGTCTTTTAAATTAAGTTAAAAGAGTCTATTTACTAAGAATACACAGTCATTAATTTCACTATTTTAGAAAAATTAATTAAAATGTTATTTTTCACTTGTCTATAAATTTTTATCTCGACTGTCTTCACTATCAATCAATATCGCCTTTAGTTCGCACTCCACACTATCGCAGTTTCTACTATCGCGGTTTTACTACCTCCCTCCATTCATTCGGCTTGGCTTTATGTAGGGTCTCTAGTCATTCAATCCATTTCTCGTACATTGGCGAATGTTCTGACCTCCACTAACATGAGCCAGCCATCGGGCGTACTCCTCCTATTCTTTTTGTGTTTCAGGGGCTCTTACTGGGTAGATTGGCCTTCTGCTCACGTGCCCTATTATGGTATAGAGTTCTGTAATTTCATCGTATAATGCTTTAACATAAATTGGCCACGTTTGTATTTCTCCTTTGATATAAAAATTCATGCAAATTATAAGTTTTTCACTCAAATGGGAAATACATGGCCACGTCTACATTTGGATGCACCGCTTCCACCTGGATGCCCCACTCTTATTTGCGGACCATACTCGTAAGTATCGTCGGTAAAGATGAAGTCTCCTCAAGTCCGTCCGTTTTTGCAATGCCCTATTTGCCCTCTGAACCAGCGTGTTCATAGTCCTTAGGCCGGTTACTTCCCTTCTCGTCTCCGGTTGAGAATCAAAGAACCTTTCCAAATTCATAGATGCGAAAATTTTTTTTGTTGTTGGTCTTGTGCTAGGAGAACAGAACCCGCCACACGACACCGCATCGCTAGCCTGCCAGGGCATTCACGCGTCCCCAGACAAGACCAATCTTGGCGGATCCTACCATCTTCTTTTGCTGAGGCTGCTTACTATCGCTGCAATCCTTCACCAACAACTACACTTACCTATTTCACTACACAGTCTGTAGTTTGGATTAAAAACAGAACAGAAAAAGGCACATATACTGATACCTCTGAGCTAATGTGTGGAAATGTGTTGTGAAATTCGATTGTAGTAGTTTAAAAACAGCGGTAGCTTTAACCAATTTTTCGGGGTTTCAGGCATCCCCCTCCCCCCAACAGCTAGTACTTGTCAAAGGAGTGGGTGAGTACTCTTTTCCCCTTTTTCTTCAATTATTTTTTATATCACCCCATATTATAGACTTGTATGAAAGTATTATTTACTGGAGCATTTTTTCGCAATTGTCTGAAACATATTTATTTCACAATATATATATGCACTTTTTAATTAAATAGTATAACATACTGATGTAATTTTATTGTTATGGTATGTTAAATGAATATTTCATCCGTTTTGTGCTATCTTGTTAAGCCCACGGAATAATGGCTTCCTAAAATAGATCTGGCCAAAATAATTTAGCTGATCTCAAGGATGAGCCGTAATTTCTAATAACAGTTTGAATTAAAAGAATCATGTTTTCTTTTAATTGGTGCTCCAAAAACGTAGCAGACGAGTCAAGTACAATATATTCTTTAAATTAATTCGCTTACAAAATTCTTAGTCTATTTATGCCTGAATTCTCACCATTAAACATTTAATTGAGAATTCCAATTCCCATCGCCTAGTTCATTTATTAATTATAAATTGTTTTGACCAAACCCAATGCAAGCCCCAAACACTTGAGTCACATAAACTTGTTACCAATTCCGGAATCAAAGTTATCCACAAGTACTTAAGACATAGCCATATCTGTAGCGCACTCTTTGTTTTGTAAAATAAGAAATCACAATTGTTTTCTAATTTAGATGTAATTTGATTTTATTCTCACGTGTACGTTCTGACTGCGCACATTAACTTCTCTTTTTTTATTCAAACCGGATTTGTTGTCACTGCTGTTAGTGCAGTGGTTTGGTTATTATTGCTTTGAGAGCAGTGGAATGAACTGTACAATTTAATAAACTGTACTAATAACCTTTCTGGCAAATATTGACATGTAGAAATAAAAATGTGTAAAATGAATTAAAATGTAAAAAATGAAATTTATTTGTACTCGCTACATCACTCCCTGTCCACTATGATACCTGTCATACGAAACGGTTAGGCTTAGCGATCTCAAAACCTCACAGTTCTTCCGTATCGTGTTTAGTATGTTGGTTGGAAATTATTGTTGCGATTGTTTGACTAGTGGTCTGATTTATGGGTGTGCTGAATTACTGGATTTCGGTGTTTGGTCGTCCTGATCTTGTATTGTAAAGACGGGATTGAATCGATCGATAGAAATGTTTTCATGCTTTCCATTAACGATTACTTTTAAAAAATTTACAGCCAAGCTTAACGACAATGTAACATATTGTCGCGTGTTCTTGGTTCGCGGCCAATAATTTTAATGTTCCGGGAAAGTGAAAACGCAATGTCCTTTAATTTAAGTTAAAAGAGTTTATTTAATTACAAAAATGCACAATAAACAATTTTACACTTTCACTAATTTTAATTTTCACTATTAAAAATCTAACACTTGTCCATAAATTTCTTTTCTCAATTGTCTTCTAAATCACTTCACTATTACGAAAATCACTTTTCTATTACTCGAACAATATCGCTTCCCACACACTATTGCAGTTCTTATCGCGGTTGAATAAATGATCCCCCCATTCATTCAGCTCGCCTTTGTATAGGGTCTCTAATCATTCAACTCAGTTCTCGTACATTGGTGAATTAGCGGGAACATTCCAGCATTGAATGAATGGAGCAGTGACTCACTTTCAGATGTTGTTCATGCTTGTTGGGTTCTCGTGGTTTCGAGTCAATTCGTTTTGTTGATGTTCTTCATTGTTGTGAAAACAGTTGCGACAGTAGCTCGCAGAATTATTTGTACATGTAACAATATGGTCCTTTGTAAGGTGGCTGAAGTGGAGTACGAATGGTATCGACTCTGACAAAAACATACAAACAGTTTTTAAAAGCAGGGTGGATGAAAGCTTTACTACTGCTACAGTCCGCGACAATACTATAGGACATAGTCTAAATTTTAACGATTTCAGGGAAAACAGAGTAGGTAAAACAAAACCGGATATATGAAATAATTGGTTCATAATGGCTGAGGTAAACTGCAAAATATTATTGACCTCCGGTAATTACTTTTTAATGTCCCTTGAATTTGTATTAATGGGGCGTCTCAGAGACGCGTCAAAACTATAAGACACTTACTTTTTAAAGTGTTATTAGTTGTTTTAAAACATTTTGCTATAAAACTTGAAAAAGAGGATCAACGAGCCAATTATCCCGTGTCATAGCTTTTTTTGAAAATTTGAAAAATAATAAAATATGCCACAAGGCAAGAAATTAAATGAAACCGAAAGGAAGCTAGTGAACTAGCTTAAAAAGGAAGGAAAAACTATTTCGGAAATTGCGCGTATACTGAAAAGAAGTCGAACAGCTATCTCAAATTATTTAAAGGATCCCATTAATTACAACAAGAAGCACGCAGGAGGTCGACCACCAGCTTTTAATGAACGAGAAAAGCGAGCCATTTTGCGAGTCGCTGTAGTGAATATAGGAGTTTCCAATATGTCCGTGAAGGACTGTAGCGATGTTCTGCTGCCTCGGCAGAGGAAGGCGTTTGTTCCTGCCGAGAATGCCCTCGTCCGGAGACGCGTGAATGCGCTGGCAGGCTAGCATTGCGGTGTCGTGGGGCGGGTTCGTTTCGCCGGCACGAGGACTCACTACAAAACATTTCGCATTCACGAATTGCTTGCAGAGATCACAAGAGGACGACCGAAGTCGCAAATTTGTAGATAACCTCCACGAAGGAATTATGACTTGTTACGAGAACAAGTGCAACCTGACAAGAAAGACTAATTTGGGGTGACCTCGTCTTTACCCAAATACATTCAGGGCCCACAAATGAAAGAGGGGCAACCGGTTGGTGGTAGAGCCCCTTCATGCCCACCCAACCGGAATAAATCCAATGTTAAATTGTTGAAGTGGCCAGGTATTCCTCTTCTGAGTGGAAAACTCATACAACTTGAATTATATGAACTTTCCCATCAGAAGGGGAGTACCCCGGTGACCAATTTATGTCATAGAATTATACAATTGAATTGCATAACTCTATGCCATAAAAAGGCACTTGGCTTGGGCCACTCAACCCATAAAGTCACCTGAAACAGAAAGATTACTCATTTGTAACGTGAAGAGCCTACCATCGTACCGGGTCCTATACCCGGTCAGATAGAACGAAATGAAAAGACCGGCGTTCTAATCTAATAATCCATTATTATTGTCTCATTCTTTCCATGCAAACTCAACAAACATGGTTCTCTCATTATTGCAACCCAATTCCAGTTAAATTTTAAAGCAATAAAAAAACAATATATATAAAAAATTTAAAAGCAATAGGAAACAATGTATATAAAAAATTTGAAAGCAATAGAAAGCAATGTATATAAAAGAAATTAAAAGGCAATGAAAGCAATGTATATAAACAATTTAAAAAGCAATAGAAAGCAATGTATTTAAAAAATTTGAAAGCAATAGGAAGCAATGTATATAAAAGAAATTAAAAGGCAATGAAAAGCAATGTATATAAACAATTGAAAGGCAATGAAAAGCAATGTATATAAAAAATTTAAAAACAATAGGAAGCAATGTATATAAAAGAAATTAAAAGGCAACGAAAAGCAATGTATTTCCAAAAAAAACGAAAATTTGATAATTATTGATGTAATTCCACAAAAAACGAAAATTTCATAATTATTGAGGTATTTCAAAAAAAACGAAAATTTAATAATTATTGAGGTATTTCCAAAAAAACGAAAATTTAATAATTATTTTTTTTTTAATTAGACCGGTAAACCACACAAAAAAAAATCTAACGCAAAAAATTTTAAATTGATATCGGAAGTGCTTGATTTAGAAAAAAGAATTTAAACTCTAATATAAAAATGGATAAAAACAGATGTGAAAAAAAACGTAGACGTAAAATAAATGTAATCAAAATTATATATATATATATATATATATATATATATATAACAAAACTAAGGGCACTCACCCGCATGGTCCTTCGAGCGCTCGACGACGATGCCGATGTCCCTGAAATGTAAATACAACCTTTTTTTTCGGTAAATGCTCAAACGCGCACGTGGTAATGAAGTTCTTACAAATTAAAACGTTTTTCATATCGATATTTAACGCGGTCAGCGTAGCACTCCAGCATCCTCCTTTTTCCTTACGATTTCTTCACAATAGAATGAACAAAAGTTGAATAGTGATGTGTTTTACTTTTGTTATTATTGTTGTTGGGTTTATCCTTTTAGTATTGAATTCGAATCAAATTCAAAATCTGTCGCACGAATATCACAGCTTTCTTATAGCATTCTATTATAAGACTTAAGTTGAATTTTATTCGCTGATTGATGATTTGTTTTAATTATTTATACATTTACTTTGTACTGAAGGCGTATTATATCTTTATCTTATTAATGGGTTCTTATTATCTTCTTTCCAACATTAACTCGCGATATTATTCCTAAGCGCACAAATGGAGATTTTATGTATTTTCATTTATTGTTGTTATGAAAATAGCAGCGATAACCGTTCTCTCGCTCGTTCACACACACTTGTCTAGGACTAGCCAACATTCTTATGACACTTAAAAATATTTTGAACTCGCTATCAGCGCTAGCAATCAGATTTCTAATTAATTCCCTGAGACAATTTTCATTTCTTCACTAAATAATGTCCATTTGTGTTAAACACACCACGCAAGTCTCATTGCCCCGGCACACTCCTCGAACACTTAACTACTCGCATCGGCACCATAATAGCGGACGTGTCCGTTACTATTTTTCTCTTCCGCCTAGTGTGTACCGTACGTACGTAACGGTTGAGGTATTCTAATGTCGGACCATACGAAGAACAGGAACATTATTTTTCACGGCGAGACTCAACACACTCGTTAAAGATTATTAGCAAAAGCCTTTTAATGATAAATGTGAATAAACTTTCGAAACAAACTAGAACGGAAAGTCTTCTCAACCGCAGTCCAACAAAACGCGACAATAGAATTCAAATCCTGCGGACACCACGTTCAAAAGCAGTCTCCTTGTTTCGTACCGCCCTGCCTGCCGGTGCACTTTCGACTCTCCCAATCTCCGACGGGCTCTTTTCTTTTCCGCAATTCTAAATCTTCCACTGTACGGCTCTTGCGGAACTCGTACACTCAAGCAACTACGACACTTTATGGGCAAGTCGAACAATACGAACACCTTCAGAAAGGGGGAAATCACACGATTGAAGGTTTTTGTTGCTATCAAATGTACTTTTTCCTTATCATTTGTAGTTTATGACGGCGGTATTTGCAATTTCCATTTTCACTGTCTTTTGTAGGTTCAATTAAGTTATCAACTGAAAGCAATTTTTCGTTTATGATGATTAGGCGTAATTAGGTGGGAAAAATTGGAAGAATTAGGCAGGCTCACGTTAATTACCGGCAAACAAAACAAGTTTTAATTAATATTATGGTTGGAATGGGTAAAATTTGACAAATTTTAAGGGGTTTAAATGATACAATGATTTTATCGTTCATATAATTAAAGGGGTTAGCCGTTTCGTTCTAAGCATTTGTATACCGCGTTACACCGCAATTCGTTAAATTATCTTCAAAAGATATGGTAATGAGATACTACACATTAGAAATTTTAAACATTTTTAGAATTTTGTTTCCCGGGGGTTACATACAAAAGAAATTTTCTTGACTCATTTTTCATGTGAAAAAAAAAAGAAAAGGAGCGAGTGTTGCGATGGGGAAGGTGACTGGAATGGTTACTCCTTGTTAAATTGGGTTTGTGGTAATGAAGTTCTTGCAAATTAAAACGTTTTTCATATCGATATTTAACGCGGTCAGCGTAGCACTCCAGCATCCTCCTTTTTCCTTACGATTTCTTCACAATAGAATGAACAAAAGTTGAATAGTGATGTGTTTTACTTTTGTTATTATTGTTGTTGGGTTTATCCTTTTAGTATTGAATTCGAATCAAATTCAAAATCTGTCGCACGAATATCACAGCTTTCTTATAGCATTCTATTATAAGACTTAAGTTGAATTTTATTCGCTGATTCATGATTTGTTTTAATTATTTATACATTTACTTTGTACTGAAGGCGTATTATATCTTTATCTTATTAATGGGTTCTTATTATCTTCTTTCCAACATTAACTCGCGATATTATTCCTAAGCGCACAAATGGAGATTTTATGTATTTTCATTTATTGTTGTTATGAAAATAGCAGCGATAACCGTTCTCTCGCTCGTTCACACACACTTGTCTAGGACTAGCCAACATTCTTATGACACTTAAAAATATTTTGAACTCGCTATCAGCGCTAGCAATCAGATTTCTAATTAATTCCCTGAGACAATTTTCATTTCTTCACTAAATAATGTCCATTTGTGTTAAACACACCACGCAAGTCTCATTGCCCCGGCACACTCCTCGAACACTTAACTACTCGCATCGGCACCATAATAGCGGACGTGTCCGTTACTATTTTTCTCTTCCGCCTAGTGTGTACCGTACGTACGTAACGGTTGAGGTATTCTAATGTCGGACCATACGAAGAACAGGAACATTATTTTTCACGGCGAGACTCAACACACTCGTTAAAGATTATTAGCAAAAGCCTTTTAATGATAAATGTGAATAAACTTTCGAAACAAACTAGAACGGAAAGTCTTCTCAACCGCAGTCCAACAAAACGCGACAATAGAATTCAAATCCCGCGGACACCACGTTCAAAAGCAGTCTCCTAGTTTCGTACCGCCCTGCCTGCCGGTGCACTTTCGACTCTCCCAATCTCCGACGGGCTCTTTTCTTTTCCGCAATTCTAAATCTTCCACTGTACGGCTCTTGCGGAACTCGTACACTCAAGCAACTACGACACTTTATGCGCAAGTCGAACAATACGAACACCTTCAGAAAGGGGGAAATCACACGATTGAAGGTTTTTGTTGCTATCAAATGTACTTTTTCCTTATCATTTGTAGTTTATGACGGCGGTATTTGCAATTTCCATTTTCACTGTCTTTTGTAGGTTCAATTAAGTTATCAACTGAAAGCAATTTTTCGTTTATGATGATTAGGCGTAATTAGGTGGGAAAAATTGGAAGAATTAGGCAGGCTCACGTTAATTACCGGCAAACAAAACAAGTTTTAATTAATATTATGGTTGGAATGGGTAAAATTTGACAAATTTTAAGGGGTTTAAATGATACAATGATTTTATCGTTCATATAATTAAAGGGGTTAGCCGTTTCGTTCTAAGCATTTGTATACCGCGTTACACCGCAATTCGTTAAATTATCTTCAAAAGATATGGTAATGAGATACTACACATTAGAAATTTTAAACATTTTTAGAATTTTGTTTCCCGGGGGTTACATACAAAAGAAATTTTCTTGACTCATTTTTCATGTGAAAAAAAAAAGAAAAGGAGCGAGTGTTGCGATGGGGAAGGTGACTGAATGGTTGCTCCTTGTTAAATTGGGTTTGTGCTGTGTGCCTGTGGCAGCGCTGGCTTTTAGAGCCATAGCTCCTCGGTTACTACAGGGCAGCTAATTTTCTCGTGATCCCAAGGCAATGCGGATTGCGAAAAAGGAGCTGAAGGATATTTCTGTGTATCATGGGTTGGCTTCGGCGTCGGGACTAGAGCTGACGGACAATAAAAGAAAACCACAATTGACAGACGGACGGACTGACTTATGTTTATGTTTGCCCGGAAGTATACAACCCTTGTGCGTTTTTTGAAAATATATGCGGACGGACAAACAGACGTGACTAATTATCTATCGGCTTAGGTCTTTCGCGTGGTATATCCCCACTTCTTTTCCCGATGGATCCATTATCAAGTAACGGTTAGGTCCCATTACCTGTTTTATGCGGCTTTTCAAAACTCACCTGTCCAGCTTGGCGTTGTAATGCCCCGCGGCGTCACTTTGGCGGAAATTTCGCCGGAAAACTTCATCTCCTTCTTTGAAATTAGCAGATCGTGACCGGAGATTGTACTGCGCTTCATTTGCACTACCTGCGGCCTTAATCTTCCTTCCGATTTGTTGGCGGAGGTCTCCTAAACGTTCGTGGGGCTCCAGCGCAACGACGGGGTCTCCCAAACACTTTAATTGCCGTAACAGCCGGTATGATTTACCGTGGCAAATCATGTGCTGTCCAAAGGCGGCAAAGTAAGGGGCGACACCGGTGATGGAATGATACGAGGATCGCAGGGCGCATGTGATGGCAGACAATCGCCGATCCCAATCCTTTTGAGATGGGTGGACGTAAGAACGGATCGCGGCCAATAGGGTGCGGTTCAACCGTTCTGATGCGTTGGACTGAGGGGAGTATATGGGCGTCAGTTGGTGTTCAACGCCATACTGCTCAAGTAGGCTCTTAAACTGCCGAGACCGGAACTGTACTCCATTATCTGAGTTCACACTCTCTGGAACACCGAACACATGGAATACCCGGTTCTCTAAGAATTCCTCGATCGATGGAGTTGTAAACTTACGGATAGGTTCCACCATTGGGAATTTTGAGAGCTGATCTAGAACAACTATAGCTCCGATGTGTCCCATTTAAGACCGAGGATATGGACCGAGTAGATCGATGTATAGACGCTGGAACACGCGTTCTGGAACGTTGAGTTGACCCATAGGAGGTCGAAGAGGCTGGTTGGGCGCTTTGGTGCCTTTACAGGTCTCACAGGCGCTCACGTAGTCTTTGACCTGGGATGCCATTTTAGGCCAAAAGAAGTATTTCTTGAGTCGCCGTAACGTCCGACCGTAACCTCCGTGGGCACTTAAAGGATGGTCATGTGCGCGGAGGATCAGATGTTTTGTCATTTCCTCCGGTACCCAGAGTTTCCAAGACTCTTCTTCCTGCCATGGATCACCAGTGGCGTATTCATTTCGTCTATACACATAGCCGTCTATTACCTTCAAATCAGGCAGCTGTGTTTGTTGGGTCGCTATGGTTTGCCTCAACTCTTTGCAGCTATCTGATTCGAAATGTGGGCTGTCCAAATCTATTTCGATGGGGTCCTCGTCATTTATTGTCAATTCGGCTCCCTCTGGGGAAAACATCCGTGAGAGAGTGTCGGGTACGATGTTCTGGGTTCCTTTCCGATGTTTGATGGAGAACTTGAACCCTTGCAGTTTAAGAGCCCATCTGGCTAGGCGTCCACTTAAATCTGCCTGGTTCATCAACCATTGTAGTGACGCGTGGTCCGTGATGATCTCGAATTGGTGGCCCTCGATATAAGCTCGGAATTTCTTCACAGCCATTACCGCTGCCAAACATTCTTGCTCGGAAACAGTATAGTTTCTTTGGGCCGAATTCAGCTTGTTGGACATGAAGGCGATGGGAGCTTCCTCTCCTTCATCGGTCAATTGCACCAGCACGGCTCCTACTCCATGTTGACTTGCATCACAATGAATGGAGAAGGGCTTCGTGAAGTCGGGGCTGTGCAAGACAGGAGCTGATGTGAGGGCTTGTTTAAGCTCTTCAAATGCCTTTCGGCTGAGTTCGGTCCAAACGAACTTCCCCTTCCGCAACATGTCTGACAGGGGCGCTGAAACTGTTGCATAATTCCGAACAAACCTTCGGTACCAACCGCACACACCAAGGAAACGTCGTAGCTGCTTCACTGTTTTTGGTAAGGGGAACTCATCAATCGCACGAGTTTTGTCTGGATCCGTTTTGATAGTGCCATGTCCTATGACATGTCCTAGGTATCGGACTTCTTTCATGACAAACTTACTTTTCTGTACGTTGATGGTGAGTCCCGCCTTACTGATGTGCAGGGCTACTTCTTGTAGAAGTAGGAGGTGTTGATCGAACGTTTCCGTGATGAGTAACAGATCATCAAGGTACACGAACACTTGGTGTTTTAGGTGAGGTGGGATGACCTTGTCCATCAACCGAGTCATCGTTTGCGGCGCGTTACACAGGCCAAAGGGCATTGTGACGAACTGATATAATGGTCGTCCAGGCACTGTGAAGGCGGTCTTGTCCCTCGACCCCTCATCGAGTGGAATTTGCCAGAAGGCGTCTTTTAGGTCGAGACTGGTGATATAATTGGCTTTCGGCAGTCTTCCTAGTATTCCATCGATGAGTGGAAGAGGGTACGCGTCCTTGATGGTAACCGCGTTTACCTTACGGGCATCAAGACAGAGGCGGACTTTACCTGGCTTCACAACCAAGGTTACCGGTGATGACCAGGCACTTTGGGACTCTTCTATGACCCCCAACTCGAGCATCCTATCTAGCTCCACCTACACCAATTTCTCCATGGCTGGTGAGATGGCGTAGTGTCTCTGTTTAATCGGTTTACTATCGCCAACGTCGATGGCGTGTGAGACTAGGGTGGTGCGGCCAAGGCCTTGGGTAGCGTACGATGGGAAAGCAGCAATGGATGCTTCCAGGCGTTGCCGTTGGTTAGGCGTCAGGTCATGCCTATCGGGAGTAGAAGTGATTTCGTTGACATTTCTGGTTTTTAACGACAAATTGGTGAATAAATCGGAGGCCAGTCCAAAGCGAAGATTGAAATCGACACCAAGGTATACATTCTGAGTCAAAGACGGAATAATGTAGAACGTAATATCCTTCGTCTGACCCCTGAACGTCACGGGTGTGGTTAGTTTACCTCGTATAGGGTGTTTGGTGCCATCAGCTGTACTGATTTCAGTGCGCCAAGATTTAATCAAGTTCGGATAGTCTTGGAGCACCTTCGAGCCAAAGCTCGAGGCAAGACAACTGATACTGGCACCCGTGTCGATCAATGCAAACACGGTCTCGCCCAACACTTTAATTGGATGATAAGGTCTGATCTCATTCTCAGCAACCTCCGAGATGTTACAAGAGTTTACGGTTTGACGGCAGATGCGCACTCTCTTGCGGAAATCTCGCCAACGGCGGGTTGACCATTTTGTCGTGCGCGGACGGGAAGTGACTACTTCGGAAGCAAATATTCGCTCTCGAGCCACCCGATATTCCTGCAGTCTAACATGATAAGGTTTTAGAGTGCGTACTTGAGGCTGCCGCGGTTCTTCTGGCAGTGACTGCGATGGTCGTTTTAATATTGTCGTTGGTGAGGTCTCCGGAAGAGAGTGACCATCTGCAGTTATAGTCGTCATGGCTGGTGGGTTAACGTCAGGGCTATTGGGGTTACCAGCTGGCTGAGGAGCTACTGCGGGGTTTTCGAGTACCACTGAGGTGGTAGGGTACTCGTTCATCCGTTTTTTGGTGTGGCATCATCTGGGTAGTCCGGAACACAGGTGTTTGACTCCGTGCCTTCTTCCCGATCTGGGTTGTTGCAATTTAGTGCCACTTCGGCAATTTCACGTCGTGGACCTGTCCTCGCATGTAGGTAAGGCCGTTCTTGGAGGTCTTCTTCAAGCCTCTCCAATCGACTCACGACCCTCAGTAGTGCTTCCATGTTCTGCGGGTCCGAGTTTACAACATGGCAACGAAGTTCCGGCTTTAGATTCCGTTTCAACACCCGCAGCAGTTGAGTGGAAGACATAGGCTCTGACAACTGGTCATTCAACCTAAGGATATCGGCTCGATATTGATGGAAGGGCTCGTCCGGACGTTGCCATCTGGCATGGATCTTGTCCAGGACACTTTCATCCATGTTGACCGTCGAGTATTCCATGCGGAGTACCTCCTTCAGCCGTGTCGAGTGTATTGATGGTGGGGCCGAATGAATCCGCCAGTACGTCTCGAGTGCTGCTCCCCTGAACAGCATCGGTAAATATCCTGCCAGCACCGTGTAGTCGCCGGCCAACATCTCTTCGACTAAGGACTCCACGTGACTAATGAAGACTTCCACGTTCAGGGCGTTTGGCTCCCCGCTAAAATGAAGGCTCCAACCCTGTACAATGCTGGGGATATGCCTCGGTTTCAGCATTTAAGGGTTGTTCCTGTGGAGCCACTGACCCTAGAGTCGGTGGTGGTATTTGGTTGAGTCGTGGCGGAAGATCCCAGGCGTTCCAAGGCTGGTATCGAGACGGTGGATCTGGATCCTCAGACGGATGGTAGTCTGCTCTTCGAATCTTGTTCCGCTGGTCGATAACTGGATCTCGAGATCGTCGTGCTGATTTAAGTCGTTGTAGTGTTGAGTCAGTTTGTTTACAGCGCCGTATGAAGGCGTATATACGTTCCACTTCCGTGTAACAATCACCACAGATGTGGTCTGGTGAGCCATCTTCAAATGTGATGTTAACGTTGATGGACTCCTTCAGAACGTCGACAACAGCAATCCTCCTCACTTCGTCGACCAAACTATCACCCAGCGGATACATTTCCTCGCCAAGTCGTAGACAAAGTCGGCATGCATTTTGGATGTCCATAATTATTCTATCTAAAAGTTATACCTAAATTGCTAAGAGTGTTGACTAAAGCTAAAATGACGCTATAAAAGAATTAAGCAAATGTTAATGAGATAAAATACATAAAGTGGCCGAAAGTGGCGAACTATCAATGATCCTCACAAAAAAAAACAAAGAGTATGAAAAAGTTTTAATCGTTATCCAAAAAAAATAATCGGTCTTTCCCTTCCGTCCTTCCTCCCAAGTACGGACACCATGGCACAATCCCTCTATATCGTTTCAGGGACACTCTCTTGTGGCACCATGAAAATCAGGGTTCAGAAGTGATCCCTCATTAGCAAACTTCTCAAATTACAACTTGTCAGCCCAGGGTGGGATTCTAATCCACAAGCAGCGCGTGTCTTGTCATGGATAGTCATGGATTAGCTAATCAGCCAATCACATGAAATCAAAATCCATGTAATTTAAGACACTTAGGCACCGCTGGTTTGGGGAGCGGATCAGAATCCTCCGCAAAATAGATGTTGGGATAATAACTTCCGAACACAAAAAGGGACTCTAATATCATTTGGCCTTACTAGTTATACAATGGTGGTAAACCACCAACGTATAATTCAAAAGCAGGACCAAACGATATTGATGTCCGAAGACAACACAAGTTCGAAAGTTATTAAATTGCTGGGGCACGACTAGTGCAAAAACCCTCGGGAGTTATCTACCCGCCAAAATTCTTACACCTAGTGGGGACACCTAGAGACGATGGACTGTCTCGTGCTCACGACTGATGATACAGCCGGGCTTTTCGGGCCCCACGTTGGGCGCTATTTGTAGTGAATATAGGAGTTTTCAATATGTCCGTGAAGGACTGTAGCGATTTTCTGCTGCCTCGGCAGAGGAAGGTGTTGGTTCCTGCCAAGAATGCCCTCGTCCGGAGACGCGTGAATGCGCTGGCAGGCTAGCATTGCGGTGTCGTGGGGCGGGTTCGTTTCCCCGGCACGAGGACTCACTACAAAACATTTCGCATTCACGAATTGCTTGCAGAGATCACAAGAGGACGACCGAAGTCGCAAATTTGTAGATAACCTCCACGAAGGAATTATGACTTGTTACGAGAACAAGTGCAACCTGACAAGAAAGACTAATTTGGGGTGACCTCGTCTTTACCCAAATACATTCAGGGCCCACAAATGAAAGAGGGGCAACCGGTTGGTGGTGGAGCCCCTTCATGCCCACCCAACCGGAATAAATCCAATGTTAAATTGTTGAAGTGGCCAGGTATTCCTCTTCTGAGTGGAAAACTCATACAACTTGAATTATATGAACTTTCCCATCAGAAGGGGAGTACCCCGGTGACCAATTTATGTCATAGAATTATACAATTGAATTGCATAACTCTATGCCATATGTAATGTGACGCCTACGCCCGGGAATCGAAGTGATTCCGATCCAGAACCCTGGCAACCGGCCAGATATGTATGACTTCGAAGTGCAAGCAGACTTCATCTTTCGTGCGGATATCATTGCGCAGAAAATACTTTTTTTTTAAATATTTATATCTGTGGATATAAATATTTGAAAAATAATATTAATTAACCATCCGATACATTTCGAAGCATATCTATCTGGCAATGCCCCCCACATCAAAACATCGAATAGATAGAAACGTGGAAACTGGGTGGAAGTGTCATTCGTCACATAACCTTCAACGAGCGTCAGGCTAACACGGAGACGGGAGCCGGTAAATTTTTGTAATCAGTGGAAATCTGAATTAATTATTTTTTTTGCTTTAAGGGCGGGAGCGACCTTCCTTCGTGGGCCGACGGAATTGTTAGTGGAGTCATTCGCTCACTGCTGGAAATTCGACGGAAGAGTCAACAGAGCACTTACTAGCACTATCGTGCCTACCCACAGTCGGAAGTGCAAACGCAACAGTTGGTTGGCGTGCAGGTTTTCTTCAAGTGGTGCAGTTATTCAACGGTTTATCGGTAACTACATTTTACCGTATTAGTTTGAGTCCTAAGACAAAATTTAGTTCCAAGCAATAGGGAAACTTTGTCGTCCGTTCCATTTGAGGTTATGAATATTGTGCAACCCCTACATACAATCTAAGACCACATTAAATAAGCTAGGTAATCTCCCACCAGACTCACCCATTGTTCATATAATAAGTGCAACATGTGCCGGTTTCGCAGCATCGACAGCAACAAATCCAATATGGTTCGTGAAAACGCGCCTGCAATTGGATTATAAATCAAAAAATCAAATGACCGTGCGTGAATGTATAAAACGAATTTATGCAACGTCGGGCTTTCGTGGTTTTTATAAAGGAATAACGGCCAGCTATTTTGATATATCCGAAACTGTTATACATTTTGTGATTTATGAAGCTCTTAAAGCGAAACTTATCGAGCTACGACATAGTCATCCTTTGGATGGTAAGACATCGAGAGATTTTCTTGAGTTTATGCTGGCCGGCGCTATATCGAAGACTGTTGCTTCATGTATTGCGTACCCGCACGAAGTTGCACGAACGCGATTACGTGTAGAAGGAAGCAAATATCGAACGTTTTGACAAACGTTATATACAGTATGGAAAGAAGAGGGCAAGGCTGGAATCTATAGGGGATTAGCAACACAACTAGTCCGTCAAATACCAAACACTGCTATCATGATGGCAACATACGAGGCTGTTGTCTATATGTTAACACGACACTTTAATAGCGACTTTTATATTGTATCCTAAGGAGAGAAATGTGATTCTCATGCACGTTCATGCCGTCGTTTTTGTGTGGCAGTGCAACAACGCTTAATAAAACTAGAGTCGTATATACATAACATTATGAATACATGGTAGATAAAAGTAACAACCGATAAAAATCAGCGGCAAATAAAAACAAAACAAATCAAACACACAAAATAGTACCGCGTAATAAAAAAAAAATTCAATAATATCATAGGCAATGAATGATTTACCATTTAGCTACAGATTAACCGTGAATATGAATACTTAGTTTTTGTTCGTGACAATGAATTAAAATAGAATAAAGTTTATTTGGTTATAATTCGAGAACGGGAAACGGGTAATTTAAACTCGAAGAACAACTAAAAGATTGCGAGCCAGTATCGTTGATGATAAGAGCATTTCTTCGGTTATTTGTACAAACGTTTCAAGTCTGTCCGCGCAGAGATTTTCAAAATTATTTTAGTCATTCGAAACGTAGCGATAGACGTCGGAGTTTATGGTTCTGTTGGAAAACGTGTCGTGACATATCTAGTAGAGAAAAAAAAACACAACTCATAGAAATGCGTGTTCAACTCGAAATAAAACATTCAAGTCATTCAGAACATTCAGAATAAGTAAAAGGACAATTGACAAGCCATATGTTGAATCCAAGGAGAGCTAATTTCCCTTCCATTCTTTCCGATCGCACGGAGAAAGCAAGTCCTCGTCTAAATTTGTGCATCCTACCAACCTATCGAGAGTATAAAGTTTTTCACCGATAAATATCGTGCAAACTTAACATAACTTAACACCAATCAAAACATTTTGCAAAGAGACAATTGTGATCATTTTTTCTCCATATCCTTATAAAACAATTAAACATGAGAAATACTTTGGGACAATGAATTGAGATTTACTTAAAAGGCAAGAAAGAGCAATTAAATAAGTTAGGTATGCAACACTCGCGTTGAAAATTTGGAAAAAAAAAGAACATTGATGGTATTTATAAATATAGCATTGATTTCAATGCTTGAAACAAAAGACATGAAATGATAAAAGGCCTCTTATATAGAAATTCCTAAAATAATATCACGCCTGAGTCCTTCTAGTTTAGCTGATCCAGCGGATTAACATGATCAATGCCCTCCTTTTAGTGTACTTGTTAAATTTTTGATTTAGAATTGATGATAACAATACTTCGTGCAGAGAGGCATATTGAAACTAATACAATGATTAGGGAAGAATCGCTTCTTAAATACTGGCAACTAAGTCGTACAAATAAGTTACATATACACTAGATTTCAGTAAATTAATTATACATAAATTATTAATTACAAAACGATAGTTCACTACCGGAGCGTTAAGGAGAAGTCACCTACAAATTAATTCGAAAATAGAGGTACTCGTATATTTTAAACGAAAGTTGCTTTATACACTAGTATATATATTTGTGTAACCCGATTGGAAATAGAAAAATAACGTACAGGAGTATTTTAAAGCCAAGCAAAAAAAAAAAGAAAAATAACACAATATCGATATAAATTTTTAAATAACGGAGTGTTACTAAAAGAATACTGCGCAAAAATAGAAAAACCAAGGCATGAAATAAAAAAGAAAAATTATAAGGCAAAGCCATTACAAGCATCTCTGCAAATAGCGAAAGACATAACACGTAAATACTAGAAAAATTGTAAAATTTAAAATTTGATGCTCTTACAAACGTGCTGAATTGTTGCAACCATCCATCACCAACTTGTAAGAATTTATTGTAAGTTCAGAATTCTCGATTGATGTGGCGAAGTAGCTTTGATACTAATTAAAGTGTCTATGTTTGCTTTCTTTTCCATTTTAGTTAAGTTGTTAAAAGTTATACATTTTATTTTTCGTTTATGAAATTTTCATGTCAATTATTTTGACTATATTCCCGGATAATTAGTTTATATTTTTATATGAATTAAAGGAATGTTTTTGATTAAAATGAATTGCTAAATTAAACCACGACTTTCCTTTTCAGTGGTTCTTCTTTTTTCAGCGGGAAAGGAAGTGCAGGGTAGGTATGCCGTCGCGAGGGTAGGGTTTCGAAAAATCCGCTGAGGTCGGTTTCGCGTCGCGCGCGGTACGCGGTACCTTTGTAGTTTTGACATTTTGTTAGAGTAGTCTTCGTCGTGTTAACTTCGAGTAGCATATTTTTCGGTACCGCGTCGAAACTTCGGGAACGCGAAATAGAGATTAGATTTTGGTATTCTTGACTAGTGATAAGAAGAAATACGGAGTAACGTAAAGTAGGTTCCTTCTCCGTATGTTTTGTTTGATAACGCGTTTGGAAAACGGGCATGTTCAGGTGGCTGAAAATATTGTAATTGAGCGTAACCCATTCGGAGACCCGCGACCGAAATCCTCTCCGAACTAGCTGGCCGACAAGCAGCCACCGCGTGAATGGGTTACGGTGCACGGATTGGTTGACCTGTTGGTACCATCCGTTGGCACTACTCAGACTTAACGTCTAGAACCGATGAGAGGTCGGTTCCGCGTTCGAACCTAAAAAGGTGAAAATCATTACACATAAAAAGGCACTTGGCTTGGGCCACTCAACCCATAAAGTCACCTGAAACAGAAAGATTATATGGGATCATTAATGCCCGATGGCTGGCTCATTCGTAACGTGAAGAGCCTACCATCGTACCGGGTCCTATACCCGGTCAGATAGAACGAAATGAAAAGACCGGCGTTCTAATCTAATAATCCATTATTATTGTCTCATTCTTTCCATGTAAACTCAACAAACATGGTTCTCTCATTATTGCAACCCAATTCCAGTTAAATTTTAAAGCAATAAAAAAACAATATATATAAAACATTTAAAAGCAATAGGAAACAATGTATATAAAAAATTTGAAAGCAATAGGAAGCAATGTATATAAAAGAAATTAAAAGGCAATGAAAGCAATGTATATAAACAATTTAAAAAGCAATAGAAAGCAATGTATTTAAAAAATTTGAAAGCAATAGGAAGCAATGTATATAAAAGAAATTAAAAGGCAATGAAAAGCAATGTATATAAACAATTGAAAGGCAATGAAAAGCAATGTATATAAAAAATTTAAAAACAATAGGAAGCAATGTATATAAAAGAAATTAAAAGGCAATGAAAAGCAATGTATTTCCAAAAAAAAAACGAAAATTTGATAATTATTGATGTAATTCCAAAAAAACGAAAATTTCATAATTATTGAGGTATTTCAAAAAAAAACGAAAATTTAATAATTATTGAGGTATTTCCAAAAAAACGAAAATTTAATAATTATTTTTTTTTTTAATTAGACCAGTAAACCACACAAAAAAAAAACCTAACGCAAAAAAATTTTAAATTGATATCGGAAGTGCATGATTTAGAAAAAAGAATTTAAACTCTAATATAAAAATGGATAAAAACAGATGTGAAAAAAAACGTAGACGTAAAATAAATGTAATCAAAATTATATATATATATATATATAACAAAACTAAGGGCACTCACCCGCATGGTCCTTCGAGCGCTCGACGACGATGCCGATGTCCCTGAAATGTAAATACAACTTTTTTTTTCGGTAAATGCTCAAACGCGCACGTGGTAATGAAGTTCTTACAAATTAAAACGTTTTTCATATCGATATTTAACGCGGTCAGCGTAGCACTCCAGTATCCTCCTTTTTCCTTACGATTTCTTCACAATAGAATGAACAAAAGTTGAATAGTGATGTGTTTTACTTTTGTTATTATTGTTGTTGAGTTTATCCTTTTAGTATTGAATTCGAATCAAATTCAAAATCTGTCGCACGAATATCACAGCTTTCTTATAGCATTCTATTATAAGACTTAAGTTGAATTTTATTCGCTGATTAATGATTTGTTTTAATTATTTATACATTTACTTTGTACTGAAGGCGTATTATATCTTTATCTTATTAATGGGTTCTTATTATCTTCTTTCCAACATTAACTCGCGATATTATTCCTAAGCGCACAAATGGAGATTTTATGTATTTTCATTTATTGTTGTTATGAAAATAGCAGCGATAACCGTTCTCTCGCTCGTTCACACACACTTGCCTAGGACTAGCCAACATTCTTATGACACTTAAAAATATTTTGAACTCGCTATCAGCGCTAGAAATCAGATTTCTAATTAATTCCCTGAGACAATTTTCATTTCTTCACTAAATAATGTCCATTTGTGTTAAACACACCACGCAAGTCTCATTGCCCCGGCACACTCCTCGAACACTTAACTAACCCATCGGCACCATAATAGCGGACGTGTCCGTTACTATTTTTCTCTTCCGCCTAGTGTGTACCGTACGTACGTAACGGTTGAGGTATTCTAATGTCGGACCATACGAAGAACAGGAACATTATTTTTCACGGCGAGACTCAACACACTCGTTAAAGATTATTAGCAAAAGCCTTTTAATGATAAATGTGAATAAACTTTCGAAACAAACTAGAACGGAAAGTCTTCTCAACCGCAGTCCAACATAACGCGACAATAGAATTCAAATCTCGCGGACACCACGCTCAAAAGCAGTCTCCTTGTTTCGTACCGCCCTGCCTGCCGGTGCACTTTCGACTCTCCCAATCTCCGACGGGCTCTTTTCTTTTCCGCAATTCTAAATCTTCCACTGTACGGCTCTTGCGGAACTCGTACACTCAAGCAACTACGACACTTTATGCGCAAGTCGAACAATACGAACACCTTCAGAAAGGGGGAAATCACACGATTGAAGGTTTTTGTTGCTATCAAATGTACTTTTTCCTTATCATTTGTAGTTTATGACGGCGGTATTTGCAATTTCCATTTTCACTGTCTTTTGTAGGTTCAATTAAGTTATCAATTGAAACCAATTTTTCGTTTATGATGATTAGGCGTAATTAGGTGGGAAAAATCGGAAGAATTAGGTAGGCTCACGTTAATTACCGGCAAACAAAACAATTTTTAATTAATATTATGGTTGGAATGGGTAAAATTTGACAAATTTTAAGGGGTTTAAATGATACAATGATTTTATCGTTCATATAATTAAAGGGGTTAGCCGTTTGGTTCTAAGCATTTGTATACCGCGTTACACCGCAATTCGTTAAATTATCTTCAAAAGATATGGTAATAAGATACTACACATTAGAAATTTTAAACATTTTTAAAATTTTGTTTCCCGGGGGTTACATACAAAAGAAATTTTCTTGACTCATTTTTCATGTGAAAAAAAAAGAAAAGGAGCGAGTGTTGCGATGGGGAAGGTGACTGAATGGTTACTCCTTGTCAAATTGGGTTTGTGCTGTGTGCCTGTGGCAGCGCTGGCTTTTAGAGCCATAGCTCCTCGGTTACTACATCGCTTCGATTTCAATGGCTACGGCCCAGGAGATTAGCGCAAAGGCAGGTGTACAGACAATTTTACGAAATGTTCAACGTATTTTACAGCAAGCTGAGCACCGGAAAAAGTTGAAATGTAAGCCACCATTGACGCAGGCTCATAAATACGCTCGATTACAGTTCGCACGAGACCACGTTCAGTGGGTGAAAAAAAGGCGGAGAGTCCTTTTTTCTGATGAAAAACGGTTAAATTTAGACGGTCCTGATGGTTTTCGGTATTATTTCCACAATTTGCGGAAACAACCTCTAATTTTAAGCAAACGTCAAATGGGCGGTAGTGGAGTCATGATATGGGCAGGAATCGGATTTGATGGTTAAACGGTTGTTGGCTTCGTAGACGATCAAAAAGTTGGTAGTCGTTACATTACTCTAATCCACGAACAGCTGATGCGTCACGCTGCGACCGTTTCCGGTATAAATTACATTTTTCAACAAGATAATCCGCCAGTGCACAACGCCCGTGTCGAACGCCGATATTTTAGAGAGCCAAATCTGAACGTTCTTCCATGGCCAGTACGTTCTCCGGACTTAAACATAATCGAAAACGTCTGGAGGAAATCGACAGCTTTAGTTTACGCTGATGGACAGCAGTTTACAGCTGTAGACGAGCTGAAAAGCGCCATCAAGGAAGCATAGGCGCGAATAGACCAAAGTTACATAAGAAATTTATATTTTTCTTTGCCAAAAAGGATGTCCGAGGTGCTGAGTAACACAGGCGGGTCTGCTAAATATTAAAATGGAAGCATAAGTTGTTAATGTGAAAATATCCTATGATACACATGGGGTGTCTTATAGTTTTGTCGCGTCAATTTGTATCTGAATTTCGCCTTTTTTTAAATTTCTCGAGTTTATATTTGTGTTCAGAATCTTGTTGTATTCTATATTATAAGCCTTTTGATGTACGGAATTTCCAATCAAATTAAGAAAATAAATTGCTATTATAAGTGAAGATTTTTCATTTTTATTCCCATGTCCTATAGTTGTGTCGCGGACTGTATGATGCATGACCTTTGCAGGTTGAAAAATATTCATTCTTCGTCGAAACTTTTTTATAAATTCTTCATCACTGGTGTGCTCCTTCGATGGCTCGAAAAATTTTCCTGGAATGCGAAGTGCTTGTCCGAAAGTCATTTCTGCTGGTGTTGCTTTTATATTGTCTTTCCGTACGCTGCGAATTCCTAGTAAAACGAGGGGTAGTTCGTTGTACCAATCATAAGATAATTTGGCTCAAAGAGATGATTTTAATGACCGGTTTCATCTTTCGATAATGCCATTTGGCAGCAGATGGTAGCTTTGTCGTTGGCAGATATAATACCCCTTAGATTCTGTTTAGCTGGCGAAACAATTCCGATTCGAGCTGTAATCCTTGATTCGTGATTATTCTTGTGGGAACGCCTTAACGAGATATCCAGCCAAATATTAGGGTAGATGCAATACTATCCGCGGTTATACTGCTAATTGGAATTGCCTCTGGCCATCTTGAGAAACGGTCAATTATTGTTAAAATGTATGAGTAACCTCCTGCTGGTGGAAGCGGGCCAACTAAATCAATATTTCTGTGTGCTAATCGCTCTGGGATTTCCTTATAAGCGAGAATGGGTGATCCAGTATGACGATGGACTTTGGTGCTTTGGCAAGAGATGCAATATTGTATGAAGTTTTTGCTATCGTGGCATAGACTCGGTCAAACAAAACGCTCTTTTACGAGGCGTATAGTTGCGCTTATTCCGGAATAAGATAAATTGTGAATTTTGGCTAAAACCTTTAAACGAAAGTTTTTGGTTGTGAAAGGTCTAGCTTTCATACTTTTTAAACCGCAGTAGAGCTTAATATCTGAATAAGGGAGTGTGATGCGTTTATGCTGCAAAGAAGTTGTGTTTCAATGCAAGACATTTTGCAGTTCATCATCAATTTCTTGATCTCTAGCTATCGCTTCGAACTGAATCTCGACGGAATTGATTGAATTAATCCGTGATAGAAGATCGGGAATGATATTTTGACGGCCGACAATGTCACAAATATTAGATGAAATCTGACTTATGTAGTCTAATTGCCGAGTTTGTTGAGGTGATGCTTCATCACCTTTTTGACGATAGGCAAAATTAAGTGGCTTATGATCAGTCTGCATGGCAAACTCTTTGCCCTCGAAGATGTTTTTTTTTAATATTTTGCCATGTAAAATGCATTCGAAATCTTGTATGTGCGGTATCGGGTACTTGTCTGATAGTGTAATAGAATTAGTTGGCGATAATCGTTACATGGTCGCCAAGTACCATCAGGTTTTTGACCATATGAAGAGGTGTTACCCAATCGCTCTTTGATGGACGGTGTGTGCCCTTCGATAGCAAGTCATTAAACTCTGTTTTGTCCTCGGCAAGTTTGTCGGGAGAGAATTTTCTTGCTCTTGATGCAACTGGTGGTCTAGGTAGCAATGCAATGTGTGATCATTGTTTTAATTTTTTCCATCGGTACCAAATGTTCATGCAACATTTGCTTTTAATCTCGGAATATTTTTACGAATGGATCCTTAGAACTAGTAAGCATTACTTGAGGTGTTGAAGATTTGATGACGATGCCTATCCTGAGAAGTTTAGTTGATGTATCTTCTAGTTCTCGTTTTTGTTAGTCTACTCCAAGGCCGTGATACTTCAAAAAATCTGCCCCTATTAGCGGTGTGTTAATATCAGCGGTAATAAAAGTCCAGTCAAAAGAGTGGTGTAAGTTGGGTGAAACGCTAAGTTTTCTCTGGCCGTATGTATTTATCACTGTTCAATTAGCAGCATACAGTCGTTTATGATTGGTATTACTGGCATCGTACTGTGTTGATTCTAGTGAAAGATGGTGTTGTAATCGAGCAGGTACGGTTGTGAACTCCGTCCAATACGCGACATGCACACTGAAAAATACGCCAGCGCTAGTCCCGAATCGGGTTCGCCCAGCGTTACAATGCCCCAGAATGTTACAAAATTAATGACTACAAAATGCGCGGTCAGTGAAAAGCCCCAAGTGATACAAAACGAAATCGAGAGAACTTCAAGAACAGTGGAGTTCGATGGCACAAAAGCCCAAAATCAACATCAAACCAACACGAAACATCAATCATTGTGCGTTCTCAAAATATTTGGTCAGTTTTTTTTTATATATTTGTGCGCAAAGAATGCAAATTGAAAGAGTGACGAAGTGGGAAAAACAACCCGAAAAATGGATAGAAAGAATATGAACAAAGAAAAAGAATAAGAATAGAAATACATACCACACACAATAAACTGATGGTTGCATAAGATAAAATTAACTTTTCATATAAAGAAAGACAATTTACTCTCTGATGCATGATGAATGGGGCAAAATATCCAAAATTTATCAAACATGGTGCAACATGATGTCCACCTGCACAAAAAACTTCAATAATTCCTCTTGAGCTTCTGCAACCTTGTCGTCATACATGCAAATATCAAAACATCTGATCCTCCGCGCACATGACCATCCTTTAAGTGCCCACGGAGGTTACGGTCGAACATTACGGCGACTCAAGAAATACTTCTTTTGGCCTAAAATGGCATCCCAGGTCAAAGACTACGTGAGCGCCTGTGAGACCTGTAAAGGCACCAAAGCTTCCAACCAACCTCTTCGACCTCCTATGGGTCAACTCAACGTTCCAGAACGCGTATTCCAGCGTCTATACATCGATCTACTCTGTCCATATCTTCGGTCTTCCATGGGAGACATCGGAGTTATAGTCGTTCTAGATCAGCTCTCAAAATTCCCAATGGTGGAACCTATCCGTAAGTTTACAACTCCATCGATCGTGAAATTCTTAGAGAACCGGGTATTCCATGTGTTCGGTGTTCCAGAGAGTGTGTACTCAGATAATGGAGTACAGTTCCGGTCTCGGCAGTTTAAGAGTCTACTTGAGCAGTATGGCGTTGAACACCAACTGACGCCCATATACTCTCCTCAGTCCAACACATCAGAATGGTTGAACCGCACCCTATTGGCCGCGATCCGTTCCTACGTCCACCCATCTCAAAAGGATTGGGATCGGCGATTGTCTGCCATCACATGCGCCCTGCGATCCTCGTATCATCCTGTCACCGGTGTCGCCCCTTACTTTGCCGCCTTTGGACAGCACATGGTTTGCCACGGTAAATCATACCGACTGTTACGGCAATTAAAGTGTTTGGGAGACCCCGTCGTTGCGCTGGAGCCCCACGAACGTTTAGGAGACCTCCGCCAACAAATCGGACGGAAGATTAAGGCCGCAGGTAGTGCAAATGAAGCGCAGTACAATCTCCGGTCACAATCTGCTAATTTCAAAGAAGGAGATGAAGTTTTCCGGCGAAATTTCCGCCAAAGTGACGCCGCGGGGCATTACAACGCCAAGCTGGACAGGCGATTCTTGAAAAGCCGCATAAAGAAGGTAATGGGACCTAACCGTTACTTGATAACGGATCCATCGGGAAAAGAAGTGGGGATATACCACGCAAAAGACCTGCGCCGATAGATAATTAGTCACGTCTGTTTGTCCGTCCGCATATAGTTTCAAAAAAAAACGCACAAGGGTTGTATACTTCCGGGCAAACATAAACATAAGTCAGTCCGTCCGTCTGTCAATTGTGTTTTTCTTTTATTGTCCGTCATCTCTAGTCCCGACGCCGAAGCCAACCCATGATACACAGAAATATCCTTCAGCTCCTTTTTCGCAATCCGCATTGCCTTGGGATCACGAGAAAATTAGCTGCCCTGTAGTAATCTAGGAGCTATGGCTCTAAAAGCAGCGCTGACACAGGCACACAGCACAAACTCAATTTAACAAGGAGCAACCATTCAGTCACCTTCCCCATCGCAACACTCGCTCTTTTTCTCGCATGAAAAATAAGTGAAGAAATTTCTTTTGTACTTAACACCCGGGAAACAAAATTCTAAAACTGTTTAATATTTTTAATGTGTAGTGATTTTATTTCAATATCTTTTGAATATAATTTAACTAATTGCGGTGTAACGCGGTATGCAAATGCTTAGAACGAAACGGTTAACCCCTTAAATTATAGGAACGATAAAATCATTGTATCATTTAAACCCCACAAAATTTGTTAAATTTTACCCATTCCAACCATAATATTAATTAAAAATTGTTGTGTTTGTCGGTAATTAACGCGTGCCTGTCTTATTCTTTCGATCTATTTTCCCCTTAATTACGCCTAATAATTATAAACATAAATTGCTTTCAATTGAAAACTTAATCGAATCTACAAAAAGACGATTTAGAATTTTAAAAACAACCGAAACGAGTGTGCATTATCACCACCGCGTGTTCACCCGTAGATGGCACTTCTATTTCCACATGGTACGAGCGAGGTTTTTCCGTGTGTCTCGAACAATTTTCAATGAACAGTTTCCCATAAACCGCTCCGTGCACAAGACTGCATACGATCAAGTGCTAGTGGAAGTGTCATTTGAAAAGTGTATTTGGATGGTTGGCGAGGGAGTTGCATTAGGAAAATCGGTTGTTGGCAGAGAGGACTTCTACCATCCTGTGGATGCACAGCGAAAGAAAAGAAGAAAAAAGAAAAAAACTTCACAGATTGCTACTTTTTCTACTACAGTGCCTGTAAAAAAACGATAGCAGCTGCCAATATCGCCATGAGCCATCAGCATTAGGTCACGAAGTGATGTGCAACAGGTGGTTGGAAGGCCGAAGTGAAAGGAGCGGCACATGTTGATTGGGAAACGGCGGGACCGTACTCCCTGTTTCTGGGAAAATACACCGTTTGGATGCAAAAAGGCGCATTGTGTGTTCAAACATAGTTCAACAAAGAAAGTCGATAAACTTGTGAATAAAATTGAGACTCAAGACACCCCTGAAAACTAAGTATTAAACATTAAAAGCAGTAGAATAAGTAGCAGCGAGCATTACCACGTTCAAAGACCATACGGTTGTGATATTCAAAGAAGTTTACATGTATTTACACTTTGATAGCTGAATTTTTATATGATTGTATACACACTTAGGATATATTTTATGCCTTCATACTCGTGTACTAATATTTGTTATACGAATGCGAATCTACACTACCAAAAGAAAGAAGTCGTGACTCATAAGTTACAACCGGTACAATAATACGCTTAAAATGAATTCCAGGACTTGCTTACCTACAAATCGTCAACGAGCGCTCGTCGTCGAGGGAAAGGTATTGTAAGTACCCTTTTAATTTCTATATATATAATATTATAATATTCATTTTTTTATATTTATATAAATTTTATCTATCTAAAATTTTTAATTAATTATTATCAAGATTTCGCTTATATAAATGACAGAATTGTGAGAGTTTTAGCTACACATAAAATAACTCTCGAATACTTAAATGTTCTAAATTTCAATTCAAATTGAGTTGGAATTTTTCATGTAACGTTCTCCGGGTTTCTTGACTTTGTTATAAGTCGAATTGATTCGTTCCCAGATCATAAATGCTTTTATCGCGTATTGTGCCATCGGGTAGTAATGACAGATCAGTTACAGTGTGGCTTACGAATTTCTCGACACTCCTTACAAGTCAATTGGAGTCGTACTCTCGCATTCGCATATATCAGTCTCAGGCTTGACTCTGTTCGCTTCGAAAAATTCGTGGAATCAAATGAATCTCCTTTTCAAAGCACAAAGCATTACAATAACGAATGATTGCACAAGTTGATGTTTTTTGTTTATGCTTTATAAATTCTGTTGAATTGTGTGATATTTCAATGCTTAATGTCGTCTTACATCTAGCAACACAAAGTCTATTTGAATGTTTAATAAACAGCACAATATAAATGATAAATTTAAAAGAAACGCCAGAAAAAACTGTGATAAGTAAAGAAATCGGTTAAATAGTGGGGAAGATTCTTACGGAAAATTGTGAAGCGAATCCAGATGATTTAACTTTGTACTCATTCTTAAGTCCTACTTTATATAAATCCAAGATTCAACAGAGATTTGAATTGAATACTTACCGGCTTTATTATCATCATAATCATAACATTGTCTTTAAGAAAATAATCGATTAACGATATTTGTTTGCCATCAAAGCACAAGAGGCATCTTATCGTATTATATCATCCTATTACTCGCAAAGTCGTTAACTGATATAGCACCTATGGTATTTTATATAAACAGTTGTTTTTTTTCGTTCATTATCATTTCTCCAGGCGAGCTATGTAAAAGTATACATTCCTCCATTGTAGAGTGCAATTTCAAATGTTAAGCTGTTTTTTTATAAGACTCGTTTAATTTGAGTAACATAGCCTTAAGATCTTTTTTTTTCCACACACTCACCCTACTCATTTAGTATTTGTAGCTTACATTTTAATTTCTTTGTTCTTAGTTAATTTTCTATGAAATTATATAACAATAAAAATATGATGAATTGTTAAACGTAAAATCGGTCTTTCCCTTCCGGTTTTTTCCAATCGGGTATAGGACCCGGTACGGTGGCAGGCTCCCACCCCAAAATATGAGCCAGCCGCCGGGTACAGATTAATTACTTATTTTGTTTCAGGAGACTTTCTGGGTTGAGTGGCCCAAGCAAAGTGCCTTTTTATGGCATAGAGTTATGCAATTCAATTGTATAATTCTATGACATAGATTGGTCACCGGGGTACTCCCCTTCTGATGGGAAAGTTCATATAATTCAAGTTGTATGAGTTTTCCACTAAGAAGAGGAATACCTGGCCACTTCAACAAGTTAACATTGGATTTATTCCGGTTGGGTGGGTATGAAGGGGCTCCACCACCAACAGGTTGCCCCTCTTTCATTTGTGGGCCCTGAATTTATTTGGGTAAAGACGAGGTCACCCCAAGTTCGCCTTTCTTGTCAGGTTGCACTTGTTCTCGTAACAAGTCATAATTCCTTCGTGGAGGTCATCTACAATGTTGCGACTTCGGTCGTCTTCTTCTGATCTCTTCAAGCAATTCGTGAATGCGAAATGTTTTGTAGTGAGTCCTCGTGCCGGGGAAACGAACCCGCCCCACGACACCGCAATGCTAGCCTGCCAGCGCATTCACGCGTCTCCGGACGAGGGCATTCTCGGCAGGAACCAACACCTTCCTCTGCCGAGGCAGCAGAACATCGCTGCAGTCCTTCACGGACTTTATTGAAACTCTTTGTTCACTACATGCTAATTACTGTACGTCAATATTTATATTTATTAAATAGAAAAAATATGTACGTAAAGTTTGATTAAGTAAAAGATATTTAAAATTAAGGCGAGACAATGTACTATCAGAAAGATTGGAAACTGAGTTGTAAATATAAGGCTATTCAATTACCCATAAATAAGTAAATGTATGCAAAGATGTAAAAAAATGTGTAAAGGAAATTTATTAAAGAAAAAAAAATACATACTAGTTACTGTAGTTCAATATATCTTTATTTATTACGTGTGTAAAATGTATTGTACCTAAGGAATGAAATATAAGAAATTTTCGAAACTAAAAAGTAAATATATATCTGTCCGGTTAACCAAATTTATAAGAAAGAAAAATGTTGTCTAGGAAAAGAAGAAAATTGTAACTGAATATAAAAGATAAAAAAATATGCATCAAATACAATCAAAATCAGATGGAACAAAGTAGTTTAAATAAAAAAAGGAACTTTATCAACAAAGCAATAGACCACTATAAAATTTAATTAAAAAATGTATACATATGAAAGAACTATGAACATAAGTAAGAATACTTAATATTGAATACTATAATGTAATGAAAAGAAATAAGATTAATAAATTAAAACAAAAAAAGGTAATTTAAATCAAAAGTACAAGGAGAACTTGTACAGAGTCGATAAGCGATATATTTAAAAGAAAACAAGAATTTAACGTTTATCAAGCAACATAACAGGCAAGGAAAATGTAATTTGAATTTAACTACTAGAAGAAAAACATTTCTGGATCCTATCACGACTAGGCTCTCCAAGCCATTCGTGCTCAATCTTTTTCGGCAGGATAGTAATGTTATAGGTCACATGCGATATACTTATTGCATGCTATTTCTCTAGTTGCATGCTACTTTACTTATCATGACTCCCTCTCTTTGATAAAGTCACGAGTTGCCTGATACTTCGCTTATCACAATTAATTACACATGCATGAAAGAGGTGTGTCTAACTTGCACTTGCATTGAACCACAAAACCTCGACTCGCATGTACACACAAAATCTTCGGCATATTTAATGTACCGAGCCGAGTCTCAAAAGAGAAACTTACTGTTAAGAGCGAAAGTGGGCGTGGCAAAGACGGGAGCTTTCGCGTTATAGCTGTAGCAGCTACGGAGAAAGAGATTGTCGGGGTTCTGAAATGTTTGAATGAACTAAATTGAAACCATTATTTTGCTTGATAATCAATAAGTCAATTAAAAGTAGGCTATCTTCAAGTATAAAAGAACCTGGTGGTTCCAACAATGGTGACTTAATCGTTGAGTAGCTTGTTCAAGGTGTATGCCCGAACAAAACCACTTCCAAGGCTTCCGCCAGGAATAGCGAAAAGCGATTAAGGCCTCGTCGTGCTGAACATACAAGGTAACATACAAAGGAAAGCCAAGCAGCGGACAAGCGAACATCGTACAACTTCGAAGTCCCAGACACGCAGAGGGAATCATTTGTTATGCCGACGGACCGTCCGGCATTGGAGCAGGCTATTGAAGCATCGCCCACAGCAGGCCCGCGACCATTGACGATCGAGGAATACCGCGCTCGAACAGCGAAGCTTTGCAGCCCACCACCTGAGCCAATACCCGAGAAGCGACAACGAGGCGGCCGAATAGTTGCATACCGGCGCCAAGCAAGCGACCTGCAAAAGCTGGCACGAGTTGCGGTCACTTCGGCTGAGCGAGAAAGTTTTAGGCGGCAATATCGACAACTGGAGGCTGAGTTCAAGAGCCAGCAGTGGCTTAAAAAATTAGCGAGTCGCCTGCATCGCCAACATGCCCAGAATAATTTGTTTAAATATTTAAAATTAAATAAATGTGCATTAAAACAAGAAAGATTAGTTTATACTGGAGGAAGGTGTTCGTTCGGCAGGGGTTACAGTGCTTTGCTTCCTTTACAGGTATCAACGCTATACATAGGGTGTAGCGTTGTGGTTATATTTACTCCAGGCAGTTGAGGTTGCAACGTTCGTTGCAAGAAACTTAACAGAGTAAATGAATGAAGAATTAAATGTTGAAGACTATTTGATTTTGGGACTGATCTTATTTGGTGGACATTATCAGTAGAAATAATACTATATTTGAATTTTGATATTATGTTTTAGTTATTGAAATGATCAATATAATTACTTGTTTCGATTAATGGCTGATTTGGGTAGATGATCAGTATGGGTAGCGCTTATATTATACTTAGATACTGAGATTGTATTTTTGTTAATTAACCAATTAATATGAATATTTTATTTTTATTTTGTTGAGAGAATTGATTTCGTTTTAGTCACAGTATATGTAGCATCAATATTATATTTGGATGTTAATATAACTTTTTTATTTAAATAATTGAAATTATTGCTTGATTTTTTTTAAGAAGGTTGATCTAGTTTGATGGACAGTATGAGTAGCAATGGTGTTATACAGGAGTTGAAGGGTTTCGGATACCGGCTGGGAAAATTGATTTTCAGCCCATTTAAATTTGCTACACAATGCGCTACAATGTGGTCGCTGCAAAACCGATATCCTACCGGCTGCGCCAATTTGGTTACATAACCAGTATACCCTATGTATACTGGTATGAACTGGAAGCTCATTTGATGTGTATCCTATATACATCATCAATGCTCCCGGGGAAAGAACTCACTCTTAACACCACTTACCTGCTACTCTATCCATTTGAACTAGAACAACAAAATATGAGCGTTTATTTTAAAGGGTTTAACTTTATTTCTCGGTTCACTTTCCCCGAAACATTTATAAATTACACGTATTAAGTTATGGAGAACCTATATTAATATTGAGTCAAGCATTTTTCATTTGGCTGGTCACGCTTCACACGTGACCACCAGCCTGTACAGGGTATAAGCTAGACGAGCTAATGGTTTGGGGTGGCCACACGGCGTGGAACGCCAAAGGGCCGATTGAAGATCGCGGCGCAAGCCAACACCTCACCCCTTACCATTTCGTTGAAAACTGGACAGCACTTCGAACTCGAACTTGAATCGCGTAATTGAACGTACGGTTAAACTACTAGGTAGCAGCACGCTCCCTTTTGGATTTGAACAAGACTGACTCGAATGCTTTGCTCAAGATCTTTAAGTACTGTTCTTTCAACCAAATTCTCTTAAAATTCGCTGAGTAACCAAACACGTGCGCTCTCGTTCCACGAACGTTTTTCCTCGCCGCTTCGTCTCGCTTGCTCGGCTGGTGAATATGCGAAACTGGGGAAATTGAGCGAAAGAGTGTTTTTCGCTTAAGCTTTCAGCTTCGAAAGAGTGCTTGCAGCTTAAGCTTTCGGCTTGTGAAATGGCGAAGCTGGGGACATTGAGCGAAAGAGTGTTTTAGCCAGAACTTTCGATTTTCCCACGATCGCTCGTGGTGAAATAGCGAAACTGGGAACATTGAGCGAAAGAATGTTTATGCCGGAACTTTCGGTTTTCCTCTCCGCTTATCTCACTTCGAAGCACCCCGTTCGTTCATGATGTAAATATCATTGCGGCTTGAACTTTCTCGTTTACTTAACTGCTCGCTTATTTACTTGCGCATGTGTTTCTATGGCTAATTTTCATTGGCGAAGTGCGAATACATAAGTGTTGTTTGCTCGCCACTATTTTAGTTATGAGGCGGGAATATATCCGAGCATGTTTTATGTGCTCGCTCGCAACACCACCACGGGCTACGCACCCCTCTGCTACAAATTAATGTCTGCAACTGTGGTGACTTCCATGGTTGCAACAATTGTAGTAAATATTCTTAACATTGCACATTGGACTTACTGGTTCCCCAATAATGGACATTAAATGCCGAGAAATGCTTATAACTGTAAATGCATCCACAGCTCTGCTACTTAATCCTACTTACACCTTTTTGTCGAGACGTGATAGGTTGAAGGCGAGTCTTCTGCGCCTGATAACGGAATCAGCGTAATAACCATACCACCGGAATGGAAGTTGGGCGACGAACTAGCTCCCTGCCCCTGAAAAATCCTACATTTTGAAACCTGCCCAAAAGCCTAGGAATGGATTGAGCTCACGGCAGTGACCTCGCAAAGAGAAAATGGACTTTAGCATTGTATCCTGGGATGTCAGATCACTCATTTACCCTGTGGCTATTAAGGACCTTTTAGAATAGGCCAGTCAATGTAAAATAATATTCTCGCGATCCAGGAAACGAACTGGACCGAAAATGATATTCAAGACATGAGATCGCACACAATATTCAAAAGTGGAAAGCCTACTGGAAAACGGGAACTCGGAGTGGTCTTCATTGTGGATAAGTAGTTGAAATCACACGTTATTCTTAAGGCAGTCAATGAACGGTTGTGTGTGACCTATATAAGAAAAAATTTTTCAAAATCTGGCTGATGAATTTTCACGGGCTCAACCAAAAAAAAAGACGTAGAGATGGAGGAAATGTACTACTACCACCTGGAAAGACTAGTCGGCTCATTGCCTACAAACGACACAAAACTAATTCTGAGTGATTTCAATGCTAAAGTTGGCAATGAGCTATCTCATTGGGGAATGATTGGAGGATATAGCCTCTACGATGAGGTAAATGACAATGGCCAGCACCTGATTGACTTTGCATGTAGCAAGAATCTAGTGATACGTTTGAATTCCTTCCCACATCATTGCATTCATTAAAAGACCTAGGTATTACCGGACGGCAACACAAAACCAGATCGATCATGTTCTGATCCAACGACGTTGGGCCTAGAGCATACTTAATGTCCACCCATATCGAAGAAGCAATTGTGACTCAGATAATTACTTGATAAAATCAACCTATCGATGTCGTATATCGAAGGAATATTCGGCGAAGACTAGCCCGCCACAAAAATTTGATATCAAAGGGCTCCAAACGGCGTCTGTGGCAACAAATTTCACGGAGACCCTCGACAACAAGCTCGCTCTCATCTTACCAAACACATCGTTAAGAACAAGCAACGAGTTCAAAATGGAAGTAAAAGCAGCTTTTAAGACCATAGCAGAACACACAATCAGATATTATGCCCAGCGCAAGAGAAATGATTGGTTCAATGATGAGTGCCAGAATGCGTTAGACAAACGGAATCAGGCATACAAGGAATACGTAAGTCAAAAAACCTGAACCTAGAGAAAACACTATGAAAATCTCAGAAGAATAGCGAATAATATGTTTCAAATTAAGGAAAGAAAATACTTTGATGACCAATTTATAAGACAAGCAGCCAAAGTTGTAACAAGCTTGAAACCTGGTTATCAGCTCAGAACCGTGCTATGTCGTGATAACATCGGCATTATCATCGCAGATGAAAGCAAGATTAAGGAAAGATGGACATCATATTTCAAAAACCTCCTTAATCATCCGTACAGCTCCAGAACATCGGAGCCTACAGATATTTCCGGAGAGCTTCCATTGGCCCCAACAAGTCTGGATAGCTCTACCATCAAAGCCCAAAAGAATAATAAAGTGGCGGGCATCGAGGAGATTTTAGTAGAGATCATCAAATATGGGGGCAGTAGTGTTCATAAAGCTATTTACAAAGACATGAAGCACATTCAGCAAGAAGAACATATGCCGAACAAATGGAGCCAATCAATCATAATCCCTATCCACAAAAAAGGTGATAAGCTATAGTGCGAAAATTAAAAGGCATTTCATTGCTTTGTACGGCATAAAAAATATTTTCAAAAAAAGAGTGGGGCATCCACGTGGAACGGTGACCCCTCGCACCTTCCCATCCGGATCAAGATCCATCGTAGACATGGCCAGATGATTTCATTTGAATGAAAAACTTATGCAAACATAGTTCTTATGAACTTTTCCCTCAAATGGAAATCATCAACGTTGCAAATTTTTGTTATATTCTTATGTGATGGAATCACATAATACTATAACATAAATGAGCACGCCTCTCTACCCTGCGAGAGCACTTGAACCGTCAAATTAAGTGTTGAGCTCACCCAATGGGTAGCTCATGAGTGGAGGGGCCAGCCAATGTGGCGGGTGCCGTACCCGGTCAGGTCTAATGAAATGGAAAGACAGAGTTTGGATTTTCAATTATCTATTCATTCTTCTTTTTTCTTTTCAATTTACTAACATATAAATACATTTAAAATTTTTCCATCTATGTTTTACGATAGTTTTTTACAATTGTATCTGTTTGTCCTGACCAAATGTGTGTATTCAAATGCAATTTCACAATTTCCATATTAATATCTACTATTTTAAGAACGCGGTCATTATTCTTATCTCTCACTTTTCATATTACTGTTGCGTTTTTATTTCTTGAATTTCGCTATGAAAAAATACTTTTTCAACTGGACGTTAACAACACTTCAAAAAAAAATTCTTCCATAAATAGTGCTTCTTCCGAATACAATAAAACGTAAGTTATTTTGAATTTGAATTACGTAAAGCAAAACAAAATTTTTTCAGTCCAAAACAAGTAAATATCTAAACGAAATGTCAGAACGAAATATTTGTTTGTTAAGAAATTTTGGATTTTGTTTCATAAGAAAATTTTAAATATTAACAAATTTTTTTAAGTTTGGTATGAATATCAATTTCAATTTAGAGTAAACTGTAGTTTAGATTTTGTACGGTTTTTTTATTGCAAAGGAAAAACAGAAGCTATTAAATTTACCAACATACACAGTTAGGCAAATAAGAAGAGTACGAGTACTTACCCATCCACCTCGACGTGCGCTCGTAGATGGGGCGGGTACGGTCTGTATTTTCTGAGAACAAAAATTGCTACTAATTACGTTGTCACTTTTTTAAGCATCGAACAGTGTGGGCGATGAATAATAATTGCAACGAGACGTCAATGCGCTCGTAAATCTTAGAGTAATTTTATACACACTGAATAAATAAATTAAACTCTGACTTTATATTAGAAATGGCTATATACATATAATTAATTTGAAAATCTCTTTTTCCGAAATGTTAGATTTATTGTTTTTTTATCAAAATTTGAATTATACTTCCATTGAACTTTGTATTTAAGTATTTTCTTTGTTTATATATTTAGGGAAAAAAGTATTAGCGGTGTTTATTGCTTATAGCCGATTTCTTTGTTTGACTGTTTCCTTCTAATTTTGATTAGAGCAGCCGATAGCGACTTTTCTGAAGAAGTATTCAGAAGTATTCTGGTTCAATTTAAACTCTAAGTATTCTGGTTCAATTTAAACTCTAAGGACATCTAAATATTGGGTGAAAATGATTTTTAATGGATGGTGCTTGTCTTCCCAACGATTGAGTTACAATTTGAACTTTCTATAGTCCCTTATTTCCTTCAACCTCTCAAATGACGAAATATAAGTTCTTGAAATATTTGGAGGCTGGTTCACTGGTCTTACATTGGAAACGTCACAATGGTTTTGCCCACGCATTTTTAATTTCAGCACAGCATTATATAAGAAAAATTCAATTATGCTTAAATTATTCTGCTTCTAATTTCTTCAATTGATCATCAATATATTTTACAACATCTTTATGAGCAATCATTGTGTTATTTGTGCTAGTGTAAAATTCTAGCACCAGAATTTCAGCAGAGTATCAATTTCCATGTCGTTCAATTTATATTGAGCTAATAAAAGTTTAAGCAAATTTTTCTCGTGTGGCGCTAATTTCATTTCAGTGTAAGCTCGGCGCGATTCGACTTTATTAGTTTGATAAGATCATTCGTCAGTCACTGTCGTTTCTCTCCGAGCTGTAAAATTTCTCTAGGGTTACTATCCACTAGAAATATGCTTAATATTTTCCTCTCGGTTTCATTAACATATTCGATCACTGGAGTACAAATTTCCCGTATCTTTACAAAAAGGTGTTCACGTAGTGTTATTCTTTCGGAGTTTGTGAACGGTAAACTGTTGACCGTTTCAAGCCCAAGGACATTATCAGTTTCCGATACTTGAATATAATTCTGAGTTGAAAGAGTTCTGATCATATCCTGAACCCGGTCCTTATCACTGGCACTCAAATCATTTACGTCAACATCTTTCAGTATATCTAGAATAAGTTTGTTTCACCTTTTGTATAGAGAATTTTCCTCATTGCCATGATCTATTATTTCGCTGCCATCTGCACTAATTCCTCCTAAAATTCTTTGTTTTAAAAGCTACTACCATTCTCGCCATCTTTTTGAATTTAATTTTCCACTTCATAGTTCCAATTAACTTAGAATCCTTTTCTGCACATTTTCCGCATAAATTATATCACTAAACGTGACCGGAAAATTTTTCACGTTGGTCTCTTGCCGCTGCGGACAGAATCCGATTCAAAACAAGTCACACACTTTAATTTTCTTTATTTCTTTCTTCTTTATTTTCAATATTTCATTAAACTTTGACCAAGTTCTCAAAAACTGAATCTTCACGCTCGCACAAAGATGACCCGTACAAATACGCTTTTCTACTTCTTTTTTTTTCGTTTCGCGCGGAATTCAACTACTTATTCCCGACACTTCACTGCCGTCGCTTGACCATCAATCCCTCCACTTGGAATCAATTTTTTCTTGTTGGATCGAAGGAATCAAACAGTTGGGAACACGATTAGGTTTAATCGTAATATCAAGAACTATGTATGTGGAAAATGCGGTAAACGCGTCATTAATATTTCACATGTGGAACCTTCCCCTGTCGGTTTTTGATACATGAAAGACAAATAAACTCCCGACGACAGACCAAACACAACCAACCAAAATTCACCTACCTCCTATTCACGGAATTCTGCTCGACTGCCGTCATCAATCAACTGTAGTTTGCATTGTGGGACAATGCAATTCGTTGGTAAGTTGCGTTACAAACGGGTTGCCGTGCCCAAATTTTTATTGTAAATTTAAGTGTTAATTTTTATAAATTTAGAATTAAAATTGGATCAGGATTATATTGGTTTTTTCCAGCTGTTTGCCTAGGTGACTGATCAATTACTACATAATGCTTTAATTTGGCACCCCAGCCAAACTAGTAAGTCTTGCCAAAATGACAATGACGTCAACGACCTCCCAAGTCCGCATCGATAACCAACTGAATGATGCCTTTGGCACAAATACCAGACTAAAGCAGGGAGATGGGCTGGCCCCATTGCTATTCAATTTGGCTCTGGAGTACGCCATACGGAAGCTACCTGTCGATACGCAAGGTACATTACTATACAAGTTGAGCCAAGTAGCAGCCTAAGCGGACGACATGAACATTTTGTCACGGTCATTAACAAATGACAAATAACTTTTCCTGAAACTCGAGAGCGAAGCAAAACTAATAGGACTACAAATCAACGAAAATAAAACAAAGCTCATGACGCAGTCGAGGAAAAACTGTTATAAATTTTAAAAGAATATAAAGCAAATTTCAAACAATAACAATACAAAAAACTTAATGGCCTAAATGGCTTTCCAAATTTATACGTTATTAGTGAAACACATTTCATCAAAAAAACTATAGCATATTCAAATTAATTAAGATTGTTACATATTTTATGATTTGATTGGAAAAAGGAGAAAAAACCAACCGACACTATCCTAATGTGTGTATCTAATAAGAGTCCCGATGAGAATTAGTACACACGTCGAAACCGCCTTCTTATAACATTTTTCTTCTCTAATAATTTTTCAGAAAAAAATTATTAAAATAAGCAACTCAATCATGTAGCTACAAGATAATTTCATACGTTATTCCAAGCTAACAGAGCCATCCAAAAAACGAGATCGATATCCGCCCAAAGCAATAAAAGCTCACTGTCGAGCAAAAATTTGTGGTATAGATTTACATTAAATTGATGTAAATAGGGTGCAATGATCAATTTAAAGCTTAGCAAAGACAAGTACTTACAGGAGAAATTTAACCTGAACATAACTCGTAGTTACAAAAACATATTGAGTTCGCATAAGCAGGAAAAGTAAAAATAGCTCTCTCACCTCTAAGCATGGTGGTCGCCATTACCGGTGTGTATCTAATAAGAGTGATGGCCCGATGAGAATTAGTACACACGTCGAAACCACCTTCTTCTAACATTTTTCTTCTCTAATAATTTTTCCGAAAAAATTATTAAAATAAGCAACTCAATCATGTAGCTACAAAAGAATTTCATAAGTTATTAATAATAATATTAATTGATTGTGGAGATACATCACTGCATGTCAGTGCGTGTGCATTGACTAAAGGAAAATTGAAAATGATTGCCAGCGCTTGGGATCAACTTGGGCGACGGGATTTTGATTTTGCTCTAGCCGCTTTAAAAAAGAATTCCAAGAAAATTATAAGATTAATGTAAAATCGAATTCACGTGCATAATTTAAACTTTTGACTGAAGTTGAAAAAGTAAAGAAGCAGATATCGACAAAGTAGACAAACGCTCATCGGAAATGGAGAACAAAAATTGACATTTACTTTGTAAACTACAACCATACATACAAAGCTACAATGATAATGTTTCTTATTGATCGATCTGCTTATGATACATTGAAGAAAACAAAATGTTGCAATCAAAAAAATTTCTCCACTCGAACATCAAACTTATTGTACGAGAACATTGCAAGAAATCTAAATGCTGACAGGATTCAAGCATGAAAACATGCAAATAACCGCTCATAATTCAATCGGACACAACAAGCAGCAAATCGAACCGTTGTCCGATGTCGTCATGGCTATATCGGAATACATTCGATTATTTATCCATTGTTGAAAAATTATTAGGATGATCCCAAAGTCAAAGTCAAAAGGGCTTTATTTAATACTAATCGTTATAAATTTTAAAAGAATATAAAGCAAATTCCAAACAATAACAATCAAAAACTTAATGGCCCAAATGGCTCTCTAAATTTATACGTTATCATTAACTCATTTCATTAAAAAAAAAATTCAATTAATTACGATTATTACATATTTTTAAAATTCAATTGGAAAAAGGAGAAAAAACCAACCAACACTATCCTAAAATTATTTATAATTACGACACAACAGTGAAACTTTGATCCTACACCTAATATGTTGTAACTTATTTCTAATAAAATACAATCAAAAACTTTATCTTATACTAAAAAAATTCTGTAACAATGTTCCTAACCTAAGTGTTTAATCTTATCTCTAACGGAATATAGTAAACATTACATATACCTAACCTGTACCTAATTTTTAACAAAAATAAACAACAACACTAAATGTAGCAATAATGAGCTGAAACTCAAAAACGAAATAACGAAAAACACCAGAACTGAAAAATAAACACGAATCATTTAGACATTGTCATTCAGCCACCAAAACCTGGATTGCGCCGTCTCAACTCGATCAGCTCCAACGAATCTAGCAAATGAGTATCTCCATTGAAATCTTTGGTCTCGTGAACTCAAATTTGGAGGATATTTTATCTTCTTATCAGTGGCCCGTCGATATATGTGATATATGACTGGGACGCCGTCAGAATCAAAAACATATCGATTCATGTCCAAATACACGAATGCTTCAGGAGGAATGAAGCCAGTAGCGAGGCAAGTCGCTATATACCCGTCTGTAGGGTGGAACGGCTGTGAAATCCAAGGGTTTTCACTCACAGTCACAGATCTTGCGATATGATTCCGCAGAAGTTTCAATATGAAGATGTCGACCCTCGTCCCTTGAGCAGTTTGATAAATTCTTCTCTTCGATATATAATGTTTCCAATCCGTCTCAGGCTTTCTGTACAAACCAGTACATGCACGAAGACATTTCCTTTCGAAAACTCTTAATTTTTCCATAGTACTAGCACTCTGGTTGTACCAGATCTGACATCCATATGTCAAAACTGGTCTAACCAGTGTCTTGTAACAGATAATTTTGACGTTTTGATCAATGTATCTGGAAAGAAAGAGTTTTTGAAGGGCCATGACTACTTTAAGTGCCTTACTGAGCATGATTTTCACATGTTCAGTATAGTACAGTTACTGATCGAGATAAACACCGAGGTATCGCACACCGGATTTATATGGAACCCGTTCTAGACTACTCTCACCAGCCATGATCTTTCCAATTACGTTTCAGGTCTTGACTGACCCCCTGCAGCGTTGTCCGAAACAAGATTGTTTCACACTTCTGCGCATTGATTTTCATTCGCCAATTGTCAGTGTACAGTTGTACATCATTGAACATTTTTTGGAGATTGCTCTGAACTATTGTAGCTTTTCGGTCTGCCGTATAGATGATCAGATCATCAGCAAACGCTACCAATGATCGCGTTGGTGAGACGTTAAAATCAAAGCTGTTCAATAGCTTGCGAATGAAGATTGAGAAGAGCAGAGGCGCAGTAACTGTTCCCTGCTGAGGACCATTCAAGACCTTGAACTCACGCATTGTTGTCAGATTTCCATCAGTTACAACAAACGATTTCCCGTATAACATATTACACATCATGGCGACAAGGTGTCGTGGGAACTTGTCCTGAAGGAGTTTAAAAATTAGTCCATCTAACCATACCGTATCAAAGGATTTCTCCATATCAATGAGACATGCTCCAACACATTGTCTATCATTTAGTTTCCAACAGATGTCTGAGGTTACTTTCGTTATTGCATGTGTGGTTAAATGCCTGGCACGAAAACCAAATTGGCAATTCGGCATCAACTCATTTTCCTCAATGTGGGCGTTTAATGCTCTGTTGAGTATCACTTCAAACACCTTGCTGATGTTAGGCAGCAAGCTGATTGGGCGATAGCTTTTGGGGCGTGAAGATTCTTTTCCTTTCTTCAAGATCGGAGGTACCTTAGCCTTTTTCCACTCATTTGGGAAATATGAATTGTTCAACATGTTGTTGAACAATATGCAATAATTCCTAATAGCAGCCTCCGGCAAATGTCGGAGAACTACATTTGGAATACCATCAGTACCACATGATTTCTTGTTGTTTATCCTGCGAAATATGAAACAATAGTCTTCATAGCTGACAAAATAATCAACAAGATTCAAGCTCGGTATGAGGTCAGATGTTAATGTTTCATTGAAATGAAGAATTGATTGGCCGTTCAGGCTTGATTTGAAGTCGGAAACTTTTGCTTCAACGACCTCTGAAAATATTTCATTCCCTCTCTCAGGGTTTGGTAGATGAACAAAATTCAAAATGTGTTCCAATCAAGGCAAATTTATCCAATCCTTCACAAATAATCCTGTTTCCATTTCTACCCGGAGTCGTACTATCAATTTCGATACGAGCCCTATCGAGAATATTTATCTCATCACTAGTAACTTCAAGATTCGATACCTTCACTCGAGACTTCTTGCGGAATATGTTATTCACTTTCACAAAAACGCCGTCTGGGTCCTGTGGGCTAATACTCCTTAATTTTTCCGCCCATTTATTGCTGACCTCACTCCTGAAGTATGACCGGATTAAGTTCCGGACATTCTTCAGATGTAATTTCAACAAAGACAACAAGGGATGGTTGAAGTCTAAAAATCGTCGATAAATAGTTTTGACGCGTGTGAGAAGAAGGCTTTTCAATCTTTTCAACCTTGCGATGGTTGGTGTTTCATATCCTTCCATATTGTTTCGATGTTTAATCTTGGGAACTACTTTCTCAATCGTTTCCAACGTCAGCTTCTCTAACTTCGACAAATAGACATCTATTTCATCATTAGTTAGATACCTGTCATTAAGAACCATTGAGCAAGAGTTGCGACCAGAAAGGGGACATTGCTTCTGGTACTCACGATTAATCTTCTTTTAAAACTTTCCTCAGTCTGTTTTTTTGAAATTCAACCGATGATTTTCATGTTGAACTGGAATGAGGAAGAAATCATCCCTGTGATGATTGATTTCCATTACGATTGCGTTATGGTCGCTATCATAAGGGAGCACCTGCAGGTTCCGTTGAGGACTATGAAAGCTGAATTCAAGTCTTGCGTCAGCAATGCAAAGGTCCAAATATGAATTTGTCCTAGGGTATGTTGGGAACTCCGACCCATATAGATTGCACCTGTATTCAATTTGGTTCTCTGTTATCCACGATTTCAGGAATACACCTCTTGGATTATTGGTGGCGTTCAGCCATGATATATGCTTAGCGTTCAGGTCACCAGCAAGAATATAATAGTTATGCAGCCTGTTCAGTTCGAGTATTTTGAACAAGGAATTATGCTCCTCCTTGAGCTTGAGAACAGTTCCACCAGTTGCATAGGCAGAGATAACGAAGAGGTTATCCCCGCCTGGCAGTGAGATTTTGATAACGGACACTTCAAGAGATTCAAAGCTTTTGAATTCGACTTTTTCAATATTTTGGAAACGATAGGGTCTTCGAACCAATATCCCCTCCCCCATCACCTGTCACCCTATCGTTTCTTACGAACTCAAAATCCGTGAATCTCATGGAGTGCCATGAACTGAGGTGGGTTTTGGTGAGAAGCACGATGTCAGGCTTTTGCTTAGCAATGAATTCAAGGAGATAATCACGCCGATGTAAAGTAACAATGGAGTTGACGTTGATCGAGATGAGACGAATCCTATCCGTGGGAATGTGGCTGGATGACAACTTGTTTTGAGGCATTTGAAAGCCCTAAACGCTGAAAAACAATGTTAATTTTCGAATCTTGTTTATCGATTCGCTCCGATAAGGAATTTAATTGCTGATAAATTTTAAGGAGCAGCTCATTATTGCCACTTACATTATTTATTTTATTTAGATTGTCTGCTGGTCCTCTCGCAGCAAGTGCAAATGACACCCCGGGCTTGACGAAGTTGGTAAGTATCACACTGCGGTGTGCTTGACTTTGTTTTGGAGTGACTTTAACCTTTGCATCTTGATACCGGGGGCATCCTCGATATGATGCTGGATGACCAAAGGCACCGCAGTTCACACAATATAGTTTTTCCTTTGGCTCCGCCTGAGCCAATTTGCACTCGTCGGGAGCATGAATGTCTTTGCATTTAACACACCTATATTTCATGGCGCAATTGGCAGCCAAATGCCCGAATCTTTGACACCTGTAGCACTGGTTGACCTCACTTTTCTGGAGGCGTTCCCACCTCACCACGCGGAAGTTCAAGTACCGTATTTTCTGCAGGGCACTCGAACTACTTTTGACGGAAATCTGGACTAAGTAGTGAGGCAAGTTTTTGCGCTCCACAATCGATCTTCTCTTTGCAAAGTTTTTAACTGAAATAAATTGTATTTCTGGTGCAACTTCTTGGAGCACCTGAAGGAGATCGACTGTGTCCTCACCACAGTCCAGACCCTTCAATAAAAAGGTTTGGTTCTTTTCGCTTTTCGGGGTGTACGTGAAATGCGGAACATCTCCAGAATTTAAGGCACTTTTTGTTGACTGGAAATCAACCAGCGACTTAATCCTTATTGTCAATTTATCGGCATTGACTCCTCTTATCTGAAAATCTTTTAGTTTATTTTCGGCTGCCAAAAGCCGAACCATATCTTTGCCCGTTTGCCCAAACACATTGATTGGTGGGACTTTTTCTTTTTTTTCATCAATCTAAACGGACGGACCAGCAGACAAACCTTTTGGTTTTTTCTCCCGATTTTTCATTTTAAGATATTCAATGAAATCATTATCTAATTTTGACGTTTTACCTGTATCCTCTTCAATGTTCATCGTTTCTTCAAGACCAGCTAGCGCTGCATAGTAATTTCTGCTGTCGTTTGCGCCTCCTGCGCTGAGGACATCCTCTTGATTAGCTTCTTCCTGTGGCTTTTTGATTTTTTTGTCTTCGGTTTTTGAGTTGGCTTGTCGGCCTTTCTTGGTTTCATTATCCTTGTTGAACGTTAACGTTCCAACAAGTGCTTCTAACGATTTAACTCGAAGCTTGAGTTCTTCATTTTCTTTTTCAAATTTTTCAGCTTTCTCTTTTTCTTGGATCAGCTGTTTGATCTCGATTACCGATAGGATTGTCGGGTTTTCTTCTTTATTCTCATAACTTCTTTTAAGTTTTTTTTCGCCCGTCATCATTGGCGATGGGCATGATCCTCCATCTCGTTACTTTCGCAGCGAGACTAGATGGAATGTTCTCAGACCGGGACTTCCCTTGAACGTATTTCCACTTTTGATATTTCTTCAGGAAATGAATTTCAGGTATTCGATAAATGCTCGAATAATTTGATGGTGATGGTTTTCCCAATAAAATCAAAATTTGCTTTTGACTGGCTCGTAAAAAAATATTGTTTGAAACTGACTTTTGCGAAAAATTAATTAATTTTTAAAATTACTCAGGAGCGATTAAAAACACGTCTACACGAAACGAGTGCTAGACGTAGAATCCTTAGGATGAACCCATTCCGGTGCGAGAACGAGAGGTGCGAATTTAGTTTTGTGGACGACGAGTAGCTTGGTGATAAGTGACAATGCGAATGCTTGGCAGCGAAAGGCGACGGTTGTTGTGAACACGAAAAAAAAGAAAATTTCTCGAACGGAGTGTGAGAATTCGAAGGAGAGAAATTCTACCCCGCACCAAAGAAAAATAAAATTTCGATTTGAAATCGATTTCGTCTCGTCACGACATGGAAAACGCGGATCGTATTATTCGATTCGAGATTGAATAAAAACTCAGACTACTCTTCTTTTCGTTTGTTCTTTTCTGGGCTCGCTGTCGCTCTGAATTTAACGATTCCAACGGAAAGTATGCATTTTCGTGCACATCGCCTGAAGAGATTTTTAGCGTGACCCGTCATCGTAAGGAAAGCTAGGAAAACAATTTGAAACGTTTTTCTGTCGGTGTGTGGAATGTGACAGAAATTTTCGCCAAGCAAATGCTACTTAGAGGGAGAAGAAATAGGGGATATTCCGTTCTAAACACAAAAGGAATCGTGCTCAAATAAGAGTTGCGGCGTTCAACGCAACGAAAACGAACGGGTGTAGCGGAGTGTGGAGCTATGCAGGAAATTTTTTTAATGTTAAACGAAACACGGGGAAGTGTAATTGTGATTGTAAAGCATTTGTGTGTATGCCTAGAGAAACTATATTTGTGAATTTCTCCTCGCGTAAACGTGGCGATTGTCTTCTAAAATCACTTCACTATTACTCGATCAATATCGCTTTCCACACACTATCGCCGTTTTAACCATCGCGGTTGAATGAATGAACTCCCCATTCATTCAGCTCACCTTGATATAGGGTCTCCATCGGTTCAATGCATTTCTCGTACATTGGCGAATGTTCTGCCGAGACGTATCTGGTATATTCGAGCAGATTAATGAATGGAGCAGTGACTCACTTCCAAATGTTGATCATGCTTGGTGGGTTCTCGTGGTTTCGAGTAAATTCATTTTGTTGATGTTCTTAATGGTTGTGAAAACGATTGCGACAGTAGCTCGCAGAATTCTTTGTACATGTAACACTGCCCCCACCTCAGTTCTTTTCGCCCCGAAAAAATGTTGTAGTCAATTCTCCCTGGATGCAATATGGGGCAAGACGGTCCAGGTGCACGATTTTCATTTTGGCTCTTGGCTTACGATGTTCCTGTATTCGGTGTACGATGTCGTTGATTCGCTTTGTAACTCGGTATGGCCCCTCCCAATTATGCTGCAACTTTGGAGACCTACCCTTTCACCACACCAAGTCATCTTGCTGGAAGAAAGTAGAATTTGCCTTTAGATCATACCTGGTCTTCATGCGGTCAGCAGCCGATTCAAGGTGTTTTCGCACTGTCCGATGTATTTGATTCAATCGTTGTCTTAGCTCACTTGCGTACTCCGAGATGGTTTGGGGTTTCTGGGGGGGTGTTCCGAACTTTATATCAGCTGGCAGACGAAAAGTCGTTCCAAAAATGACTTTGCCTGGGGCTTGGCCCGTCGATACATGTTCGGCAGCTCTGTACGCCATCAAAAATAGTGGGTTGTGTCAGTGCCAGTCCCTTAGGTTCTCGTCAACCATCTTGGCCAGGTGTTTATTGAGAGTGCCGATGAAACGTTCGACCATTCCATCGGATTGGCGATGCAGCGGTGTTGTCCTCGTTTTCCGTATTCCCAACAGCTCAGACATTTCGCTAAAAACTAGTGATTCGAAGTTTCGACCTTGATCTAAATGTAGTTCATAAGGTACGCCGTACCTACTAACCCAATTCAACACTAGCTGTTGGGCTACAGTAGTTGCTTCCTGGTAGGGAATGGGGTAGACCTTGGGCCGCTTGCTGAAATAATCGGCCACAACCAGTGTGTATCGATTTTCCCATTCAGATTCAGCAAAGGGTCAACAGCAATCCTTTCAAACGGTATCTCCACGTTATAGGTTTGCATTTGTCCTCTCAGTCGTCGCTTTGGGCCTTTGACGGAAGCGCAAATTATGCATCTGCGACATCAGTCCTCTACGTCTTCTCGAGCGTGGAGCCAGTAGAACTTTTCCCGCAATTTCCCTAAGGTCTTGTTAACACCAAGGTGGCCTCCCGAGGATCTTTCATGCATTTCCTTAACCACATCGTGGATTCGGCTTTTGGGTAGTATAGTTTGCAACCTATAGGGGCTGCCATCCACCGCTTCCCATGTCCGCTTGAGTACGCCACCCTCCACCTGAAGGGAGTTCCATTGTGCCCAATAGCTTTTCAGGGTTGCGCCATGCATTGAAACGTCTTTCCACTCAGGTCGTCCAGTTGTCTCCTTCCATACGAGCAATGGTCCGATGTCTTCATCGGCTAGCTGGGCGTTTCGAATCTCCTCGGATGACCAACCTTCCTCAAATTCGGCCGTTATCAATCGCAGATCAACGGGCGGTTCCTTTTCCTCAATCCGTCAGCAATGCTTACAATTAGCTGGACATGGACGACGAGATAGGGCGTTAGCATTTCCATGAACTCCGCCTTTCCGATGAACAATTTCGTAGTCGTATGACTGCAATCTTTCGATCCATCTCGCAACTTGTCCCTCGGGATTTTTGAAGTTGAGCAGCCATCTCAGCGATGCATGGTCCGTTCGAAGAACAAATTTCTGGCCATATAGGTACTTGTGGAACTGCTTGGTGGCCTCTATTATAGCCAATAGCTCCTTCCTGGTGACGCAGTAGTTTCTCTCACTTTTTGAGAGAACTCGACTGTAATACGAGAGGACTCTTTCTTCGCCATCGATCTGCTGGGAGAGTATAGCTCCAATACCGCCGTTGCTCGCATCGGAGTCAACTACAAACATTTTTCCAGGTTTTCGATATGCCAGCACGGGTGATTCACACAGCTTCTCCTTCAAGGCCTCAAAGGCTACCTGGTATTGTTCATTCCAGACATACGGACGATTTTTCTCGGTTAACTGATGGAGACACTTAGCTATTTTGGCAAAGTCTTTGACGAATCTTCGATAGTAGGTTGCCAGACCCAGAAAACTTCGTAGTTGGTGCTTGTTGTTTGGTGTTGGCCAGCTTTCCACGGCTTCAGTTTTTTCAGGGTCTGTTTTGACCCCTTCTGCTGATACGACGTGTCCCAGGTATTTTATTTCAGCTGCCAAAAGGGTACACTTGTTGGAGCTAAGTTTCAAATTCGCCAGTCGCAATCACGAGAAAACCTCTTCTAAGCTTCGCACATGCTCTTCGAACGTTTTCCCGATGACAATGATGTCATCTAGGTACACCAAGCAGGCTTACCAGGTTAGGCCCCGTAGCACGTATTCCATCAGGCGTTCGAAAGTGGCTGGAGCATTGCAAAGCCCAAACGGCATCACCACAAATTGCCACAATCCGGCCCCAACTGAAAATGCGGTTTTCTCTCAGTCCTTCTTTTCGATTTCTACCTGCCAGTAGTCACTCTTGAGATCGAGGGTAGAAAACCATTTTGCGTCCGCTATAGTATCCATGATGTCATCGATGCGTGGGAGCGGGTTACTATCTTTCTTAGTGACGTCGTTAAGCTGCCTATAGTCGACACAAAAACGAGTGTTGCCATCCTTCTTCCTTACTAGAACTACTGGCGTGGCCCATGGACTGACAAAAGGTTCGATATCACCTTGTTTTTCCATGTCCGAGATCAGTGCGCTCACTTCTCCTTGTTTGGCTATAGGAAGACGTCTCGGTGCTTGTCGAATTGGCTTGGCTCCCTATGTATCTATGACGTGAGTTACTATACTCGTTCGGCCTTGGTCATCCGGGCTTGTTGAGAAGATGTCACTGTACTTGGTGACCAGATCAGAAGCTCGCTTCAATAGCTGCACTCACAATTTGACCTGCTTCAATATTGCAGATGTCGATTCCCGGGCTTTGTCTGCGTCTTGCCTCTTTTTCCAATGATGGTCCTGAGTGGCTTCCAAAGAGTTGATGGTGGAAACAGGCTGGCAGCTGCCGATGACTTCTCCGGCTTTGATGCTCGTGGTTGAGTCTGCGGTGTTAAGGTCTCTAACCGGCACGTATCCGTTCCTTATAGATCTTACAAGGCTTCGTCCTACAATCAAACTGCGCAATGCGGACGTCTTCGTTGGCTCTATCAGATAAGATCGGCGGTCTCCAGAATCACCATCAAGCTTGGCCCATACAATGCTTTCAGAAGAATTCGGTACATCAGTGTCGGCACATACTACCACATTCATCTTGGGAGTTTGGACGCTGCAATTCTCCATCAATACTTCGAAATTCTGCCATTTCAATACCCGTTTGCCCAAATCCAATGTGATTCCATGTGGTCGCAGAAAATCCATTCCGAGAATGCAGTCATCCATAATGTTCGCGACCAGAAAATTATGTCAGAACGCAAGGTCTCCCAACTATATCTAGAGGTTAATCTCTCCATGGACAGGTGCTGTTTCCCCGTTGCTGTCCGTAGTGAGAAAATTCTACCCTTGTGAAGTAGTTGTTGCCTCACATTGTATGGTCGGATAATCGATCGGGTTGCACCAGTGTCGATTGTTATGGTGCAGTGTTCTCCGTCAACTTGACTCGGAAGGCATAAGTCCGCTTCTCCACGATGTAGTCTTGACACGGTGATGGTGGTGCTGGGGACTTCGATCCTCCTAGCCAACCTCTGCCCCACGAAGTTGGCTCTTACATGTTTCAAGACCCTCAGTTTGAAGGGCTTCCATTCTGGGCTCCTGACTCGGTCTGGATCTCCTCCTAGCTGCATACCCTGGACAAAAGCTCGGTTTTCTTCGCTTCTCGCACTCTCCTCGCAGGTGCCCCTTCTCTCCACAATTCCAGCATCTAGGCGCACCATTTACATGCGGGTCTCGCTCAATTTCCACGCGCTCACACCTGCACTCGTCTGCCACTACCTCGCGAACCCGGGCAGTAGTACAAGTCACATTTTTCGCTGCCTCAAAGTTCAAACTATAAGCCAATGCATCCTTAACCGTTTGCTTTTGAGCTAAACGCACGGCTTGTTGCAATTCCTGGTCCTTCAGTGCGCTGATGAATGCTTCTGTCCCTGCGTCATCTCGATGTTCGGGGTCGCACGCTAGGTAAGCCAAAAGTGCCAGTCGCTCAATGTCTTGGCCTAGCTGCTGTAAAGTTTCACCAGACTTCTGCATCCGATTCCGTAGCTGTGACTGATAAATCTACTTCTCTCTTCGACCTGGCTGATCTCATAGTTGATTCTCTCCTCAACCTGGCTGACCTTCGCCTCGACCTGGTAAACCTTTCCTCGACGCATTTAATTTGATTGTTCAGGCTACCGAGCTCCGCTTTTAGTTCGGTTGACTGATTTTGCACTTCCTTGATTTCGATCGCTTGTTGGTCCAGCTTCACTGATTGTACATTTAACTTCGCTGATTGTTCATTTAACTTCGTAGTTAAATTGGACGACTGTTCATTGAGCTTCGCAGTTAAATTGGATGACTGTTGTCGCTGCTCTTGCTGCATCAGCATCAACATTTGCATCAGCGCATTTTCTGGTTCCTTTGGTTTTGGTGTTTCGGCTTCACCACATTTTGCGCCTTTTTCTGCATCTAAAGGCTCACCCGAATCCAGATACGCACCTTCCGATTCAATCGCGTCACGCAAGCGTGCAATCAGTATGGCCTTTGTACCTTGCGTGACCTGATTTCGCTGTACCAACTCCTCTTTGAGCTCCGATATGCTCAAATGATTGATTTTTAGGTGTAAGTTTCCTGGCATTTTTATTGTTTCGGCTATTTTTCCACTAGTTTCCACGTTAATTCTCACTATTGCGCACTTCAAAAATGTTCAAAAGTTTTCACTTGCAAAATTTTCTTTCTCTCTTCTTGACACCACTGTCGCGTGTTATGGTTCACGGCCAATAATTTTAATGTTCCGGGAAAGTGAAAACACAATGTCTTTTAATTTAAGTTAAAAGAGTTTATTTAATTACAAAAAAAAATGCACAATCACTTATTTAACTATTCCACAGTTTTAATTTTCACTATTAAAAGTCTAACACTTTTCCATAAATTTCTTATCGCAATTGTCTTCTAAAATCACTTCACTATTACTCGATCAATATCGCTTTCCACACACTATCGCCGTTTTTACTATCGCGGTTGAATGAATGAACTCCCCATTCATTCAGCTCGCCTTTATATAGGGTCTCCATCGGTTCAATGCATTTCTCGTACATTGGCGAATTTTCTGCCGAGACGTATCTGGTATATTCGAGCAGATTAATTAATGGAGCAGTGACTCACTTCCAAATGTTGATCATGCTTGGTGGGTTCTCGTGGTTTCGAGTAAATTCATTTTGTTGATGTTCTTAATGGTTGTGAAAACAATTGCGACAGTAGCTCGCAGAATTCTTTGTACATGTAACAATAACTACGAATAGTCTTTAATTCATTGTGCAATATAATGTGCCCTTAAATTGAAGTACTGTTCTATAATTAACTTAAGCAAAAGACAGTAGTGATTGTATGAATATTTTCAGGTCAATATATCTCATCAAATTATCTTTAAGTCAGCTATGTTTTCAGCGAAAACCACTGTTGTTTATAATTTGATCTAAAATATTTGATAAAACTGAAATACTTAATATTTGCATACTCGTACTTTAAAATTATCATAATGATTACCTTCTAAATTTGTTAGAAACTGTCAACCACTTTTAATTAAGGTATTTTCTTAAATCGATTTAATTTTTTTTTTTTCCAAAAACCATTAATTTCTACTCGCACAAAATTTGTTTGCAAACAAACATAAGTAACATTGCAATTCTCTACAAAATGCAATTCCCGCTCTTTTTCTATCTTATCCTCACTCAATTCAAAACGCAACAATATGACAGGAACCACGCCTTAACAATATATTTCATCAGAAGCGCTCATTTTATTGCGGTGAAAACGAATCTCCTTATTTGTTTTATAGTTTCATCTTATTAAAAATAAACTTTAGTTGTTGTTCATTTATATTCCTTTTGCAGATTTTTATTCGCTATTTTTCTTATAACCATGTTCATACAATTAAGAAAATTTATTTTCAAATATCAATTTCATGTTATCTTTTGGTAAATTCTCTAGGCTGCATATAGTTCTCCATTTATACTCTAGACGTCGTCCCTCCATATGCGGCTGCACAAAATTTCCTATACGTACACGCACTCATCATATCCAGCATGTACCTTATCAAAGCACTCAAGTTTTCTCATTGGGATCTTACTGAGGAAGCTTGTAAGTTTCAAGCAAAATATCAATAGATGGGAGAAAATAAAAACGTACAAATGATGGAGAAATGTTTTTTATATTTTCGTATATACAGTTTTTGCTTAAAAACAAGAAGTACAACCTTTATCTGAAGTTTCAAGATATTTTTATTTCGTAGCGTCTTATATATAAATAATAAAAATGATTAGGTAATGATTCGCCCGGAGTTTTCACAAGATAAAATTTTCTTTTAACGCAACGAGGATACCAAATATGCCAACAAAAAGTACCATATATTTTGGGCCATGTTGAGTGAATGTTAATCTTATAAAATGGCCACAACCATAACTTAAACACAATTTGGTGGAAGTAACTATCAGTGAGAAACCTTGGTTATAGATACTGATTTTGATTCCTTCTCTTTAAATCAATACTAACCTATGAAACGACAATCCTGCTGGCCGGCGGTGTCTCTTATTGTAACAATTTTTCACTATGTGCTTCATTTTTACAACACTTCACAAAATTTGCAAATCCAGCACTTTATCAAAGCATATCTACTAAATAGCGTACTTATACAGTAGAGAGAATTCGACTAAGAGTGCATATGTATGGTCAACAAAAACTTGAATTTGCAAGCAATTGAACCAACACATGGTAAACCCTAATCCAAATTTTACATGTTTATTTGCCTTTCTTTTCATTTTGACAGCTCCCCGATTGCAGGTGCCAGTTAGTATATACAAGTATGCTCTGATTATATTAAGGTTTTTAGAATTTTTCACTGTCTAATTATCCAGTGATCACTGTCTAAAAATTTTCCACTCTCGAAATCCGAATTTGCACAGTTTTTCATAGAAAAACGTTGCACGAAAGAGTTTAATTACACTCGAAAACACTTTCTAGGTAAGCCAAACTTGAAAGTCAATGCAAGAAAACATATGACGATAAGAAGAATCCTTATCAACAGAGAGAATTGTTCAAAAGAAAAAGCCGTGTTTCATTTGCTTTGCTTTGAGAATGGAACACTGGAGTGGAACGGAACAATTGGAGAGGCTATGCTCATATAAACTCCATAGAGAATGATAAAACCACGTCCCTGAGGCTGATTGTCATATCATTTCCAAGAATTTCCATTTTCTGCTTTCGCGAGGCCGATTGTCAATTCGGCGTCCACACATGGACGCAAAATTTTACTGGCGCGTGAGATGCGATTCGGAATTTAGTCGTTTTTTCGTTTCGGGAACGTGTTCGAGGCAACATATTGACTGTAGTGAAAGTAATATTATACCTGGTTTGGAGATAACATTTTAGGGACAGCAAAATTTTAAGCAGTGACATTGTAAATTGGAGCGAGGAACTCAATAAAAAGTATGGTTTGTTTTTGCTGGAAAAGGATGGGTTATCAATATGAAAGTGTTTTCTATTCCAAGTAGCCATAAAGTTTTATTCTTATTCAATGCTATTTTCTGACTTTGTGAAGGGTTATTTGCAATGAAATCATACTTACAAGTGCATAAGCGAATTCCCCTTAACCAGTTACGGAATCGATATCGCAGGGGTTGTTGCGACAAAGTGGACATATGGATGTCCACTCCAGTTTTATCTTGTTCCTCAACGTGGAACATCAACCCATATCTCCGTATGATCTTTGAGAATGGAACACTGGAGTGGAATACCAACTCAAAATCGGTCATCATTTCCAGATGTGCCACGAATGTTACTCTTTTGGTTTGATTTTCGAAGGGTGTAGCTTAAAAAGGGAGCTTGGATTTAGATATATTTGAATATGTAAAACTCAAATACCATTGCATAATTGAATGATAATATTTCTATTTCAGGCTTGATTAGTTTGCAAAGCTTCAGTCAGATAAATAGAAACCTCACAGTGACATTTAACAACCAAAAAATAAATCTGTTTCTCAGGTAATTACAAATTCAACTCCTACTACAATCATAATCGTTCATTCTTTTATACTTTTTCGCCTCCCTCTTGCTTTCATGACCGAGCTTGGGGCCGTCTTTAGCGGAATCAAGCCGCAATTTTTGGTTCCACAAGTTTTATATTGCCTTATTTGAGTTGAATGTATAATCGTTGAGCTTGATTTTTGCTATGTGTGAAAGAACTGTGTGCCTTTAACATTTACTAATTTGTTGTTGTCAGTGCCTAACAGAAATTTTTGTTCTTATCCTTGTCTGCTTTCAAGAACCTTTTTCTCGCTCGAAGCTTTGTTATTAGCTGATTCTCGGAGCAGAGTTCATTACGATAATTCCCCTACTCAAATTAAATCATTTACAGAACAATATTTACAAAATTCCATTCCCTTGCAACGAATTTCCACATTTACCTACTATAATGGATTCCGGGGAAGGTTGAATACAGTTGACAAAGCAAAAGCAAACTCCGAATTATTCCCAAAATTCTAAGTATTTGTTAATTTAAAGCTTAACTATTTTGAAATTATTTTTATTCGTTTGAAAATTCAATAAAAATATAATAAATAGCATTTATGAAATAAAATACAATGAAAAGATAGTACAATTCCGGCATTCTGCTTTCCGCTTACACGCTCCAATCGAGAACCTGCGGAAAACGGCACAAATTGAGTTTTCTAATAAAATGCCCAATAGGATAAACATACCTTAAAAACTCCCAACTTGAAGGTAACGTAATTACCACATAGGTAAATATTGGAGGTGGAGCCTAGATTGGGAGTCATCAAATGGAATTCTCAAAAGAAAATGAACCCAACATAATATACATTTCTTTAATTGTTTCCAATAGTTTGTAATGAATCGGCCCTATGCCACTGCCGATAATTAGTAAGTCGTTATTGACGTTGACGGCTCGGAACGCACCCTCTAACCTCTCGCTGTATCTGAACCGCTTTTTGTCAGCTGAGAGGAAGATGAACGTGCATGCAAACTGACGTTAGATACGAAGCCATATGGCGGCAGACCTTACTACACACACATGACTATTAGTAGGCACCAGCAAAAATTCGAAGTTTTGTATGGTTTTGAGACGGATTTCTACCGTGAAATCCAAATGGCCCGTGGAGAACAATATAGCGCTCCTAGTGAAGTGAAATTTATTTTCGTTCTTATTTCCATGTAATTTTTATCGCCTACCAAAGTGAATGAATAGGAGCGTGTTTACATCTCAACGCTGAGTTATCAGTGGAAGGTGCAAAACATGTGCTTCATTTGCTCGTTGTGAAGAGTACAGTACGAGGTGAATTTATCGCATGCACGGCATGCATTTCGTACGATCACATTTGGACAATAAGAAATATTACGCAATGTAAGCATTTGTTAATGCCGCAGTTTGATGACAGCTCATGGAAGTTTGTCCATAGTAGGCCGGCTAATATATATGCAAATTGTGACCATATGGCTTCCCATCTTACGTCAGTTTCATGTGTAAGTGAACTTCAGAAAGCGGAAGGCACGGTCCAGATGGCAGGACGGCCGTGGAGACTTTGTATCTGTCCTTGAGATTGTGTTATATATCATACTGAGGAACGCGAAAATTATTTGTTTCAAACGTTATTATCTAAATCCTATGATAATTAGTGTGAATTGAGAGTTGTTCACACAGAAAATTAAGTTCGTGATTAAATGTGTGCCGAGTTGGGAGGGGATGATAAATTTTGTTAATCCCAATCCTTATAGGATTTAATTGTTTTTAGAAGATTAGAAATTGCATCATGATTAATTCCTACTACAATGTAGGTTTGGTTAGAGATGATGGCGATAAAGCAGAAAAAGGGCGGAGTACTCAAACTCAAAACCGACATGGAGCATCGGACAACCGGGGAACGCCTTGCCGAGGAAGGTTCTACCCCAACGTGGACTAAAGGTGCACCCAGCTTTACGGAGTCAAGTTCTAGTGGTGAATTAGCAATCTTCGAGAACTCATCACCGTTAAATCTGCCTAGCTCAGATCGACATAAACATACTGTCGAGGATAATCGGGGCTCGCTCACATCCGAAAGGGTAAGCACATTCAATGTCGATACGAACATAAATTGAAAATACTGTTAATCTTGACAGTGACACAATTAGGAGTAAATAAATATTTGCGACAATGTAAAAGCATGCGAAATTCGAACGAACAAAACTCCTAACCTGTATACTGTGTGTTTTATTATATTAAATTATAATTTTTATCGCCAAACTTACTACTGGTTAGCAGACGCTTTGACGGCGTTGGGCAGGCTCAGTCCCTGTATAATGCATTTCTATTATCTATTCTATTACATGAACTGTTCAAACTTTTGGGCATGCTATTAAGGATTATTAAATTTTCTACTCCTTCGTTTTATGGAAAAGATTGCAAGAATTGCTTGAAATGAACGGCTTGAAAGTACAGTAATTTCAAAGTAATTAACAGATTGCTCCCAAAATTTGAAAATTGGAATCCTTAAAATATGCTTATTGCAATATGCATTTACTTTTTCATTAACAATCTGGAACGCACCAGCAAGGAAATTTCAAAAACCAGCAATTGTACAAAACAACCCTAAACCAAATCAATGGAAAAGGTGAAATAAGGTTGTAATTGTTTGGGATTGATCTTCACTAAAACTAATGAAATCTTTAGCTAAAACGTTTTCTTATAACTTTATGTAGGTTTTTTATTTTTTTGATGTCGAAATAACCCTCGAAAACCGATTTCGAAACGAAAGAAAAAGAAGAAAAAAAAATTTATGTTGAATTTATGACGTCATAAATACCTTTAAAACACTTTTATTATGATTAAAACCCAATATTACACACTACTGCCCTCCATGATAATAGCTAAGCATTCATAAAAGGCTAATTACGTAGAAAAGCAGCAAACACGGTCATGCAGAATTTGTCCTTTGACGAAAATTAATTTAATTGAAAAATAAGAGAAAATTATATTATATATAATGTTATTAGATGTTCCGAACTAATAAGTTGAAGGAATAGTTAAAGAAAACAGGGCACAAAATAATATTGACCATTAATATTTTACCATATCAAGATGTTGTAATTGAATTAATATAAGAAAAAAAAACAAAGAATAAGAAGAAAATACATACATTTATTTCGATTTAAGAAAGGTCTTAGGTTTATCCATAATTATTATTATTATAAGGATATTCATGTGATTTTATTTGAGCAATCTCTCAGTTTATGCTTTAATTTTTTTTTCGTCTTATTGTATAAGAAAGCCTACAAGTAAAATCAAGAATCATTTAAACTGGAAAAAATATGTACCATAAATTGCTAAATAAGATAACGACGACTTTCTTTACCAGCGCACCCTTCTTTTTTCCAGCAGGAATGGTAGCGAACGGTAAGTATGCCGTTACAAGGGTAGGGTTTTGAGTTTGTTTTCAAAGTCAGTTATTTCACAGTCCAATTGGAGTAGAAGATTTTTTCGATACCACGGCGAGAAAAAGTAACAGAAAATTCGGGACATGAAATTAAATCTAGTTTTTGTTGTTATCTGACTTGACTGAATGGAAGCTGAATCACGGATAATGTAAAGATAGGTTTCTTTTCGGTATGTTGTATTTTTAGACGCGTTTAAAACGGGCACTTGATGGTGGCTGAAATAAAGTAATTGAGCGTTATCCATACGAAAGACCTGCGACCGAAATCCTCTGCGAACTAGCTGGCCGACAAGCAGCCACCACGAAATTGTTACGAGTGCACGGACTAGTTGACCGGTTGGTACCATTCGTTGGCACGATGTAGAACCGATGAGAGATCGGTTCAGATTTCCTTCGGGAAATCTCGACGTTCGAGCAGTTTTAAACGGAAAAGCATTACAAGTTGACATAAACTTATTTACCATCCTCAACGAAGAACCAGCTTCTCCATGCAGCGAAACGCTTGAAACCAATACGGCTGCTATACTATTTGCATTTGCCTGCGAAGATAATATGTCTGAGCTCCAGAAGAGATTCGTGAAAGTAAATATTTTAACTATTGTTGTCCATTAGACTCTACCGAAAGTGGAACTGCGTCTGCTCTCAATATTGTTCTGGATGCAATATTTTTGAAATCGTTTTCCAAAATGCATTTGGAGCATACTAAAGCCTTTTCCACAGTGCCAATGTGAAGTTAGATGAAATACAAGAGGATTAAATTAGAGGTAAACCTAACGCAGCGTTTTCACGCCGACAATGATGGCTTTGCCGAATGACTGAGCCGTAATTAATATAAAGACAGCATTTGGTTTTGTTCAATACTTACGGTGCTCTCTATCAAGTGCACTCGCAAGATCGTTTAATCAAACTATGTATTTACAATGTCTCTTAAGGCTATTTATGCTAAATTCTACATGCTAAAAATGGTCACACACAATGATGACCCTTTTCCCATGTTCCTATTCGAACATCAATAGGTCACTTAAAATGTGACAACAAAACATCAAACATTAAACCAATATCCGCAAAACAAACATTCAATATTCATATCCACATACGTTAGTCACTATTGCATTGATTTCAGCAATCACACACAATGCAATTGTATCTTCTTTGGCTTGGCCGCAATGCTACTTGAGATGGCTTGTGCCCAAACGATAACAAATGCATGTGTGGCGTAACGTTCATGTGGGTCGTGCACTTGACTTTTTGAGTCACGCTACACGCAGTCCAAATGAATATTATTGTTCTCATGAAATAAGATATTTCATGAATGGAAGCATTACATTCGTAATTATTCATGCACATGTTTGGGTAGATAATTACGTCAGCTTACACAACTGATAGTGTGGGAAATATTTGATGAAGCGGGTTGAAGTTTTATTGATTGAACGCGTATTGATTAATTATGTTAATTAATTACATAGGTATTGGTATGTACTACACCCTCATCGTTTTAGTCTTGAGAGTTTGTACTACAAAATCGAGACATGGAAAGAAGTTCACTTATGTTGACATGATAATATATAGATAAATTATTTCTAGTGTTTTTATGTACAATTCCATTTTTTCAATTGGTTATTTTGATACTTTTTATGTTTTCCATTTACATCTATTGTGGAGTTTACTCCATTACGTTAAATTACAGTATGTGGACCTTGATAAGGTTTTTGATTTTTCTATCTATTATTTACTTTTCTAATACATTATCACCGATACTTAATTGTAATGGGTTTATATCAATGTCTTGTACTTTACTTAGCCTATTTGTTTTTACTTTGTTAATTATATCTCTAGTCTTATCAATTGTTCTTTTTAATCTTAATTTAAGTTCCTTTGCAAAATTATCTACATTGTATATGTACTTGCCAAATGACGAAATTAATGTGAATATTAATTTCGTCATTTGGCAAGTATGTTAATTTTTCAAATACTAATTCATAAGGTGAATATTGTGTATCTACATTAGGTGAGGTGTTGTAAGCAAAGGTATAATAAAGTAACCATGTATCCCGTTCGAGATCTTCAGCAAAAGCTAACATAAACTCGTTAAGTTCCCTATGATTTCTTTCAACTATACCAAGTGTTTCATGACGTTATGGGGTGGAAAAAATTTGTTCAATTTTTAGTAGCTTACAAACTTCTTGCATTAATTCATTAGTGAATTCCGTACCTCTATCCGATTTCAATACTTTAAATTGTCCATATTTTAATATAAAGCTGTTCACCAAAGTATGTGCTTCTGTTTTAGCATCTTTAGATTCAATTGGTGACGCAACAACAAATTTCGAAAGTTCGCACTGCATCGTTAATATATAACGATAGTGATTCGAAAGTCTTAAAGGTCCTACCGTATCTATTGTATTACTTCAAAAGTCGTTGAAGGTGTGTCAGTATGTATTTGTCTTTCTTTCGCAATTACTTATAAATTGTTTTACCATACTGCTCATATTTTTCCAGCAATATCTTTGTTTGAGCTTTAAAACTGTTTTCCTAACACCTTAAATGTCCTCCATGCGGCGAATTGTGGAACTCAGTTATAAGTTTATTTTGAGTTAGATTGTTTTCTATTCTCCTTGGTGGAATATATAATAATATTTGTAGTTTTGGGCGCTTGTTGTATTGTTTCTTTAGTTGCAACTTGTTAAAAAATGTTTTGAAATCTGCTATGTGTATACACTTAAATATTTCATCATTATTGGCTAATGCTAGCTCATTTATATTCCAATAATGGGTAGCGTCAAGTAGCTTTTCCATAATGCATTCGAAAATCGCATCAGGGCTATCACTAGACACTGGTAATGTAAGGTCAGTAGTTTGTCTTTATCAAGAACGGATTTGCTGAAAGCTCTATCACTAAGACTCCTACATGTCAATGTTGTTGGCTTTTCTCCATCAGGAATGGATTCTCTGGGAGACTTATCGCTTGAACAACTAATCAACACTTCTTTCTTCGTACGTACGATTTCAATAAAAAGATTTCTTTTACTCATGAGTTTTTCTTCCATATTCCGCGGTATACTAAGTTTTAAAGTTTTAAAAGACCTGATATCAGCCAATGATGTGCAATCTCAAATATGAAGTTGATCAGGCTTCTTTGGAAGATCGTCATCACGGTTGTCATCATGATTGTTAATATTGACTTCATTATTTTTATTATTTTGCGCCATGCCCCTAGTTATCGCCAAGGTCTTCTTAACCTGTTCGTCCCTTTCTGTTGGTATCATATCTTTTAAAATTTCGGAGGTAAGTTCTATGCGGGGTAATGCACCCGCATTAGTATTTATTTTGCCTTTCTTATAATTTATTTTAAAATCATAGTCTGACAGGTCTAGGCATATCCTTGTCAGCCTTGAAGAAGGATTTTTATGGGTGAACAACGATACCAATGGTCTGTGGTCAGTTACCACGATGAATTTTCTTCCATATAGGTATGGTCTGAAGAAATTAATTCCCCAATGAATCGCTAATAATTTTTTCTCAATTATTGGCTTATTCAACTCATGCTTGTTTAACGATTTACTCACATAAGAAATCGGTAAATCAGTGCCTATGTCCCCTTGGGATAGAACTGCTCCTAACGCGTAACTCGATGCGTCAGTTGTCAGTATAAAGGGTTTGTCGAAATTTGGATACTGTAAAATTGGAGGTTTCATCAATTTATTTTTAAGAGTATCAAAAGCTTCTTGGCATGAGGAGTCCCATAAAAATGGTGCATTTTTCTTTGATAATGCATTTAAGCTTTTTGCGATATCTGCGAAATTTGGGATGAAACGCCGATAATAGTTATAAAATGCAACGAATCTGCGTACTTCATCCGCATTCTTCGGAATATGATAATCTTTAACAGTTTTGTACTTTGCTGGGTCAGTCTTAATACCATCTTTAGTTATTAAGTGGCCTAAATATACCACTTCGGTTTTGAGAAATTGACATTTCTTAGGAATTCAATTTTAGGTTGTACTGTCTTAGCCTTTCGAAAACTTTTCTCATGTTTTGATTGTGGTGTTTTATACTACAAGCAAAAATGATTATGTCATCGACGTAAAGGAAAGCTTCGAAATCAAGTCCACATAAAGCAATCATTAGCATTCTTTGGAAACTATTAGCGTCGGTATTCTTAAGACTCCGTAGTCATATCGATCATTTTTCCAAACAGTGCGCGAGTGTATTTCCCTCTGTTTTTTAAACATTTCAACTTTTCCGTGCGCTTAAGTAAACAATATTTATTTTCTTTGTTCGGAAGCTTGCGGAGCCGTATTCTGTTCTTGACTCAAGTGCTCTTCTTAGATCTTAGAGACCCCTGTTGTTCTTTTTATCATTTGAACTACTTACCAAAGACTCAAACTGGATGTGCATCGAGCTTGCTGCGCTGCTTTCAACTTTTGTGGTGCCACCTGTATAATTTTCTTTTCCTGCTTTATCGCGTATTCGTGGTCACCTTATACTCCTACCTTATTGTATCTACGCCCTCAACCAATAGTATACTAGTTCGCTATTGTTTAGTGGTTCGTGCTAAAGGTCTGCTATTTTCGGTTTGTATTTGAGATTACCAAGAGTGCTTACGTTTCATATACTTTGCACATATCTTATATTGTGATCAATTCTTGCGAATTATTCATGTCTCTTACTTTTCCTTTTTATTGGACAATTCTTTTTTTTGGCCATTATTTTATTGGACAATTTTTATAATTATATTTATTTGATCATTATAATCTTATACTTGAACATGGCACATTGTTTGGCTCCTTCCTGCATTGATAAATTGGACAAAACACCCATAATTACATGTGGTGGCCTTCGGGGTCTGACTTTCCATGCATAGTGTGCAGATTTATCCAACACGATTGCGGACAGCATTAACAACCCGAACTTCGGTCTTTATTGGCTGTGTCCGAAGTGCCGTGGTTCTCCTATGTTATCACTCGTGGATAAGTTGAACCAAACGCGAAAAATTTGCTGCGCGACCAGCTGGACTCAGCGCGGGAAGAAATATCTTTTCTTAGCCAGCATGCCAGAGTTGATCTGCCTCCTTCATCGTCTTCCGATGTAAGCCTTGCTGGCCCCTCAAGTACGGCCAACACGACTTCAAATAATTTGAAACCTACCATCATAACAAGAAGCGGACGAGCGCTTCAATCTAATGGTTCAACCTCTGGAGCATCATCGCCATCCCGGGACAACACTGAAACTTTAAGTTCGCCTAGAGTTGCAGCGAATGATAATTCAATTAAACCTGGCAACCCACTGCGTGCTATTTCGCCGCCCTTACAAATCTTCATATCAAGATTGAACTAAAACACACCGGTTGAAGACATCATCAATCACATTTAGTTTAAATTGAATTTTATACCTGATTCACTCCAGTGTGCGAAACTCACTCCAGACGGGAAGACAAACCGTTTAATTGCTTCATACAAAATCACGATTCCAGCCAATCTCAATTGCCTGTTGGAAAAAGAATTTTGGCCTCCTGGAGTACTGGTAAAACAGTTTTCTGCCAATCAGAAGCGTAACAACACTGTGTCCTTTCGTAACAGGAGAAACAAGTAATACGCCTCGCACCTCCTTGCATCGTAAACTTTGTACAATTTCATCTTTGTCCTGTTATTATCAAAATGTCCGTGGTTTGAGGACCAAGACATCTGAACTTCGTATCTCTTCAATTATATATCCGCATCAGATCATCTGTCTAACTGAGACATGGCTGACAAATGATATTTATAACAGTGAACTCCTTCCCAATCACCTAATTTTTCGCAGAGATAGAGATTGTGTTGCCACTGGCAAATCCGATGGTGGGGGTATTCTTGTGGGTGTACATGCCTCTCTTAATAGCATCTCTTGTGAGGATTTTTTACCTTCGCTCCCAGTGGAGTGTATTATTGTGCGAGTCTCTCTTTCTGATGCTCTCTCCCTTCTCATTTCGTGTGTCTACATCCCATATAGCAGCTCTGCTATGATATATGAACGTTTCTTTTCGGAATTCTCCAGCTCCATCCTAACTCATTTCCCATCTTCCCCTGTATTGCTCTGTGGAGATTTCAACCTTCCTTCCATTACTTGGGATAGTGAGTATCTTTCCATACTGTCCGGAGGTAATTTGTCGTTTGCCCTTTCTTCATTTCTCTCCGTATGCTCCTTCACCCAATTCAATACTAGTGCAAACTCCAATCATAAACTTCTTGACCTCGTTTTTTCCAACTTGCCAGCCTCTTCTCTTGTTGCATCCACCTCACTCTCACCCTTTATTAAGCCAGATCCTCACCATCCACCTCTCTTTTTGGAGCTTTCTATCTCATCTCCACCTTTGCCTAGAAATACATCACCTTGCCGCTATAACCTTTTAAAAGTGGATCTTCGCAGCATAGATTCTCATATTAACGCAGTTAACTGGTATTCTTTTTTCAGCAACCTGAACCTTGAAGAGTACGTTGATAAGTTCTATCAGTTTCTCTCATCCTTAATCGCTCAATTCGCTCCTGTGTTTCCCCCAAGGAGGCCTAAAGATGCTCCTTGGTTTAACTCAGATGTTGCCAAAGCCATTAAAGTGAAAGATGCATCCCGAAGAAAATTCCTCTCCAGTGGCCTTCCTAATAACCTTGCCGCTTACAAGCAGAGATGAGCTGACGCTAAGAAAATTGCAAAGCTTGCTCTTCGTGCTTACATCAATCATGTCGAAGTTTCACTTTAATCAAATCAAACTCGCGGTTTCTGGTCTTATGTCAAATCTCTAAAGAGCTCTCATCATACACCAGCTAGTTTCAGCTACGATGGCATTACATCATCTACCCCTCAGGAGCCCTGTGAACTTTTTGCTTCTTTCTTTTCTTCCTTTTTCCGCACTTCAAATACTTCTCCTTCTTTCTACTCTTCTTCTTCTTTCTTTTCTTCTCCCGTGCTTCGTACCAATCCCTTGCAGGTTGAACTGCTCTTAAGGAGTCTTGATACTAGTACCGGTGGTGGCCCAGACGGCATTCCAAACTTCGTTGCAAAATCACTATCCTCGTCTCTTTGTGTTCCTCTTTCAATTATTTATGATTTGAGCTTAGCTACTGGGATTTTCCCTTCCCAGTGGAAAATTGCCCATATTCTTCTGGTCTTCAAATCTGGGGATCGCAATTCCGTTTGTAACTATCGTCCGATATCTCTCCTTCCCTGTTTTGGGAAAATCCTTGAAAAGATCGTTCTCGATACTCTGTTTCCCCTTATACTTCCATCCTTAGCAGAACAACAACATGGTTTTGTCAGAGGTAGATCTACTCTCACAAACTTGCTTTCTTTTACACACCAGCTGCAACCCTTGACCATCAGCAATAAATAGACGTTATTTTCACGGACTTCTCTAAAGCGTTCGATCCTGTAGATCATGCACTTTTATTTCAAAAATTTAAAAATTTCCAAATTCCTGATTTCCTGTACTCCTGGCTTCTATCCTATGTTTGGGGTCGTCGTTGTCTTGTCACTGTTAACTCCTGCTTCTCCTCTACATTTTGCCCCAGCTCAGGTGTACCGCAACGATCCATAATTGGCCCAATCTTATTCCTATTATTTGTCAATGATCTTCCCTCTGTTATCACTTCTCCCTGCCTGCTCGATGCTGACGACTTTAAGATCTTTCGGGTAATTGACTCACAATGTCATGTTGATACCTTGCATAGTGACCTACTGCGTCTAAGTGAATGGTGCAAATCAAACCATCTCTCCTTGAATGTTTCCAAATGCAACCAGATGACATTCTCCTGTAAAAAAAAATCCTTTTCTCTCCACCTACAGCCTTGTTGGAACCCCTTTGTGCAGTGTAACTTCTTTTAAGGATCTTGGTGTGGTGTTTGATTGTAAATTAAAGTTTGACCTCCACATAGCCCAAGTCATCAACAAAGCCTCCCGCCTTTCAGGGTTCATTTTAAGATCCGCTTCCTCGTTTTGGCATATCGCCTCCTGTGTGTGCCTTTACCTTTCACTTGTTCGCAGTAACCTAGAATACTGCTCCCAAATATGGAGCCCTCACCACAGGAATCATATTGATGCTATTGAGTCGGTTCAATGCAGATTCACACGGTCTCTTTTTGTCAAATTCAACCTCCCTTACGTCCCCTATAGTGACCGTCTTCGTACTTTGAAACTCCCTTCCCTTGAATCTAGACGATGCTTTCTTGATGAATGCATCTTGTACAAGCTTTATCACGGTCACTTACCTCAAACTCTATGCAGTTACATTCAAACATTGAACACAAGTCGCCCTAATAGATCTTCCGATCAATTCCTTGTTCCCTTTGCACGCACTAACACCTTCTTCCACTCACCCTTACTACGCTTGCCCCGTTTGCATAACCAGCTATGTCTTGGTCCTCTACCACAGTCACTTGCCGCCTTTAAAACTTGCCTTAAAAACAAAATTTACCCCTACAATTATTAACCTTGGTCATCTTTATAACTGCTCTCTCTTCATGTATTAGTTAGTAGTTAAGTAATTGCACGATTTTCTTTTATTTGCTATTTCTTGGATTGCTTTTTTTTCACTTTCCTTCATATGTATATTTCCATTAATTTCATATGTAGCGTTAGTTCTAATTTATACACAACATGTAATTGGACTTCTGTCTGTTTGTTGATACTTAAATAAATAAATAAATAAATAAATAGAAGAAACCTTCAATCCAAAAGGTAGCCTGGTAAACTGGTAATGGCCATGGTTATCAGAAAATGCTGTGAGTCGCCTAGATTCTTTATCTAATTCAATCTGATGAAATGAACTAGTCATACCAAGAGTTGAAAAATATTTCGCCCTACCCAGTTTATCTATGGCTTTGAACTTGTCATTGACAATTTTGGTATTTAGTTTTCGAAAATCGACAACTAGATGCCATTTCTTATCCTTACCATCGCTCTTCTTGGGTACGATAAGCAAGGGTGAATTGTATGGGCTATAGGACAGTTCTATGATTTGTTCATTCAGCAATTTCTGAACCTGCTTTTGGATTTCCTCGTTTTGTGAATGCGGTAGTCTATAGTTCTTAATATAAACGGGTGTGCTGTCTGTGACCTCCAAGTGTTGCCTATAAAATTTGTTAGATGTAAGTTTTTCCTCATCTAAATGAAAAATATCATGATATTCTTGTAGAATACTCAAAAGACTGTCTTTAACTAATGGGTCATTTGATGAAATGTTAATTTCTTCCAGGATCTTCTTTAATCTCAAATCCTTATTCTGATGACTCTGTTTAAAACGTTTAATGTCATAATTGTCCAACGGCGAAATTTCAAGAAGATTTTGCACGTTGAAATCGTAACGTTTGAATCAGAAGCATTCAGAATTCGGATATGTTTTATACCTTTCACCGGAATAATTGAGTTACTAACAAATACGTCTTTCTGTATCTGTTTGCTTAAGACAACATGGTCTTTATCAACTTTTATGTCAATTTGTATCACTGCTTCTGACCTAGCAGGTATTTTGATTTGTTTGACATCGCCATTTCTGAATTTCAAAGGGATAATGGCTTCATTTTGGTCTATATAGAATGCTACCGTCTAGGTCTCAATATCGATTTTGCACAAAAATCGTTCTAGCAAATCCCTTCCAATAATTTCATCAGTACAAATTGGAAATTTGTCATCCACCATGAAAAATTTGTGAATGATATCACATGTTCCTATCTTCAATCTGAGTTTGATTGAACCATGTGATGAGATAACCTCGTTGGTTATACCAGTTAAGCTACATCTATCCCTAATGGAGAAAGATCCATCCTCTTCAATCGTGCCTTTTTTGCACAGAGAGACATCAGCCCCTGTATCTACTAAAAATTTTAGATTTTGTCCTGCGTTGTCGCAGAAAAAAACGACGTAGTTTACGCAGTTATCCGATATTTTGTAAATTCTCGTTCCGGGGGGATCATTTATTCCGACCCGGACGCCTCTGCGTTTCCCTGATCCTGCACAATGTTGACGTTTCTATTACGGCTGCCCCTCCGTCGTCTGTTATTCTGGTCACTATTCCTCCGATAATTGTTTCGATTACCGTTGTTACTATATGATTCATTTTGACCGTTATTACTATTGTTATTACTATTATTCCTATTATTATAACTGGTATCATTCTTATCATTATCTCTGTTATTTCTAAACCTCCTTTTACCTCTCTGATTTTTGTTATCCCTATTGTTCTTTTTGTCTTTGTAGTGAAAGATATTTACTGGTTGGGCAGCTTCACTTTTTTCCAGCTCAAGACTCAAATCAACTGCGTCGGCAAGGATATTTGGTCTGGCCCCAAATACGGTATTTCTTGATTGGTCATTTAAACCATTCTTAAAAACTATCAATGCGTACGTGTCGTTTAGTTTTGTAATAACCTCCCGTTGACTTTACGTCACATTCGAACCTAGATCTGCAATTTGCAACTCATTTAATTAATTAACCAATGTTAAAATTTTATCTTTATAGGCACTAATATTCAACTTTTTCTGGGGTATATTGCTTAAAGTTGTGTGTGAATCGTGTTTACGTTCTTATACCTCTGTTTTAGCTTATTCACTAGTTCCGTAATGTTCATTGGAATACCTGTGCTTGCTATTACAGTTTGTACAGTAGATGATAATTTACAATAATACACAAAATCAATGAGTTCTGTTTTGGCATCGGGCTTAAGGCTTTTCTCAATTATCTGGACTATTTTTAACAACAAATTCAAATTCTTATAGACACCATCAAAAAGTGGAATATTCCTCATAGCTATTTCAAAATTAAAGTCAGCCATGTTTGCTGCTAATAATTTTAACTGGATTTCTATTTGGGCTTCAATTGTTTCTGCTAAATATTTAAATTTACTTTTTAATTCAAAAATTTCTACGTCATCCACAAGACTGAAAATTTGACGCAATTCTTTAGTGATTTCTTCTAATCTTTTTAATTTTGCATTCAGTGATTCTTTCGTGTATAATTTTTTGCCCTTCTTTTTCAAATTTATTAAAATTTTTTCAACCTCTTCCACTAAATCCCGTGCCTTACTCATTTATCAAAGATTAAAAATTTCATGAAATAAATTTTTATTTAAACATTAATACTTCTCCAACATGTTTCTTAACATATTGCGTATTATGCTTATCATATATGTAAATTATAAGTAGAATTATTACAAAGACTGGTCCAGTAGAAATTCCTTGAGAATATTTTTCCATGAAGGTCTCGTTCACGTTCGTGCTGCAACTATTGCCCATTTTTGAGCGCTCTTTACTTCTCGAACAGTTGTTTTTGTTGTTTGCCTTCAGTTATTGAAATCAAACGATGGATGTCTCTGATTAGCCTTACGACTCCACGTCACTTCCTTTTGATGATAGGCTGCACTGGTGCTAATGGTGGTTGTTGCTTTTTTGTGCGTTTCCAGTACTCCTCTATTGTTAGTGGCTTCGGCCCAATTTTTTTCAATTCCGCTATTGGTGTTGGGGTGTATTTTACCATCGCTGCTGGTCCGTTCGGTATGTATTCCCCTTCCTGAGCGAGGTACTTTCTGCGAAATTCCTGTTTTGCTAATTCGACAGCTCTTTCAAAAATTTCGTTGAATTTTTCCATGATTCAGGACTGGTCAGGATTGCCATAATGTGAAGTTAGATGAAATACCAGAGGATTAAATTAGAGGTTAACCTAACGCAGCGTTTTCACGCCGACAATGATGGCTTTGCCGAATGACTGGGCCGTAATTAATATAAAGACAGTATTTGGTTTTGTCCGATACTTACGGTGCTCTCTATGAAGTGCACTCGCAAGATCGTTTAATCAAACTGTGTATTTACAATGTCTCTTAAGGCTATTTATGCTAAATTCTACATGCTAAAAATGGTCACACACAATGATGACCCTTTCCCCATGTTCCTATTTGAACATCAATAGGTCATTTAAAATGTGACAACAAAACATCAAACATTAAACCAATATCCGCAAAACAAACATTCAATATTCATATCCACATACGTTAATCACTATTGCATTGTTTTCAGCAATCACATACAATGCAATTGTATCTTCTTTGGCTTGGCCGCAATGCTACTTGAGATGGCTTGTGCCCAAACGATAACAAATGCATGTGTGACGTAACGTTCATGTGGTTCGTGCACTTGACTTATTGAGTCACGCTACATGCAGTCCAAATGAATACTATTGTTCTCATGAAATAAGATATTTCATGAATGGAAGCATTACATTCGTAATTATTCATGCACATGTTTGGGTAGATAATTACGTCAGCTTACACAACTGATTGTGTGGGAAATATTTGATGATACGGTATGAAGTATTAATTGATTGAATGCGTATTGATTAATTATGTTAATTAATTACATCGTTATTGGTATGTACTACAGTGCATCCATTGAAAATAATTAAACTGCACCTAATTGCTGGTTCATGTTCATTTGCAGGTAATCTGAAAAACATTGATTCAGGAAAAATAAGATTCTTTTCCCATGCTGAACATAATAAAATATATATTTTTTCATGTATATGTATGGTAAATAAATAGAATTGATTTTATCAATAAAATCATTCAAGCAATAATATGCCAGCAAAAACTGGCCCCTAAGGTTCAGGTGGCACTGCACGAAAACATCGTATAAAATGGTCACCCCTGAAATGTCAACATGATCATGCATGAATTAGACCCGGCAGTTTTGAGTGAAAAAGCACTTCTAAACATTGTCTTTTATTTTCTTTGTTTCACGTTGATGCTCACTTATGAAATAATACTCCTGTAGGCTAGCGGTGGCTTCTTTGATTCCACAATGCACAGATTTTAGAAACTACATTGCACTATCTATTATTCTGTCGAAGTATAAAGTTTTTCTCGGTTGTAATTTAACCGATAAATAGTTTCTTAGGGTCTTGTTGATGGACAACGCACAAATCACGAATTTTCACTTATTTTGACATGAGAATTACACACCGAACGAGTTTTCATAGCCAAATTTGACAGCGAAAGCATAAAATCATTTGATAATATGGAGAATTATCTTTATCGACAGAGAGAAATGATGACAACTTTGAGAATGGAACACTGGAGTGGAACATCAACTCAAGATCTGTCATCACTTCCAGATGCGCCACGAACTTTACTCTGTTGATTTAATTTTCAAAGGGTGTAGTGTAAACAAGGAGATTAAATTTAGAAAATTTTGAATATGTAAAAGTTAACTGCCATTGCATAATCGATTGATCATGTTCCTATTTCAGACTTAAATAGTTTGCAAAATTTTATTGAAAAAAAAGAAACTTTACAGGGAGATTTGATAAGCAAAAAATAAATTTATTTCTTAGGTAGTTACAAATTCAACAACCACTGAAATTTTAATCAATCATTCTTTTACACTTTTTCGCCTCTCTTTTCGTTTCATAACCAGGCTTGGGATCGTGTTCTATGGAATTAAAGTCAAATGTAAAATTGTTGAGCTGGACCTTCGCTTTGTGCGATAAAAATACATGCCTTAAGGTGTACTAATTTTTTTAGATATTCCGTAGCAGGAATCTATTCTGATTTTTTCGCAATGAAATAGTATCTTGTGTTGATATTTTCTCTGTTATAAGCCATGTGCTCACCATATTAAGAGTTCCTTTGCAATGCATGCCACTTTGACATTTTTAAGTATACTATTTAGAGTTATTTTAGATAGTATCGTTCCGCCAGTACAATGAAGAAATCTTCTAATATCTTTGTCAGGTGTTTTGCATATGAAAACTATACCTTCGGAGGGTATTTTCATTGATTCCCTTGTTTTGTATGATTTCAGAGATTTTGAGGAATGTTCTCCTTGTATGACTGACAAGCACCCTTGACAATTCAATGTTTTGTGCAATTTTTGTACAAGCCCGGCGATGTAGATAATAAGGTGACTTGCAAATTCAGATATAAAAGTTGGATCAATGCCGTAATTATGCTCTTCGAGATACAGTTCATCAAAGATGAGTTGTTCACTACTTATTTGTTTGAGCGTTGCTGAACGATCAATAGATTAATTGATTGTGTGGAGGCCTAGAAGCTTGTAGATTAAGGGTGATTATTCCCTCCAGAGATAAACAGTTTCCCATCCCCCTCTTGAAGCTTGCATCGAAATAAAGGTTTATTGTAGCTGGAAGTCAATTGCCTTCCAGTTCGTTTATTTCTATAGCCGAGACTTGATCAAATGCATAAAAATAGCTTGATGTGACCTTGATTTAATTTATACGAGGGAACGAATTTGAGCATGCTAATGGTTATAAATATGTCACCTTTTACTGTTAAATTTCTCAAATCAGCGATTAGTCCTATAAATCCACCGCTTCTCTTCGAATGAATTACACTGCGCCCCGGTAGTAAATTTATCTCGTTGATATAAGATATAGAATTCATCGAAAGTTTTAATACAATATTTGTATTATTTGTACAAAGCATCTTTTTCAAGAGTTCATACTCAGATATCCTTAACCTTGTTAATATAAAGGCAAATTATTTCGAAATTATTTTTATTCAATTGAGTTCAAATCATTATAACAAATGGCATTTATGAAATATATTCCTACAGTGAAAAGAATAACACTAACAACCCCAGGATTCTGCTTTCCGATTTTGAGGATGTAACAGGTTCCCTATCCAGAGAAGCGCTTGATATCAATGCCGTGGCTACGCTGTTTGCATTTACCTGAGTAGCTAGAGAACGTACGCTCTGGAGCACTTTTTCCACACGAATTCGGATTGATTTTGCGCGCCACCTAGTGGCAGAAATTGGAACTAATGGCACTTGAAGTGGCCGGCAATGGAACTAATGATTTGTGTCTTGGGTATGTGGGTGTGAATTTCTTGGGTGGTTGCTAGGGGAGGGTGTGTGTCTAGGGTATGTGGATATGTGTATCAGATTAGTGTAGATGTGGTCCTTAGGTATGAGGATATGTGTATAAGATTGGTAAAGGTGGTTGCCAGGGATGAGAAGGTATGGGTCTAAGTAAATATAGATCTGTGCCTTGGTTAAGTAGATAAGTGCTCCGGGACTAAGTATCCTCTAGTGGGTCAGTAGCAGTAGTCTTGATGGTTGTGTTCTAGAATACACATATGTCTTTAGACTACTAGTGCACATCCTTAGCCTTTACAGCCTGTGATGGTAAATAGTGGAACTAGAAAGTTGATTTCTGTCTAAGATAGTCCCATATTTTCAATTTATCGACTAAAGACCTAGTTTTCTCAGCGTGTGTTATATAGTGATAATATATGTGTTTAAAATTAATAGCCTTTGGCGCTTTAGCGGTAGATAATTATAGTATCCATGTTTTTTTATTCATCTGGAAGGATTTCCCATATATTCATTGCTTCTAGTCTTGTCTTAGTTATACTCGTAGTTCGTAGTTGTAATAATCTTTTGAGCTTACATATAAATTTTAATTATTCATCCATTCATTTAATTATTTGAATTTTTCTCATTTCAAAGAGAATATGGATATCAATTCCTAAATATTTCCATGATATTTTTTTATCAGTTTCCCAAGTCCATATGATAAAAAGGTCAAGATACTAGAACCCATCAATCATTTACATGGCTGTCTATATTCCACAGACGATCTTCTATAATCTCAAGTACCTTCCGCAGCGTTTTTTCTTATCGCATGCACTTCCATGCATCCATATGTGACATATATTCTTGAGGATGTTTTTTTTCACACGAGATATGGAGTGAGTTGATCTTTTCCATGCTAGGGAAAGGCTTTTAGTACTTGTGGTGGAATTGTATTAGATGGTTCTGGTTAGGTTCTATTGATCTTATTGATGAGAAGTGAGATAAGTGCATGGTGATTATGGGAGTATGATTTATGAAGTGGCACTTGTGGTGATCCCTATGATGGGATGGGTGTATGCATTTTACTTGATATATGTGGAAATTTGGGTATGAGAATTTTAAATATTAGAAACAATGTATGTATGGAATGTGTAAAGAAATAAGGACATTATGGGTGATAATTTATGGAGCACTTTGGTTTTTTGTAGCCATTGGTGTTTTAGACGTATGAAAAAGAGCATAGTGCATATAATCCACAGTGTGATATTTTTTGGTGAGAGTTTATGATGTTTCGTCTGCAGTGGTGTTTAAGGATGGGATTAGAAATTCTAGGTTGCCATTAAATGGTGACAGGAGCATGCTATTAATTTATAATTTATGGCTTTGGAAAAGTACAAAACAGAAGCTGAAGGATTATTGAAATCAGTTTTGATCTAGCTCGTCTCTGCGACTGAATAACGCTTTAGTTTAGTTCAGAGTTTTGTCGCGAAGTTATTTTTGCAACTATAGCAATCACGGCGAAGTGGGCACGAATAATTTTTGTTCCTCGCCACTCTGTCTGCGGGCTAACCGCTTGCTTAGGAAATTTTATTTAAAACAGCGATTCTTCGAATAATATATAGCATTCACAGCGTAGTGGACGCGAATAATTTTTGGTCCTTGCCACTCTATCTGCGGACCATCTGCTCACGTAGGATATTTGACTGAAAAAGAATATTCAAAATTTTTATTGGGCTCCTTATACTACGCCACCATCTTCGGAAGAAGTGAATGGTTCACACATTTTCGACAGCTCCAAAGGAGCAAAAAGCCTACTTCAACACACTTCTACGCAGGAGCAATAAAGTATTTGGACAACAAATCTCCAGTTTGAAGATTTCTATCGATTTAGGACAACCAACCTCCTTTTGTCAGCTTCATAGGATTAAAAAGTCAGATTCGACACATTTCTACGCAGGAGCGAAATAGCATTTGCAGCAAAAAATCTCCAGTTTGCAGCATTCATTTTCAATCAAGACATTTTTTGATAATCATCGTAAATTATATTCAGGAAGACGATTCTCCTCACCGAATATCTGTTTACGAGTACATCATAGCTAATCTTGGACCACGTCGGGAGTTGGTTAAGAATTCTTTGTATTATATAGTATTCACTGTTTCATTTGATTAAGTTAGTAAAGTATAAAGAGTAAGATGTCGGTACCCATACATAAACCCTTGAAAAGAAAATATACCAATGGTCAAAATACATTACACTGTCAAATTTGCGATGTTGAAGTTAATCAACAATCTTTCAAGGGCCATTGGAGGAGTAATGAGCATAAAAAAATGCATCTCAAATCAATAGTGATGATCAGGAAAAAGTGAAGAAAATTTCACAAGCGTTTGCTCCTCGAATAGCAACGTACCAAATTATTAACGAAAATGAGAAATTAAGTATTGGAGTTTATAAAAAATGAGAGCCATTATTTCAAAGATCTTACTAGTGCTCAATTTCAAGAGCTCACAACTATAAAAGTCCATTCAGAACTATTTTCTGTTTTTATGAAATTTGATTTAACTAGCCAGAATGGTATAAGTGATTTAAAATCATTCAATACAAAGAATGTAATCATTACCAGGGTTTGTGACCTTGAGTATGTTTACAATGATTTTTGTGTAGTAATCTTGAAAAAAAGTGAGGAATTTCAAGAGAGAGATAGTGGCTGGGCATTCCAACAGGTCCTTTATTTACAGGTTAACATAAATAAGTATACACCCTTTCATGGAGGATCTTATTTAGCTCTGTCAAAAGAGGTAATGTTAAAAAGAACATGCGTGGATGTCAAAAATTCCGATGATGCATGTTTTGCTTGGGCTATCGTTTCTGCTCTACATCCTGCTGAATATAATACAGATAGAGCCAGCTCTTACCCCCATTACTCAACTGTTTTGAACTTGGATGGTATTACGTTCCCTATTTCTTTCAAAGAGATTCCCATTTTCGAGGAAAAAAATAATTTGAGCGTAAATGTCTATGGCTTGAAAATGGGATCTATTGAGGGTCTATGCTATTTTTCCAAAAACAGGCAAGACTCTAAAAAACACATAAACATACTTTATGCGGAAAACGAAAGAGGTACCATAGGGCATTATTGCTGGATAAAAAATATAAGTCGACTTGTGAATAGCGGAATGAGTAAAAATAACCGTGTCTCATATCTCTGTGATGGGTGCCTTATTAAATTTACCAGCGTTGAGCGATACAATGAGCATATCAAACATGACTGTAATAAGACCCATACAATTTTACCGTCAGAAAATGAAAACTATTTAAAGCAGATAAATAGTTTATAGTCTAGTGTATAGTCTATGCTGATTTCGAAGCATTATTGCAACCAATAGAGTCATGTTCTCCAGACCCTTAGAGTTCATTTACAGAGAGTACTCACATTCATGTACCATATAGTGTTGCATATTATATAAAGTGCTGCTATGATCTTTCTTTGAATTAATTAGAAAATTTCAGAGGCAGCGACTGCACTAAGGTTTTCTTAAGTAGGTTGCAGGAAGATGTAAAATGTATATTTAGGATCTTAAAGGTGAACAAGCCCATGCAATTGTCTGATGAGGAAGAGGAAGAGTTTCTTAACGCCGTATCTTGTCATATTTGTGGTGAAAAGTTTGACTCAAAAACCCGGAAAGTAAGAGATCATTGTCATTTGACAGGAGTCTTTAGACAAATGTAATATTCTATATAGAGTTCCCAATTTTATACCTATAGTCTTTCATAATCTTAGTGGATATGATGCTCATTTCATATTTCAGAATTTTGGAGGAAATTCTGATAACATTGAAGTTATTCCTTAAAAATGAGGAAAAATATTTTGGATTTTTCAAATACATGAGCGTTGATAATGAAACAATAACATTAAAATTTATTGATTCTTTCCGTTTCATGGGCTGTAGTTTAGATAAGTTAGCTAAGAACTTAAGATCCGATAAATTTCTCGAGACTAAAAGGTATCAGACGATAGTTTGTTCAACCTCGCGATTAGAAAGGGGGGTTTCCCATACGAGTATATAGATTCCTTCACCAAACTTGATGAAACATGCTTGCCTGCCAAATCATTCTTTTACAGTGCACTACAAAATAGTGGTATCAGTGATGAAGAGTGTAAGCATGCTCAAAATATATGGGGAAAATTCAATTTTCAAACATTGCGCCTGTACTCTGATGTTTATTTAATAACAGATGTGCTCCTATTAACAGATATATTTGAAGAATTTAGACATGTATGCCAGGAAATCTATGGACTAGTTCCCGCTCATTATTTTACGGCCCCTTCAATCAGCTGGGATAGCATGCTCGAAAGCACTAAAGTTGAGCTCAAATCGCTAACAGATATAGATATGTACAATTTCGTGAAGCAGGGAATTAGAGGAGGACTCTGTCAACGCACTAAAAGATATTCAAAGACAAACAACAAATATATAACTTCATACAACCCAGATCTTGAAAGCAACTATATTTTGTATATTGATGCAAATAACCTATACGGTTTAGCAATGAGTCAATATTTACTCATCAATGGTTTTCGCTGACGAAGCAATAAGGAAACCCAACGTTTAGATGTTCTGAATGTTTAGGATTTAGATTATCCAGAAGACCTCCATGAGCTACGCAATGATCTTCCATTTTGCCCCGAAAGTCGGATCCCACCTCTTGAAACCTCTAAATGTAAAAAACTGATCGCAACCGAATCGAATAAACGTAATTACATTATCCACTATAGAAATTTAGAACAGTGTTTACGTGCAGGGCTAAAATTAGTTAAAATACATCGTGCAATAGAGTTTAGTCTATCACCATGGTTAAAAAATATATACTATAGACTTAAATACTGAAATGCGTACTAAGGCAACTAATGATTTTGGAAAAGATTTCTACAAACTAATGAATAATAGTGTATTTGGGAAAAAAACATGGAGAATGTGGATAATTAAGCAAATGTTAAGGTCTCAACCCAATGGGATAATGTCGGAAAAAAAAGGAGCTCATTACTACATTAGTCGACCTAATTTTCATAGTCGTAAAGAAATTAACGAAGATTCAGTTCTCATTCAAATGGGTCGAATCAATGTTAAATACGATAAGCCAATTTATATCGGCATGGCTATTCTTGGTGTGTCAAAAATGTTGATGTATGATTTTTACTATAGTTTTATCAAAAATAAGTACAATAATCAGACACATTTTTTTATAAATGGATACAAATTCTTTTATCTGTAATGTAAAAACTGAGGACATTTATGATGATGTGAAGAATTATACAAATTTATTTGATACCAGTAATTACTCTAATATAATGTATATCCCCGCAGGGGGGATGCCGGTCGACAAGAGCACTCTTGGAGGCTAGCATTCTTTGGGGAGTTCCGCCCCACGTACCCGAGGAAACTCCGCAGGGGGAATGTCGGTCGACAAGACCACTCTTGGAGGCTAGCATTCTTTGGAGAGTTCCGCCCCCACGTACCCGAGGAAATTCCCGCAGGGAGAAAGCCGGTCGACAAGAACATTCTTGGAGGCTAGCATTCTTTGGGGAGTGCCGCCCCCACCGACCCGAGGATATGGGGGTGCCGTGAGGTTCCCTCCTGGGATGACAGGTAACGACTCTTATTGTATCTGGACTACGCTTTGGACAACGAACTGGAATTGACGCTTTGGGCTGGCGGATGTGATGGTTTGGACCTAGTTGCTTTGCACAGTAGCGCCAAGGTGAAACTCGTGTGTGAACGGCTCCAATTCAACTATCATACCGTCTCCGTCCCGGTAAAACCTTGGCAGGCCTCGGAGTACGTTCGAAGTTCGCACCATTGGGTTGGTGGTGTAGGTTCGGTTGAGACGGACTCCCGATTAGCGCTGGTCTGGCTCTGAGCACTTGTCCCCATAAGGGCTTGTGCCAACCCTCGCATGGCCTCCCTGCTCTGCAAAGATAACCATGGGACCAAAAAGGCGACTACATACACGAACGGAGATAGCGGCTCCGAGGGGGGACCCAATCAAATGGAGCAAATAAAATCAACAGACCAAAAACATCCAACAAATGAAACCACAAGCAAACAGGACGCTAGCACGGAGAACCCTTTCAGGCAAAAACCGCTGTTGGCAAGAACACCGATAAAACAAGTCACCGATTGCGGGGGGAGGAAGCAAACCCCAGAAACACTGTCAAAGTCAACATCACAGGTTAAATCATCGGAGACAGACCACAGACGGACTAACGAACGAAAGAAGGCAGAGTGCGTTGTGCAATCTGGCATCATTGCGGCCTTTGGGCGCAGTAGAAGGACTATGCGCACCCCGGAGCGCCCAGTGCAAGACGTACACAATCCGGATCAAGCTGCGACACCAACAGAGGCCAGTGTTAGACTGGGGGAGGGAGAAGTTTTGCCGTTGGCTGACGCCACTTCAAACGCGACCCAAGCGACAGAAGCAAAAGGGCTAGGAAACGGGGGCCTCTCCCAAGAGGTGGCGCAAAATAACACAATCGCGCTTGACCACGCCGAAGAGGAGCGGCTTACTCGGAAAGCGGGGAATATCGTCAAACATCTGAGGGCTGCCTGGGAAGTGCAGAAAAACATAGGCAAGAGTGTCAAGAATGGCATTCTTGAACTGGAGGAGCTTTTTGGCCGCATAACGCACTACAGGCGCAGGTGGCTTGCAACCGAAAAGCACCAAAAAGATACGCTCTCCCTCGAGGCATCAGTGGGTCCTAGCAGCAGCAAAAGAATGGCCGGTAGCCCAATTGAAGGCGACGGTGAGAAAAGGAGGAAGGACGAGACCATAAACGAAGTTGACACTCCAGGCGAGGAGTTTCATGTGGTGCGAAACAAGGCAGCGAAAAAAGCGGCCAAAAAGCTACTCCTAGAAAAAACATACAAAGAGCTCAACCACGAAAAGAACAAAGAACCCCCCGATATACCGCAGAAAACAAAAAGCGAGCCGCGGCGCAAACCCTTGCGAGAGGCACTGCTTATTAAAACCACTAAGGGCCGAACTTACGCAGATGTCCTCCGTGAAATTAAAGGAGTGGTCAAGCCAGACGACACCAAAACTGCCATCAAAGCAGTTCGACCAACCCGGACCGGTGGCTTGCTGGTGGAATTCGGGCCAGAGGCCACAAACAAAGATGCATTCCGTGACGCGGTTCATAAGGTTCTTGGAGATGCGGCAACGGTTGCCTCGCTCGAACCAACGGCCACCCTGGAAATCAGGGACCTCGACTACGTCACGGACAAAGCTGAAGTAGAGGATGCCATTAGGAGGGAGTTCCCCAGCTTAAGTGAAGTCAAGGCAAGATTGACACGTGAAAACACAAGAGGGCAACACATGGCTATTGTCGAACTAGCTGATAAAGACGCCCAGCAAATCCTGGCGAAGGGCAAAATTAAGATAGGTTGGGTGATCTGCAGGATACGGAGAAGAGCGATCCCTATCCGCTGCTTCAGATGCCTCGAATACGGACTCACCGCGTATGGCTGTAGGGGACCCGACAGGAGATCTCTGTGCTACAAATGTGGTGAAACGGGGCACAAAAGGAAGGAGTGCACGAACGAGGCAAAATGCATTCTTTGCAAGGATGCTAAGCTAGCACCCGGCGACCTCAAACATGAGCCGGGGACAAGGAGATGCTGGGTTTTCAAGCAGGCCCTAACTAAAGCCAAATCGATACTCAAATGATCCGTATCCTGCAGGTCAATTTGCACCGAAGCACAAACGCCCAGGACCTACTTGAGCAGTTTGCGGGGGATAAGAAAGCTGACCTCCTGTTGCTGAGCGAGCAACATCATAACAAGGACTCGCAAGCATGGTACCCTGACAAATCTGGTACCTCGGCCATCTGGGTTCGAGACAGCGCCCGCCTTCAGGTGCAGGGCCATGGACGCGGGGATGGTTTTGTGTGGGTGCGGTGTTCAGGGATAACATATTTCAGTGTTTATCTGACGCCTAACGAGGCAATGCGATCCTTTCGAACCAAACTCGATGCCCTGGAGGACGCTGTCTCGAACACAGAGGGCCACATGCTGGTCGGGGGAGACTTCAACGCTAGAGCCGTTGAATGGGGTATGCCAGGATCCGACCCAAGGGGAAAGCAAATCTTGGACATGGCGGCCAGAACAGCGCTTTTTGTCCTAAATACTGGTAACACCCCTACTTTCCGCCGCTGGGGTTGCGTAGGAACCATACCCGATGTGACACTCGCTTCGGAGTCCCTGGTAGCCTGAGTACAAAACTGGCGAGTACGAGAGGACTACTCGGCAAGTGATCACCAGTATATAGCTGTTGAGATTCACGACGGTGCCACTCTGCGTGCATATGCCCAAACTTCAATCCTCGGATGGAGGACTGGGAGGATGGACGTTGAGAGGTTTGCTGACGCGCTTACGGCAGGCGCACCGTTGCTGGGAGCTCCGCCAGGGAGTGGAGGGCCTACAGCCAAGGACTTGGTGAACTCAACTATGAGTACCATCATAGCTGCTTGCGAGTCTTCCATGCCCCGTCGGAGACCCCGACATGGTAAGCCTCCAGTATACTGGTGGTCAAACGAGATCGCCGAACAAAGAAGCGAGTGTCACAAACTTCGGCGAGAGGCCCAGCGGGCGCGAACACGGGAGGAGGCAGACACTAGGCCAACAGCATACAGGTCCGACAGGAAATATCTTCGCAGGCTTATTAACAAGAGCAAGGCCCGATGCTGGCAAGACCTCGTGGACGATGTAAATAGGGATCCGTGGGGCCTTGGCTACAAGCTGGTCATGGGGAAACTTGGTGCCCTACGGAAGCCTTGTATACATGACGCGGAAAAGATGGACGCGATAGTGCGGGGACTCTTCCCCGCCCATCCCGTCCGTGTTGACGCTGTCCATGGTGAAACAGCAGTCGAGTGCCCACTCTTCACACAGCTGGAACTGGAGGAGGCAGTCCTCTCCCTGAAGGCAAGGAAGGCTCCAGGTCCAGATGGTGTTCCAGCTGAGGTTTTGCAGCTCGTCTATCACCATTGTCCTGACTTGCTGCTCAGCACATTCAACGCTTGCCTACGGGACGGGGTTTTCCCGGTACGATGGAAGGTGGCGAGGCTCGTGCTGGTCAGCAAGGGGAAGGGAAATCCCGAATCGCCGTCTGCATACCGCCCGTTATGCATGCTAGACACGGCTGGGAAAGTGCTAGAGAAACTCATCAAGGGAAGACTCACTGACGCGATTCGTGCTGCTGGGGACCTATCTCCTCGGCAGTACGGCTTTAGAGCAGGACGTTCTACCGTTGATGCGATTGTAGAGGTGGTGAACGCGGTCCAAAAGGCAGAGGCATATAGTCGCACCAAGCGACGGATCGTCCTGTTGGTGACACTCGACGTCAGGAATGCCTTCAACTCCGCTAGATGGGTGGATATTCTGGACACGCTGGAAAACTCTTTTCAAGTTCCAGAATATCTAATGCGGCTTTTGAGGAACTACCTAAAGGACCGAAGCCTGCTCTACGACACGACACAGGGCCAACGAAGGATGGAAATTACATCGGGTGTTGCCCAGCGATCTATCCTTGGTCCGGACCTGTGGAACGTGTCTTACGACGGGCTACTGAGACTTGAGATGCCAGATGAGTCGCGCTTGGTCGGCTATGCGGCACCGTTGAACAAGCGCAACTTAGGCTAGGTTTGCTAATGCGCCGAGTGAGGGACTGGATGACTGCTCGCGGGCTCAGTTTAGCACTGGAGAAAACCGAAGTGGTCATCTTGACAAAAAAGAGAATCCCTAGAGTAAGGATGATCAGTATTGGAGGTATACAGATCGAATCGAAGCCAGCGGTGAAGTACTTGGGGCTACTGATCGACTCGAAGATGAGTTTCCCTGAGCAAATCAGGGCAACGGCTGAGAAGGCTGCTTCGGGAATATCGGCCCTAAGTCGACTTATGGCCAACGTAGGGGGACCCAGCCCATCAAGAAGACGCCTCTTGATGAGTCAGTGCTAATGTACGGAGCAGAGGTATGGGGCGACGCTCTCAGCAAGGAGGTATACCGAAAACGATTGGCACAGGTACAGAGAAGAGGAGCACTGAGAATTGCATCTTCGTATCCAACAGTCTCCGACTCGGCGGTGAGAGTGATTGCAGGCGTGATACCTGTCGCCCTCCTTGCTAGAGAGCGCCGCGCTATTTACCTGCGCCGAAACGAGGATGCGAGGGAGATCGTTGTCCGCAAGGAGAGACATTGCACGAAGGGAAGGTGGACTGCGCGCCTCATCCCGGATGTGAGACCGTGGCTAAATCGAAGGCATGGTGAGACTGACTTCTATCTGACCCAGCTTTTGAGCGGGCACGGGTGTTTTCAGTCTTACCTGCACAAGATCGGTAAGTCACGGTCTCCCGATTGTCGGAGACGAGGACAATGCCTGTCACACATTTTTTGCGTATACCAAATGGGCCAGGCTGCGAAGGGAACTCTACAGGGAGACGGGAGAGCTCACCCCGGATAATATAGTTGCGGTGATGCTCGAATCGGTTGACAAATGGAACCAGGTGGCACATTATGCTCGGGCAGTCCTAAAATATAAAAGGGACTCACAGCAGCCGGAGGCACTGGGGCTGGGGGATCGCTCTTCTGGCAATTCCTCTTCCCCTCTCCCCTCCCGCTAGGAAAGGGACTCCCCAGCTTGAAGGCGCCCCACGGCGTAACAAAACGAGACCTGGCCCGAAGTAATGTGTCAAACGGTTCCAGGCTAGGTTCTCAGATTGACAGAGGAGGTGTTTAGTGGGTAGTCCAAAGGTATCCACCATGGGAGTCCCACACTGCCAGACTCGGCGGGCATAAATGCCTTCACCTCCCTACCACAAAAAAAAAAAAAATATATATATATATATATATATATATATATATATATATATATATATATATATATATATATATATATAATGTATATAATATTCCTCAAGGTAACCAAAAAGTATTGGGTTAAATTTAAAGATGAAAGCCCCATAGATCCTATAGCAGAGTTTATTGGAACAAAAGCAAAGTCCTATTGTATTGTTACAGATAATTCATGAGCAAAAAAAATTAAAGGCATCAAAAAATCTGTTGTAAATAATGAAATTGAGCCATCAGACTTTATAAAATGTGTAGAGAATACGAAAATAAAATTATTTAGTAAAATGTATGCATTTAGATGTTATAAGCACCTTATTTATACTAGGTTAGTTAATAAAATAAGTCTTTCTGGAGATGATGATAAGCGTTTCCTGATTCCATACTCTTATAATACTTTAGCTTGGAGCAATCATATGATAAATTCATAGTTTTAGTCCATAAGAAAACACACAATATGTTATCAAGTAAGTCACTTTATTCCTATTTGTTTGTTACAATAAATCAATTTATCAATCCATGAATTATGGTCTTTTGAAAATCCAAGCCACTTAACAAAAATTTTGTCTCCTTTTGTCTTCAATACCTTTTCCACTAAGAAATCATTTGGATATTTGATCCTACTCAGTTCCTAGTGGTCTCTTTAGCTGTCGCTTTTGCTCATGAGTTGTCTATTTTATGGGTAATGCTTTCTGTTGAGCAGTGTTTTTAGCTGATACCCTGTCTATTTAGATGGTAATCTGTCTGTTGAGCCAATCGTTTAGCAGATAAAGCCGAATGATTACCTGGTAAACTTTCTATGTAGCTGTCTTTTCAGCTGATGCCCTATCCGTTTAGCTGATATGCTAACTCTTGAGCGATCTGTGTAGTGGTCTTTAGTTGACAAGTTGAGCGTTTGACCTAACGTGCTATCTTTTATTCGGTAAATTTATGCGTTGGTTGGTAAGTATTTATTTATGTGAAAATTCTTCTTACTTTCCATACAGTTACAGTTAGCATTTTTATACCTTACTTCGAATGTTATATGCTCGCTACGATTTGCTTTAAGCCTATTTTTTTTCCTTTTACCTAACCTACGTTAGGTGTGTATTGGCTATGGCTTAAGAGCACAAGCCACCGATGTATCGATTAATGTCCTCAAGGGACTTATGGTAATATAGTGTTTTTTTCCAGTTTTTCTTTATTGGTTTTGTGATTTTACTGTGTTAGTGTATTAGTATCCGTATGAAATGGTTAGTAGATTATTGGATTGAGTGCTTTTCTTGGAAAGTTAAAAGTTAGTTTTGGGAATTGAGAGGACTATCCGCATGAAGTTAAAATTCTAAGTTTGCTTCTTCAAGAAAGGCGATTTATTGAGTTAGTGCTTTCTTCTTGTTTTTATTGAAAAATTTTGCTATTGGATAGTTATTTTGAGAGATTTCATACTTGTTCCATAGAGTTTCAAAGTGTTCACAGTTTAGAATTCTACGTTCAAGATCGCCTGTTATGTCGCGCCACTTACATCCTTGGGATGGAACTATTTTTGCTTTTTTTAATCTTTTGTGATTGTAGGCTCGGTTGAGTAGAATTCTGTTTATTTGTTTTTGCGTGTTGCTGCTTGGTGTGAAATCGTGGAACCATGGATTGGTCCTGAAAATAAGGTCCGTTTGTAGCCAAGGGCTGTACGCTAGGTTTTAGATGTTTTTTCGGTAGTATTCATGCCATTCTATGTTAATGGAGTCGTTGATCTTTTTGATAGAGTCGTCCCATTCCAGAAATGAGTCGACCTCTTCGCCTTCGATTGTGGCCAGTTTGGCTGCTTTGTCAACCAATTCGAAGCTGTGAAATTTTTCCGCTTTCGGTATCCAGTATAATAGTAGTAGTGAGTTAGGTCTATTGTTGATTGTTTTTCTGATTTTTTCTGTGATGAGTTTGTGGTTTGTGTTGTTTATGATCTCGTTTATTGTGTTTTTGGAGTCGTTGAAAATGGCTGTGGTGTTGGTGGGTTCAGCATCCGCGTTGTTTAAAGCTTCCTGGACTGCTTTTAGTTCTGCATTTGCTGCTGTAGAGTCTGTGTTCAGGCAGCATTTTAGTGTGTTTTTGGAGTTATCGCAGTGTATGGCAAAACCAGTGCCTAGTCTGTTTTTTGCCGCATCCGTAAAATATATCTTAGCTTGGTTACCCGTGAGATTTTGTAGTACTGCTTCAATCGACTTGTTGAAGTTTTCGTAGCTTATTTTCTTGTAGTTGTTGGGGATGTTGTGCATGAAACTATTTAACTGTGATTTTATGTTGTGTGGGTTTGGTAGTGCAGAACCCAAACAGGTGTTGTTGTAGATATCGACATGTTTTTTGTAAACTGTGGCATAGTTCGAGTTTTTTTGGTTCTCCGATATCATTTCTTTGAAGTCTTGGCAGTATAGATTTTTTCCTATTTCTTTGGCGAGGAGCTGCTCAGCTCTTAGTATGGCTGGTAATTCTTTAGCTAGTGCAAGCGCTAGTATATTTGGCGAGGTTGTAGGTACCCCGAGACATCGTTTTATGGCTTTGACTTTCAGACTGTCTATTTTGTTTAGAAAATAGTTTGGAGCATGAACAATGTTTGTTAGATTGCTTTCTCTTACCGGTCTTATTAGAGACTTAAAGGTGTTTAATGCCTTTTGGGGGTAAGGCCATGTTTGGGGGAGCTGATCTTACCTTACTTAGAGACTTGTTGTAGAATTCATTGACGTGATTTTGATTATTAAAGTTTCTGCCTAGGAAGGTGAAATTTTTTAACCCAATCTAGTTGTTTGTTTCCATATTTTATTTTGTTGGGGTGGGGGAGGTTTAGCCTGTTACATAGTTCTGTCAACTTGTTGTATTTTGTTTGTAGATTGTTGAGATTGTTGGGTCTGTTTTTTCCTTTGCTTATGATTAGAACGTCATCCGCAAATTGAATGAGTGTAGTTTGACTGTCAGTGATTTTATGGAGGCTAGATGTGTAGAGGTTAAAGAGGAGCGGACTTAGTACGTCCCCTTGTGGAAGTCCATTGTTAATTTTGGTCGAATCCTTGCCTGGATGTAATTTCCTGTACATCAGGAAGTTTAAGATCCACGAGATAAGTTTCACATGATTTTGAAGAGTTCCGGAATATTTACTCTCTCATACGCATAGAAATATCACAGTTGTTAATCATGATGTTTTTTGCTTTCTCGTCTTTGTTGAGGAGGTGTAATACCGTGTTTATGCATGAGATTGCCGACTTTCCTTTTCTATAAGCAAAACAGAAATTGCTAAGGATGTTTTGGTATTCGATTTCACTAGCAATCCTATTTTATATTAGGCAGTTAATTATTTTCAGCGGGATGCTTATGAGAGAGATAGGTCTATAACTTTCTATTTTGTGCAATGGTTTGTTTTTCGTGGGGATAAGTACGATTTTGATGTCTCTTAGTTGATTATGTATGTTGTTATTTTTGAAGCTGTCGCTTATAGAGCTAAGTAGTGCTGATTTATTGTAATGGTTTAGGGAGTTTATAATATTGTAATCAATTGCATCCAGTCCCGGAGATGATCTTTTTTTACGTTTATCTAGTACTATGAGCAGTTCGAGTATTTCAAAGGGTTCAGCTGGTTCTATGTTGTTGGGTATATAAGGAGTCCAGTTGGTATTTAGCGCTTGATGTTTTTTTCATATTTTCTTCAAGATCGTTAGTGAAATTGATCGTATGGATGTCCTCCATGATTTTATTGCTGTTTGGTATTCTTCTTTTCTTTTTGTTCCAATTTTCAACTTGCAGTGTGAATTCAATGGGGACGTGGTCACTCTTGCCTATTTTGTATTTTTTGTGTTCCATTCATTCCAGTAGTTTAAATTGTTTATTGGGGTGAAGGGGCTGACATTTGTGTGGCCCGTTGATTGGTTTTCCTAAAGAAGGTGAACGTGCCTGTGTTGAGGGGTGCTAATTTATAATTGTTTAACACGGATTTAAGGATGTTTCCTTTTGCATTGTTTGTTTTGTCTCCCCAGTCTTTGTGCCTTGCATTGAAGTCTCCTCCAATTATGCAGAGATTTTTGTCGTTAACGACTTTTATAATTTGTTGAATTTGTTCTTTGAAAGTTGTGCTGCTTAGGCCAGGGGGAAAATAGCACGCGCAAATGTTTACGTTTGGTTTTTGATTTGTTGTGGTGATTACTATTGCTTCAATGTCACTGTTGTTTAGAGGTATTTCTTTAAATTTTATTTTGTTATTAATTACTATGGAGACTCCCTCTCCTTCTTTTTCTGTTCTTAATTTGTTAATTAGTTGGTGGTTTTTGATTTTTATTATAGGTGATTTTTTTGTTAGAAGTGTTTCCTGTATAAGTGCAATGTCTATATTGTTTTTGTACATAATGTACTCTAGTGTATCTTTATTTTTGGTTATGCTTTGGATGTTATATTGGAGAATCCTTTCATGTTTTTAAGTGTTGTTATTTGTCAGCCAGTCTGTATATTGTAAGTTGTTTGTATTAGGTCTTTTCTGACAGTGGTTTGTAAGTGTTTGTATTGTTTCCTTGATTAAATTTGATTCAATTTGTAAGTATTTGGTGTTGGTTTGGTTTTTACAATTGTTGCTTAGTAGATTTATTAATTTTTCTATTGGTGTGACTTGGTTTGCTGTTTTGAAGATGTTTTCTGCTAGGGTGTTTTTCTCCATAAGCGTATTGTTAGACTGTAGTAGTAGATGACTACTCATTGGAAAGTTTTTTGTGTAATTGGCTGTTCTTGTGTTTTGTGTTCTTTTTGTTTTTGTGTATGGTTTATTTAGCATTATTTTACTTATTATATTGTTCGAGTTTCTGTTGTTTGTTGCTTTTGTTTTTGATAGTAGTGGGAACGCTGAATCCATGGATTCGTTTTCCTTCAGCAGTTCGAATTGGTTGTCGTTGTTCAGGATGTTTCTGGCTTCTTTGAGTGTTACGTTTCTAATGGAACATACTTTCATCTCCATATCGTAGTTTATCCATTTGGGGCAGGTTTTGTCCATAGCGCTGTGATTTAGGTCTCCACATAAGAAAAATTTCGTATTTTTACACTCCTTGTCTAGACATTCCTTGTCTCCGCATTTTGGACATCTTTTATTTTCTCCTTGAAACTCCTTGCAGAAGTATTGCGTGTGTCCAAGTCTGAGGCACTTTAAGCATTGTTTTGGCCTGAGGTAGTAGTATTCTACTGGCATGTTCAGGTATTCTAATATTACTTCGTCCGGCTGTTCATCTCCTGAGAATGATATCTTCACTGTTTGTGTTGGTATGAAGCTTTCTCTGTTTTCCGGATCTCTTCTTTTTATCCTGTACACGTTCAAAATTTTTATATTCTTTTGTTGAATGCCATGTGAGTTGCTTGGAATTCAATTTTTGGCTATCTCTTCTTCTGTAATGTTTAGTAGAACTCCTTTAATTATACCTTGTCTCATTATAAAGTTGTTGGGTATGAACGCTCTCACTCCAAAGTTTTTTATGTTTTCGTTCATCACTACCTCATTGCCATCCTCAGGTTTGTTGAATATTAGTTTAATCCTGTTGTACGCTACCTGTTTAATGTCCTTTATGTTCTTTATGTTCATATTTTTGTTCATTGAATAGAAGGCCATTGGATTGAGTCTCATTTTTTCATTAGCCTTTTCTTTGGACAGGTCCATTAGTGCAAAGAATTTGTTCCTCGTGTCATATTTGTCATATTTGTTGATGTTATGTCCTTTTTTCGTTGATTCCACTGTTTGTTTGTCACTTTCCTTTAAGGTATCCATATGTTTTTTCAGAATCTGCTTAATGGTGTTTTTAGGTTTAGCTGTTTTGTTTAAAGTATCCGCCTTGAAGTTTTCGATGTCTTCCATTGGCGTGGATATGGTTGGCGTGGTTTCTGTTACTGTTGTTTTTTCGATGTTTTTAGGAGTGGTAGACAGTTTACCGTTAGCAATTTCACTGGTTTTTTCCGTTTCAGACGTGTCCATTGGTTCGTTGAAACTACCGTTAGCATTTGTATTGAGGCTATTGACCTTACACATGGTGTCGCCTTTGATGTTTCTTTTTATTCTTTTGGCATCTGTTTCCTCATTGATTTTTCTCAAAGTAGTCTCCTTCCTTTCTCCAGGGTCGGGGGGTACCTTCTTTTTATTTGATTGTTCTTCTATTGTAACATCAATAAGTGAAAACTCTTACCTGTAACGTACGAACTCTAAGGAACTGGCTTTGATTTTACTTGGCTCTACTTTAAATGATTAATTATATCTCCTGTACGCAAATCTTAATTGTTTGGGGGGTTCACCAACCCTATTAGAATTGATTTATAATCGCAAAGGTGAAAAGATTTTATTTTACTCAAATTGTGGTTCTTCGTTTAATTTTATAGGTTAACTTTCCTTCACAAACACTCACTAAACTCACTACATACTCAGAAGGTTGGATGGGAAGTGCTTTAAGCCTATTGGTTATCAAGACTGCATACTCATCATCTTTGAAGTCATTTGTAGGCATACATGGGTTAGACAAGAATCTTCACGTCTAGGTTGCAGTTTTGGTGCTCAAATCTTGATAAGGAGGAAGCCATTGTTATTTGCTCGAGAATTAATTGATCTTATTTCACACTTATGCATTCTTCATAAGATTGAGTCAAAACGCCATTACTTTTTTATGTCCGTCAGTTTTTCTCTTGACCTCTATCTATCTAATCTATAGGATCCCCTTTCTAGAGCGATTACAGTTTTCCAGATTTTCCTGTCTTCATAGGATCTGCGGCCTATGGGACTCTATTGCCTAGTATAAATGAAATTATGCTGCTACACCTATGCACTCATACAAAATGCTCAAAAATCGTATGATCCCTTGGATCAGCCATTTGAATCATTTTGAAAAGTACAAACTTGTTGAATAGATCTTTGCTTCATGCAAACCATTGTTAGGGCCTTAACATGAATTAATTCAGCTTGTTGTTTAGTCGATGTATTAAGGGCTTATAGTGGAACTTATTAAGTATATTGAATCATCTTGGTGTTCTCATGTTTGATCAACCCTTTTGGATTATCCGGGATATACAAAAACATGACTATGTTATGACCGGAACGATCTTTCCCCGATCATTGACCAATTGAGTTAAATTTTGGCACCTCAAACTAAATAAAAATCTGTCATTGTTCCGTTTTCAGAAGAGGTTTGAATGATTTGTAGGCTGCATCATTACTCACAACCTGTGAAATGATTATACATCACGGACAAATGTCTCTAGATATGCACATTATAATAGCTATCAATTGTCGGTGTATTAGAATGATATGATCGACTGGTCTCTTTATCAAGCAAAGAAGGTTATCCACAATCACTGATCAGTTGAGCCGTCTAACAGGGTCATGAGTGGTCTGTTCAGCAGTTGAACTATGATCAACTTCACACCAATATGTTTTCTCTTTTGCACCTACTAACCCAATTACCTGACAAACTCAAGGTAGCTTTCTCTTTCACACCTACTACCCGAGTTGATTGGTGGGCAGAAGGTAGTGGAGGGCCTCGCTGAGATGCAGAATAACCTTCTACCCAGCCTACCCTTTGCCACGCATGCATAATGACCCATCATCATGCATCATGAAGCTTCAGCTTAAAAATATTAACACCTTTACATCTACTTTTGGACATGTAAGTATATTTCAAAATTGATGAAAATGCCGATTTAAAATATTTTTTTTAAAATTCTACTATGAATAAGACAAAGTTTTGTTCAAATTCCGAATTTTATTCAGGATGTGTAAGTTTACATGTATTTGCCGTTTTCGTTGCAAAATGTCTAATTTAAGTGCGATTATTAAACGATTTCTTCGGTTTCGGCGAACAAGTCAGTTGTCTTGAATAGTGTGTCATCTAGTTTGCGGAACATTACATTTAGTACGCTCAATTTCAGGACTCTTAGACCAGAAACAATGAAATTGCGAGCATTAGTCATCTGAATGATTTAGTAGGCTCTAAATCAAATTTGATGAACGCATGAATTTCTTACATTAAATTTTAATCCTCTCTATTTTAGAATATGTTTTTCTGAAGTCCATGGTAGATGAAATTATTTTCGAGGCGGTGGCTTTTCATTTTTTCCATAATGTCATTATTAATTCTACAATTATAGATTAATGTTCATTCAAATCCTTCAGCTACAGCGATGTGCATGGGTGGCCCGGAGAGGGTAATTTTTAATGTATGGTATGCAACACCAATTATAATATTCTTTGTTCAGGTTTCGAATCGAACCATTCAGCAAGAGATAATTCATACAGCTTGCAGTATTGATGTGATGCCAGATTCAGGGGATCTATGCATGAAAATTTTGCGTATATTTTGTAGCAATATTTGATTTCAGGGTTTATATACTGTAAATACCGTTAACGCAGCCATTGATGACTTGTCAGATTGTATGGTTTTGAATTTTATATATTATTTTGACAACTGGCAACATTGTGGTTTTTAGGACTTGTTCATGGTTAGCTTACCGACTGAAAAAATAGAAGCAATGACTGAATCCAATATGGAATATGTAAGATTGAATTTTAAATTTAATTATATTTGAGACTTTTTTAGTACAAAACCAATGAAAATTTGACAACGGCTCCATTGCTTGCGGACAGTTTTTAGACCGTAAATTTTTACTATACTTCATGCTTTTTTGATTTTGACATTTTATTGTTTCAGGATCTAGCTCTATTGAATGCGGCCACTAATATGAGGATGGCCGTAAAGCCGAATTCCGCGAGTGTAAATCTTTCCTGCATTATATTTGAATACCAATTTAATCATTTTCTTCTAGATTTCCATTGAAACTGCATAATCATAATTTTTTTTAGACTTAATTTCATAGTGCTGTAATAGTTTTATGTTATTGTTAACATTTATATGTAGTTTAAGAGGTAAATGTTTGGATGTCAATAGATATGTTCTCAAATCATATGGAGAACAAATCTATTTTCTTCCAAATCTCCCTTCAAATATTATATCAACTTTGATTAGAACATTATAAACAAAAATAAAGAAGTAAGAAGTACGATTTTGTATTTCATTTTTTTAATGCTGCCATCTGCAATACAATATAAGTAATTGAATCAAACCGATTAAAGATTAATTTTATCTGATATAATTATTAGGATTCTCTTAGTTTAGGCAAATGCCAACAAACCATCAAGTTTTAAATTTATATATGAGAAAAATCGGTATACGGTGTTCTTCTTTTGGGGTAAAACAATTCATGATGGAACATAGCTTTGCTAATTTTCCAACAAAATTAACTGAATATGTTTTCTTTGATGTAGTTCACATCACTAGTTTTGTCGTCTTCAAAATAGAAGAAGCATTAAAATTCACGGAGTATTTAGTTTCCATTGAAGGCGAATTTTCGGAAAGATCGCTTATGGCCTACAAAATGAAAAGCTATACTAAATCACCTTAGGAAAGTGTAAGAAAAATTTGCCAAGAGACGGAAAGCATCCTTCAACAAAATATCAAACTAACGAAAAATGATGAAAATATATTGGCAAGATAATAATATTTCAAAATTATATTAGAGGCCCAAAAGTATTTTTTAGAACAGGCGTTATTCAGTGACGACTACAAGCATCATATGATCGGAAGTGGTCACTACTGCTCGCTTTCAAGTTTGATAATCAAAAAGTTCCTCAACACCCGGTATTATTTTCTATCTAAAAAAAAGTCTCAAAAGATGTTCTATTCGCCAAAAACTGAATAAAACAATTCATAGCTCAATATCTAAAGAAAAAATATTTAACAGAACATATATTGTCATGAATATTATTACATGGAAAAAATATCACTATTAATTAAACTGTCTTCCAGACCTGGAAACGAAATGAGATACACGCAACGCTATTTTTTGATCTGATTTTTTTTGATTCACGTTGTTTGTGTCTAAATCTCCTAACTCCAATATTCTTCGGAAAATTAAGCAGTTGCTCCTCATTATCTGATTAGGTTTTTATCAATAATATCTGAAAATACATGTTCATTGATTGCATTTCTTCCAAATTTAATTTAATTATCAAATTTTCCTTAGATACCTTAAATGAGAAACTAAAAAATATACAAAATCATTTTGAGTTAATATTTTTCTCATAGTGCTATCAATATGAATTTTCCCGCCATTTGATTTCATTTGCCCCTGCTTTGCTGAAATAACCCTTGGTTGAAGCCACTACTATTAAAATTGAAGAAAAATTACAAATACAAACTGTTATTCGGAAAGTTTTTGGGCTATCATTTACTCCTTATCTTCCCACCCTAAGGCATAGCCAGAGCATATATACCATAATACTCAGATGAATAAGAACTGGATGGGCTAAGCTCATATAAAATGCATGAGAGAGCATGCGACCGGTTTCTGCTCTCTTCCAAGCGAACTGTCTGTCACTTTCTTGTTCCAGAAGCTGACTAGATGGAATCTGTCTGTCAAGTTGACTGATGCAAATTGGACGCCAAATTGGCCAATTTGCAAGTTTCGTCGCGAATTTCGTCCAATATTAAAACTGTGGAAAGTGTTCGCGATCTAAATTCGTCCCAAGTGTTTAAAGATTCGATCGTGGTTTATAATTCAAGTAACTTTAACGTGTGACACTGTGAAATTAATTTACAATTTCAAACTGAAATGTGTAGTGCCTTCGTTTAAAAATCATAGCACAACAGGATCTGTAGGTGTTTCATTTCACAAGTGAGTAGTTAATATGTTAATGTTTTGCATGTTTTTCATACAATGCCGAAGGTTTTTCAAATAGAAATCAAATTTTTGGTATTGTAGGAAAGTTTGTTTACATTGAGCAGCAGCCATGTTTGCTTGTGCAATTTGGCTCTCTCCAAGGTTGTAAACAAAAGCGTAGCAGTAGGAAAAGTGGTCGCAGGGGTTGTTGCAACCATATTGTCACGTGGTTGTCCACTCCAGTATTATTTAATTACTCAATGCCATAATACAATAACTAACAAGTATGGTCACTCTTGGATGCCAATAATTACAGCAACAAAAATTGATGGGGCAATGTAAAATGAAGACAAGAAAGGACTGAAAATAAATTGCTTTCGCCCTTTAGCGAAAGAGAGTTACATATAGCTGCGGCCCATATGTGAAATTGTACTAGTAAGTTTGCCCACGCTTGCGTTTGTATGGGTTTGTACGTGAAGCGGGAAATTATCATGGTGTGCGTTGAAATTTAGCCATTTTCATGTTACCAGATTAGCAAAGTGAAATTATATCGCAAGTGAAATCTGTTCTTTTAAGAGTAATTCATTGCATTTCGAATGAATCTAGAAAATTGTTCCGGCTTCCATCGGACCATAATACGTAAGTAGAAAACGAAATAAACCTTTTTGCTATAATTTTCGCAATAACTTTTCGCGCGATTAATCACCAATTAGACTGGTTCCGAAGATCTACACAAGATGTGTTTTAGGTCATAACATAATAACTTAATATAATAGTTATTGTAATATATTTTAAGGTTTGACCAAATTGTTATACGACTATGGCATCGAGCGATTTTAAGTCACAAATCAGAACACACTGCGACAAGATTTGCCACGAATTTTCAGGCACGCGCAGAACTCTTAGAAGTTATGCCCTTGTCAGGAATTATCTGCGAGTACCACAACAGTGTGTGACCTCAAAATTATTATGCTTAAAAAATCAATTTTTTAGAAAAATGTCGGGGAACCTTGCGACATCCAAATCTGGCGAAAGAAGTCGCCAAGTCGTATGGCGTGGGTTTCCATTTAAATTATGATAGTGGCGCGCCCATATTGTCGTAGTCTGTTCCCATCATTAGTCCCGCTCACACTCACTTCATACTTAATGAGTTTCATAAATATGCTTGTGCTGCAGGAGAGAAAAATATGCAAAAAAAGAAAGCAATTTTAAATATCTTCAGTTCTCAAATGATTTTTGCCGTCATTTATATTGGTTTTAAAGTAAACTTTAAGCACAAAGAATGTTTCCAATATGAAAATTGAGCCAAATCTGTTTTCGCCGTTTGCGTCAAGATTCGTCAGTAAGCAGTTATCAGTAACTTTTTTTACACGTAGGAGTTGATTCGGCAGTATTATTCCATTCTATTCGAGGTTATTTAAGCAGATTGCTTTTTTAAATTTGTTACTTCATAATTTTCAGATGCAATGCTTTAAGCAGCTTTGATGTTTTGACCCAGTTTCATGATACATAAGGGACTGGCCTTTTCTCAAATCAAGCTCTGAATTTTTAATTTTAGTTGAAAAAATTTCAACGTTTCCACTTCTTTAAAAAGTATATATATATATATATATATATATATATATATATATATATATATATATATATATATATATAAATATATGCGAGGTCTGTTCAAAAAGTACCCGGAATTATCGTTTTTTCAAAGAAATATTTATTTTTTCGTCTACATCAATGTGGTCCCCTTCAAAGTAGTCCCCCCAGATATAATACACTTATGCCAGCGTTTATTCCAATCTTCGAAGCGCTTTTGATATTCACTTTTTGGTATGTCCTTGAGCACTCTCAGTGATTCGGCCTTTATTTCTTCAATCGAGAAAAAACGCCGCCTTTTCATGGGTCTCTTCAACTTTGGGAACAGGAAAAAGTCACACGGAGCCATATCTGGTGAATATGGAGGTTAGGGCATGACTACAGTATTGTTTTTGGCCAAAAAATTATGAACAAGCAACGACGAGTGCGCAGGTGCGTTATCGTGAAGCAAAAGCCATGAATTCTTTTTCCATAAATCGGGGAGTTTTTTTTCGGATTCATCATCATCATCATAACCGTACACGCATGTTTCATCCCCAGTTATGACCCCTTCAAGCAAACTTAGATCTTCGTTGACGTCATTTAACAGCTCCTGAGCGATGTTCATGCGATTGTTTTTTTGTTCAAAATTCAGCAGTTTCAGGAAAAATCGCCGAGTTCATAAAAACACGTCAAACCTTAGCCACTACCACAGACAAAGTAAACAGTGAATATGGCTGAAAATTTTATAGTACTTTAGGGGAATGTATACCAACACAATAAAAAAAATTTAGACAATCAGACTCTCCAGGCCCGCGAAATTTGAAAATTCCGGGCACTTTTTGAACAGACCTCGTATATATATATATATATATATATATATATATATATATATTTATTTATTTATTTATATATATATATATACATATATATATATATATATATATATATATATATATATATATATATATATATATATATATATATTTATATATAGTGAAGAGTAGTATTAATTAGCTTGTATTTTTAACAAAATTTAATGAAATTTCAGGAATTTTTCATACAACGTTAAATTAATATATGGCTATAAAGTTACTCAATAAAATCGTTATTAGCAGCATTTACCTCTTCGATCCAAGGGGTCCGAAAACGATTACATGCCCGAATCAAATGCTGCTTGTTCATATCGACCATAACGGTATTAATAGCAGTCTTCAGCGAAGAAGTGGTATTATGAGGACCCTTATTGGTCTCACGCTCAACTACGCCCCATACGCAATAATCCAAAGGATTAAGGTCTAGGGAGCTAGGTGGTAATAGGTTCGGTGTTATGTGGTCATGAAAATTTTCGGCCATCTAATCACGTAAGCATCACGTAACACCTATACTGAAGGTCTTCGTGGACAACTCTACAAATAAGGTGCTCAGAAACATGAAGCTCACTCGCAAGGACCCTCATTGATTTTGAAGAGTCCTCGTCCATGATCGCTTGCACTTGTTCTTAAAAATTCTGCAGATCGGACAGTGTCAGAACGTTGTTCGTGCTTTGTGCATTTTGCAACCGACTCTGTATCGCCTCCTGATGCTTCCAATTCACGGCGAAGCTTATGCACGAATGAACGGGCACAATTAAGAAAATTGAAGATCTCTTAATCTGTATGGTTCGCATATATAGCGAGGATGGCAGCATGTCTCTTCATTTCTTGAGTGATGTTGTAGTCCGCCATTTCTTATCTGAAAGGAAAAAAAATTTAAAAAAATTCGTGAAGTTATAGTCACATTTATGCATGTATATATATATATATATATATATATATATATATATATATATATATGTATATATATATATATATATATATATATATATATATATATATATATATATATATAAACATATATATATACATATATATATATATATATATATATATATATATATATATATATATATATATATATATATATATATATACATGTATATATATATAATATATATATATATATATATATATATATATATATATATATATATATATATACATATATGTAAATATTTGTAGATCAGTAGTGGAAGTATACTTATCGACCTTTTTAAATTTGCATATTATTTTCTACAACATTTTTGCAAAAGAAACGTGAAAATAAATTACTATGAACTAAATATTCAAATATGCATTTATAAAAAATTAGTCAGTATGTAGAATATTTCACTTTATTTGTTTCAGGCGGTTGTTATGGCTTCGAAACTTAGATCGTTTAAATCTTTTGGGAGTAGAGGGCGGCATTTTGTATGCCAATATCAGTTTGAACCGGAAATGATCGGTCAGAGCAGTCACCGGCTAACACTAACCGCCGTTCCGTTTTTAAATCAATCGTCGACTGATCTGCATGAACAACAGCCTCTACAAACATCAGAGGAACCGCAGACAGTAAATAATATTTTTTTTATGAAAAATTCCCTTAATGTAGCTTTCATTTTATTTATTTAATTTATTGAACATAATTTAATCTCCTTCCTACCAAATCCAACATTATTTTCTTTTCCCTTTTTGGTTGTTCGAAATTTTTGTTACGTTATTAGGTGGTTTATGGGAAAAATCAAATAGAAGAAACATTTAAACCCCAAGAGGTTTTGGAGCAGATATCAGGGACGACATAACGAACAGCAAGCAAACCCAAACAAAAGAAATTTCAATAGATCCAACTGCAAGAGAGTGGCAATTAAATCAAGAAATAAAAAAATTACAAAAAGAGCTAGCTGAGGTAAAAAAGATGAATCAAAATATTGCAGAGAAAAAGATAACAAAAACGGAATTTATAAAACTAGCTGAAGAATATCTTCCGACCAACCTTTTTACTTTAGTTGAAGCGAATACTAATAAAATTCAAAGAGAAGCGAAAAAGTTAAACGCTACACAAAAGAAATGAAAAATTTTTTACTCTCCATATACATTATATCACCTGTGGCATATCGGGTTCTTAAAAAAAGTATGTGCCTACCGAGTGAAAGTACATTAAGAAAATATATGCAAGGATGGCCAAAAGGGCTTGGAATAAAAAAAATATATTTTCGTTGCCTTCAACTAAAATTACAAAGGTTTTTAGATATGGACAAGTGTTGTATCCTTTGCATAGACGAAATGTCCATCAAACCACATTTCGATTTTTACCGTCAAAAGGATCTTATCGTGGGATTTGAAGACGATGGACTGTCCCGGACAGATCGGATGGCTAAGTCAGTTGTGGTAGTCATGGCTAGAGGAGTAACATTAAATTATAAACATTTATTGTGTTATGCTTTTGTCAACACATCTTGTCCAGCAAAAATATTAAAGGAATTGATTATTGATTGCGTTCTCGGCTTACGGGAAGTTGGAATAACGACAAAAGGAGTCATTTGGAATCAAGGTTCTAATTTCATGGGATTGGCAAAAATGTTAGGCATCTCTCCTGAACAAACATTGTTTCAAGTTGGGGGCACAGATGACAAAATTTATTTTCATTTTGATCCGCCTCATTTTATAAAATCAATTCGCAATAATTTATTGAAAACTACATTCAAATTTAATGAAAATAAGAAAGCTGCGTAGAGGCATATTGTCGATTTTTATGAACAGGATGTAAAACAAAAATTTAGAATGGTGCCAAAACTAACCAACAACCACGTGTATCCTTCTGCATTCAAAAAAATGAAGGTAAAATTTGCAACGCAAATGTTCAGTCACAGAGCTGCAGCTGGAATATATGCAAACGTTGTCTGCAAAAAGGTGCCTGTGCAGGCCTAAGATACTGCAGAATCCTTAGAAGCGTTTGACAAACCTTTTGATACATGCAACTCGAGCAGGATGAATGAAACCAAAGTTTTAAGGCACCCTTTTAAAGCAAATGCTAGACAAGTTAGCCATTTGAAAGCGATGATAGATTTATTAGGAAGCATAAAGGTAACAGATGATTCAGGCAAAGACATTACGAAGAAAATAAAATGTGTAAACGGTTGGTCCATATCAATCAAAAGTATAATAAGCATCTACGAAGAAATGAAAAGTAAATATGAAGATTTTAAGTATCTCCTAACAAGAGATTTAAACCAAGATGCATTAGAGCACACCTTTGGTATATTTAGAACTAGAAATGGAAATTGCAGAAATCCTATTCCTCAAAAATTTACAGCGCTTTTCAAGAAATCATTCTGCTTAAAATATCTGTCCATTCATGCAACAGGAAACTGTGAAATGGAAGAGGAAACGCCTTTACCGTCATCAAATATAGATTTAATTGAAGATATGATAAGTGAGAGTTCTGAAATCGATTTGCCTAACGATAGCTATGATTACGATGTAAATAAGGCAAACGCCTTTTATTTCTTTTGTGGCTACTTATACAAAAGAATGAAGGGTACTCATGAATGCAGTGGTGAACATAACTGTAACGATGTATATAAGTGCAGGGATGTAAATCAAGTCAATACGACAGAAGCGATACATTGCACTGACTTTCGGGAGTTGGAAGATGAAGAAGCATTGACCAGGGCTCCAAGAATTTCTAAGATTATGGAAAAGTAAAGTAGTTTAGCGAAGGCATTGGTAGACATTTTAGGCAATATTACTTTTATATCATGCTATAGTCGAGATCACAAGAATTTTGTTCTTAGGCTATTTGTTGTGGTTAGATTAAAATATATTCTTAAATTTAATAATAATCGACTCCAAGAAAAGAATGAACGTCTTGCTTTGGAAATATGGTTCTCTCACAAAATATTGAAACGTACAACTAACGAGGCATAGCAATTTGAGTGTTTAAAAGATGTAAAAGCTTCAATTTATAGATCGCAAACTGTCATGGTTAACTTTAAGCCAATTGGATAGATAAAGAACGAATCAAAGCTCAAATTAGGGCTAAAACTGCTTGCATGTCGTTATTGTCCCATCATACTATGAGAGGCTGTATACCAACTGAAAAGAAGCTTTTATTGGGAACATTGGCTAAGAGTTGGATGCATATGCCAAATATTATTCAGGCATTCGAAAGAGTTTTTTACGTGACATTTCATATACGGAATAGCTCGAAATTCGTAAAGAGAAATTCTGAGGATTTCTTCATAGGTTATATTCATCAAAGCGTTAAGGGTTCTTTATACTTAGCCTTCTTATCATTTTACTCGTCAGGTGATTCGTATTTAGTTATAAAATTTAAAGTAGACAGAACAAATACTTTCTTATGAATAAGGAACTAATAGTAAAAGAAATGTAGTTATTTTAAGGGGATATTAGTTGATATTAGTTATATTTTATGATTATATTTAAAAAGAATATGAGCGCTTAGGGGTTTAAGAGCACGTTAAAGAGATATTTCGTCATTTAAGTCGGAATAGATCATATAACCCAATATCGCAGTTCTAAGAGGGAAAGATTCGTTGTTTATTGTAGCATTGAATAACATACAGTTTTCTCCAGTGCATATATCTTTCATAAATTATACACATTGGGGCTGATAGCAAGTAGTTAGGAAGTATGATTTTACATATAAATCCAGTAATTTCTAGACGTAGGAAGTTCACATAATGTTTCTTATAACTTTTGTATTTCTGGGACAATATTATATACGGTTGAAGCCTCTATATGCAATTTGTTTTGCAGTGAAATTTTATATATATATATATATATATATATATATATATATATATATATATATATATATATATATATATATATATATATATATACATATATATATATATATATATATATATATATATATATATATATATATATATATATATATATATATATATATATATATATATATACATATTTATATATATATATATATATATATATATATATATATATATATATATATATATATATATTTATATGTATATATATATATATATATATATATATATATATATATATATATATATATATATATATATATATATTTATATAAATATATATAGAAATTTCACTGCTAAATAAATTGCATGTAGAGGCTTCAACCGTGTATATATATATATATATATATATATATATATATATATATATATATATATATATATATATATATATATATATATATATATTTTTATATATACATATATATAAAGACATGTTTATATACAAATATATATACAGTATATATATATATATATATATATATATATATATATATATATATATATATATATATACATGCCATTGTACCTCAATTCATTCCTTCACGATTTACAATTCATTGGAATCCGCACATTTAACTAAGAAAAAGTTTCTTTCGTATATTCATGCACATAGTAGTAAATAATGGAATTTTAAAGATTCAATTTCAATTTAAATATTGAATTATTATGCTTATATGCATTTTTTGACAATTTATTTTTTTTTTGGCAATTTTGACTCAATACGTAAAATAACGAATTTTATTGATTGATTGTTATAAGCTATGAATCAATTAATCATATATTGATTTTTGATATGATTTTATATTAATTCAGATGGAGATTAAAGAAGTTATACCATTATGTACCATTTAGTTTTAGTTGAATATAAATTTAATTTAAATATTTTTAGCTAGAATAGACCTTAGCTTTGAAAAATTCATGGAGAAATTAAGTTCATAGCAACCATGTACAATAAAATGTTATAATACTTGAGAGGTTCGATCGGAAATTTCTGCATCAGTAAGTTCATTGTCTTCGTGACCCTATACTCTTATTAATTTCATCAAAGTTACGTTTCAATTAATTTTCTTTTTCATGAAAGCTGTATTTCCGAATCAAATCTTGAGATCGCTTAACTGTAATACTCAATTCTTCATTCATACATTAAATCTTAACACTTTTCACTTCTACGTCTAAAAGCAAACTTTCTTAAAAATTTGTTTCACTTAAAATATTAGTCTTAAATTCTAAGATTTGGATTTGCTTTATAAGCGCTGCTCCTGGAAACGTGTTACATAAGAATGTGCCACCTGCAAGAAGTATTAAAAATAAACATTTTACATAATACTATGTTAGGTGAAAATATACCTAATTCACAATTGGAAGAATCTTAAATAATCGAAGTTATTAATTAAAGGATTTGAGAACTTCCTCCAGCGCTATCATCTCTAAAATATAAAGAACACATAAAATTTGGGAATAATATATTATTGCAATCAGTAAACAATTGCCTAAAAAATAGGAAACAAAAAGGCAAGATATATTTGGGACAACTCGTATGAATCAAAAAATATGAGTACAACAACTCAAAGCCGTAAGAGAAGAAAAGTGCTATGACCACAAACAGCTGGCATAATAGTTAGACATAATAAATATCATGGGGGAGGTGGAAGGCGGCACCATTAAGGAAAGCTATGTGCAAGATATAACCTCTACCTTTCAATCCCCTTACTTTGTCTTCCCGTGGTGGTGCTGTTGTTACTAAAGAAGTAAGGTGAGACACAAACAATATTCAAAAAGATGAGTTCTTAACAAAATACATATGTTCCGAACATTCTAAATAAAAATTGATTTTGAGCGCATCTTTTTGTACAATACTAAATCAATGGATTAGTTCTTCATATCAATACATTCATTTTTAATTAATAGTAGAAACGAATATGAATTGAGACGATTTGGTTCACCTAGTTTCAATTTGATGTGAAGATACATTTTTTCACGCGTTATGTTATACTCGCAATAATTTGAATCCATTGGCAGATGAATTCTGGATGAAATCAAATCGGAACGAAAGTCGGAAATTTGAACTTTATTTAACGGATTTTGTCCTATAAAGTTATGTGATTTACATGCCTACAGATAAAACCCAAATACAAGTAATCTTAAAATGTAGGTGTAAACAGAATTATTTTATCTATTCCTGTTCAAAACTTATGCGACATATGTACATATTGTACATTTGAAGCTGATAAAAATATGCCTTTGTCTGTGCCAAATACCTAGGAGTATACCACTTTTGTTCCTCAATGCCTGTTTTGTTAAAAATGCAGCGTTTGAATTGAATATAATGGTAATAATTATAAAAGAAGAATTTTGATTTATTTCAATTGTTCACGAGCACTAAAACATTGATTTAAAGTTGTTGTTGTTTCAAAGAAGCTTTTGTTTAGTTTCCAACAGAGTATTGACGTAAAAAAATAGTATAGTAAATTATTTTTGCGTAATGAGGTTTGTATCACAGCCAAAGATCAATGATTTTCCGATCAAGCTGTGTATAATTCTTCAGTAAAAATTATCAACCTACAAAAACCAGATACGCTGATAATGTATCATTAAAAAAAATTGTAAAGTTATGGTTAAAGCATCTAATACTGGTATTCTTGTACATGTCTATCATGGAATGGCATCAAGTTCTTCAAGTGGCGTCTCCAGAATAGTGTAAGGAAAAATAGTAAGACTATTATTAATAACAAATGTCACCGTAATTTAAAATGTAAGCTCAACAATTTTCCTTTGCCCAACATATCCGTTAACAACTCCCCTGTGGCTCAAAGCAACAAAAGTCATTTTGATTCTGAAATTCAAAATAAAGCCATCACGACTGATAATTTAAGCCCTCAAACACAGCGAAAGACTTTAGATTTTATGAAATATCATTCCTAACCAGAGACCAGCTTTAAAGTGCATTAACCTCTTCTACCACAATTGCGGTGGTGTAAGAGGAAAATTAAACTATTTATTTATTGACGCCAAATCTTGGCATTTTGATATTATTACCATCACCGAGACTTGGTTAAATAGCTCGTATACAAATGCGGAAATTCTTGATGATAGTTGGACTATCTACCGCTGTGATCGAGACTATCAGCATACTGGTCAGTCTCGAGGAGGTGGGGTTCTTATTGTAATAAAAAATTTCCTATCATGTAAACTGGTTCCAACTGCATCCTTTGAATGCTTTGAATGTAATTTCACCCGTTGTAGAGCCGTACAAAATACCACGATTCAATGTACCATTTATGTATTTCAAAATACGCTTCGCCGCATTCACATGAGTGATCGATGGTTTTTCCAAATAACGACTAGCCACGCCGATTGCATACGAAATGTCAGCTCGTGTTTCCAATGCCAAATACATAATGCTGCCCACAAGTTGTCGATACGGAAAATTCGATGGATCGCTGTCATCGTATTGCGATAATTTTTGATTTGTATCGCTTGGTACTCCCACTGAAACACAATTTTCCATGTTGAACTTTCGAATAACCTTGCGTGCATATGCCGTTTGATGTATAAAAATCGATCCGTCGTTCAAACGATCAATTTCAATACCAAGAAAACACCTGGCGTCGATTACTTTTATCTCGAACTTTTGCTTCAAATGATTGATGATCTCATCGATCACATCATCACTGTCACCAAAAATCATGCCATCGTCAACGTAAATACATAAAATAACTGTCCTTTTCCCATTTGACTTTGCAAAAACACATGGATCAGCCAATGATGATTTAAAGCCGAATTCTTCGATGAAATCCTTAAACTTTTGATTCCAGCATCTTGAACTTTGTTTTAAGTCATACAAACTTTTACATAACTTGCATACCTTGTTTGCATCATCGCTGAATCCAATCGGTTGTTTCATGTACACATTTTCACGTAGATTTCCGTATAAAAATGCTGTTTTCACGTCAAATTGTCGCATTTTCAATTTCTTTGCCGCTGCAATTGAAAATAATGTCCGAATTGAATCGAAACGCACCACCGGACTGAACGTTTCTTCATAATCAATTCCATGCTGTTGATTAAAGCCACGTGCCACTAACCGTGCTTTGTATCGTTCAATTGAATCATCCGGATTACTTTTCACCTTGAAAACCCACTTATTATCGATGAACTTTTGATCGTGTGGTTTTTCGACCAATTTCCATGTGTTATTTCGCACCAGTGAATCGTATTCCTCTTGCATTGCTTGTAACCACCTATCGCTGTTCGGTGATTCAACTGCTTCCCGATACGTTTGAGGCTCATCATCAATTGCAATAAGTGCCATTGCAACCAATGTCGTTTGATTTCGATTACGTGTACGCGATTCAAGTATATTGTCCTCATCAATATCAGTCAAACCCGTTGCTCCACGCTTAACAATTCTTGCCGCCTGTTGTTGTTGTTGTTGTTTGGCCGTTGCTGCCGTTGCGGTAGACGTTGATGCATCACTTGACTCCGCTTTATTTTGTTCAACATTCGATTGCTCAGGCTTGAGCTCATCCTCATTCTCATCCGTTTGTACCGCTTTTTCCTGACCACCGTGTACTTGTGCCAAGATTTTTATTGTATTAAATTCATCCGATAAAAATTTCACATCGCGAACCACCTCGATTTTCCTTGTATCCGGATCATAAACACGATAACCTTTGATATTATCGTCAAATCCAACGAAAATACATTTCTTTGATTTTGGTTCCATTTTACGACGTTTTTGTTTCGGTACATGAACGTATACACCAGTGCCAAACGAACGAAGATTTTCAACCTGTGCCGGTTTACCACACCACAATTCATATGGTGTTTTATTCTTGACCGTGCTCGTTCCAGTGCGATTTAAGACATATACGGCCAAATTTACAGCCTCCGCCCACAAATTTTCATTCAAACCCTTTGCATGTATCATTGAACGTGCTGATTCAACGATCGTACGCATCTCACGTTCTGCACATCCATTCTGTTCCGGTGTGTATTTGACAGATCGACGATGTTGAATTCCATATTCCTCAAGAAAATGATTCACTTCAGCATTATGACATTCCGTTCCTTGGTCCGATTGAAATGCCTTGATTTGATGGCCCCACTGTTTTTCGCTAAACTTGATGAACGTCTTGAGCCTGTCAACGACTTCAGCCTTGTTTTTCAAACAATAAATGAATCGCATGTGTGAAAAATCATCCTTGATTACAACAAAATATATCGATCCACCAATTGATTTATCGTATGGTCCCCATAAATCACCATGGATTATTTCACCGCATGCCTTTGACTTTTCTACACGTGATTCAAAACTCAATCTGTGCTGCTTGCCTTATGCGCATCCATCACAATCAAAATCCTCATCGATGAATTCAAAGTTCCGATTTCGTAAAATTTTTCGTACATATGCAACATGCTGATGTGCCAAACGTTCATGCCACATTTGCAATGTGAGTGTTTTCATTGCCACATGTGCCGCTGATTTTTCACATTCCGATGCTTCAATAGGTTGTATAATCATTTGCCATAGACCACCTCTACGCAATGCAATCGCTACCACTTTGTCTTCATCATAGAATTTGAATGAATCCGCATCAGCTTTCAACTTGTGACCATTGTCCAACGCTTTACTTGATGAAAAAAGATTCACGCACCTGTCCGGTACGAAAAGAACATTAACTAATGTTTTTGAAATCCATTTCTCACCTGTGAATGTTAATGCTTTCACATTGCCGCGTCCAATGCCTGTCATTTTCGATCCATCACCGATGGTAACTGGAATGGGTGTTTGCAATTTCTCGTAATTTTCAAGCCAATCGATTCGATTACACATATGAGATGTTGCACCAGAGTCGACAAACCAAGAATCCCGTTGTTGTTGCTTTAAAATTGATTCATTCGCTTCACACAAAAATGCCTTCGATTCAGTTTCATCTTTGTTGCTTTTGTCACCTTTGGAATGCTTCAAATCAGGGCAATCCCGCTTGTAATGTTGATCGCTACCACATTTAAAACAACGACCCTTTTGTTTGTTTTGTGATTTTTCACCTTGACTCTTCTTATTCTTCGTTTTATCGCCATCCCGTTTTGCGAAAAATGCTTCACTTTTCTCAGCCGATTCACCACGTTCAGCTTTTCGTGTGTTGATGCGATGTTCTTCCAACATTAATCTTTGTGTGAGATTATCCAATGTTTTCTCAGCTGTTGCCGTTGAATCCCAAGCGCTATTCAAATGACTATATTCATCCGGCAAACTTGATATTAATTTCGAAATCAATATCTCATCCGAAATTACATTGCCAGCATCACGTATTTGCTGCACCAAATATTCCAATTTTGCAATATTTGTAGCCATATCGTCCGATGAATTGCACTTGTATGAATAAAATCGTTCCATTAACAATTGTTTACCAGCATCGTGCCTTTGCTCGTATACAGCATGCAATTTTGTAACAATGATCCGCTGAGCCTTAGCATCTTTTTGTTTCCATTCAGCAATTTCCTTTACCTTTGGATCCTCTGTTGTTGCCACGGGTGATTTACTTGTTCCATCAACAATATCGAAATAACCAGCCGCATTCAAACATACCTTCACTTGAAATCGCCACGTCATCCATTGACTAATATCTTGTAACTTGTCAATTTTAATTACTTCGGTTTCCATTGCAACGCTATTATTTTATTCCTTTTGACCAAATAAAATAAATTTCAACGATTTGTTCGCAAAGTTTCATCCAAACGTAACACCAATTGCTCAGCTACTCTGTTCAATACAATACAATTGTTCCAGAACGTTCGTACCGCTGCACGCGTTTGCCTGTGCTGTGTCAGTGAATTTCACAATCGTATCAACTATTGCGTCACCCTCAATTTTTGCTCACCAAAAATTCTTTTCCCTAATTATTTTGCGTTGTCTGGACCCATAACCTGTTGAGATTTTACCTTTGACCGATGTATCCGCAGCAAAAAAAAACAATTAAAGAAAAATGAAACAAGCAAGCGACTATATTTTATACGTGCTAATTTAATGAATGCTGTATGTAAAGTGAAGTGACTGTACAAAAATTACAATGCTATGAATGTCAAATGTATTAGTGTTTTGCAGAATGACCGTGCGATGTGGTGTCGCCACGAATCCTATATTTGAATATTTAAACGTTAACAAAAACTATAAAATCGATACATTTTAATACTCCCACCTTTTGTTAACTACCAGATAAACCAAAAACTATGTTCCAATAAAACTTTTGCCATAAGGACCAATGCAAAATAATTGAATGAATCATTAACAAAAATCTTGATTGAATTCGAAAATGTAATCAAAATGAAAAAAGTAAAATTCAATTTGTCATGCCCAATGATTGCCATATAAATTCAAATCGACTTTTTGGTAATGCTTTTGTCAAACCGTCTGCCAATTGATCATGACTTGAGATTGATTCAACTGCCAATTCCTTTCGTTCGTGCTGTTCCCGAATAAAATGATAAGCCACATCAAAATGCTTTGTTCGACGATGGAACACCGGATTTTTAATCAATTTCACCGCGCTTTCGTTGTCGATGTACAAAGTTGGTTCGTTCACTTGATCCGGTACGATTTCATTCAATAATCTTTTCACCCAAATCAATTCGGATGTCGCTTCAGAAGCAGCAATATATTCAGCTTCAGCCGTTGATTTCGATACACTTGATTGCCGCCTTGAACACCAAGTTATGGCGCTATTATTCACAGTAAAAATGAAACCAGTTGTCGATCTGCGTGTATCAAGATCGCCAGCATAATCCGAATCGCTGTATCCATTGAATGTAATTTCACCCGTTGTAGAGCCGTACAAAATACCATGATTCAATGTACCATTTATGTATTTCAAAATACGCTTCGCCGCATTCACATGAGTGATCGATGGTTTTTCCAAATAACGACTAGCCACGCCGATTGCATACGAAATGTTAGGTCGTGTTCCCATTGCCAAATACATAGTGCTGCCCACAAGTTGTCGATACGGAAAATTCGATGGATCGCTGTCATCGTATTGCGATAATTTTTGATTTGTATCGCTTGGTACTCCCACTGAAACACAATTTTCCATGTTGAACTTTCGAATAACCTTGCGTGCATATGCCGTTTGATGTATAAAAATCGATCCGTCGTTCAAACGATCAATTTCAATACCAAGAAAACACCTGGCGTCGATTACTTTTATCTCGAACTTTTGCTTCAAATGATTGATGATCTCATCGATCACATCATCACTGTCACCAAAAATCATGCCATCGTCAACGTAAATACATAAAATAACTGTCTTTTTCCCATTTGACTTTGCAAAAACACATGGATCAGCCAATGATGATTTAAAGCCGAATTCTTCGATGAAATCCTTAAACTTTTGATTCCAGCATCTTGAACTTTGTTTTAAGCCATACAAACTTTTACATAACTTGCATACCTTGTTTGTATCATCGCTGAATCCAATCGGTTGTTTCATGTACACATTTTCACGTAGATCTCCGTATAAAAATGCTGTTTTCACGTCAAATTGTCGCATTTTCAATTTCTTTGCCGCTGCAATTGAAAATAATGTCCGAATTGAATCAAAACGCACCACCGAACTGAACGTTTCTTCATAATCAATTCCATGCTGTTGATTAAAGCCACGTGCCACTAACCGTGCTTTGTATCGTTCAATTGAATCATCCGGATTACTTTTCACCTTGAAAACCCACTTATTATCGATGAACTTTTGATCGTGTGGTTTTTCGACCAATTTCCATGTGTTATTTCGCACCAGTGAATCGTATTCCTCTTGCATTGCTTGTAACCACCTATCGCTGTTCGGTGATTCAACTGCTTCCCGATACGTTTGAGGCTCATCATCAATTGCAATAAGTGCCATTGCAACCAATGTCGTTTGATTTCGATTACGTGTACGCGATTCAAGTATATTGTCCTCATCAATATCAGTCAAACCCGTTGCTCCACGCTTAACAATTCTTGCCGCCTGTTGTTGTTGTTGTTGTTCGGCCGTTGCTGCCGTTGCGGTAGACGTTGATGCATCACTTGACTCCGCTTTATTTTGTTCAACATTCGATTGCTCAGGCTTGAGCTCATCCTCATTCTCATCCGTTTGTACCGCTTTTTCCTGACCACCGTGTACTTGTGCCAAGATTTTTATTGTATTAAATTCATCCGATAAAAATTTCGCATCGCGAACCACCTCGATTTTCCTTGTATCTGGATCATAAACACGATAACCTTTGATATTATCGTCAAATCCAACGAAAATACATTTCTTTGATTTTGGTTCCATTTTACGACGTTTTTGTTTCGGTACATGAATGTATACACCAGTGCCAAACGAACGAAGATTTTCAACCTGTGCCGGTTTACCACACCACAATTCATATGGTGTTTTATTCTTGACCGTGCTCGTTCCAGTGCGATTTAAGACATATACGGCCAAATTTACAGCCTCCGCCCACAAATTTTCATTCAAACCCTTTGCATGTATCATTGAACGTGCTGATTCAACGATCGTACGCATCTCACGTTCTGCACATCCATTCTGTTCCGGTGTGTATTTGACAGATCGACGATGTTGAATTCCATTTTCCTCAAGAAAATGATTCACTTCAGCATTATGACATTCCGTTCCTTGGTCCGATTGAAATGCCTTGATTTGATGGCCCCACTGTTTTTCGCTAAACTTGATGAACGTCTTGAGCCTGTCAACGACTTCAGCCTTGTTTTTCAAACAATAAATGAATCGCATGTGTGAAAAATCATCCTTGAATACAACAAAATATATCGATCCACCAATTGATTTATCGTATGGTCCCCATAAATCACCATGGATTATTTCACCGCATGCCTTTGACTTTTCTACACGTGATTCAAAACTCAATCTGTGCTGCTTGCCTTATGCGCATCCATCACAATCAAAATCCTCATCGATGAATTCAAAGTTCCGATTTCGTAAAATTTTTCGTACATATGCAACATGCTGATGTGCCAAACGTTCATGCCACATTTGCAATGTGAGTGTTTTCATTGCCACATGTGCCGCTGATTTTTCACATTCCGATGCTTCAATAGGTTGTATAATCATTTGCCATAGACCACCTCTACGCAATGCAATCGCTACCACTTTGTCTTCATCATAGAATTTGAATGAATCCGCATCAGCTTTCAACTTGTGACCATTGTCCAACGCTTTACTTGATGAAAAAAGATTCACGCACCCGTCCGGTACGAAAAGAACATTAACTAATGTTCTTGAAATCCATTTCTCACCTGTGAATGTTAATGCTTTCACATTGCCGCGTCCAATGCCTGTCATTTTCGATCCATCACCGATGGTAACTGGAATGGGTGTTTGCAATTTCTCGTAATTTTCAAGCCAATCGATTCGATTACACATATGAGATGTTGCACCAGAGTCGACAAACCAAGAATCCCGTTGTTGTTGCTTTAAAATTGATTCATTCGCTTCACACAAAAATGCCTTCGATTCAGTTTCATCTTTGTTGCTTTTGTCACCTTTGGAATGCTTCAAATCAGGGCAATCCCGCTTGTAATGTTGATCGCTACCACATTTAAAACAACGACCCTTTTGTTTGTTTTGTGATTTTTCACCTTGACTCTTCTTATTCTTCGTTTTATCGCCATCCCGTTTTGCGAAAAATGCTTCACTTTTCTCAGCCGATTCACCACGTTCAGCTTTTGTGTGTTGATGCGATGCTCTTCCAACATTAATCTTTGTGTGTGATTATCCAATGTTTTCTCAGCTGTTTCCGTTGAATCCCAAGCGCTATTCAAATGACTATATTCATCCGGCAAACTTGATATTAATTTCGAAATCAATATCTCATCCGAAATTACATTGCCAGCATCACGTATTTGCTGCACCAAATATTCCAATTTTGCAATATTTGTAGCCATATCGTCCGATGAATTGCACTTGTATGAATAAAATCGTTCCATTAACAATTGTTTACCAGCATCGTGCCTTTGCTCGTATACAGCATGCAATTTTCTCCACATTTCATCCGATGTATTGCAACGAACTATGAGCTGTGTTGGTTTTCGTCCAATCGATGTAACAATGATCCGCTGAGCCTTAGCATCTTTTTGTTTCCATTCAGCAATTTCCTTTACCTTTGGATCCTCTGTTGTTGCCACGGGTGATTTACTTGTTCCATCAACAATATCGAAATAACCAGCCGCATTCAAACATACCTTCACTTGAAATCGCCACGTCATCCATTGACTAATATCTTGTAACTTGTCAATTTTAATTACTTCGGTTTCCATTGCAACGCTATTATTTTATTCCTTTTGACCAAATAAAATAAATTTCAACGATTTGTTCGCAAAGTTTCATCCAAACGTAACACCAATTGCTCAGCTACTCTGTTCAATACAATACAATTGTTCCAGAACGTTCGTACCGCTGCACGCGTTTGCCTGTGCTGTGTCAGTGAATTTCACAATCGTATCAACTATTGCGTCACCCTCAATTTTTGCTCACCAAAAATTCTTTTCCCTAATTATTTTGCGTTGTCTGGACCCATAACCTGTTGAGATTTTACCTTTGACCGATGTATCCGCAGCAAAAAAAAACAATTAAAGAAAAATGAAACAAGCAAGCGACTATATTTTATACGTGCTAATTTAATGAATGCTGTATGTAAAGTGAAGTGACTGTACAAAAATTACAATGCTATGAATGTCAAATGTATTAGTGTTTTGCAGAATGACCGTGCGATGTGGTGTCGCCACGAATCCTATATTTGAATATTTAAACGTTAACAAAAACTATAAAATCGATACATTTTAATACTCCCACCTTTTGTTAACTACCAGATAAACCAAAAACTATGTTCCAATAAAACTATTGCCATAAGGACCAATGCAAAATAATTGAATGAATCATTAACAAAAATCTTGATTGAATTCGAAAATGTAATCAAAATGAAAAAAGTAAAATTCAATTTGTCATGCCCAATGATTGCCATATAAATTCAAATCGACTTTTTGGTAATGCTTTTGTCAAACCGTCTGCCAATTGATCATGACTTGAGATTGATTCAACTGCCAATTCCTTTCGTTCGTGCTGTTCCCGAATAAAATGATAAGCCACATCAAAATGCTTTGTTCGACGATGGAACACCGGATTTTTAATCAATTTCACCGCGCTTTCGTTGTCGATGTACAAAGTTGGTTCGTTCACTTGATCCGGTACGATTTCATTCAATAATCTTTTCACCCAAATCAATTCGGATGTCGCTTCAGAAGCAGCAATATATTCAGCTTCAGCCGTTGATTTCGATACACTTGATTGCCGCCTTGAACACCAAGTTATGGCGCTATTATTCACAGTAAAAATGAAACCAGTTGTCGATCTGCGTGTATCAAGATCGCCAGCATAATCCGAATCGCTGTATCCATTGAATGTAATTTCACCCGTTGTAGAGCCGTACAAAATACCATGATTCAATGTACCATTTATGTATTTCAAAATACGCTTCGCCGCATTCACATGAGTGATCGATGGTTTTTCCAAATAACGACTAGCCACGCCGATTGCATACGAAATGTTAGGTCGTGTTCCCATTGCCAAATACATAGTGCTGCCCACAAGTTGTCGATACGGAAAATTCGATGGATCGCTGTCATCGTATTGCGATAATTTTTGATTTGTATCGCTTGGTACTCCCACTGAAACACAATTTTCCATGTTGAACTTTCGAATAACCTTGCGTGCATATGCCGTTTGATGTATAAAAATCGATCCGTCGTTCAAACGATCAATTTCAATACCAAGAAAACACCTGGCGTCGATTACTTTTATCTCGAACTTTTGCTTCAAATGATTGATGATCTCATCGATCACATCATCACTGTCACCAAAAATCATGCCATCGTCAACGTAAATACATAAAATAACTGTCTTTTTCCCATTTGACTTTGCAAAAACACATGGATCAGCCAATGATGATTTAAAGCGAATTCTTCGATGAAATCCTTAAACTTTTGATTCCAGCATCTTGAACTTTGTTTTAAGCCATACAAACTTTTACATAACTTGCATACCTTGTTTGCATCATCGCTGAATCCAATCGGTGGTTTCATCTACACATTTTCACGTAGATCTCCGTATAAAAATGCTGTTTTCACGTCAAATTGTCGCATTTTCAATTTTTTTGCCGCTGCAATTGAAAATAATGTCCGAATTGAATCAAAACACACCACCGAACTGAACGTTTCTTCATAATCAATTCCATGCTGTTGATTAAAGCCACGTGCCACTAACCGTGCTTTGTATCGTTCAATTGAATCATCCGGATTACTTTTCACCTTGAAAACCCACTTATTATCGATGAACTTTTGATCGTGTGGTTTTTCGACCAATTTCCATGTGTTATTTCGCACCAGTGAATCGTATTCCTCTTGCATTGCTTGTAACCACCTATCGCTGTTCGGTGATTCAACTGCTTCCCGATACGTTTGAGGCTCATCATCAATTGCAATAAGTGCCATTGCAACCAATGTCGTTTGATTTCGATTACGTGTACGCGATTCAAGTATATTGTCCTCATCAATATCAGTCAAACCCGTTGCTCCACGCTTAACAATTCTTGCCGCCTGTTGTTGTTGTTGTTGTTCGGCCGTTGCTGCCGTTGCGGTTGACGTTGATGCATCACTTGACTCCGCTTTATTTTGTTCAACATTCGATTGCTCAGGCTTGAGCTCATCCTCATTCTCATCCGTTTGTACCGCTTCTTCCTGACCACCGTGTACTTGTGCCAAGATTTTTATTGTATTAAATTCATCCGATAAAAATTTCACATCGCGAACCACCTCGATTTTCCTTGTATCTGGATCATAAACACGATAACCTTTGATATTATCGTCAAATCCAACGAAAATACATTTCTTTGATTTTGGTTCAACTTTACGACGTTTTTGTTTCGGTACATGAACGTATACACCAGTGCCAAACGAACGAAGATTTTCAACCTGTGCCGGTTTACCACACCACAATTCATATGGTGTTTTATTCTTGACCGTGCTCGTTCCAGTGCGATTTAAGACATATACGGCCAAATTTACAGCCTCCGCCCACAAATTTTCATTCAAACCCTTTGCATGTATCATTGAACGTGCTGATTCAACGATCGTACGCATCTCACGTTCTGCACATCCATTCTGTTCCGGTGTGTATTTGACAGATCGACGATGTTGAATTCCATATTCCTCAAGAAAATGATTCACTTCAGCATTATGACATTCCGTTCCTTGGTCCGATTGAAATGCCTTGATTTGATGGCCCCACTGTTTTTCGCTAAACTTGATGAACGTCTTGAGCCTGTCAACGACTTCAGCCTTGTTTTTCAAACAATAAATGAATCGCATGTGTGAAAAATCATCCTTGAATACAACAAAATATATCGATCCACCAATTGATTTATCGTATGGTCCCCATAAATCACCATGGATTATTTCACCGCATGCCTTTGACTTTTCTACACGTGAGTCAAAACTCAATCTGTGCTGCTTGCCTTATGCGCATCCATCACAATCAAAATCCTCATCGATGAATTCAAAGTTCCGATTTCGTAAAATTTTTCGTACATATGCAACATGCTGATGTGCCAAACGTTCATGCCACATTTGCAATGTGAGTGTTTTCATTGCCACATGTGCCGCTGATTTTTCACATTCCGATGCTTCAATAGGTTGTATAATCATTTGCCATAGACCACCTCTACGCAATGCAATCGCTACCACTTTGTCTTCATCATAGAATTTGAATGAATCCGCATCAGCTTTCAACTTGTGACCATTGTCCAACGCTTTACTTGATGACAAAAGATTCACGCACCCGTCCGGTACGAAAAGAACATTAACTAATGTTTTTGAAATCCATTTCTCACCTGTGAATGTTAATGCTTTCACATTGCCGCGTCCAATGCCTGTCATTTTCGATCCATCACCGATGGTAACTGGAATGGGTGTTTGCGATTTCTCGTAATTTTCAAGCCAATCGATTCGATTACACATATGAGATGTTGCACCAGAGTCGACAAACCAAGAATCCCGTTGTTGTTGCTTTAAAATTGATTCATTCGCTTCACACAAAAATGCCTTCGATTCAGTTTCATCTTTGTTGCTTTTGTCACCTTTGGAATGCTTCAAATCAGGGCAATCCCGCTTGTAATGTTGATCGCTACCACATTTAAAACAACGACCCTTTTGTTTGTTTTGTGATTTTTCACCTTGACTCTTCTTATTCTTCGTTTTATCGCCATCCCGTTTTGCGAAAAATGCTTCACTTTTCTCAGCCGATTCACCACGTTCAGCTTTTGTGTGTTGATGCGATGCTCTTCCAACATTAATCTTTGTGTGTGATTATCCAATGTTTTCTCAGCTGTTTCCGTTGAATCCCAAGCGCTATTCAAATGACTATATTCATCCGGCAAACTTGATATTAATTTCGAAATCAATATCTCATCCGAAATTACATTGCCAGCATCACGTATTTGCTGCACCAAATATTCCAATTTTGCAATATTTGTAGCCATATCGTCCGATGAATTGCACTTGTATGAATAAAATCGTTCCATTAACAATTGTTTACCAGCATCGTGCCTTTGCTCGTATACAGCATGCAATTTTCTCCACATTTCAGCCGATGTATTGCAACGAACTATGAGCTGTGTTGGTTTTCGTCCAATCGATGTAACAATGATCCGCTGAGCCTTAGCATCTTTTTGTTTCCATTCAGCAATTTCCTTTACCTTTGGATCCTCTGTTGTTGCCACGGGTGATTTACTTGTTCCATCAACAATATCGAAATAACCAGCCGCATTCAAACATACCTTCACTTGAAATCGCCACGTCATCCATTGACTAATATCTTGTAACTTGTCAATTTTAATTACTTCGGTTTCCATTGCAACGCTATTATTTTATTCCTTTTGACCAAATAAAATAAATTTCAACGATTTGTTCGCAAAGTTTCATCCAAACGTAACACCAATTGCTCAGCTACTCTGTTCAATACAATACAATTGTTCCAGAACGTTCGTACCGCTGCACGCGTTTGCCTGTGCTGTGTCAGTGAATTTCACAATCGTATCAACTATTGCGTCACCCTCAATTTTTGCTCACCAAAAATTCTTTTCCCTAATTATTTTGCGTTGTCTGGACCCATAACCTGTTGAGATTTTACCTTTGACCGATGTATCCGCAGCAAAAAAAAACAATTAAAGAAAAATGAAACAAGCAAGCGACTATATTTTATACGTGCTAATTTAATGAATGCTGTATGTAAAGTGAAGTGACTGTACAAAAATTACAATGCTATGAATGTCAAATGTATTAGTGTTTTGCAGAATGACCGTGCGATGTGGTGTCGCCACGAATCCTATATTTGAATATTTAAACGTTAACAAAAACTATAAAATCGATACATTTTAATACTCCCACCTTTTGTTAACTACCAGATAAACCAAAAACTATGTTCCAATAAAACTATTGCCATAAGGACCAATGCAAAATAATTGAATGAATCATTAACAAAAATCTTGATTGAATTCGAAAATGTAATCAAAATGAAAAAAGTAAAATTCAATTTGTCATGCCCAATGATTGCCATATAAATTCAAATCGACTTTTTGGTAATGCTTTTGTCAAACCGTCTGCCAATTGATCATGACTTGAGATTGATTCAACTGCCAATTCCTTTCGTTCGTGCTGTTCCCGAATAAAATGATAAGCCACATCAAAATGCTTTGTTCGACGATGGAACACCGGATTTTTAATCAATTTCACCGCGCTTTCGTTGTCGATGTACAAAGTTGGTTCGTTCACTTGATCCGGTACGATTTCATTCAATAATCTTTTCACCCAAATCAATTCGGATGTCGCTTCAGAAGCAGCAATATATTCAGCTTCAGCCGTTGATTTCGATACACTTGATTGCCGCCTTGAACACCAAGTTATGGCGCTATTATTCACAGTAAAAATGAAACCAGTTGTCGATCTGCGTGTATCAAGATCGCCAGCATAATCCGAATCGCTGTATCCATTGAATGTAATTTCACCCGTTGTAGAGCCGTACAAAATACCATGATTCAATGTACCATTTATGTATTTCAAAATACGCTTCGCCGCATTCACATGAGTGATCGATGGTTTTTCCAAATAACGACTAGCCACGCCGATTGCATACGAAATGTTAGGTCGTGTTCCCATTGCCAAATACATAGTGCTGCCCACAAGTTGTCGATACGGAAAATTCGATGGATCGCTGTCATCGTATTGCGATAATTTTTGATTTGTATCGCTTGGTACTCCCACTGAAACACAATTTTCCATGTTGAACTTTCGAATAACCTTGCGTGCATATGCCGTTTGATGTATAAAAATCGATCCGTCGTTCAAACGATCAATTTCAATACCAAGAAAACACCTGGCGTCGATTACTTTTATCTCGAACTTTTGCTTCAAATGATTGATGATCTCATCGATCACATCATCACTGTCACCAAAAATCATGCCATCGTCAACGTAAATACATAAAATAACTGTCTTTTTCCCATTTGACTTTGCAAAAACACATGGATCAGCCAATGATGATTTAAAGCGAATTCTTCGATGAAATCCTTAAACTTTTGATTCCAGCATCTTGAACTTTGTTTTAAGCCATACAAACTTTTACATAACTTGCATACCTTGTTTGCATCATCGCTGAATCCAATCGGTGGTTTCATCTACACATTTTCACGTAGATCTCCGTATAAAAATGCTGTTTTCACGTCAAATTGTCGCATTTTCAATTTCTTTGCCGCTGCAATTGAAAGTAATGTCCGAATTGAATCAAAACGCACCACCGAACTGAACGTTTCTTCATAATCAACTCCATGCTGTTGATTAAAGCCACGTGCCACTAGCCGTGCTTTGTATCGTTCAATTGAATCATCCGGATTACTTTTCACCTTGAAAACCCACTTATTATCAATGAACTTTTGATCGTGTGGCTTTTCGACCAATTTCCATGTGTTATTTCGCACCAGTGAATCGTATTCCTCTTGCATTGCTTGTAACCACCTATCGCTGTTCGGTGATTCAACTGCTTCCCGATACGTTTGAGGCTCATCATCAATTGCAATAAGTGCCATTGCAACCAATGTCGTTTGATTTCGATTACGTGTACGCGATTCAAGTATATTGTCCTCATCAATATCAGTCAAACCCGTTGCTCCACGCTTAACAATTCTTGCCGCCTGTTGTTGTTGTTGTTGTTCGGCCGTTGCTGCCGTTGCGGTTGACGTTGATGCGTCACTTGACTCCGCTTTATTTTGTTCAACATTCGATTGCTCAGGCTTGAGCTCATCCTCATTCTCATCCGTTTGTACCGCTTTTTCCTGACCACCGTGTACTTGTGCCAAGATTTTTATTGTATTAAATTCATCCGATAAAAATTTCACATCGCGAACCACCTCGATTTTCCTTGTATCCGGATCATAAACACGATAACCTTTGATATTATCGTCAAATCCAACGAAAATACATTTCTTTGATTTTGGTTCCATTTTACGACGTTTTTGTTTCGGTACATGAACGTATACACCAGTGCCAAACGAACGAAGACTTTCAACCTGTGCCGGTTTACCACACCACAATTCATATGGTGTTTTATTCTTGACCGTGCTCGTTCCAGTGCGATTTAAGACATATACGGCCAAATTTACAGCCTCCGCCCACAAATTTTCATTCAAACCCTTTGCATGTATCATTGAACGTGCTGATTCAACGATCGTACGCATCTCACGTTCTGCACATCCATTCTGTTCCGGTGTGTATTTGACAGATCGACGATGTTGAATTCCATTTTCCTCAAGAAAATGATTCACTTCAGCATTATGACATTCCGTTCCTTGGTCCGATTGAAATGCCTTGATTTGATGGCCCCACTGTTTTTCGCTAAGCTTGATGAACGTCTTGAGCCTGTCAACGACTTCAGCCTTGTTTTTCAAACAATAAATGAATCGCATGTGTGAAAAATCATCCTTGAATACAACAAAATATATCGATCCACCAATTGATTTATCGTATGGTCCCCATAAATCACCATTGATTATTTCACCGCATGCCTTTGACTTTTCTACACGTGATTCAAAACTCAATCTGTGCTGCTTGCCTTATGCGCATCCATCACAATCAAAATCCTCATCGATGAATTCAAAGTTCCGATTTCGTAAAATTTTTCGTACATATGCAACATGCTGATGTGCCAAACGTTCATGCCACATTTGCAATGTGAGTGTTTTCATTGCCACATGTGCCGCTGATTTTTCACATTCCGATGCTTCAATAGGTTGTATAATCATTTGCCATAGACCACCTCTACGCAATGCAATCGCTACCACTTTGTCTTCATCATAGAATTTGAATGAATCCGCATCAGCTTTCAACTTGTGACCATTGTCCAACGCTTTACTTGATGAAAAAAGATTCACGCACCCGTCCGGTACGAAAAAAACATTAACCAATGTTTTTGAAATCCATTTCTCACCTGTGAATGTTAATGCTTTCACATTGCCGCGTCCAATGCCTGTCATTTTCGATCCATCACCGATGGTAACTGGAATGGGTGTTTGCAATTTCTCGTAATTTTCAAGCCAATCGATTCGATTACACATATGAGATGTTGCACCAGAGTCGACAAACCAAGAATCCCGTTGTTGTTGCTTTAAAATTGATTCATTCGCTTCACACAAAAATGCCTTCGATTCAGTTTCATCTTTGTTGCTTTTGTCACCTTTGGAATGCTTCAAATCAGGGCAATCCCGCTTGTAATGTTGATCGCTACCACATTTAAAACAACGACCCTTTTGTTTGTTTTGTGATTTTTCACCTTGACTCTTCTTATTCTTCGTTTTATCGCCATCCCGCTTTGCGAAAAATGCTTCACTTTTCTCAGCCGATTCACCACGTTCAGCTTTTGTGTGTTGATGCGATGCTTTTCCAACATTAATCTTTGTGTGTGATTATCCAATGTTTTCTCAGCTGTGTCCGTTGAATCCCAAGCGCTATTCAAATGACTATATTCATCCGGCAAACTTGATATTAATTTCGAAATCAATATCTCATCCGAAATTACATTGCCAACATCACGTATTTGCTGCACCAAATATTCCAATTTTGCAATATTTGTAGCCATATCGTCCGATGAATTGCACTTGTATGAATAAAATCGTTCCATTAACAATTGTTTACCAGCATCGTGCCTTTGCTCGTATACAGCATGCAATTTTGTCCACATTTCAGCCGATGTATTGCAACGAACTATGAGCTGTGTTGGTTTTCGTCCAATCGATGTAACAATGATCCGCTGAGCCTTAGCATCTTTTTGTTTCCATTCAGCAATTTCCTTTACCTTTGGATCCTCTGTTGTTGCCACGGGTGATTTACTTGTTCCATCAACAATATCGAAATAACCAGCCGCATTCAAACATACCTTCACTTGAAATCGCCACGTCATCCATTGACTAATATCTTGTAACTTGTCAATTTTAATTACTTCGGTTTCCATTGCAACGCTATTATTTTATTCCTTTTGACCAAATAAAATAAATTTCAACGATTTGTCCGCAAAGTTTCATCCAAACGTAACACCAATTGCTCAGCTACTCTGTTCAATACAATACAATTGTTCCAGAACGTTCGTACCGCTGCACGCGTTTGCCTGTGCTGTGTCAGTGAATTTCATAATCGTATCAACTATTGCGTCACCCTCAATTTTTGCTCACCAAAAATTCTTTTCCCTAATTATTTTGCGTTGTCTGGGCCCATAACCTGTTGAGATTTTACCTTTGACCGATGTATCCGCAGCAAAAAAACAATTAAAGAAAAATGAAACAAGCAAGCGACTATATTTTATACGTGTTAATTTAATGAATGCTGTATGTAAACTGAAGTGACTGTACAAAAATTACAGTGCTATGAATGTCAAATGTATTAGTGTTTTGCAGAATGACCGTACGATGTGGTGTCGCCACGAATCCTATATTTGAATATTTAAACGTTAACAAAAACTATAAAATCGATACATTTTAATAAATACCAAACATCATAGAGCTTTTTCTGTTGAACTTTCTACATCTGATCCGAAGACATCGAATTTATTCAATGATGAAATTTTATATGACTTCCAAAATGCAGACTATGTAGGCATTAAAGCCTATTTAGAGACTATAGAATGGATTGAAACTTTTTCTATGTTAAGCGTGGATGATGCAGTATCGTCCTTCTATCAGATAGTATTTGATGCCATCGAAAGTTTCGTCCCCAAAATAAAGAAAAGAAATAAAAAATTGGAACCATGGCTGGATAGAGAACTAAGACAATTACGAAATCATAGAAATAAATTGTACAAGATCTTAAAAAATAGTTCAAACCCCAACGAACAGATCAGGGTGAGTTATAAAAATTTAGCAAATGAAGTTTCTCAAAAATCTCGTGAGGCATACAATCACTATATTAATATAACAGGAGAAAATATGATGCGTGAACTTAAGAAATTCTATGATTTTGTAAACGCTAAAAGAAAATCGTCCGGGTATCAAGCAACAATGACCAAGGGAGAAAATACTTCCTCTGATTGTAAAACTATCTGTGATATGTTTACTGAATACTTCCAAGAGGTTTTTCTGCCAGCTAGCTCGCCCATACTTCATCAGACGCAAATACCTCATTGTTCTGGCATTGCAGATATAACTTTTACTCTAGAAGATATCAATAGAGCCATCAACGAACCAGACCTTAACAAAGGCCCTGGACCAGACCTTATTCCTCCGTCTTTTCTTCTTAATTGTTTAGCACAGGTATCTAAACCGCTTCATATAATCTTCAATAAATCTCTCTCATCAGGTGTCTTTCCGACTGTGTGGAAATTATCCAACCTTATATCAATCTACAAAAATGGAGATAAAAAATCTGTTGAGAATTACAGGGGCATCGCAATACTATCCACTATACCAAAATTATTGAAAAATTGATACATGATAAGCTCTCGACCTTTGTAGATCCACTCCTTAACGACCAGCAACATGGTTTCCGTAAAGGTCACTCAACTGCTACTAATCTTATAATCTTGGTTTCCGGTGTCCTTAATGCCATGGGAAAAATGCAGCAAGTTGATGCAGTATACACTGATTTTAGTAAGGCTTTCGATCAAGTAGATGACTCTATATTAATAAAAAAAATTGCAAAACTTTGGAATCACTGGGTCTCTTCTAAATTGGCTTATATCGTACCTTTCTCATCGCAGTCAAACCGTAAAATTTCATGGGTACTATTCAAAGAAAATCAGAGCATCATCAGGTGTTCCACAAGGTAGTCATCTTGGACCTCTTCTATTTAATATATTCATATCTGATCCATCAAAAGAACTTGCCGGCATTCCACATCTACTCTATGCTGATGACCTAAAGATTTACCACGCTATTGGCTCACAAGCTGAAGCAATGTTCCTTCAGACTAAACTTCTTTGCCTTCAAGAATGGTGTGAAAAAAATAAACTCAAACTCAACGCAAGTAAATGTCAAGTTATAAGTTTTTCCCGTAAAAGAAACTTGGCCAAGAATACCTACGTCCTTAAAAATGTCGAGCTAGTAAGAGTTGAGTATGTTAATGATCTTGGTATAACCTTGGATCAGAAACTTCGTTATAATTTGCATTACGACAAAATTTTAGCAAGGGCTAATAAACAACTAGGTTTTATTAAAAGATGTGCGAAGGAGTTCATGAATATATGGGTAACAAAATCTTTATACACGGCCCTTGTTCGCCCAATATTGGAATATGCAAGTATTGTCTGGGAGCCTATCTTCGAAGTATATTCAAATAGAATTGAGTCCGTCCAGAAGCAGTTTGTACTATTTATACGATCCCAGACAATTTTCTACCTTATCGAATACACACAAAGGCTTAAGCTATTTTATCTAAGTTCTCTGTCATTAAGAAGACAAATCTCGTCGTGCTGTTTCACCTTTATGTATATTGAAGAAGGCATTCAGATTGCATCACTCTCCACGAAATTTAATTTTAATTGTTCGTTGAGACAAACTAGGCATACTCCTTTACTCAAAGTGACGCAGCATAGAACTATTTATGCAGATAATGAGCCTATTAATAGATGCTGCAGAACATTTAATACTATGAAGACTTGCTATACACCAGGCATTTCGAAAGCCACTTTTAAAACCAACCTACTTAAAGCCTTGAATCCTTAAATATCCTGAACTGTAATTATTCAACCAATCCCCCCCCCCAAATTTTTGTTTGTTAATAAAATTAAATAAATATTATCAAATGTAATTAAAATTTTTTTTGTACCTTGTTTGGTTAATGAATAAAATAAAATAAAAATAAAATAATAATTTTCAGTAGTAACGGCGAATTGCCAATATGAGAAATATACATTAAAAACGATCAGATGTAGGCTTTTACCATAAACTTGATCAACTTTGTACTATGAAATCGCTAAGGCGCTTGGTGATATTTTGTGCCGTGCTTTGCCCGGGCTCCATTAATATTCAGGTTTTGATCTTACAACTCGCTTCTATAAAAAGGGTAAGGTCAAGAAAGAATTGAAATGACATCAATACGTTCAAGAGATATTCGCTAATTAAAATAATATGTATTCGAAATTTGAAACTTATGGGATTATTACAAGAATATATGGGAAAGCTTGATGGAATTAATTGTTACAATGTCAATGATGGTAGCTTAATAATCTACCAACGTAAATTGCCATCAGCGGCTATAGCTGATTATTTTAGGAAATAGGTCAAGAAAATTGATTCTACGCAAATTCCACCCCGTTGGGAATCAATAAAACAAAAGTTTTTATGGACGATACATATTACTTTAATGTGGTAAAATGTTACAGAAACAAACTGCATCTATTTTTTTCTAAACAATATTGATTTTTAGTTTATAACAAAATCGAACCGCCTTGATTAAAAAGTTATCTAACACTTCTTTTAGTTGAATCTAATAAGACGGATCGGAATATGACATGGATGATCATGGCTTTAAAAATTTAATAAATTATAGCTAAAATAAAGTTCTTTAAACCATAGATTTTTTCAAATTCATACAAACGCGGTTGACACGTCCATATTAGACCTGTTCAGGTATCTTATTTAAATTCAAATCAAAAGCAAAGAGCTTGCTGTTAAAGACACACATCTTAGTACGTTTCGTGAGATGAACTAGTATCGTTAAAACATTTTGTTGCAAATAATCAATAACGCATATCAGACCTCAAGCAAAATCAAACGTTAACCTAACTTTTTTAACTCGGTGGGGCAACATTTATCAGTCGAGGAGACTGATATATGGTAAAATAGTAATTTATAACTCAAGAAGGTTTTAATTGCAAACGTTAGCTTCTGTGTACCATTAATGGCTAATTTCTTCTTCCAAAAAAAACATCAGTACTTCGGAACCCAGTGGCCCCCTTCGGCCTCACATTGAAGGAGCCAACTGGGTTCCGAAATACTGGTGTTTTCCTATTTCTATATTTTTAATTTCTTTGGTTTAAGGAACAATATTACTTATTCAAATTGACCATGCAGTATTTCAACTACCCGCAGATACTCCTGAAGCACAGACATTTGCAGAATGCTGCTTGACTGCCCGAAACTGAATCTGCGTAACATAAACCATTTTCAATAGATGATTCAAACTAATATGATCTACACTCACCAATTAACAATAAGCAAATTTTTGATTTTTGAATGAGGTCCATCATACGCATGGATTCATTTTGAATAGAGGCGATTTAGTCTTTTGACTGCCCCACACTAATTCCAGAAGATACCTTACATTTGGTTGTAGCACTGTTTTATCGAATGATTGCCGCTGCACCGATTGCGTTCAAATTTTATATTCCGGAGCAGTTTTTAAACTTAAATCCGATTGAAAAACCTTTTCAATATAATTTTCTTAATTTTAATATCGAACTGATAGATAAGAAGCACTACATGCATTCTTCAATTGACAACCCACGCATTTATTCAATTGTGATCCGATGTTGTCATATAACACAATTGAAGGAAATAACTTCTAAAAACTAGAAAGGTGCCCTTGTGAAGAATAGAAGAGCGATCTTTCAAAGAATAGAAGGATACCCTTCTAAAAAATAAAGCCTTTTTAAAGAATAGAGGGCTGCCTTTTTAAAAACTAGAGGGGTGCCCTTGTCAAAAATAGGACAGTTCCCTTCCAAAGAATAGGAAGGTATCCTTGTTAAGAATACAACAGTGCTCTTCCAAAGAATAGAAGGGTGCCCTAAAGAATAATAGAGCACCCTCCTATTCTCTTGAGGAGCACCCTTCTATTCTCTTTAGGCGCACCTTTCTATTCTATGGAAGGGTACTTTTCAAATAAATAGAAGAGTATCCTTATAAAGGAACGAAGGGCACCCTTCTATCCTTATAAAGGATAAAAGGGTACTTCTATCCTTATAAAGGATGAAAGGGTAGAATACAAGAATGCTTCCCTAGAGAATAGAAGGATGCCCTTCTATAGAATAGAAGGGTGCACACCCAAACAATAGGAGGGTGCCCCTTTAGAGACTAGAAGGGTGCCCTTCTAGAGAATAGAAGGCTGCTCTTCTAGAACCCGTCCTTGCACAATATATTACAGCAGCATCGGGAATCTGCCATTTCAAATATTATAGTTTTATGCCTTAAATTACACCAAAATATTGTTGAATTACAATTCCCATCCAGTTTTCGTCAATTGTATATAACACAAAATTCGATTCGAGCTACAATCGGGTGTTCTGCTGAAGAATAGACAGCTGCTTTCTAAAGAATAATAGTTTACATTGAATGTCTCCTCACCTTCGCTTATTTGCCACTTAAACTCGTCCTCGCATGAAATAGTTCAGCAACATCGACGAACGAATGTAGCGCTTCTTAATTGTCACGTCAAACTTAAATACATTAAATGTAATTGAAAATGTGATTAAATCTAATTTTTCCTTACCAATCAAATAAAGCTCCGGAATATAAATTCTCAGGCCAGTTATCGCTTTTGCTGATAATCAAAAGGCATCAAAAATAAATTTCTCCCGGTTGATATATTTTGACTTTGATGACATTTGCCTGTTGACACGAAAACAGTCGTTTAATTGAACGAAGAAATCGTTCAGTTGTTAATCGGACTCCTTTTTCTTTCGATGTGAAGTATTTATCAGTCAGCTGATGACTGTTCTTTCCTGTTTAACTTTCGTCGAATTTGTCACATGTTCCCCATGCCCTGTCTGTGCACATTGTCACACATACTATCCCACGTGCCGGCGAGTCCTGTTATTCGGAAATTTGTATGACCTGACCCTACTTGTAAGTCATTGTATTATGATATATATTAACTAGCGCCTGCAATCGAGGAGCTGTCAAAATGATAAGAGAGGCAAATAAACGTGTAATCATAGATATAGAGAGTACTGGATCCGCAACCGGTCGTGAGAGCCGAAGCAATTGGCAACCTGCGCTAAAGTTGTGTGAAGTTGAGGTTTGAGGCGATATGCTTTTAATTTAGCACTCTATTCATGGCGAAACACGTTCACATTTAAAAAGTTTTTAATTTTAAAGATCGCGCGTACGTAATCGGAACTTTCATTCACTGTTTTAATTAAAAATTTACGAAATTTCCATCCGCTTTGACACATGAGTTTTCCCGCGTGGTTCGCGCTCTTTTCGATTTTCTTTTGCTTTGACGTTCGAGTTTTCCGTGAGAGTTGTTTGTTGATTATACTCAAACTAAAATGAAATTTCGTTGGTGTGCGCGGGTGTCAGTGGGGGAAGCGATTCTTTTGAAGAGAGAAAAGAAAAACCTGTCTGGGAAAAAAGGGGAAGGAGAAGCAGAGGGAATCATATAGTTTCGAGAGCGTAAGTTATTTATAACTTATTTATGTGGCAGATTTGCTTCTCACATGGACGAGTACACAGATTCTCGTTGCTCGTCCATTTGTTTATATGTCTTTGCGTGTAATAGATGCATTGAAGTTTACCTTGTGTTGGTAAAATTGCAAACAAATTCAAGTTTTTGTTTACCACATATACGCACTTTTAGTCCGATTCTCTCTACTCCATAAGTACCATAAGAAATAAGTTTACCTTGTGCCTCTCCATTTGATCCATTCCTCAAAGGCCTGTTCCAAGGTGTCGCACTCAGAGCAATAAGAAATGGGGGGGACAGTCCCATACAAAGTATATGGGGAGATTTGAGAGCCAATTTCCGTGTCGAACTGTCAAACTGGTACGACTCGGCTCTCTTGAACTCTTTGTCGTGTCGTAATGTCAAAGTTGATCTTGGCTCGTGCTCCAACTACAACAGTGCAGTAGGGAAAATTGACTTATGGGGGCTTTTGTTAACAATTTCAATATCACAATTCATCTTTGTATATCGTATTAATAGAAAATTCACACAAATAGATATCATATAGATTGAAGCCGGAAAAATTTTAAAACTAAGACGGCAGATGAGAGTCACTTATATTGAATTTAATATTGCTGCTCAACAAAAACCTTAACTCCTTCAAAGTAGTGTCTCAAGCCCGATTGAAATAGGAGCAGGGAAGTATTTTTAATTTAATAAAAAACACAGTCTCCCGTTGTCTTCTCATCTGACAACAAAAATGTCATCGGTGAACTCTTTCCTACCCAAGATTGGTTCCTTTTTTCAAAATCGCTATTTCTAATCAATCTTTATAAACTTTACGAACAAATCAAACTTTAAAAATATGGAAAAAAAAAGACTCAAAAATTTTATGGTCGACGTAAATCTAAGCAATAATAAGTCAAAAAATTCGTCATAGATGAATCCAAATTTTATTAATAGAAATTACTGTGTATGATGCATGAATTGGAAAGAGGAGAAAAAACTCAACCAAGACTATTCAAAAATTAAATATAATACTGTCAGCACAACAAAATTTTGACTGTCTGAAAATGTATGAACCTAATATTAATGTAATTTCGTCAAAAAAATGCTACCTTATTCTATGGCAACACATGTAACCTAGACTCTCAAACTGAACTCTTGTTCTAATATAATTTTCTAGCAGCTATATAATCCATCTGATTGTATTTATATTTCTAATAAGAGTCATCATCATCATATGAAACTGCATTTCGAAAGTAAAATTCTGTTAACTGGGTTAAATAAGCTACCTGTTGTTAAAATGAAAACGGAATGGATTGACAAAGTTGATTTAAATTCTTTTCAAATGAATTCAATATTCAAGCATAAAATTTTCTGCATATTCATAAAATTTCAAACTTTGGCGCCAAATACCCCTACAACGTTTAACCATTTCCACAACGCCCTTGTCCTTGATATAAAATATTGTTTATATTTGCTGGCAGCAATCTTATGCTCTTTGCTGGAAGCTACACTCTCACCGTCGGTGGGGGCGTTTTCAGGAAGTTATCTTGTGTGTAGCCCTCAGTTGAGTAAGAACTGGATGGGCTTAGCTCATATAAAGTTCATGAGAAGGCATGCGACCAGTTTCTGTTTCCTCCAAAGGTTCTGTATGTCATTTCCTCCCCGTCGTCCTCTTGCTGGTCACTTTCTTGTTCCAGAAGCTGACTAGATGGAACCCGTCTGTCAAGTTGACTGATGCAAATTAGACGCCAAATTAGCCAATTTCCAAGTTTTGTCGCGGATTTTATCCGATATGAAAACTGCGGAAAGTGTTCGCGATCTAAATTCGTTCCAAGTGTTCAAACATTCTATTGTGGTTTGTGATTCAATTAACTTTAACGTCTGACACTGTGAAATTAATTTACAGTTTCAAAATGAAATGTGTAGTGTCTTCGTGTAAAAATCATAGTGGAAAGGGATCAGTAGGTGTTTTCTTTCACAAGTGAGTAGTTTATATGTTAATGTTTTGCATGTTTTTTCAAATAGAAAATAAATTTTTAGTATAGTATGAAAATTTGTGTACATTGAACAGCAGCCATGTTTGCTTGAGCAATTTGACTCTCTCTTAGGTTGTAAACAAGAACGTAGCCGTAGGAAAAGTAGTTGCAGGGGTTGTTGCGACCGCGTGGTCACGTGGTTGTCCACTCCAGTATTATTTGATTACTCAATAGTGCGGCCCCTCCATTTCTTAGTGCTCTGAGATGCCGCATCTGGAAATGATGACTGAACTTTGAGGAGCAGAACAAATGGAGCGCCTATGCCTAAGATTAATAAGAACTGGATGGGCTAAGCTCATATAAAATGCATGAGAGAGCATGCGACCGGTTTCTGCTCTCTTCCAAGTGAACAGTCTGTCATTTCCTCCCCGTCTGCCTCTTGCTGGTCACTTTCTTGATCCAAAAGCTGACTAGGTGTGAACAGACTGTCAAGTTGACTGATGCAAATTGGACGCCAAATTGGCCAATTTGCAAGTTTCGTCGCGAATTTTATCCGATATTAAAACTGTGGAAAGCGTTCGCGATCTAAATTCGTTCCAAGTGTTTAAATATTCGATTGGAGTTTGTGATTTAAGTTACTTTAACGTGTGACACTGTGTAATTAACTTAGAATTTCAAAATGAAATGTGTAGTGCCTTTGTGAAAAAATCATAGTGGAAAAGGATCTGTACGTGTTTCCTTTCACAAGTGAGTAGTTATTATATTAATGTTTTGCATGTTTTTCATACAATGCTGAAGGTTTTTCAAATAGAAAGCAAATTTTTGGTATTGTATGAAATTTTGTTTACATTGAGCAGCAGCCATGTTTGCTTGTGCAATTTGGCTCTCTCTAAGGTTGTAAACAAGAGCGTAGCAGTAGGAAAAGTGGTCGCAGGGGTTGTTGCAACCATATTGTCACTTGGTTGTCCACTCCAGTATTATTTAATTACTCAATGGCCTATGCTCATATAAACTCCATAAGAAATGATATGACCGCACTCCTGAACCTGATTGTCATTTGGTTTCCAGTAATTTCCACTTTCTCCTCTCGCGAGTCCGATTGTCGATTTGACGACTAAACACTAACGCGAAATTTTACTGGCGCGTGAGATACGATTAGAAGTTCAGTAGTTTTTGGTTCGAGAAGTGTCCGAGGAAACATGTTGACTGTAGTGAAAGTACTATCACATCTGGTTTATAAATTTGAACATTTTAAGGAGTGGCATTGTACATCAGAGCGAGGAATTCAATGAAAATTAATGTGCGTTATTGCAAAAAAACGATGGGTCATAGATATGAAAATGCCTTCTATCTTAAGCAACCATAAATTTTTATTAGTATTTATGCTATTGTCTGATTTTGAGAGTGTTATTTGCAATAAATTATATTTACGAATGCATTAGCGTTTGTTTACTTTCTTGTGACAACCCATTGAGTTCCCTTTAACCAACTATTTAAGCGAGGTTGCAGGATAGGTGCAAAAGGATACCTTGTTAGGTAGGCGGTCGCGAGGTCGTTGCGACAACGTGGACATATGGATGTCCACTCTGGTTATATCTTGTTCTTTGAGGAACGGAACAAATGGAGAGGCTATGCTCATATAAGCTCCATAGAAAATGATACGACCACCTTCTGAGCATGATTGTCATTTCATTTCCAATAATTTCCACAATTTCTCCTCTCGAGAGCCAGATTGTCAATTTGACGACTAAATATGGACGCGAAATTTACCTGGCGCGTGAGATACGATTCGGAATTTACTCGTTTTTTCGGTTTGAGAACGTGTCCGGAGGCACATATTGACTGTAGTGAAAGTAATATTACACCTGGTTTAGGGATAACAACATTTTAAGGAGTGACATTGTAAATCGGAACGAGGAACTCAATTAAAAGTATAATGTGCGTTATTGCTAGAAAACAATGGGTTATCGATACGAAAGTGTTTTCTGTCCAAAGTGGCCATAATGCTTTATTGGTATTCAATGCTATTTTCTTGTTCTGTGAAGTGTTATTTGCAATAAAACCATATTTACGAGTGCATAAGCGTTTGTTTACTTTCTTGTGACAACCCATTGGGTTCCCCTTAACTAGCTTTAGAATCACGGTCGCGAGGGTAGGTGCAAAAAGACACGTAGTAGGCAGGCGGTCGCAGGGGTAGTTGCGACAACGTGTACACATGGATGTCCACTCCGGTTTTATCTTGTTCCTGAAAGATCTTGTTCCTTAAAGAGCTCTTCCAAGTAGTGTTCCATTAGGATCAGCCCGTGCCATTGAGGAACAAGATGAAACCGGAGTGGACATCCATATGTACCCGTTGTCGCGACAACCCCTGCGACTGCCTGCCTAACTACGTGTCTTGTTGCACCTACCCTTGCGACCTCGATTCTATAGCTGGCTAAGAGGAATTCAATGGGTTGTCACGAGAAAGTAAACAAACGCTTATGCACTCGTAAATATGATTTTATTGCAAAGAACCCTTCACAAAATCAAAAGATAGCATTGAATATGAATTAAAATTTATGGCTACTTGGAATAGAAAACACTTTCATATTGATAACCCATCCTTTTCCAGCAAAAACGCACAATACTTTTTATTGAGTTCCTCGCTCTGATTCACAATGTCACTGCTTAAATATTGTTATCCCTAAGCCAGGTGTGATAGTAATTTTTAGTTTATAACAAAATCGAACCGCCTTGATTAAAAAGTTATCTAACACTTCTTTTAGTTGAATCTAATAAGACGGATCGGAATATGACATGGATGATCATGGCTTTAAAAATTTAATAAATTATAGCTAAAATAAAGTTCTTTAAACCATAGATTTTTTCAAATTCATACAAACGCGGTTGACACGTCCATATTAGACCTGTTCAGGTATCTTATTTAAATTCAAATCAAAAGCAAAGAGCTTGCTGTTAAAGACACACATCTTAGTACGTTTCGTGAGATGAACTAGTATCGTTAAAACATTTTGTTGCAAATAATCAATAACGCATATCAAACCTCAAGTAAAATCAAACGTTAACCTAACTTTTTTAACTCGGTGGGGCAACATTTATCAGTCGAGGAGACTGATATATGGTAAAATAGTAATTTATAACTCAAGAAGGTTTTAATTGCAAACGTTAGCTTCTGTGTACCATTAATGGCTAATTTCTTCTTCCAAAAAAAACATCAGTACTTCGGAACCCAGTGGCCCCCTTCGGCCTCACATTGAAGGAGCCAACTGGGTTCCGAAATACTGGTGTTTTCCTATTTCTATATTTTTAATTTCTTTGGTTTAAGGAACAATATAACTTATTCAAACTGACCATGCAGTATTTCAACTACCCGCAGATACTCCTGAAGCACAGACATTTGCAGAATGCTGCTTGACTGCCCGAAACTGAATCTGCGTAACATAAACCATTTTCAATAGATGATTCAAACTAATATGATCTACACTCACCAATTAACAATAAGCAAATTTTTGATTTTTGAATGAGGTCCATCATACGCATGGATTCATTTTGAATAGAGGTGATTTAGTCTTTTGACTGCCCCACACTAATTCCAGAAGATACCTTACATTTGGTTGTAGCACTGTTTTATCGAATGATTGCCGCTGCACCGATTGCGTTCAAATTTTATATTCCGGAGCAGTTTTTAAACCTAAATCCGATTGAAAAACCTTTTCAATATAATTTTCTTAATTTTAATATCGAGCTGATAGATAAGAAGCACTACATGCATTCTTCAATTGACAACCCACGCATTTATTCAATTGTGATCCGATGTTGTCATATAACACAATTGAAGGAAATAACTTCTAAAAACTGGAAAGGTGCCCTTGTGAAGAATAGAAGAGCGATCTTTCAAAGAATAGAAGGATACCCTTCTAAAAAATAAAGCCTTTCTAAAGAATAGAGGACTGCCTTTTTAAAAACTAGAGGGGTGCCCTTGTCAAAAATAGGAGAGTTCCCTTCCAAAGAATAGGAAGGTATCCTTGTTAAGAATACAACAGTGCTCTTCCAAAGAATAGAAGGGTGCCCTAAAGAATAATAGAGCACCCTCCTATTCTCTTGAGGAGCACCCTTCTATTCTCTATAGGCGCACCTTTCTATTCTATGGAAAGGTACTCTTCAAATAAATAGAAGAGTATCCTTATAAAGGAACGAAGGGCACCCTTCTATCCTTATAAAGGATAAAAGGGTACTTCTATCCTTATAAAGGATGAAAGGGTAGAATACAAGAATGCTTCCCTAGAGAATAGAAGGATGCTCTTCTATAGAATAGAAGGGTGCACACCTAAAGAATAGAAGGGTGCTCCTCTAGAGAATAGAAGGCTGCCCTTCTGCAGAATAGAAGGCTGCTCTTCTAGAACCCGTCCTTGCACAATATATTACAGCAGCATCGGGGATCTGCCATTTCAAATATTATAATTTAATGCCTTAAATTCCACCAAAATATTGTTGAATTACAATTCCCATCCAGTTTTCTTCAATTATGTAATATGACATCTGATCACAATTGAATAATTGTGTGGGTTGTCAATCGAGGAATAAATGTAGTGCTTCTTATCTGTCAAATATTTTGAATCGGATTTTCCTCACCTTATCGGTTTTAGAATTAAAAAGTGCTCCGGAATACAAAATTTGAACGCAATCGGTGCAGCGGTAACCATTCGATAAAACAGTGCTCCAACCAAAATTCGATTCGAGCTACAATCGGGTGTTCTGCTGAAGAATAGACAGCTGCTTTCTAAAGAAGAATAGTTCACATTGAATGTATCCTCACCTTCGCTTATTTGCCACTTAAATTCGTCCTCGCATGAAATAGTTCAGCAACATTGACGAACGAATGTAGTGCTTCTTAATTGTCACGTCAAACTAAAATACATTAGATGTAATTGAAACTGTGATTAAATCTAATTTTTCCTTACCAATCAAATAAAGCTCCGGAATATAAATTCTCAGGCCAATTATCGCTTTTGCTGATAGTCCAAAGGCATCAAAAATAAATTTCTCCCGGTTGATATATTTTGACTTTGATGACATTTGCCTGTTGACACGAAAATAGTCGTTTAATTGAACGAAGAAATCGTTCAGTTGTTAATCGGACTCCTTTTTCTTTCGATGCGAAGTATTTATCAGTCAGCTGATGACTGTTCTTTCCTGTTTAACTTTCGTCGAATTTGTCACATGTTCCCCATGCCCTGTCTGTGCACACTGTCACACATACTATCCCACGTGCCGGCAAGTCCTGTTATTCGGAAATTTGTATGACCTGACCCTACTTGTTAGTCATTGTATTATGATATATGTATATTAACTAGCGCCTGCAATCGAGGAGCTGTCAAAGTGATAAGAGAGGCAAATAAACGTGTAAAAGATGGATTGAAGTTTACCTTGTGTTGATAAAATTGCGCAAAAAATCAAGTTTTTGTTTACCATACATACGCACTTTTAGTCCAATTCTCTCTACTCCATATTAACTAGCGCCTGCAATCGAGAAGCTGTCAAAATGATAAGAGAGGCAAATAAACGTGTAAAAGATGGATTGAAGTTTACCTTGTGTTGATAAAATTGCAAAAATATTCAAGTTTTTGTTTACCATACAAGTTACGACGGATTGTTCCGCGGTTGACAAAAAACACAATTTGTAAGTTAACAATTTGTTTTATTCACCACTTCTTACTTGGTTACTCACGGAATACAAAAAGTGCTTCATTTACTTGACCACTTAAATTTATAATCTATAATTGCAAACTAAACAAAATGCTACCTGGGTGCATTTAACTTGATTTAGCATACGTGGCGGCGTTTGCACAACAGTTGTCGCTACAGGTGAACGATCAGCTTCGTCATCGATTAGTTTCCAATGCTACTTTAGGTAATGAAAAATGCGCGTGTTGCGTGATACTCAATATTAAGAGGTTAATGGCCTCAATACGGATTTGGGTCGAATGCAGCGATAATGCGCGTTGAAAAAAGTGATGGCTAATCGAGGAAAGGTAAGTATAAGGTAATATCGTCAATAAGAATGGGAAAATGATGAGGAAAGGAGTAAAGGTAAGTGGAAGGTGATAACTCTCCCCTTCTTAAAAATCTGTGCCTCACAGATTAGAATGGTAAAACAATGGGCTGCATCCGCGCTGCTGGAGCCGGGTTTGTAATAGGTAAGGATCTTGAGCGTCGAAGGTAAAATACTAGGAAGATTCCCAAAAGGGCTAAGATGAACAAAATTAAATCAGAGGAGATTGACACAGCGTTATTTATGGAAATTTCATTTAATTTTTCGACATTACCCAAGTGGAGTTTGTGCAAGAGCTGGAGATCTAATTTAGTATTCCTTTCAGTTAAATTTGCGTTTAAGATTGAGGGTAGAACTTGGAATGTTCTTATTTCCCTGCTGGTATATTTTATATCATCAAGCCAAATCGTATCATTCTGGAGGCTAATAAGATATGTCCCATTAAGGACTCGGGTAACGTTATCGTGTCTAAGGCTTCCATTGAAGTTCGTAAGATAGATTTTATTTCCTTCCAAGAGCTCAACGACTCGATTAATTCAATACTGGTAGTCGCATATTGCATCGGATCCAGTTAGTATTTGAACAATGCAATCAGAAGGAGGTAAGGCTATTAATTGATTTGGTCTGCAAATGGTAATATCCTGAATGCGAGAGCAGTTGCCGCTTAGTCCATAATTGTTAGGTTGTGCTAGAAAGAAGTCAGAATGGCTAAGATATATCATTTTGTTGTTCCTTATTGTTGGGCGGATAATTACATGATTAAGGTCGAGGTCACTAGTTTTCGGTAGACTCAGAACATATAGGAGTAACGAGCCTTTAGAAATTACCATAGGTGTCGCAAATTCGATAGCCTGAATTTCGTTCTCATATGGGAGAGTTTCAGTTTGGGCAAGCAGGTTACTGATTTCGGAACTGCTCAAAAGATTGGAATTGATTATACCCTCTTTTGCGAGTTGGCATGCTAAAGCTATCTCGCGGTTTTCGTCCTTAAACATTGACATTCTATTGAATAGGGGTTGTTCAAATTTATCATTGTTAAATGTTTTAAGGTCAGCAACTATCCTATTGTAATTGTCCGTTAGTTGAGCTGTTACTTTAGTAGTGTAGTGGTTCAATTTATACTGTTTTGCGACTTGACGATGTTATCCCAGTCAGTAGCGTCTGGGTTACCTGCCAGCCACTTCCAGGCCGAACCGATCCAATTGATTGAACGCTTAGTCCTTCTTTGATCCTTGCTTCGAAGTTGTTCAAGTAACGCATCTATCGTTTCTAGTTGATGGTAAAGCTGCGGCAGCAGAATACTGGATCCGTTGACGTGATCCCGTACAATTGACCTCATGTTAGTAGCTACATCGTTGAATTTACCCAGATCGATTGAATGAATGATCTTGCAGTCTCCGTCCATGATTTTGCCAATTCCTTGTCTCACGGTGACTATTGGTCCCGTATACTCGAAAGTGTGTATTGAAGCCCACGTTTTTGTTGCGATTAGTCTGAAAAAGGAATAGTACTTTTCAGATGCGATTTGTGGACTTTTTTGCCTGAATCAGTGGTGATAGTTACACGATTGTCCTTAGCTACTATCATTTTTTTAAAAAGTGGTTTGTCTTTGGTCTTAATTTGTTTATCCCTTCTATATACTACGTCACCAACTTCGTACGTTTTGGGTTTTGACCTCCGTTTATTATGCACATTGATTTGATTCTTCTGCTTGCGAAGAATTTTATGCTTTAGATCATTTTACAGTTGAATGTTAAAGTCACAATACCTTGGTAATTAATTCGTTGTGATCTACCTAGAAACACATCTACAGGTTTCACTTTTGTTACAGAGTGAAAAGTGTTATTATATCTATCGACCGCAATGGCTATTATTTTCTTTAGATTGAGTTCTTTATACTCTTGCTGAAGGCATCTAACCATCTCTATTATTGTAGAGTGGAGCCTTTCGATAGCTCCATTGATTTCACTCTTCTGAGGAAGGGTTACATATACCTTGATCCCTAATGCTTCTATGAGATTCATGACTACTGGGCTTATGAATCCGCCTTCGTTGTCTATAACCAAAGTTTTTGGTACTGTAAAATAATGTAGAATTTTGATCATCTTTTCCCGTAGGTGAAGGGCGGATTTGTTCTTTATTGAAAAAAATTTGGGAATTTGCTGAATTTTTCCATACACGTTACGTATTTTTCGCTGGCAATTTGTATGATGTCCATATACAGGATTTCCGATGGATATTCTGGAACTGGTGTTTCCTGCAATTCAGGCTTTTGAGGATTTCGATCATATTTGTTGACATTGCATATTTCACAAGATCTTATATACTGTTTAATTAATTTACTCATCTTAGGAAAGTAAAATTTTTCAAGTATTTGGTCCTTGCTCTCCCTTTAGCTCCTGTGTGCACGTCAATGCTCCTCTTTTATTTTGTGCAGTTTATTGTCTTCGTTGGCAATATCCTCCACGACACGTTGAGTGAGGCGAACTTTATACTTAGAAAAATGCTCTTTATATATGTCCTGTAGTAGCACTATGAATTTTTCGGGAATTTTGATTCCATTGATCAGATTGGGGCTTAATAGATGCTTAAGATTTTCGAATAAAGCCTCCTTCGTGATAGCTGCGAGACAGATATAGTGCCTGTTAAAGCCAGGGTGTGGTTGTTCGTGAGCAATCATTTCTTTTCCCTCAGAAAAAATCAATTGCTTCCTAAAAACATTAATCGGTGCTTCACAATGTAGGATGAGATCAGAATTATCCTCAATAGCACTGTGCGCCGTTCCTGATGTTGAGATAAGAGTGTTTGCTTCTAGTGGCAATCTCGAGAGCGCATCTGCCATCAAACTAGTTTTTCCGGGTTTATAGATGAGCTCGTAGTTGAATTCCTCTATTCTGGCTTTCCAGCGTTTAAGTTTAGCGTTATGATTGCTGTTACTCAGTGCAAAAGTAAGCGGCTGGTGGTCGGTTAGAATTCTTACTTTTTTGCCCCCTACAAGTACGTTCTTAGTTTGTCCAACGCCCACACGATAGCTAATAATTCTCGTTCGTTTGTGGCATAGTTCTCCTCTGTTGCGTTTAAGGATCTTGAAACATAAGTGATAGGTCGATCTCTGCCGATGTCTCCTTGCAAGAGAACTGTAATGTATATTAAATAATATTACCATTTTTCCCTATAAATTAACTGTAATGTATATTAAATAATATTACCATTTTTCCTATAAATTAACTTCACAGCACACTCACCTATCATATGTAAAATTAAGCAATAAGATCTATTATTTTGCAACACACTCACCTAGCATACAAAACCCATAATCGAGTTGACACACATTCGACCCAAAACATATCAAGTTACACATGTGCACTTTCACTTTCACCAAGTATGCAATTGCATCATGGGAAAATGAACATGTGAACTAGCGGCACGCGACAAAGCATTTCTCGATGCGTGTGGCGCGTTGGGTATGGGAATGCATGCTGAGTGTGTAAATGAATGCACTTTTAGAATGTAAGCAAATTGTGAAAATTAGGTTGTAAGAATGATATAAAAAAAATGTTTTCGAAAATAAAGAATCAATTCTAAACTGGAATTCAATAGAGTGATTTTGCTGCAGTCTCGTGGTGCCTCTACTATTAAAACCGTTTACCCTTTAAATTTCAATCCTCGCAAGATTATCCTTGCACAGGATTAGTTTCAGCACGGCAAGTACTCACTCATTAGGACGAGTATGTGGCCAACAATATCTGCGGCCTCGCCGCTTATGTAAGGCTATTCAATTTAAATAGACTTTCCCTATAATATAAAATAAACCCAATTATATTTCCGCAACTCCAAGGAAGACACTTGATGGCGATCCTGCAGCTACGACCAGGGAATCTTGTGATCCATCGATACATTTTGGAAGCAACGTGGAGGATTGTATTACAGCGTTCAGCGAGGAAGAAACACGGATTTTAGATGAGGCGTTCGAGCGATGCGTACAATTGCATGAGAAGTACTTTCCGCAACCAGTAAAGGCTGTTGCTGAACCATTACCGGTGTTTGTTCCCACGAATATAGAGGAACTTAAATCAACAGGCCCAAAACCAAGGAAAATTGAGGAATTCTACAGCAAAAAGAATATTGAAGCGGTGGAAGTGGCTTTGACGGCTATTCCATCTAAACGTCGACCAAGAGGAGGCCGTAAGACGAGGCTCAAGCGTGAACGAGCGGAACTACACCGCCTGATAAGGATTTCTTGCGGGCAACAAAGGCAGTATTTCGAAAAGAAACTCCGCGAGCTGAAGGAGTGATGGGGAACAACTGCTCCACTGAGGAAGTGACGCTGGTTCAAGAATACCGGCAATCTATAACAACTTCAGCGGTATTTGTGGTGGCAATAGTTGCGGTTTACGCGTATCACAATTACAATAAGAAATATGTCATAAAACGTTTAAATCGAAATATTAATGTTTGATAGTATGTAAATTTGTAAATTCTGTAATTTAGATTTTAAATACATGTATTTTCTTACAAATTTAAAGAATCGATCTCTGTTAGGGATGTATGGATGCTTTAGGAAGGTTGGTTGTTGAGAATGAGAGGATTTTGAGGAATCTGCGTAAAAGTTCAGCTAGGTTGTATACAGTTGGTACTTTGCTTGACAAGCTCGAGGGTCTTAAATCGAGAAAAGTCGAATTTAACGAGATTATTGGCAAACTCAATGATAGTGGCTCAAGATTATTGGATTTTAAGTTAAAATTCCAATCAGAATCTCTTATCTTGGAGAAAGAAATTTTGCTACAACTTGCCAAGCAGGGATATTTCATGGAAGATAACCAGCAAAACTGTGTGAATGAAGAATTAGAATCCAGTTTGCCAGAGTTAAAAGAGGAAATCACAATGGCTAGTTTCAATTTGGAAACGGCGATTAAAATCATCCCCGTTTTTGATGGAAAATACAAAGAGTTGCCACCTTTCCTGAAAATCATAGAGTTAGTGGATTCAACCTTATCTCCCACAGCAAAATCACAGCTGATAGATTTCGCGACTAGTGTTAAACTTAGCGCTACTGTGACATTATCCTTGGATGGCGTTTCAATAAACACCTTCAGTTCCTTACAAACGGAGTTGACCAAGAGGTTCAAGAATGCGAAAACCATCCCTCAAACTCACTCCATGTTGAGCAACACGTATCAGAAGAAATCGACTGTGACAGTATTCAAGGATAGAATTTTGTCGCTGGTTGATGAACTAAATCAACTGCAGATAAGTGACCTTGGCGATCAGGCTTCAGAAATTGAGAAAAAGGTCGTTTTGCGTATGAATGACTCATATGCTTTGAGTATTTTTAAAAAGGGGTTGAACGATCAACTCAAGAATACGGTATTCTCGTCTAGACCAAGGAATTTCTCAGATGCAGTCTCCTTAGCTCAAGAACTTGAGAATGCTGAGGTACAAGCAGGGAATTCTGTGATGCACATTAGGAATAGTACAGGGAGAAGAGACAAAAGAAACAATCGCAGAGGCAACAATAATGACCGTAACAATAGAGATACTAGGAATAATAGGAATAATAGTAGGAATAGAAATAATAGTAATTATAGCGATAATAGAAGTGCCAGAAATAATAATGATAATGGTAGAAATAGTGGCAGAAACGATAATAGGAACAGCAATTACAATAGCAATGGTAATAGTTATCATGAAAACAGGGGAGACAATAGGCGTGGTAGCAAGAATAATAGAAATTTTAATGATAGCAATAGAAGAAACATCCATGTTGTATCGGACCAGGGAAACGCCCTAGGTTCGGGAGAGGATTTGCAGAGCCTCCCGGTATAGATAATGTTGTGACAGAAAAGAGAATTTACAGAGTAACTAACAACTGCACAAATTTCGTTAGAATATATAATTTTGAAGCAAATAGGGATTTATTATTTTTAATAGATACAGGTGCAGATGTATCGATCTGTAAGGTAGATATTTTTTGGAATTTAGAGTATCAAATAGAAAACGAAAATAAGATTAGGTTAACGGGTATAACGAAAGAAGTAACTACCTCGCTAGGGACTTCTAATTTAGACTTGTTGATTGGAAAGCGACGAACTACGGAGTCATTTCATATTGTGGATAGTAACTTCCCGATAAGTACTGATGGAATTATCGGAAGAGATTTGTTGGTCAATTTTATGTGTAAAATTGACTATGAGACTTTCACTATTTCATTTTGCGTGGATGATGAAGACGTAGTATTGCCTATGGATACAAAAAGGCAGGGTCACACACACGTCAAAGTAGTAGCGAGAACTGAAACGATAGTTCCGATAAATGCGGATGTGAATGAAGACAGCATCGTGTTGAATACAGAAATACAAAGGGGTGTTTTTGTGGGTAACACAATTATACCTGCAAAAGGTGCTCAGCACGTGATGATTCTGAATACAACGGACGAAGAAGTCGTGATAAAGGATTTCAATGTTGGAATCGAACCTCTGCAACGCTATCACATTGTCAAGGGAGACAAACAGAAATGCGATGATGATGATCGATTCAAGAAACTCCTTGAGGTAATAGACATGAACCTTCTCGACAAGCGAGCCATGAATAGCTTACTTCATAAACTTAAACAGTATCAGGATGTTTTTCAGCTTGAAGATGAAAAACTATCCACTAATAATTTCTATAAACAGAAATTACAGACGGTGGATGACAGTCCTGTGTACATTAAGAACTATAGGCTTCCCCAAGCCCAGAACGATGAAATCCTACAACAAGTCAGAGACTTGGAAGTCAGTGATATCATCGAACCGTCTACCAGCCCGTACATTTCACCACTTTTGGTTGTGCCAAAAAAGAGTACGGATGGTAAAGCTAAATGGCCACTTGTGGTAGATTTTCGGAGATTGAACGACAAAATTGACAACGATAAATTCCCTTTGACCAGATTGGAGGACGTCCTGGATAGACTAGGTAGAGCTAAATATTTTTCAACACTGGATATGACTAGCTCTTTTCATCAAATTGAACTTGATAAAGAGTCTAGGCCATTGACAGTATTCTCTACTAGCGACGGGCATTATCAGTTTAAAAGGTTACCATTTGGATTAAAAATTTCGTCCAACAGCTTCCAACGAATGTTGACGATAGCCTTAAGTGGGCTGAGCCACGAAGCGTTTCTGTATGTGGATGATATCATTGTTTTCTTACATAGGTTACGTCAGCATAATTTGAAATTAAACCCTAGTAAATGTCAGTTTTTAAAATCGGAAGTCGTATACCTTGGTCATTTAATAACCATCAAAACAGATCCTTCAAAATATGATACAATCAAAAACTATCCGATTCCAAAAAATGCTGATGAAGTACGCAGATTTGTAGCATTCTGCAATTACTACAGGTGTTTTATCCCAAATTTTGCTACAACCGCCAAAAGTTTAAACTCTTTACTTAAAAAGAATGTAACTTTTGATTGGACCGAAGAATGCCAAAAAGCATACGAAACATTGAAGAAAAAACTGATAGAACCACCAATTCTCCAATATCCTAATTTTGATAAACCCTTTATCCTGACTACTGATGCATCCAATTATGCATTAGGAGCTGTCTTATCACAAGGAGAGATTGGACAAGATTTGCCTATTTCCTATGCTAGCAAATCATTAGCTAAACACGATATAAATAAACCTGTGATTGAAAAAGAACTGTTAGCTATACATTGGGGAATCAATTTTTTTCAACCCTACCTCTACGGACGAAAGTTCGTGGTTGTAACAGACCACTCGTATCCTTATTTACTCACAGAAATCCATCATCCAAACTTACCAGAATTCGTATTGACTTGTCTGACTATGATTTTTCGATAGTGTACAAAAAAGGCAGCATGAATACGGTAGCTGATGCCTTGTCCAGAATTGAGTTGGATTCTGACTCCTTAAAGGCTATGATACCTCCAAATATAGATGAAAGTGCGAAACGCAAGCTATTATCAATTACTCGGGGAATGGCAAATAAAGAAAAGGATGAGAAACAAGAAGTCTGCGACGAGAGCACCCACACAAAAATAGAATCTGATCAACTCTATTGTTGGGATTGCACGAGCTTATCAGACATCACCGGTGTAATAAAATTAAAATTTATCCTGCGCGGTGAATATAAGAATAATAAGATAGATATTGTACGTACAAATAATTTTATTGAAGTACATTGTAGCGATATACCTGACGTGAGATTCGTCTCAGTCAACGAAAAGCTTACAATGGAAAAGGGTATAAATAATGACACACACAATCTGAGACATAGTGATAATCCAAATTCAAAACACGTTTTGATTTTGGAGAAGCTATTAAAATTTGCGAAGCAAAACGATATTCAAAAACTCTCATTGTCTAGTGAAGATGTCATATTCAAGTCTATAGACAAAGAATCATTTAAAAAAATATTCAATATGTTACAACAAAAACACGAAGACAGTACATGTACAAAATTAAGAGTATTAATATACAAGCCACCCACAAAAGTAGCTAGCAAAAATGAACAAACAAAGCTGATAGAAGAATTCCACGACTCGCCACATGGAGGACATTTAGGGATTCGTAAAACGTTATTAAAATTAAAACAACGATACTGCTGGAAGAACATGGGCAGCATGGTTAAATCATGCATAAATAATTGTATGGCCTGCCAAAAGAACAAACAAGTAAGGCACACTAATGAACATATGATAAAAACTGACACACCGTCAACCAGTTTTGAGACTGTACAAATAGATACAGTCGAACCATTGAGAATTTCCAACAATTATAGATACATTTTGACTCTGCAGTGCGAATTAACTAAATTCTTTGTAGCTTTTCCAATAAAGAATAAGGAAGCGCGTACTATAGGTATAGGTATAATTAATGAATTTATATTAAAATACGGACATTTTAAGACATTAAAGTCTGATTTAGGCACAGAATTTTCAAATGAACTCATGAATGATATATGTGAGATGTTAAAAATAAAGCAAATATTCTCAACGCCGTATCACCATCAAACATTGGGCGTGGTTGAAAGAAACCATCGGGTTTTGACTGAATACATGTATTCATTTGCCGATGATCAACAATGGGACAAATGGGTTCCATACTATACCTTCGCATATGACACAACTCCAAACAAAGACACAAATTACACTCCGTACGAGTTAATTTTTGGTAAATTACCGTACCTCCCGAATGATATAATAGCTAGCAACGATGTCATTTATGACTTAGATAATTACGCAAAAGAGCTAAAAACTAGATTGAGGATGTCAATAAGCAATGCGCGAAAGATTATTGAGAATGTCAAGACGCAAAGAACCAAAAATCAAATCAACACTAATCCATTGAAATCAAAAATAAGTGATTTGGTATTAATAAAAAATGAGAATAGGAAAAAACACCAACCACCTTATAGAGGTCCATACAAAATTGTAGATATTGATGAATATAATGCTCTAATAGACATAGAAGGAAATCATAAACTAATACATAAAAATAGATTAAAACCTTACCATGTGAACAATCAATTAACTTAGGTTTAATACATGTACATACAAATAAGTATAAAAAATATAAGGAGAAGACAATAATATGTAATAATAATATGTAATTAGATCCAATGATTCGTTCTCACATATAACGAACCCGAATCAAAAAAGGGTTAAGGTGTAATGTATATTAAATAATATTACCATTTTTCCCTCTAAATTAACTGTAATGTATATTAAATAATATTACCATTTTTCCTATAAATTAACTTCATAACACACTCACCTATCATATGTAAAATTAAGCAATAAGATCTATTATTTTGCAACACACTCACCTAGCATACAAAACCCATAATCGAGTTGACACACATTCGACCCAAAACATATCAAGTTACACATGTGCACTTTCACTTTCACCAAGTATGCAATTGCATCATGGGAAAATGAACATGTGAACTAGCGGCACGCGACAAAGCATTTCTCGATGCACGTGGCGCGTTGGGTATAGGAATGCATGCTGAGTGTGTAAATGAATGCACTTTTAGAATGTAAGCAAATTGTGAAAATTAGGTTGTAAGAATGATATAAAAGAAATCTTTTCGAAAATAATGAATCAATTCTAAACTGGAATTCAATAGAGTGATTTCGCTGCAGTCTAGTGGCGCCTCTACTATTTAAACCGTTTACCCTTTAAATTTCAATCCTCGCAAGATTATCCTTGCACAGGATTAGTTTCAGCACGGCAAGTACTCACTCATTAGGACGAGTATGTGGCCAACAATATCTGCGGCCTCGCCGCTTATGTAAGGCTATTCAATTTAAATAGACTTTCCCTATAATATAAAATGAACCCAATCATATTTCCGCAACTCCAAGAAAGACACTTGAAAACTGCTCTGATTGCGTAATTAGAAGCATCGGTCGTTAAATTGAAGGGTTTCTCGAAATTTGGGAATGCCAATACCTCCGATGGTGTTAGGAGTGCCTTTATTTCGTTAAAGGCTTTGAGCTCAGCAACTCCTAGCGAAATTGGTCTTTTCTTAGACTGATTCACTTTAACTTGAGCGTTATCTCCTTTAGTTAAATTTGTAAGTGGCTTTGCAACTTTTGCAAAATCCCTGATAAATTTCCTATAGTAGGACGCCAAGCCAAGAAACGCTTTCAGGTCTTTTAAATTAGTGGGAGGCTTAACTTTAGTAATGGCTTCCATCTTCTTAGGATCCGGAAGGATACCAACCTGTGAGATGATGTATCCCAAATATTCAACACGGGTCTTCAAGAATGAAGACTTATCTAAGTTAAGTTTTAGACTCGCATTCTCGAGTTGAGACAGTATGGTTTGCAGATTTTGTGTTGATGTTCGTCCTCCAATTTCCCCAGGATAATAATGTCGTTTATATAAACAAAACATATTTGGCCGATAAAGGGTTTTAAAACGTCATCGATCATTCTTTGAAATATGGCGGGCGCGTTTTTGAGGCCAAACGGTAGCCTTGTAAACTCGAATTTACCATTTTCAGTGGAAAAGGGTGTTTTCGGGATATCACTATCTCGCATACGAATCTGGTGAAACCCGGATGTTAGATCGAGGGTGGTAAAATATTTCGAGCTTCCAAAACTCGCAAGCGTGTTTGTGATATCTGGTACTGGGTAAGTGTCTGATATAGTCACTGCTTTCAACCTTTTAAAATCTATTACCAATCTGTACTGCTTTTCAACTGCTAAATTGGCTTTTTTGGGCACAACCCAGATAGGTGAATTATAGGGGCTTCTTGACGGGCGAATAATTCCATCCTCTAACATTTTCTTAATTTGTTTGTCCACCTCAGGCCTTAAGTTAACCGGATAGCTATAGGATATAGTGTAGATAGGGTCTGATGTGGAGGTTCTAATATCAGCACTTACGTTTGTTTTGATGATTTCCCTATCGCTTATAGGGCCAAAAAGCTTAACATGCTTATCCAAGATGGTTTGCAGCTTATTCCGAGTTGTTTGAGGAAGGTGGTCACAAACGACTTGCACGTGGTTGACCTGTTTAGATTCTTTTGCCTTCAGAGGGATTTTTATATTTGGCCTGATTTTGAGTATGTTATTTTTTCTATCGATGATAGCGTCTAGTGCCTTTAAAGTATCGTCCCCTATAATTCCGTCGAACGATTTCAGTCCTGGTAGCACAAAGAAATCTACTAGCATGCTGTTACCTACACTTTTAAAAAATTTCCCTGTCACCTTTTTATTTATGGTTATTTCTCCCGCAGCAGATTGGATGTTGAAGGGTTTTGAGACTAGCTTGGCATTGAACGCATGTTTGGGTGCAACGAAATTTTTGTTTGCGCCTGTATCTATTAAAAATTTTAGGATCCGACCGTCTCGCATAGTAAACTCTATGTATGGAACGCTAGAGAGGCGTCCATCATAAAATTTATTGGATTTTCTTCCGATTCATCATCACATTCTTCCCGTAAGGTAGGGAAATTATCATCAAGATACGCTTGATGTTCGTATTCCATTTCCCCAGAAAATTCCACATCAGGTTCAGAAAACTCAACTTGCGTTTCTAAATTATAAAGACGCTGTGATTTCCTTGGGAGATTTTCAGAATTATTCGATCGTTTGTAGTTGGGGGAGTTCGACGGCCTGTTCATATAATTAACCTGCCGAGTTTGAATGGATTTATTGACATCCATTGGAATTGGTGGTTTGGGCTGGGTGGGTCTGGGTGGTAGATTAGACGTTCTATCTCGGAACTGATACATCTGATTTCTTTCTGCTACACTTAACTGCTGATAGGGTACGGGTACTTTAGGTCTGTTATTTTCAAAACGGGAGTTAAAAAATTGGTTTACGGGTGCTGAAATTGTGTTATTACCATGCCGTTGGTGAATTTGAACTTTCCTAAAGTTTAGGTTTTGAACCTCTAAGCATGATGCATTAGCATCGGGAAGCATTTGGGGTTTTTGGATGATAAGCATTTGTGAAAGATCTCCATTCAGCCCTCTCACAAAAACATCTAATGCATGATTCCTGTAATTTTCGGTAAGTGCGGCAATAGTTTCTTGTGACCTATCCTCTGTTTTGATTTTGTTGATCAGTAACGACAATTGGTGGTTCACGGCTGCATAAAACTCATCAACACTATTATTCCACTGTTTCATGGAGTGCAGCTGATACTCCAAAGTACGGATGTCCCTTTTATCTGCATAGTGAAGTGATAGGCACTTCTTAATACATGACCAGTCGTCATCGAAGATATTATACGAAATAAGGGCAGCATCAGCTGGCCGTCGAATCTTCTGCCGGATGTGGCGAAGAATGGCTCTAAAAATAGGCTCCCCCCGAACTATTACATAGTCGCGTAGGATCGTTCCACGTTACGCACCCACGATAAATATTGAATCGGGTTGCCATCAAAGGGTTGAAGATCACGCACAGAATCAGGTAGTTTTTTAATGCCCTCAAGGTCTTTTTCGGATTGAAGAATACCCTCAATGGATGAAGGTGTGGGGTTGGGTGAATGGTTGGCAGACAACCTTTGTTCAATTGCCAATAATCTGTCCTCACTCTTTTCACTCTTACTAATGTATGAACTAAAGGCTGAAATCGCCTGTTCAAGCTCGAAAAGTTTAGCTTCGGATTTTTTGCTTAGTTCAATTTGGGCATTAACTGCTCCTGTCAACTGATGAATGGTTTCCTGCATGGCTTCCATTCCGAATCAAGGAAAAAACACAAAAACTCGAAAAACGCAAAAGGAGAGGAGAAGAGACAACTGTTGTGCACTGGATTCAATTCGCGAAATTTCACTGCAATGCACCAAGGTAACTCAAATGAATCTTCACAATTCACTTGTTATCACTATTATTACACTTTGATATGTTAATACTTTAAAGCTTCAAATATTTGTAGTTTAAAATATATTATGGTTTCAAATTTTCAAATATTTTGTAGTTTCAAATATTTTGTAGTTTTCAAATATTTTAAATAGAACGTGGTCAATTATTTAAGATTTGATTTAACAAAAATAACGTAATTTCTTAACAGATTAAGACTTACATAAAAATAATTAATCCTGCTAACGTTCTCATATTTCGTCACTCGGACAGTTCGTATGACTCCTTTTTGACGCCAATCGTTCGATTTGAGAGGTGCCTACTGCGGTACGATGTCGTGTCACTCAGCGTTGCGTCCTTGTCTTATTCGTACGGTGATTTTGCACTCAGTGGCCGGAAATATCTTGGAATCAGCCTGCTACCAGCCTCCAATGATCACAATTCACTTCCCAGCAAGTACAGCATATATTCGTTCTTATTGAACGGATGATTGAAACTCGGTCGGCTAATCGTTGTTTAAAACTGTTTCCCGGTTTTACTTCAGGAGAACCGTGTTCTTATAGAACGGAATACAGTAACTTGGTCGACTAAGCTTATCACCGTTTTCCCGGTTTGATTAAAAAATACCGTGTTCTTATGGAACGGATTTAAAAATTTGCTCGGGTGCCAGCTAAGACTGATTGTTCCGCGGTTGACAAAAAACACAATTTGTAAGTTAACAATTTGTTTTATTCACCACTTCTTACTTGGTTACTCGCGAAATACAAAAAGTGCTTCATTTACTTGACCACTTAAATTTATAATCTATAATTGCAAACTAAACAAAATGCTACCTGGGTGCATTTAACTTGATTTAGCATACGCGGCGGCGTTTGCACAACAGTTGTTGCTACAACCGATCAGCTTCGTCATCGAATAGTTTCCAATGCTACTTTAGGTAAGAAAAGATGCGCGTGTTGCGTGATACTCAATATGAAGAGGGTAATGGCCTCAATACGGATTTGGGCCGAATGCAGCGATAATGCGCGTTGAAAAAAGTGATGGCTAATGGAGGAAAGGTAAGTATAAGGTAATATCATGAATAAAAATGGGAAAATGATGAGGAAAGGAGTAAAGGTAAGTGGAAGGTGATAACTTACATACGCACTTTCAGTCCGATTCTCTCTACTCCATAAGTACCGCAAGAAATAAAATTTGTTTTAATTGTAGCTGTTATTTACTTTATACGCTCTGGCATAGCCTCTCCATTTCATCCGTTCCTCAAAAGCCTGTTCCAAGGTGCCGCACTTAGAGCAATAAGAAATGGGGGGGGGGGCAGTCCCATACAAAGTATATGGGGAGATTTGAGAGTCAATTCTCCTGTCGCACTGTCAAACTGGTACGAGTCGGCTCTCTTGAATTCTTTGTCGTGTCGTAATGTCAAAGTTGATCTTGGCTCGTGCTCCAACTACAACAGTGCAGTAGGGAAAATTGACTTATGGGGGCTTTTGTTAACAATTTCAATATCACAATTCATCTTTGTATATCGTATTAATAGAAAATTCACACAAATAGATATCATATAGATTGAAGCCGGAAAAATTTTAAAACTAAGACGGCAGATAAGAGTCACTTATATTGAATTTAATATTGCTGCTCAACAAAAACCTTAACTCCTTCAAAGTACTGTCTCAAGCCCGATTGAAATAGGAGCAGGGAAGTATTTTTAATTTAATAAAAAACACAGTCTCTCGTTGTCTTTGCATCTGACAACGAAAATGACATTGGTGAACTCTTTCCTACCCAAGGTTGGTTCCTTTTTTCAAAATCGAAATTTCTAATCAATCTTTATAAACTTTACAAACAAATCAAACTTAAAAATACGAAAAAAAACTCAAAAATTTTATGGTCGACGTAAATCTATGCAATAATAAGTCAAAAAATTCGTCATAGATGAATCCAAATTTTATTAATAGAAATTACTATGTATGATGCATGAATTGGGAAGAGGAGAAAAAACTCAACCAAGACTATTCAAAAATTAAATATAATACTGTCAGCACAACAAAATTTTGACTGTCTGAAAATGTATGAACCTAATATTAATGTAATTTCGTCAAAAAAATGCTACCTTATTCTATGGCAACACATGTAACCTAGACTCTCAAACTGAACTCTTGTTCTAATATAATTTTCTAGCAGCTATATAATCCATCTGATTGTATTTATATTTCTAATAAGAGTCATCATCATCATATGAAACTGCATTTCGAAAGTAAAATTCTGTTAACTGGGTCATATAAGCTATCTATTGTTAAAATGAAAACGGAATGGATTGACAAAGTTGATTTAAATTCTTTTCAAATGAATTCAATATTCAAGCATAAAATTTTCTGCATATTCATAAAATTTCAAACTTTGGCGCCAAATACTCCTACAACGTTTAACCATTTCCACAACGCCCTTGTCCTTGATATAAAATATTGTTTATATTTGCTGGCAGCAATCTTATGCTCTTTGCTGGAAGCTACACTCCACCGTCGGTGGGGGCGTTTTCAGGAAGTTATCTTGTGTGTAGCCCTCAGTTGAGTAAGAACTGGATGGGCTTAGCTCATATAAAGTTCATGAGAAGGCATGCGACCAGTTTCTGCTCTCTTCCAAAGGTTCTGTATGTCATTTCCTCCCCGTCGTCCTCTTGCTGGTCACTTTCTTGTTCCAGAAGCTGACTAGATGGAATCCGTCTGTCAAGTTGACTGATGCAAATTAGACGCCAAATTAGCCAATTTCCAAGTTTTGTCGCGAATTTTATCCGATATGAAAACTGCGGAAAGTGTTCGCGATCTAAATTCGTTCCAAGTGTTCAAACATTCTATTGTGGTTTGTGATTCAGTTAACTTTAACGTCTGACACTGTGAAATTAATTTACAGTTTCAAAATGAATGTGTAGTGTCTTCGTGTAAAAATCATAGTGGAAAGGGATCAGTAGGTGTTTTCTTTCACAAGTGAGTAGTTTATATGTTAATGTTTTGCATGTTTTTTCAAATAGAAAATAAATTTTTAATATTGTATGAAAATTTGTTTACATTGAGCAGCAGCCATGTTTGGTTGTGCAATATGACTCTCTCCTAGGTTGTAAACAAGAACGTAGCAGTAGGAAAAGTGGTTGCAGGGTTTGTTGCGACCGCATGGTCACGTGGTTGTCCACTCCAGTATTATTTGATTACTCAATGGTGTAGCCCCTCCATTTCTTATTGCTCTGAGGTGCCGCATCTGGAAATGATGACAGAACCTTGAGGAACGGAACAAATGGAGAGCCTATGCTCATATAAACTCCATAGGAAATGATATGACCGCACTCCTGAGCCTGATTGTCATTTGGTTTCCAGTAATTTCCACTTTCTCCTCCCGCGAGTCCGATTGTCGATTTGACGACAACACTAACGCGAAATTTTACTGGGGCGTGAGATACGGTTTGAAATTCAGTAGTTTTTGGTTCGGAAGGTGTCCGAAGAAACATGTTGACTGTAGTGAAAGTACTATCACATCTGGTTTATAAATTTGAACATTTTAAGGAGTGGCATTGTACATCGGAGCGAGGAACTCAATGAAAATTATTGTGCGTTATTGCTAAGAAACGATGGGTTATAGATATGAAAATGCATTCTTTTTTAAGCAACCGTAATTTTTTATTAGTATTTATGCTATTTTCTGATTTTGAGAGTGTTATTTGCACTAAATTATATTTACGAGTGCGAAAGCGTTTGCTTACTTTCTTGTGACGACCCATTGAATTCCCTTTAACCAACTATTGAAGCGAGGTCGTAGGGGTAGGTGCAAAAAGACACCTTGTTAGGTAGGCGGTCGCGAGGTCGTTGCGACAACGTGGACATATGGATGTCCACTCCGGTTATATCTTGCTCCTTAAAGACCTCTTCCAAGTAGTGTTCCATTAGGATCATTGAGTAATTAAATAATACTGGAGTGGACAACCACGTGACAATATGGTTGCAACAACCCCTGCGACCACTTCCTACTGCTACGCTCTTGTTTATAACCTTAGAGAGAGCCAAATTGCACAAGCAAACATGGCTGCTGCTCAATGTAAACAAATTTTCCTACAATGCCAAAAATTTGCTTTCTATTTGAAAAACCTTCAGCATTGTATGAAAAACACGCAAAACAATAATATAATAACTACTCACTTGTGAAAGGAAACACCTACAGATCCTTTTCCATCATGATTTTTTCACGAAGACACTACACATTTCATTTTGAAATTCTAAATTAATTTCACAGTGTCACACGTTGAAGTTACTTGAATCACAAACTACAATCGAATGTTTAAACATTTGGAACGAATTTAGATCGCGAACACTTTCCACAGTTTTAATATCGGATAAAATTCGCGACGAAACTTGCCAATTGGCCAAGTTGGCGTCCGTTTTGCATCAGTCAACTTGCCAGTCAGTTCACACCTAGTCAGCTTTTGGAACAAGAAAGTGACCAGCAAGAGACAGACGGGGAGGAAATGACAGACTGTTCGCTTGGAAGAGAGCAGAAACCGGTCGCATGCTCTCTCATGCATTTTATATGAGCTTAGCCCATCCAGTTCTTATTAATCTTAGATGAGGATCTGGCCGTTCCATTGAGGAACAAGATGAGACTAGAGTGGACATCCATGTGTACACCATGTCGCGACAACCCCTGCGACTGCCTGCCTAACTACGTGTCTTGTTGCACCTACCCTTGCGACCGCGATTCAATAGCTGGTGAAGGGGAATTCAATGGGTTGTCACCAAAACTGACGATAGATACAAGCCATATGGTAGCAATTTGCTTATGTATTAGTCGGCCTACTATGGACAAGCTTCCGGTAGCTGTCACCCAACTGCGGCATTAGCAAATGCTTAGATTTCGTCATATATACTATTTTCCGAATAAAAAACGTGCCGAACGCATTCCGTGCATGCTATAAATTCACCTTGTATAGCCCATTGTGCTCCTAAACTTTCCAAGACGAGCAAATGAAGCACACGTTTTGCACCTTCGACTGATAGCTCAGCGTTGAGATGTAAGCAAACTCCTATAAGTTCACTTTGGAAGGCGATAAAAACTAAACGGGTATAAGAACTGAAATAATTTTCAATTCACTAGGAGCGCTATTGTGTTCTCCGCGGATCATCTGGATTTCACTGTAGAAATCCGTCTCTAAACCGTACAAAACCTTGAATTTTTGTTGGCACCTCCACAATTCTTCATATAACGCCATGTAAGTTTGCCAGCAAAGTCGGCCTACTAATGGTCATGTGTGCGGTAGTAAGGGCTGCTGCCATATGGCTTGTATCTATCGTCAGTTTTGGTTGTCACAAGAAAGTAAACACACGCTTATGCACTCGTAAATAGGATTTTATTGCAAAGCACCCTTCACAAAATCAGAAAATAGCATTGAATATGAATAAAATTTATGGCTACTTGGAATAGAAAACACTTTCATATTGATAACCCATCCTTTTCCAGCAAAAATGCACAGTACTTTTTATTGAATTCCTCGATCCGATTCACAATGTCACTGCTTAAATATTGTTATCCCTAAGCCAGGTGTGATAGTAATTTTTAGTTTATAACAAAATCGAACCGCCTTGATTAAAAAGTTATCTAACACTTCTTTTAGTTGAATCTAATAAGACAGATCGGAATATGACATGGATGATCATGGCTTTCAAAATTTAATAAATTGTAGCTAAAATAATGTTCTTTAAACCATAGATTTTTTTCAAATCCATCCAAACGTGGTTGACACGTCCATATTAGACCTGTTCAGGTATCTTATTTAAATTCAAATCAAAAGCAAAGAGCTTGCTGTTAAGGACACACATCTTAGTACGTTTCGTGAGATGAACTAGTATCGTTAAAACATTTTGTTGCAAATAATCGATAATGCATATCAAACCTCAAGTAAAATCAAACGCTAACCTAAATTTTTTAACTCGGTGGGGCAACATTTATCAGTCGAGGAGACTGATATATGGTAAAATAGTAATTTATAACTCAAGAAGGTTTTAATCGCAAACGTTAGCTTCTGTGTACCATTAATGGCTAATTTTTTCTTCCAAAAAAAACATCAGTACTTCGGAACCCAGTGGCCCCCTTCGGCCTCACATTGAAGGAGCCAACTGGGTTCCGAAATACTGGTGTTTTTCTATTTCTATATTTTTAATTTCTTTGGTTTAAGGAACAATATTACTTATTCAAACTGACCATGCAGTATTTCAACTACCCGCAGATACTCCTGAAGCACAGACATTTGCAGAATGGTGTTTGACTGCCCGACACTGAATCTGCGTAACATAAACCATTTCCAATAGATGATTCAAACTAATATGATCTGCACCCAACCATTAACAATAAGCAAATTTTTGATTTTTGAATGAGGTCCATCATACGCATGAAGTCCTTTTGAATAGAGGCGATTTAGTCTTTTGACTGCCCCACACTAATTCCAGAAGATACCTTACATTTGGTTGTAGCACTGTTTTATCGAATGATTGCCGCTGCACCGGTTGCGCTCAAATTTTATATTCCGGAGCAGTTTTTAAACCTAAAACCGACAAGGTGGGAGAAAATCCGATTGAAAAACCTTTTCAATGTAATTTTTTTTATTTTAATATCGAACTTACAGATAAGAAGCACTAAATGTATTCCTCATTTGACAACCCACGCATTTATTCAATTGTGATCCGATGTTGTCATATAACACAATTGAAGGAAATAACTTCTAAAAACTAGAAAGGTGCCCTTGTGAAGAATAGAAGAGCGATCTTTCAAACAATAGAAGGATACCCTTCTAAAAACTAAAGCCTTTCTAAAGAATAGAGGGCTGCCTTTTTAAAAACTAGAGGGGTGCCCTTGTCAAAAATAGGAGCGTTCCCTTCCAAAGAATAGGAAGGTATCCTTGTTAAGAATACAACAGTGCCCTTCCAAAGAATAGAAGGGTGCCCTAAAGAATAATAGAGCACCCTCCTATTCTCTTGAGGAGCACCCTTCTATTCTCTTGAGGCGCACCTTTCTCTTCTATGGAAGGGTACTCTTCAAATAAATAGAAGAGTATCCTTATAAAGGAACGAAGGGCACCCTTCTATCCTTATAAAGGATAAAAGGGTACTTCTATCCTTATAAAGGATGAAAGGGTAGAATACAAGAATGCTTCCCTAGAGAATAGAAGGATGCCCTTCTATAGAATAGAAGGGTGCACACCTAAAGAATAGAAGGGTGCTCCTCTAGAGACTAGAAGGATGCCCTTCTAGAGAACAGAAGGCTGCTCTTCTAGAACCCGTCCTTGCACAGTATATTACAGCAGCATCGGGGATCTGCCATTTCAAATATTATAATTTAATGCCTTAAATTCCACCAAAATATTGTTGAATTACAATTCCCATCCAGTCTTCTTCAATTGTGTAATATGACATCTGATCAGAATTGAATAATTGTGTGGGTTGTCAATTGAGGAATAAATGTAGTGCTTCTTATCTGTCAAATTTTTTGAATCGGATTTTTCCTCACCTTATCGGGTTTAGAATTAAAAAGTGCTCCGAAATACAAAATCTGAACGCAATCGGTGCAGCGGTAACCATTCGATAAAACAGTGCTCCAACCAAAATTTGATTCGAGCTACAATCGGGTGTTCTGCTGAAGAATAGTCAGGTGGTTTCTAAAGAAGAATAGTTTACATTGAATGTCTCCTCACCTTCGTTTATTTGCCACTTAAACTCGTCCTCGCATGAAATAGTTCAGCAACAACGACGAACGAATGTAGTGCTTCTTAATTGTCACGTCAAACTGAAATACATTAAATGTAATTGAAAATGTGATTAAATCTAATTTTTCCTTACCAATCAAATAAAGCTCCGGAATATAAATTCTCAGGCCAATTATCGCTTTTGCTGATAATCCAAAGGCATCAAAAATAAATTTCTCCCGGTTGATATATTTTGACTTTGATGACATTTGCCTGTTGACACGAAAACAGTCGTTTAATTGAACGAAGAAATCGTTCAGTTGTTGATCGGACTTCTCATTTTTGTTTCGATGCGAAGTATTTACCAGTCAGCTGATGACTGTTCTTTCCTGTTTAACTTTCGTCGTAATTGTCACATGATCCCCATACCCTGTATGTGCGCACTGTCACACCGCCGCTGGTTTGGGGAGCGGATCAGAATCCTCGGCAAAAAGTTGTTGGAATAATAACCTCCGAACACAAAAAGGGACTCTAATATCATTTGGCCTTACTAGTTATACAATGGTGGTAAACCACCAAAGTATAATTCAAAAGCAGGACCAAACGATATTGATGTCCGAAGACAACACAAGCTCGAAAGTTACTATTTGCTGGGGCACGATCAGTGCAATTACCCTTGGGAGTTATTTACCCGCCAAAAATACTAACATCTAGTGGGGACACCTAGAGACGATGGACTGTCTCGTGCTCACGACTGATGATACAGCCGGGCTTTTCGGGCCCCACGTTGGGCGCCATTTGTAGTGAATTTATGATTCAAATATGTCCGTAAAGGACTGCAGCGATGGTCTGCTGCCTCGGCAGAGAAAGATGGAGGTATTTGCCGAGAATGCCCTCGTCCGGAGACGCGTGAATGCGCTGGCAGGCTGTAGATAACCTCACCGAAGGAGATGTACTTGTTACAAGAACAAGTGAAACCTGAGAAGAAAGGCGAACTTGGGGTGACCTCGTCGTTACCCAACGAAGTTCATGGCCCACAAATGAAAGAGGGGCAACCGGGTGGTGGTGGAGCCCCTTCATACCCACCCAACCGGAATAAATCCAAAGATAGCTTGTTGAAGTGGCCAGGTATTCCTCTTCTGAGTGGAAAACTCATACAACTTGAATTGTATGAACCTTCCCATCAGAAGGGGAGTACCCCGGTGACCAATTTATGTCATAGAATTATACAATTGGATTGCATAAATCTATGCCATAAAAAGGCACTCTGCTTGGGCCACTCAACCCATAACGTCACCTGAAACAGAAAAAGGAATTAGCTTGTACCCGGTGGCTGGCTCATATTTTGAGGTGGAAGCCTGCCACCGTACCGGGTCCTATACCCGGTTAGAAGTCGAGGAAAGGAAAGACCATCGGGTACGGTATTAATACATTCTTTTATTTAAGCAATCCAAATTTAATACGTTTTCAATTAGCACTGATATAGATAAGAGCTTAGAGGAAAGATTAAGACGTTTTTCTTTCAATTATTGATTTTTATCATCAATTATTTTATGAAGCAATAAATTATAAAGAAATTGAAGAGAAATCCCTTGCAAGCATGACTATTTAAATTTATTTGATATAAATCAATGAGTATCGGTAATAAGTTAAATATACATAAATAAAAAGGAAAAAAGCTATCAAAAACACGAAAATACGTGTTATTTGTTTGACCATCATTTTGCTTTCATTGCATTTTGTATTTAAAAAATATTTTAATAATATATAAAACAAATCAAAGGCACTTACCTGCACGGTCCTCCGAGCGCTCGATGGGTGCAGGCTGTAAGCGGTTGAATTTCTTTTCTTTTGATTGAAGGTATCTTTAGTTAATAAGGGGTTATCGATCCATTCAATTGAAACACTAATTACATATAAAACATTCATATTATAGAACGGTGCATTGCATCACGTGGGGAAATTCACAATTTTTTTTATTAATAAAAATATTTGTTCAAAACATTCATGAATCCACGGAGAAGCACCAATGAATCATTGTAATAATTTAAATATAACACTTCAATTTTAATTTTTGGCAATCCTCATCGAAAAATTTCACTAACGCCAATTTCTCACTATGTATTGGTGAAATGCAGTTTAACACCACTAAAACAATTTGTTGGAGTATATATCGAAGGCATTCGGCCGCACTTGCTCCAAGTTTCCGTTCAACGGCTGTGATCATAATATTGTCACGAAAATGTTGATGCAGTCTATCGAAATTCACTCTCCTTGACGACAATGCTGGCTTGATCCCGTTGCTCTGCCCTTCCCCGTTTTGCAACTGTTGTATCAATTCACAGTTAGTACATGCTAAACATATCTGTCTATAGAAATAACACTTGCGGACTCAAATGCGCGAATATCGATCAGAGGCCGAGTTTGAAATAAATCCCCTTGACGACAATGTTGTCTTGATTTGTAAATATCACAGCGAACTCGATTCCAGTTTATTTTTGGCACAAAACTTTGTTACACACACAGGTGTTCTCACGAACGGCGCGTCTTCGTTCCCCCGTTATGTGTGACTTTTCTTCTCAAATCACCCCAACAGTGATCAGAACATTCAAACCGAATCCCCGCTAGGATTTTTCATTTCCGCGAAAAGCATCAGGGACTATCACGCTAGTTCAGAAAAACGCGCCGCGATCAGCCCAGCCACCTCACTCCTTGTTCAATTCCGAATCCCCTAACGCTGTTGGCGTTCCGACGACATTTTCGCGATTCGTCACCAGAGCTTGAGCTTGTTGACGCCACACTCGAAATCACGGCACTTTAATTTTTGGATCCCGTTGATTCGAAAAGAGCTCAATAGGCCACAAATCGGTAGGACGGCTCGCGTTTTTCCTACTTTAGATTTTACTATTTCCACTCGACACTAAAATTTCCAGAAAACCAAAATAAAAGCCAATAAAAGTAGATGCACACTTTCGACGATCACACAACAAAAATGCCTGGATTCGTTGATCTCTTTATGTAATTTTTATCAGAGCACTCAAGCGCTGCACTTCGCGCTCGTATCGGGATCCCCCCTCGTTACGCCGACCACGGGCGCGAGCAAACTCCCCAATCGGCAAAAGCATGAAACAGCGGCAAACCATCGAACCACCACACGCTGCAAACCGTTCTCTCGCTCGTTCACACACACTTGTCTAGGACTAGCCAACATTCTTATGACACTTAAAAATATTTTGCACTCGACTATCAGCGCTAGAAACCAGATTTCAGTCGCGACGCAAGAGTCAATCTTCTGCACGCCATGGAAAGTTCGAATCCCTCTTTCTTCTTTCCCTTCGTCTTGCGTCCCAATGTTCCAATTCAAACTCCCTGACTTGCAATTAGCGTTAATCTCGCGGAAACTAGTCGAATCGGGACAAATTAGAACGCAATTTTTCACGAGACTCACCGCTCGAACGAGGAAACGTTATCGCTTTTTCCTTCACCTCGCCCTTCGCCGCGCCAACCGACTCGCGACGGCACTGCACACCTACACGACCAACAATCGCCGAGCACTATACCAGTGTGAGTGCACGGGGCGCATTATCGGCGCGATGCGTTATCACATATAGAACACAAGTGCAATCTAATGTCAATACGCCCGCCAACGGATACCACCACTACACGATTCTTGACCATTAGAGCCGGCATGCGGTGCATCAATGCAACAATGGCAAGATAAGTGAGTTGATATTGTCTGGAGCGTGAGAAATTCGGGTGGACGTATGAAGATTTGGTGAATCATATTTGGTTTTTCGTGAATTTAGCTGTACCATGGATAGAAATCAAATTAAAGCAGTGCCAAAGTACCTAGCGGCGTTCGATTTTGATCACACCATTGTAGATGACAACACGGACAACGTAGTTGCTTCCCTCATAGACCGCAGTAAGATCCCACAGAGTGGGCGCGATCTAGTAGACTCTAAGGGATGGACAGCATTCATGCAGGCTGTGTTTGAAATTCTCCGCAAAGCGGACATCAAGCCGGCTCGTATCAAGAAGACTGTTGTAGCAATAAGTGAAAACGTTGGGATGGTGAAATGCCTGAAAACACTGCACGGCAACAATTTCGACATAATCATCATAAGTGATTCCAACTCGGAATTTATTCGGGATTGGAACGATGCACATGACTTGACCGGCAACATTTTACAAATTTTCACGAATCCTGCGCACTTTGACGAGCATGGATTGCTGATAGTGAAACCGTTCGAGCATCAAACCGAATGCAAAATTAGTGCCATAAATATGTGCAAAGGCAGAATATTAACGAATTTTATAGCGCGACGTCGGGATGCTGATAACGTATTGTAGGATAGCGTTTTTTTTATGTGGGTGACGGAGCCAACGAAATATGTCCCGCATTAAGATTATCTAGTGAAGATTATGCATGCATGCGTGAAGATTATTGTATGGATAAAAAGATCAATAAGATCGCCGCTGAAAATAATTTGGTACTCAAAGCGAAAACAATACGATGGGTGAATGGAGTCGAACTCTTAGGTGAAATTTTAAGTAAAAATAAAAAAAGAGCGAGCGTTGCGATGGGGAAGGTGACTGAATCGTTACCGATTGTTAAATTGAGTTTGTGCTGTGTGCCTGTGGCAGCGCTGGCTTTTAGAGCCCTACTCCTCGATTACTACAGGGCAGCTAATTTTCTCGCGATCCCAAGGCGATGCGGATTGCGAAAAAGGAGCTGAAGGATCTTTCTGTGTATCATGGGTTGGCTTCGGCGTCGGGACTAGAGATGACGGACAATAAAAGAAAAACACAATTGACAGACGGACAGACTGACTTATGTTTTGTTTGGCCGGAAGTATACAACCTTGCGCGTTTTTTGAAAATATATGCGGACGGACAAACAGACGTGACTAATTATCTATCGGCGCAAGTCTTTCGCGTGGTATATCCCTATTTCTTTTCCCGATGGATCCGTTATCAGGTAACGGTTAGGTCCCATTACCTGTTTTATGGGGCTTTTCAAGAATCGCCTGTCCAGCTCGGCGTTGTAATGCCCCGCGACGTCACTTTGGCGGAAATTTCGCCGGAAAACTTCATCTCCTTCTTTGAAATTAGCAGATCCTGACCGGAGATTGTACTGCGCTTCATTTGCACTACCTGCGGCCTTAATCCTCCGTCCGATTTGTTGGCGGAGGTCTCCTAAACGGTCGTGGGGCTCCAGCGCAACGACGGGGTCTCCCAAACACTTTAATTGCCGTAACAGCCGGTATGATTTACCGTGGCAAATCATGTGCTGTCCAAAGGCGGCAAAGTAAGGGGCGACACCGGTGACGGAATGATACGAGGATCGCAGGGCGCATGTGATGGCAGACAATCGCCGATCCCAATCCTTTTGAGATGGGTGGACGTAAGAACAGATCGCGGCCAATAGGGTGCGGTTCAACCGTTCTGATGCGTTGGACTGAGGAGAGTATATGGGCGTCAGTTGGTGTTCAACGCCATACTGCTCAAGTAGGCTCTTAAACTGCCGAGACCGGAACTGTACTCCATTGTCTGAGTACACACTCTCTGGAACCCCGAACACATGGAATACCCGGTTCTCTAAGAATTTCACGATCGATGGTGTTGTGAATTTACGGATAGGTTCCACCATTGGGAACTTTGAAAGCTGGTCTAGAACGACTATAGCTCCGATGTGTCCCATGGAAGACCGAGGATATGGACCGAGTAGATCGATGTATAGACGCTGGAATACGCGTTCTGGGACGTTGAGTTGACCCATAGGAGGTCGAAGAGGTTGGTTGGAAGCTTTGGTGCCTTTACAGGTCTCACAGGCGCTCACGTAGTCTTTGACCTGGGATGCCATTTTAGGCCAAAAGAAGTATTTCTTGAGTCGCCGTAATGTTCGACCGTAACCTCCGTGGGCACTTAAAGGATGGTCATGTGCGCGGAAGATCAGATGTTGTGTCATTTCCTCCGGTACCCAGACTTTTCAAGACTCTTCTTCCTGCCATGGATCACCAGTGGCGTATTCATTTCGTCTATACACGTAGCCGTCTATTACCTTCAAATCAGGCAGCTGTGTTTGTTGGGTCGCTATGGTTTGCCTCAACTCTTTGTAGCTGTCTGATTCGAAATGTGGGCTGTCCAAATCTATTTCGATGGGGTCCTCGTCATTTATTGTCAATTCGGCTCCCTCTGGGGAAAACATCCGTGAGAGAGTGTCGGGTACGATGTTCTGGGTTCCTTTCCGATGTTTGATGGAGAACTTGAACCCTTGCAGTTTAAGAGCCCATCTGGCTAGGCGTCCATTTAAATCTGCTTGGTTCATCAACCATTGTAGTGACGCGTGGTCCGTGATGATCTCGAATTGGTGGCCCTTGATATAAGCTCGGAATTTCTTCACAGCCATTACCGCTGCCAAACATTCTTGCTCGGGAACAGTATAGTTTCTTTGGGCCGAATTCAGCTTATTAGACATGAAGGCGATGGGAGTTTCCTCTCCTTCGTCGGTCAATTGCACCAGCACGGCTCCTACTCCATGTTGACTTGCGTCACAATGAATGGAGAAGGGCTTCGTGAAGTCGGGGCTGTGCAAGACAGGAGCTGACGTGCGGGCTTGTTTTAGCTCTTCAAATGCCTTTCGGCTGAGTTCGGTCCAAACGAACTTCCCTTTCCGCAACATGTCTGACAGGGGCGCTGAAACTGTTGCATAGTTCCGAACAAACTTTCGGTACCAACCGCACACACCAAGGAAACGTCGTAGCTGCTTCACAGTTTTTGGTAAGGGGAACTCATCAATCGCACGAGTTTTGTCTGGATCCGTTTTGATAGTGCCATGTCCTATGACATGTCCTAGGTATCGGACTTCTTTCATGACAAACTTACTTTTCTGTACGTTGATGGTGAGTCCCGCCTTACTGATGTGCAGGGCCACTTCTTGTAGAAGTAGAAGGTGTTGATCGAACGTTTCCGTGATGAGTAACAGATCATCAAGGTACACGAACACTTGGTGTTTCAGGTGAGGTGGGATGACCTTGTCCATCAACCGAGTCATCGTTTGCGGTGCGTTACACAGGCCAAAGGGCATTGTGACGAACTGATATAATGGTCGTCCAGGCACTGTGAAGGCGGTCTTGTCCCTCGAGCCCTCATCGAGTGGAATTTGCCAGAAGGCGTCTTTTAGGTCGAGACTGGTGATATAATTGGCTTTCGGCAGTCTCCCTAGTATTCCATCGATGAGTGGAAGAGGGTACGCGTCCTTGATGGTAACCGCGTTTACCTTACGGGCATCAAGACAGAGGCGGACTTTACCTGGCTTCACCACCAAGGTTACCGGTGATGACCAGGTACTTTGGGACTCCTCTATGACCCCCAACTCGAGCATCCTATCTAGCTCCGCATACACCAATTTCTCCATGGCCGGTGAGATGGCGTAGTGTCTCTGCTTAATCGGTTTACTATCGCCAACGTCGATGGCGTGTGAGACTAGGGTGGTGCGGCCAAGGCCTTGGGTAGCGTAAGATGGGAAAGCAGCGATGGATGCTTCCAGGCGTTGCCGTTGGTTAGGCGTCAGGTCATGCCTATCGGGAGTAGAAGTGATTTCGTTGACATATCTGGTTTCTAAAGACAAATCGGTGAATAAATCTGAGGCCAGTCCAAAGCGAAGGACGAAATCGACGCCAAGGTACACATTCTGAGTCAAAGACGGGATAATGTAGAACGTAATATCCTTCGTCTGACCCCTGAACGTCACGGGTGTGGTTAGTTTACCTCGTATAGGGTGTTTGGTGCCATCCGCTGTACTGATTTCAGTGCGCCAGGATTTAATCAAGTTCGGGTAGTCTTGGAGCGCCTTCGAGCCAAAGCTCGAGGCAAGACAACTGATACTGGCACCCGTGTCGATCAATGCAAACACGGTCTCGGCCAACACTTTAATTGGATGATAAGGTCTGATCTCATTCTCAGCAACCTCCGAGATGTTACAAGAGTTTAAGGTTTGACGGCAGATGCGCACTCTCTTGCGGAAATTCCGCCAGCGACGGGTTGACCATTTTGTCGTGCGCGGGCGGGAAGTGACTACTCCGGAAGCAAATATTCGCTCTCGAGCCACCCGATATTCCTGCAGTCGAACATGATAGGGTTTTAGAGTGCGTATTTGAGGCTGCCGGGGTTCTTCTGGCAGTGACTGCGATGGTCGCTTCAATATTGTCGTTGGTGAGGTCTCCGGAAGAGAGTGAACATCCGCAGTCGTAGTGGTCATGGCTGGTGGGTTAACGTCAGGTTTGTTGGGGTGAGCAGCTGGCTGAGGAGCTACTGCGGGGGCTTCGAGTACCGCTGAGGTGGTCGGGTACTCTTTTGGCCGTTTTTTCGCGCGGCACATTCAGAACAGTCCGGGAAGTAAGTGTCCGGCTTGCCGCAACCGTAGTAGAAAACTTTACGCTCTGCTCGGCATGAAATGAACCGGTGTCCGGTTTGATGGCAATTCCAGCAGGTCGTAAGACTTCCCACTGCGGCTACAGCAAGCTGGTCTTGGTCCAAATCTTCCTCCAGATCCATGGTGGTATAATCTGGGGTCAATTCCGCGATTCCTCGTCGAGGACCCGTCCTGGCTAATAAGTATGGCCGGTCCCGTAGATCTTCCTCAAACCCTTCTATACGACGCACAGTTCTCAACAGGGCCTCCATACTCTGTGGATCGGAGTTCACGATATGGCGACGAATCTCCGGCCTTAGATTGCGCTTTAGCAGGCGCAGTAATTGGGTAGAGGGCAACGGCTCTGACAACTGGTCATTCAGCCGAAGGATATCGCCCCGATATTGATGGAAGGACTCGTCCGGACGCTGCCATCTAGCATTCATCTTGTCCAGTACTAATTCGTCCATGTCGACCGTAGGATACTCCATGCGGAGTACCTCCTTCAACCGTGACCAGCGCATTGATGGTGGGGCCGAATGTATTCGCCAATATGTCTCAAGTGCTGCTCCCCTAAGCAGCATTGGCAAGTATCCTGCGAGCGCCGTGCGGTCTTCTGCCAGCATCTGCTCAATCAGCGACTCCACCCGACTTATGAAGACTTCCACCGTTATAGTATTGGGTTCCCCACTGAAATGTAGATTCCATCCCTGGATGATGCTGGGGATCTGTGTCAGCTTCAGCCAATACATATCGTGTGGATGTAAGTGTTGGTCCGGCGGAATCACTGGAGCCTGATTTGGTGGCGGTGCTTGGCTCAATCGGGGCCGGTACACTGGAGCCAACGGATTCATTGCCGCACCTGGCCGGATTCGTTCGTGATCGCGCCGCGAGTCTATCGGAAAATCCCACGGATTTGGGTCCGAATCCCACATAGGAGGCGTTCTTGGCCGAGGGGGTACTGGATTCTCCTTCTGGCTTTCCAGCGAAGCTACCCGGGTGGACAGGTCCTGCATGAGCGCCATTAAGTCTTGTAAAACTGTCACCTCCATGGCCACAGTAGGTCTCGCCTCTTCCGCAGGTGGCACTGCTTCGGCTCGGTAGTCTTCCTCTCGTGCACTCATTGTCGTGGATGGAACGGGTCCGCTTTTGGGCACAGTTCCACTTGCGCTGGAGGACTGAGGTCGTTCTGTTGCTGGCTGGGCGGTTTCTAGAGGCTGACAACAGAGCGGGCACGTGGATGAGGTTTGCCGCAGTTGGACCAAACACAGCTGGTGTAGCCTGTGTCCACACTGCAACCTCTGACTGGTGAGTTCATCCATGTCCTCATGACATATGGAGCACAAGAGCGCTGGCCCGGCATCCGACCTCAACTTTCTCCGCTCGGGCGTGCGTTTGGTGGGCATTCTAAATAAAATTTTTGGTATGCAAAAACTTAGTACTATAAATATTTAACTTAACCTATCAAAATGAGTATATATATACGTAGTAACGAAAATGTGAAAAAAGAATGATGCAAAACTTATAATTTGCAAGTGGCCGTCAGTGGCGAACTATAAACGAACTTCACAAAAAAAACCGCAAGGTATAAAAAAATAATTTACGTTATCAAAAGAAATATAACTGGTCTTTCCTTTCCGTCCTTCCTCCCAAGTATGGACACCATGGCACAATCCTTTTAAAGCGTTTCAGGGACACTCTCTTGTGGCACCATGAAAATCAGGGTTCAGAAGTGATCCCTCATTAGCAAATTCCTCAAGTTGCAACTTGTTAGCCCAGGGTTGGATTCTAATCCACAAGCAGCGCTTGTCTTGTCATGGATAGTCATGGATTAGCTAATCAGCCAATCACATGAAATCAAAATCCATGTAATTTAAGACACCTAGGCACCGCTGGTTTGGGGAGCGGATCAGAATCCTCCGCAAAAAGTTGTTGGAATAATAACCTCCGAACACAAAAAGGGACTCTAATATCATTTGGCCTTACTAGGTATACAATGGTGGTAAACCACCAAAGTATAATTCAAAAGCAGGACCAAACGATATTGATGTCCGAAGACAACACAAGCTCGAAAGCTACTATTTGCTGGGGCACGATCAGTGCAATTACCCTCGGGAGTTATTCACCCGCCAAAAATACTAACACCTAGTGGGGACACCTAGAGACGATGGACTGTCTCGTGCTCACGACTGATGATACAGCCGGGCTTTTCGGGCCCCACGTTGGGCGCCATTTGTAGTGAATTTATGATTCAAATATGTCCGTAAAGGACTGCAGCGATGGTCTGCTGCCTCGGCAGAGAAAGATGGAGGTATCTGCCGAGAATGCCCTCGTCCGGAGACGCGTGAATGCGCTGGCAGGCTGTAGATAACCTCACCGAAGGAGATGTACTTGTTACAAGAACAAGTGAAACCTGAGAAGAAAGGCGAACTTGGGGTGACCTCGTCGTTACCCAACGAAGTTCATGGCCCACAAATGAAAGAGGGGCAACCGGGTGGTGGTGGAGCCCCTTCATACCCACCCAACCGGAATAAATCCAAAGATAGCTTGTTGAAGTGGCCAGGTATTCCTCTTCTGAGTGGAAAACTCATACAACTTGAATTGTATGAACCTTCCCATCAGAAGGGGAGTACCCCGGTGACCAATTTATGTCAAAGAACTATACAATTGGATTGCATAAATCTATGCCATAAAAAGGCACTCTGCTTGGGCCACTCAACCCATAACGTCACCTGAAACAGAAAAAGGAATTAGCTTGTACCCAGTGGCTGGCTCATATTTTGAGGTGGAAGCCTGCCACCGTACCGGGTCCTATACCCGGTTAGAAGTCGAGGAAAGGAAAGACCATCGAGTACGGTATTAATACATTCTTTTATTTAAGCAATCCAAATTTAATACGTTTTCAATTAGCACTGATATAGATAAGAGCTTAGAGGAAAGATTAAGACGTTTTTCTTTCAATTATTGATTTTTATCATCAATTATTTTATGAAGCAATAAATTATAAAGAAATTGAAGAGAAATCCCTTGCAAGCATGACTATTTAAATTTATTTGATATGAATCAATGAGTATCGGTAATAAGTTAAATATACATAAATAAAAAGGAAAAAAGCTATCAAAAACACGAAAATACGTGTTATTTGTTTGACCATTATTTTGCTTTCATTGCATTTTGTATTTAAAAAATATTTTAATAATATATAAAACAAATCAAAGGCACTTACCTGCACGGTCCTCCGAGCGCTCGATGGGTGCAGGCTGTAAGCGGTTGAATTTCTTTTCTTTTGATTGAAGGTATCTTTAGTTAATAAGGGATTATCGATCCATTCAATTGAAACACTAATTACATATAAAACATTCATATTATAGAACGGTGCATTGCATCACGTGGGGAAATTCACAATTTTTTTTATTAATAAAAATATTTGTTCAAAACATTCATGAATCCACGGAGAAGCACCAATGAATCATTGTAATAATTTAAATATAACACTTCAATTTTAATTTTTGGCAATCCTCATCGAAAAATTTCACTAACGCCAATTTCTCACTATGTATTGGTGAAATGCAGTTTAACACCACTAAAACAATTTGTTGGAGTATATATCGAAGGCATTCGGCCGCACTTGCTCCAAGTTTCCGTTCAACGGCTGTGATCATAATATTGTCACGAAAATGTTGATGCAGTCTATCGAAATTCACTCTCCTTGACGACAATGCTGGCTTGATCCCGTTGCTCTGCCCTTCCCCGTTTTGCAACTGTTGTATCAATTCACAGTTAGTACATGCTAAACAAATCTGTCTATAGAAATAACACTTGCGGACTCAAATGCGCGAATATCGATCAGATGCCGAGTTTGAAATAAATCCTCTTGACGACAATGTTGTCTTGATTTGTAAATATCACAGCGAACTCGATTCCAGTTTATTTTTGGCACAAAACTTTGTTACACACACAGGTATTCTCACGAACGGCGCGTCTTCGTTCCCCCGTTATGTGTGACTTTTCTTCTCAAATCACCCCAACAGTGATCAGAACATTCAAACCGAATCCCCGCTAGGATTTTTCATTTCCGCGAAAAGCATCAGGGACTATCACGCTAGTTCAGAAAAACGCGCCGCGATCAGCCCAGCCACCTCACTCCTTGTTCAATTCCGAATCCCCTAACGCTGTTGGCGTTCCGACGACATTTTCGCGATTCGTCACCAGAGCTTGAGCTTGTTGACACCACACTCGAAATCACGGCACTTTAATTTTTGGATCCCGTTGATTCGAAAAGAGCTCAATAGGCCACAAATTGGTAGGACGGCTCGCGTTTTTCCTACTTTAGATTTTACTATTTCCACTCGACACTAAAATTTCCAGAAAACCAAAATAAAAGCCAATAAAAGTAGATGCACACTTTCGACGATCACACAACGAAAATGCCTGGATTCGTTGATCTCTTTATGTAATTTTTATCAGAGCACTCAAGCGCTGCACTTCGCGCTCGTATCGGGATCCCCCCTCGTTACGCCGACCACGGGCGCGAGCAAACTCCCCAATCGGCAAAAGCATGAAACAGCGGCAAACCATCGAACCACCACACGCTGCAAACCGTTCTCTCGCTCGTTCACACACACTTGTCTAGGACTAGCCAACATTCTTATGACACTTAAAAATATTTTGCACTCGACTATCAGCGCTAGAAACCAGATTTCTAATCAATTCCCTGAGACAATTTTCATTTCTTCACTGAATAATGTCCATTTGTGTTTAACACACCACGCAAGTCTGATTGCCCCGGCACACTCCTTTAACTCCATGCAATCTCTTCTTTTGCCGAAGGGCAAAATTAAGAAAGGTTGGGTGATCTGCAGGATACGGAGAAGAGCGATCCCTATCCGCTGCTTCAGATGCCTCGAATACGGACACACCGCGTATGGCTGTAGGGGACCCGACAGGAGATCTCTGTGCTACAAATGTGGTGAAACGGGGCACAAAAGGAAGGAGTGCACGAACGAGGCAAAATGCATTCTTTGCAAGGACGCTAAGCTAGCACCCGGCGACCTCAAACATGAGCCGGGGACAGGGAGATGCCGGGTTTTCAAGGAGGCCCTAACTAAAGCCAAATCGATACTCAAATGATCCGTATCCTGCAGGTCAATTTGCACCGAAGCACAAACGCCCAGGACCTACTTGAGCAGTTTGCGAGGGATAAGAAAGCTGACCTCCTGTTGCTGAGCGAGCAACATCATAACAAGGACTCGCAAGCGTGGTACCCTGACAAAACTGGTACCTCGGCCATCTGGGTTCGAGACAGCGCCCGCCTTTAGGTGCAGGGCTATGGTCGCGGGGATGGTTTTGTGTGGGCGCGGTGTTCAGGGATAACATATTTCAGTGTTTATCTGACGCCTAACGAGGCAATGCGATCCTTTCGAACCAAACTCGATGCCCTGGAGGACGCTGTCTCGAACACAGAGGGCCACATGCTGGTCGGGGGAGACTTCAACGCTAGAGCCATCGAATGAGGTATGCCACAATCCGACCCAAGGGGAAAGCAAATATTGGACATGGCGGCCAGAACAGCGCTTTTTGTCTTAAATACTGGTAACACCCCTACTTTCCGCCGCTGGGGTTGCGTAGGAACCATACCCGATGTGACACTCGCTTCGGAGTCCCTGGTACCTAGAGTACACAACTGGCGAGTACGAGAGGACTACTCGGCTAGTGATCACCAGTATATAGCTGTTGAGATTCACGACGGTGCCACTCTGCGTGCATATGCCCAAACTTCAATCCTCGGATGGAGGACTGGGAGGATGGACGTCGAGAAGTTCACTGACGCGCTTACGGCAGGCGCACCGTTGCTGGGAGCTCCGCCAGGGAGTGGAGGGCCTACAGCCAAGGACTTGGTGAACTCAACTATGAGTACCATCATAGCTGCTTGCGAGTCTTCCATGCCCCGCCGGAGACCCCGACATGGTAAGCCTCCAGTATACTGGTGGTCAAACGAGATCGCCGAACAAAGAAGCGAGTGTCACAAACTTCGGCGAGAGGCCCAGCGGGCGCGAACACGGGAGGAGGCAGACACTAGGCTAGCAGCATACAGGTCCGGCAGGAAATATCTTCGCAGGCTTATTAACAAGAGCAAGGCCCGATGCTGGCAAGACCTCGTGGACGATGTAAATAGGGATCCGTGGGGCCTTGGCTACAAGCTGGTCATGGGGAAACTTGGTGCCCTACGGAAGCCTTGTATACATGACGCGGAAAAGATGGACGCGATAGTGCGGGGACTCTTCCCCGCCCATCCCGTCCGTGTTGACGCTGTCCATGGTGAAACAGCAGTCGAGTGCCCACTCTTCACACAGCTGGAACTGGAGGAGGCAGTCCTCTCCCTGAAGGCAAGGAAGGCTCCAGGTCCAGATGGTGTTCCAGCTGAGGTTTTGCAGCTCGTCTATCACCATTGTCCTGACTTGCTGCTCAGCACATTCAACGCTTGCCTACGGGACGGGGTTTTCCCGGTACGATGGAAGGTGGCGAGGCTCGTGCTGGTCAGCAAGGGGAAGGGAAATCCCGAATCGCCGTCTGCATACCGCCCGTTATGCATGCTAGACACGGCTGGGAAAGTGCTAGAGAAACTCATCAAGGGAAGACTCACTGACGCGATTCGTGCTGCTGGGGACCTATCTCCTCGGCAGTACGGCTTTAGAGCAGGACGTTCTACCATTGATGCGATTGCAGAGGTGGTGAACGCGGTCCAAAAGGCAGAGGCATATAGTCGCACGAAGCGACGGATCGTCCTGTTGGTGACACTCGACGTCAGGAATGCCTTCAACTCCGCTAGATGGGTGGATATTCTGGATACGCTGGAAAACTCTTTTCAAGTTCCAGAATATCTAATGCGGCTTTTGAGGAACTACCTAAAGGACCGAAGCCTGCTCTACGACACGACACAGGGCCAACGAAGGATGGAAATTACATCGGGTGTTGCCCAGGGATCTATCCTTGGTCCGGACCTGTGGAACGTTGTCTTACGACGGGCTACTGAGACTTGAGATGCCAGATGAGTCGCGCTTGGTCGGCTATGCGGATGATGTTGCGGCTCTGGTCGCCGGACGCACCGTTGAACAAGCGCAACTTAGGCTAGGTATGCTAATGCGCCGAGTGAGGGACTGGATGACTACTCGCGGGCTCAGTCTAGCACTGGAGAAAACCGAAGTGGTCATCTTGACAAAAAAGAGAATCCCTAGAGTAGAGATGATCAGTATTGGAGATATACAGATCGAATCGAAGCCAGCGGTGAAGTACCTGGGGCTACTGATCGACTCGAAGATGAGTTTCTCTGAGCAAATCAGGGCAACGGCTGAGAAGGCTGCTTCGGGAATATCGGCCCTGAGTCGACTTATGGCCAACGTAGGGGGACCCAGCCCATCAAGAAGACGCCTCTTGATGAGTGCTGTAGGGTCAGTGCTACTGTACGGAGCAGAGGTATGGGGCGACGCTCTCAGCAAGGAGGTATACCGAAAACGATTGGCACAGGTACAGAGAAGAGGAGCACTGAGAATTGCATCTTCGTATCCAACAGTCTCCGACTCGGCGGTGAGAGTGATTGCAGGCGTGATACCTGTCGCCCTCCTTGCTAGAGAACGCCACGCTATTTACCTGCGCCGAAATGAGGATGCGAGGGAGATGGTTGTCCGCGAGGAGAGACAACGCTCGCTCAACGATTGGCAGCAGTCTTGGAGGAATTGCATGAAGGGAAGGTGGACTGCGTGCCTCATCCCGGATGTGAGACCGTGGCTAAATCGAAAGCATGGTGAGACTGACTTCTATCTGACCCAGCTTTTGAGCGGGCACGGGTGTTTACAGTCTTACCTGCACAAGATCGGCAAGTCACGGTCTCCCGATTGTCGGTTTTGCCCAGGAGAGGAGGACAATGCCTATCACACATTTTTTGCGTGTACGAAATGGGCCAGGCTGCGAAGGGAACTCTACAGGGAGACGGGAGAGCTCACCCCGGATAATATAGTTGCGGTGATGCTCGAATCGGTTGACAAATGGAACCAGGTGGCACATTATGCTCGGGCAGTCCTAAAATATAAAAGGGACTCACAGCAGCCGGAGGCGCTGGGGCTGGGGGATCGCTCTTCTGGCAATTCCTCTTCCCCCCTCCCCTCCCGCTAGGAAAGGGACTCCCCAGCTTGAAGGCGCCCCACGGCGTAACAAAACGAGACCTGGCCCGAAGTAATGTGTCAAACGGTTCCAGGCTAGGTTCTCAGATTGACAGGGAAGGTGTTTGGTGGGTAGTCCAAAGGTATCCTCCATGGGAGTCCCACACTGCCAGACTCGGCGGGCATAAATGCCTTCACCTCCCTACCACAAAAAAAAAAAAAAAAAAAAAAAAATCTCTTCTTTTTCAGTCGCGACGCAAGAGGCAATCTTCTGCACGCCATGGAAAGTTCGAATCCCTCTTTCTTCTTTCCCTTCGTCTTGCGTCCCAATGTTCCAATTCAAACTCCCTGACTTGCAATTAGCGTTAATCTCGCGGAAACTAGTCGAATCGGGACAAATTAGAACGCAATTTTTCACGAGACTCACCGCTCGAACGAGGAAACGTTTTCGCTTTTTCCTTCACCTCGCCCTTCGCCGCGCCGACCGGCTCGCGACGGCACTGCACACCTACACGACCAACAATCGCCGAGCACTATACCAGTGTGAGTGCACGGGGCGCATTATCGGCGCGATGCGTTATCACATATAGAACACAAGTGTAATCTAATGTCAATACGCCGGCCAACGGATACCACCACTACACGATTCTTGACCATTAGAGCCGGCATGCGGTGCATCAATGCAACAATGGCAAGATAAGTGAGTTGATATTGTCTGGAGCGTGAGAAATTCGGGTGGATGTATGAAGATTTGGTGAATCATATTTGGTTTTTCGTGAATTTAGCTGTACCATGGATAGAAATCAAATTAAAGCAGTGCCAAAGTACCTGGCGGCATTCGATTTTGATCACACCATTGTAGATGACAACACGGACAACGTAGTTGCTTCCCTCATAGACCGCAGTAAGATCCCACAGAGTGGGCGCGATCTAGTAGATTCTAAGGGATGGACAGCATTCATGCAGGCTGTGTTTGAAATTCTCCGCAAAGCGGACATCAAGCCGGCTCGTATCAAGAAGACTGTTGTAGCAATAAGTGAAAACGTTGGGATGGTGAAATGCCTGAAAACACTGCACGCCAACAATTTCGACATAATCATCATAAGTGATTCCAACTCGGAATTTATTCGGGATTGGAACGATGCACATGACTTGACCGGCAACATTTTACAAATTTTCACGAATCCTGCGCACTTTGACGAGCATGGATTGCTGATAGTGAAACCGTTCGAGCATCAAACCGAATGCAAAATTAGTGCCATAAATATGTGCAAAGGCAGAATATTAACGAATTTTATAGCGCGACGTCAGGATGCTGATAACGTATTGTACGATAGCGTTTTTTTTATGTGGGTGACGGAGCCAACGAAATATGTCCCGCATTAAGATTATCTAGTGAAGATTATGCATGCATGCGTGAAGATTATTGTATGGATAAAAAGATCAATAAGATCGCCGCTGAAAATAATTTGGTACTCAAAGCGAAAACAATACGATGGGTGAATGGAGTCGAACTCTTAGGTGAAATTTTAAGTAAAAATAAAAAAAGAGCGAGCGTTGCGATGGGGAAGGTGACTGAATCGTTACCCATTGTTAAATTGAGTTTGTGCTGTGTGCCTGTGGCAGCGCTGGCTTTTAGAGCCCTACTCCTCGATTACTACAGGGCAGCTAATTTTCTCGCGATCCCAAGGCGATGCGGATTGCGAAAAAGGAGCTGAAGGATCTTTCTGTGTATCATGGGTTGGCTTCGGCGTCGGGACTAGAGATGACGGACAATAAAAGAAAAACACAATTGGTAGACGGACAGACTGACTTATGTTTTGTTTGGCCGGAAGTATACAACCTTGCGCGTTTTTTGAAAATATATGCGGACGGACAAACAGACGTGACTAATTATCTATCGGCGCAGGTCTTTCGCGTGGTATATCCCTACTTCTTTTCCCGATGGATCCGTTATCAGGTAACGGTCAGGTCCCATTACCTGTTTTATGCGGTTTTTCAAGAATCGCCTGTCCAGCTTGGCGTTGTAATGCCCCGCGGCATCACTTTGGCGGAAATTTCGCCGGAACACTTCATCTCCTTCTTTGAAATTAGCAGATCGTGACCGGAGATTGTACTGCGCTTCATTTGCACTTCCTGCGGCCTTAATCTTCCGTCCGATTTGTTGGCGGAGGTCTCCTAAACGGTCGTGGGGCTCCAGCGCAACGACGGGGTCTCCCAAACACTTTAATTGCCGTAACAGCCGGTATGATTTACCGTGGCAAATCATGTGCTGTCCAAAGGCGGCAAAGTAAGGGGCGACACCGGTGACGGAATGATACGAGGATCGCAGGGCGCATGTGATGGCAGACAATCGCCGATCCCAATCCTTTTGAGATGGGTGGACGTAAGAACAGATCGCGGCCAATAGGGTGCGGTTCAACCGTTCTGATGCGTTGGACTGAGGAGAGTATATGGGCTTCAGTTGGTGTTCAACGCCATACTGCTCAAGTAGGCTCTTAAACTGCCGAGACCGGAACTGTACTCCATTGTCTGAGTACACACTCTCTGGAACCCCGAACACATGGAATACCCGGTTCTCTAAGAATTTCACGATCGATGGAGTTGTGAATTTACGGATAGGTTCCACCATTGGGAACTTTGAAAGCTGGTCTAGAACGACTATAGCTCCGATGTGTCCCATGGAAGACCGAGGATATGGACCGAGTAGATCGATGTATAGACGCTGGAATACGCGTTCTGGGACGTTGAGTTGACCCATAGGAGGTCGAAGAGGCTGGTTGGGAGCCTTGGTGCCTTTACAGGTCTCACAGGCGCTCACGTAGTCTTTGACCTGGGATGCCATTTTAGGCCAAAAGAAGTATTTCTTGAGTCGCCGTAATGTTCGACCGTAACCTCCGTGGGCACTTAAAGGATGGTCATGTGCGCGGAAGATCAGATGTTGTGTCATTTCCTCTGGTACCCAGAGTTTCCAAGACTCTTCTTCCTGCCATGGATCACCAGTGGCGTATTCATTTCGTCTATACACGTAGCCATCTATTACCTTCAAATCAGGCAGCTGTGTTTGTTGGGTCGCTATGGTTTGCCTCAACTCTTTGTAGCTGTCTGATTCGAAATGTGGGCTGTCCAAATCTATTTCGATGGGATCCTCGTCATTTATTGTCAATTCGGCTCCCTCTGGGGAAAACATCCGTGAGAGAGTGTCGGGTACGATGTTCTAGGTTCCTTTCCGATGTTTGATGGAGAACTTGAACCCTTGCAGTTTAAGAGCCCATCTGGCTAGGCGTCCATTTAAATCTGCCTGGTTCATCAACCATTGTAGTGGCGCGTGGTCCGTGATGATCTCGAACTGATGGCCCTCGATATAAGCTCGGAATTTCTTCACAGCCATTACCGCTGCCAAACATTCTTGCTCGGAAACAGTATAGTTTCTTTGGGCCGAATTCAGCTTATTAGACATGAAGGCGATGGGAGCTTCCTCTCCTTCGTCGGTCAATTGCACCAGCACGGCTCCTACTCCATGTTGACTTGCGTCACAATGAATGGAGAAGGGCTTCGTGAAGTCGGGGCTGTGCAAGACAGGGGCTGACGTGAGGGCTTGTTTTAGCTCTTCAAATGCCTTTCGGCTGAGTTCGGTCCAAACGAACTTCCCTTTCCGCAACATGTCTGACAGGGGCGCTGAAACTGTTGCATAGTTCCGAACAAACTTTCGGTACCAACCGCACACACCAAGGAAACGTCGTAGCTGCTTCACAGTTTTTGGTAAGGGGAACTCATCAATCGCACGAGTTTTGTCTGGATCCGTTTTGATAGTGCCATGTCCTATGACATGTCCTAGGTATCGGACTTCTTTCATGACAAACTTACTTTTCTGTACGTTGATGGTGAGTCCCGCCTTACTGATGTGCAGGGCCACTTCTTGTAGAAGTAGAAGGTGTTGATCGAACGTTTCCGTGATGAGTAACAGATCATCAAGGTACACGAACACTTGGTGTTTCAGGTGAGGTGGGATGACCTTGTCCATCAACCGAGTCATCATTTGCGGTGCATTACACAGGCCAAAGGGCATTGTGACGAACTGATATAATGGTCGTCCAGGCACTGTGAAGGCGGTCTTGTCCCTCGAGCCCTCATCGAGTGGAATTTGCCAGAAGGCGTCTTTTAGGTCGAGACTGGTGATATAATTGGCTTTCGGCAGTCTTCCTAGTATTCCATCGATGAGTGGAAGAGGGTACGCGTCCTTGATGGTAACCGCGTTTACCTTACGGGCATCAAGACAGAGGCGGACTTTACCTGGCTTCACCACCAAGGTTACCGGTGATGACCAGGCACTTTGGGACTCCTCTATGACCCCCAACTCGAGCATCCTATCTAGCTCCGCATACACCAATTTCTCCATGGCCGGTGAGATGGCGTAGTGTCTCTGCTTAATCGGTTTACTATCGCCAACGTCGATGGCGTGTGAGACTAGGGTGGTGCGGCCAAGGCCTTGGGTAGCGTAAGATGGGAAAGCAGCGATGGATGCTTCCAGGCGTTGCCGTTGGTTAGGCGTCAGGTCATGCCTATCGGGAGTAGAAGTGATTTCGTTGACATATCTGGTTTCTAAAGACAAATCGGTGAATAAATCTGAGGCCAGTCCAAAGCGAAGGACGAAATCGACGCCAAGGTACACATTCTGAGTGAAAGACGGGATAATGTAGAACGTAATATCCTTCGTCTGACCCCTGAACGTCACGGGTGTGGTTAGTTTACCTCGTATAGGGTGTTTGGTGCCATCCGCTGTACTGATTTCAGTGCGCCAGGATTTAATCAAGTTCGGGTAGTCTTGGAGCGCCTTCGAGCCAAAGCTCGAGGCAAGACAACTGATACTGGCACCCGTGTCGATCAATGCAAACACGGTCTCGGCCAACACTTTAATTGGATGATAAGGTCTGATCTCATTCTCAGCAACCTCCGAGATGTTACAAGAGTTTAAGGTTTGACGGCAGATGCGCACTCTCTTGCGGAAATTCCGCCAGCGACGGGTTGACCATTTTGTCGTGCGCGGGCGGGAAGTGACAACTCCGGAAGCAAATATTCGCTCTCGAGCCACCCGATATTCCTGCGGTCGAACATGATAGGGTTTTAGAGTGCGTATTTGAGGCTGCCGGGGTTCTTCTGGCAGTGACTGCGATGGTCGCTTCAATATTGTCGTTGGTGAGGTCTCCGGAAGAGAGTGAACATCCGCAGTCGTAGTGGTCATGGCTGGTGGGTTAACGTCAGGTTTGTTGGGGTGAGCAGCTGGCTGAGGAGCTACTGCGGGGGCTTTGAGTATCGCTGAGGTGGTCGGGTACTCTTCTGGCCGTTTTTTCGTGCGGCACATTCAGAACAGTCCGGAAAGTAAGTGTCCGGCTTGCCGCAACCGTAGCAGAAAACTTTACGCTCTGCTCGGCATGAAATGAACCGGTGTCCGGTTTGATGGCAATTCCAGCAGGTCGTAAGACTTCCCACTGCAGCTACAGCAAGCTGGTCTTGGTCCAAATCTTCCTCCAGATCCATGGTGGTATAATCTGGGGTTAATTCCGCGATTCCTCGTCGAGGACCCGTCCTGGCTAGTAAGTATGGCCGGTCCCGTAGATCTTCCTCAAACCCTTCTATACGACGCACAGTTCTCAGCAGGGCCTCCATACTCTGTGGATCGGAGTTCACGATATGGCGACGAATCTCCGGCCTTAGATTGCGCTTTAGCAGGCGCAGTAATTGGGTAGAGGACAACGGCTCTGACAACTGGTCATTCAGCCGAAGGATATCGCCCCGATATTGATGGAAGGACTCGTCCGGACGCTGCCATCTAGCATTCATCTTGTCCAGTACTAATTCGTCCATGTCGACCGTAGGATACTCCATGCGGAGTACCTCCTTCAACCGTGACCAGCGTATTGATGGTGGGGCCGAATGTATTCGCCAATATGTCTCAAGTGCTGCTCCCCTAAGCAGCATTGGCAAGTATCCTGCGAGCGCCGTGCGGTCTCCTGCCAGCATCTGCTCAATCAGCGACTCCACCCGACTTATGAAGACTTCCACCGTTATAGTATTGGGTTCCCCACTGAAATGTAGATTCCATCCCTGGATGATGCTGGGGATCTGTGTCAGCTTCAGCCAATACATATCGTGTGGATGTAAGTGTTGGTCCGGCGGAATCACTGGAGCCTGATTTGGTGGCGGTGCTTGGCTCAATCGGGGCCGGTACACTGGAGCCAACGGATTCATTGCCGCACCTGGCCGGATTCGTTCGTGATCGCGCCGCGAGTCTATCGGAAAATCCCACGGATTTGGGTCCGAATCCCACGTAGGAGGCGTTCTTGGCCGAGGTGGTACTGGATTCTCCTTCTGGCTTTCCAGCGAAGCTACCCGGGTGGACAGGTCCTGCATGAGCGCCATTAAGTCTTGTAAAACTGTCGCCTCCACGGCCACAGTAGGTCTCGCCTCTTCCGCAGGTGGCACTGCTTCGGCTCGGTAGTCTTCCTCTCGTGCACTCATTGTCGTGGATGGAACGGGTCCGCTTTTGGGCACAGTTCCACTTGCGCTGGAGGACTGAGGTCGTTCTGTTGCTGGCTGGGCGGTTTCTAGAGGCTGACGACAGAGCGGGCACGTGGATGAGGTTTGCCGCAGTTGGACCAAACACAGCTGGTGTAGCCTGTGTCCACACTGCAACCTCTGACTGGTGAGTTCATCCATGTCCTCATGACATATGGAGCACAAGAGCGCTGGTCCGGCATCCGACCTCAACTTTCTCCTCTCGGGCGTGCGTTTGGTGGGCATTCTAAATAAAATTTTTGGTATGCAAAAACTTAGTACTATAAATATTTAACTTAACCTATCAAAATGAGTATATATATACGTAGTAACGAAAATGTGAAAAAAAAATGATGCAAAATTTATAATTTGCAAGTGGCCGTCAGTGGTGAACTATAAACGAACCTCACAAAAAAAAACCGCAAGGTATAAAAAAAATAATTTACGTTATCAGAAGAAATATAACTGGTCTTTCCTTTCCGTCCTTCCTCCCAAGTATGGACACCATGGCACAATCCTTTTAAAGCGTTTCAGGGACACTCTCTTGTGGCACCATGAAAATCAGGGTTCAGAAGTGATCCCTCATTAGCAAATTCCTCAAGTTGCAACTTGTTAGCCCAGGGTTGGATACTAATCCACAAGCAGCGCGTGTCTTGTCATGGATAGTCATGGATTAGCTAATCAGCCAATCACATGAAATCAGAATCCATGTAATTTAAGACACCTAGGCACCGCTGGTTTGGGGAGCGGATCAGAATCCTCCGCAAAAAGTTGTTGGAATAATAACCTCCGAACACAAAAAGGGAATCTAATATCATTTGGCCTTACTAGTTATACAATGGTGGTAAACCACCAAAGTATAATTCAAAAGCAGGACCAAACGATATTGATGTCCGAAGACAACACAAGCTCGAAAGTTACTATTTGCTGGGGCACGATCAGTGCAATTACCCTCGGGAGTTATTCATCCGCCAAAAATACTAACACCTAGTGGGGACACCTAGAGACGATGGACTGTCTCGTGCTCACGACTGATGATACAGCCGGGCTTTTCGGGCCCCACAATGGGCGCCATTTGTAGTGAATTTATGATTCAAATATGTCCGTAAAGGACTGCAGCGATGGTCTGCTGCCTCGGCAGAGAAAGATGGAGGTATTTGCCGAGAATGCCCTCGTCCGGAGACGCGTGAATGCGCTGGCAGGCTAGCATTGCGGTGTCGTGGGGCGGGTTCGTTTCCCCGGCACGAGGACTCACTACAAAACAATTTCGCATTCACGAATTTGTCGATAGCTCACGAGGCGACTGAAGTTGCAAAAACTGTAGATAACCTCACCGAAGGAGATGTACTTGTTACAAGAACAAGTGAAACCTGAGAAGAAAGGCGAACTTGGGGTGACCTCGTCGTTACCCAACGAAGTTCATTGCCCACAAATGAAAGAGGGGCAACCGGGTGGTGGTGGAGCCCCTTCATACCCACCCAACCGGAATAAATCCAAAGATAGCTTGTTGAAGTGGCCAGGTATTCCTCTTCTGAGTGGAAAACTCATACAACTTGAATTGTATGAACCTTCCCATCAGAAGGGGAGTACCCCGGTGACCAATTTATGTCAAAGAACTATACAATTGGATTGCATAAATCTATGCCATAAAAAGGCACTCTGCTTGGGCCACTCAACCCATAACGTCACCTGAAACAGAAAAAGGAATTAGCTTGTACCCGGTGGCTGGCTCATATTTTGAGGTGGAAGCCTGACACCGTACCGGGTCCTATACCCGGTTAGAAGTCGAGGAAAGGAAAGACCATCGGGTACGGTATGAATACATTCTTTTATTTAAGCAGTCCAAATTTAATACGTTTTCAATTAGCACTGATATAGATAAGAGCTTAGAGGAAAGATTAAGACGTTTTTCTTTCAATTATTGATTTTTATCATCAATTATTTTATGAAGCAATAAATTATAAAGAAATTGAAGAGAAATCCCTTGCAAGCATGACTATTTAAATTTATTTGATATGAATCAATGAGTATCGGTAATAAGTTAAATATACATAAATAAAAAGGAAAAAAGCTATCAAAAACACGAAAATACGTGTTATTTGTTTGACCATCATTTTGCTTTCATTGCATTTTGTATTTAAAAAATATTTTAATAATATATAAAACAAATCAAAGGCACTTACCTGCACGGTCCTCCGAGCGCTCGATGGGTGCAGGCTGTAAGCGGTTGAATTTCTTTTCTTTTGATTGAAGGTATCTTTAGTTAATAAGGGATTATCGATCCATTCAATTGAAACACTAATTACATATAAAACATTCATATTATAGAACGGTGTATTGCATCACGTGGGGAAATTCACAATTCTTTTTATTAATAAAAATATTTGTTCAAAAAATTCATGAATCCACGGAGAAGCACCAATGAATCATTGTAATAATTTAAATATAACACTTCAATTTTAATTTTTGGCAATCCTCATCGAAAAATTTCACCAACGCCAATTTCTCACTATGTATTGGTGAAATGCAGTTTAACACCACTAAAACAATTTGCTGGAGTATATATCGAAGGCATTCGGCCGCACTTGCTCCAAGTTTCCGTTCAACGGCTGTGATCATAATATTGTCACGAAAATGTTGATGCAGTCTATCGAAATTCACTCTCCTTGACGACAATGCTGGCTTGATCCCGTTGCTCTGCCCTTCCCCGTTTTGCAACTGTTGTATCAATTCACAGTTAGTACATGCTAAACAAATCTGTCTATAGAAATAACACTTGCGGACTCAAATGCGCGAATATCGATCAGATGCCGAGTTTGAAATAAATCCCCTTGACGACAATGTTGTCTTGATTTGTAAATATCACAGCGAACTTGATTCCAGTTTATTTTTGGCACAAAACATTGTTACACACACAGGTGTTCTCACGAACGGCGCGTCTTCGTTCCCCCGTTATGTGTGACTTTTCTTCTCAAATCACCCCAACAGCGATCAGAACATTCAAACCGAATCCCCGCTAGGATTTTTCATTTTCGCGAAAAGCATCAGGGACTATCACGCTAGTTCAGAAAAACGCGCCGCGATCAGCCCAGCCACCTCACTCCTTGTTCAATTCCGAATCCCCTAACGCTGTTGGCGTTCCGACGACATTTTCGCGATTCGTCACCAGAGCTTGAGCTTGTTGACACCACACTCGAAATCACGGCACTTTAATTTTTGGATCCCGTTGATTCGAAAAGAGCTCAATAGGCCACAAATCGGTAGGACGGCTCGCGTTTTTCCTACTTTAGATTTTACTATTTCCACTCGACATTAAAATTTCCAGAAAACCAAAATAAAAGCCAATAAAAGTAGATGCACACTTTCGACGATCACACAACGAAAATGCCTGGATTCGTTGATCTCTTTATGTAATTTTTATCAGAGCACTCAAGCGCTGCACTTCGCGCTCGTATCGGGATCCCTCCTCGCTACGCCGACCACGGGCGCGAGCAAACTCCCCAATCGGCAAAAGCATGAAACAGCGGCAAACCATCGAACCACCACACGCTGCAAACCGTTCTCTCGCTCGTTCACACACACTTGTCTAGGACTAGCCAACATTCTTATGACACTTAAAAATATTTTGCACTCCACTATCAGCGCTAGAAACCAGATTTCAGTCGCGACGCAAGAGTCAATCTTCTGCACGCCATGGAAAGTTCGAATCCCTCTTTCTTCTTTCCCTTCGTCTTGCGTCCCAATGTTCCAATTCAAACTCCCTGACTTGCAATTAGCGTTAATCTCGCGGAAACTAGTCGAATCGGGACAAATTAGAACGCAATTTTTCACGAGACTCACCGCTCGAACGAGGAAACGTTATCGCTTTTTCCTTCACCTCGCCCTTCGCCGCGCCAACCGACTCGCGACGGCACTGCACACCTACACGACCAACAATCGCCGAGCACTATACCAGTGTGAGTGCACGGGGCGCATTATCGGCGCGATGCGTTATCACATATAGAACACAAGTGCAATCTAATGTCAATACGCCGGCCAACGGATACCACCACTACACGATTCTTGACCATTAGAGCCAGCATGCGGTGCATCAATGCAACAATGGCAAGATAAGTGAGTTGATATTGTCTGGAGCGTGAGAAATTCGGGTGGATGTATGAAGATTTGGTGAATCATATTTGGTTTTTCGTGAATTTAGCTGTACCATGGATAGAAATCAAATTAAAGCAGTGCCAAAGTACCTGGCGGCGTTCGATTTTGATCACACCATTGTAGATGACAACACGGACAACGTAGTTGCTTCCCTCATAGACCGCAGTAAGATCCCACAGAGTGGGCGCGATCTAGTAGATTCTAAGGGATGGACAGCATTCATGCAGGCTGTATTTGAAATTCTCCGCAAAGCGGACATCAAGCCGGCTCGTATCAAGAAGACTGTTGTAGCAATAAGTGAAAACGTTGGGATGGTGAAATGCCTGAAAACACTGCACGCCAACAATTTCGACATAATCATCATAAGTGATTCCAACTCGGAATTTATTCGGGATTTGAACGATGCACATGACTTGACCGGCAACATTTTACAAATTTTCACGAATCCTGCGCACTTTGACGAGCATGGATTGCTGATAGTGAAACCGTTCGAGCATCAAACCGAATGCAAAATTAGTGCCATAAATATGTGCAAAGGCAGAATATTAACGAATTTTATAGCGCGACGTCGCGATGCTGATAACCTATTGTACGATAGCGTTTTTTCTAATGTGGGGGACGGAGCCAACGAAATATGTCCCGCATTAAGATTATCTAGTGAAGATTATGCATGCATGCGTAAAGATTATTGTATGGATAAAAAGATCAATAAGATCGCCGCTGAAAATAATTTGGTACTCAATACGATGGGTGAATGAAGTCGAACTCTTAGGTGAAATTTTAAGTAAAAATACAAAAAGAGCGAGCGTTGCGATGGGGAAGGTGACCGAATCGTTACCCATTGTTAAATTGAGTTTGTGCTGTGTGGCTGTGGCAGCGCTGGCTTTTAGAGCTCTACTCCTCGATTACTACAATTTATCAGTCGAGGAGACTGGTATATGGTAAAATAGTAATTTATAACTCAAGAAGGTTTTAATCGCAAACGTTAGCTTCTGTGTACCATTAATGGCTAATTTCTTCTTCCAAAAAAAAACATCAGTACTTTGGAACCCACTGGCCCCCTTCGGCCTTGCATTGAAGGAGCCAACTGGGTTCCGAAATACTGGTATTTTTCTATTTCTATATTTTTAAACTTTTTGGTTTAAGGAACAATATTACTATCTTATTCAAACTGACCATGCAGTATTTCAACTTCCCGCAGATACTTGCTGAAGCACAGACATTTGCAGAATGCTGCTTGACTGCCCGATACGGAATCTGCGTAACATAAACCATTTTCAATAGATGATTCAAACTTATATGATCTACACTCACCAATTAACAATAAGCAAATTTTTGATTTTTGAATGAGGTCCATCATACGCATGAAGTCCTTTTGAATAGAGGCGATTTAGTCTTTTGACTGCCCCACACTAATTCCAGAAGATACCTTACATTTGGTTGTAGCACTGTTTTATCGAATGATTGCCGCTGCACCGGTTGCGCTCAAATGTTATATTCCGGAGCAGTTTTTAAACCTAAAACCGACAAGGTGGGAGAAAATCCGATTGAAAAACCTTTTCAATGTAATTTTCTTAATTTTAATATCGAACTTACAGATAAGAAGCACTACATGTATTCCTCATTTGACAACCCACGCATTTATTCAATTGTGATCCGATGTTGTCATATAACACAATTGAAGGAAATAACTTCTTAAAAACTAGAAAGGTGCCCTTGTGAAGAATAGAAGAGCGATCTTTCAAACAATAGAAGGATACCCTTCTAAAAACTAAAGCCTTTCTAAAGAATAGAGGGCTGCCTTTTTAAAAACTAGAGGGGTGCCCTTGTCAAAAATAGGAGCGTTCCCTTCCAAAGAAGACTAAAGCCTTTCTAAAGAATAGAGGGCTGCCTTTTTAAAAACTAGTGGGGTGCCCTTGTCAAAAATAGGAGCGTTCCCTTCCAAAGAATAGGAAGGTATCCTTGTTAAGAATACAACAGTGCCCTTCCAAAGAATTGAAGGGTGCCCTAAAGAATAATAGAGCACCCTCCTATTCTCTTCAGGAGCACCCTTCTATTGTCTTGAGGCGCATCTTTCTATTCTATGGAAGGGTACTCTTCAAATAAATAGAAGAGTATCCTTATAAAGGAACGAAGGGCACCCTTCTATCCTTATAAAGGATAAAAGGGTACTTCTATCCTTATAAAGGATGAAAGGGTAGAATACAAGAATGCTTCCCTAGAGAATAGAAGGATGCCCTTCTATAGAATAGAAGGGTGCACACCTAAAGAATAGAAGGGTGCTCCTCTAGAGACTAGAAGGGTGCCTTTCTAGACAATAGAAGGCTGCTCTTCTAGAACCCGTCCTTGCACAGTATATTACAGCAGCATCGGGGATTTGCCATTTCAAATATCATAATTAAATGCCTTAAATTCCACCAAAATATTGTTGAATTACAATTCCCATCCAGGTTTCTTCAATTGTGTTATATGACATCTGATCACAATTGAATAATTGTGTGGGTTGTCAATCGAGGAATAAATGAAGTGCTTATTATCTGTCAAATTTTTTGAATCGGATTTTTCCTCACCTTATCGGGTTTAGAATTAAAAAGTGCTCCGGAATACAAAATCTGAACGCAATCGGTGCAGCGGTAACCATTCGATAAAACAGTGCTCCAACCCAAATTCGATTCGAGCTACAATCGGGTGTTCTGCTGAAGAATAGACAGCTGCTTTCTAAAGAAGAATAATTTACATTGAATGTATCCTCACCTTCGCTTATTTGCCACTTGAACTCGTCCTCGCATGAAATAGTTCAGCAACATCGACGAACGAATGTAGTGCTTCTTGATTGTCACGTCAAACTGAAATACATTAAATGTAATTGAAAATGTGATTAAATCTAATTTTTCCTTACCAATCAAATAAAGCTCCGGAATATAAATTCTCAGGCCAATTATCGCTTTTGCTGATAGTCCAAAGGCAGCAAAAATAAATTTCTCCCTGTTGATATATTTTGACTTTGATGACATTTGCCTGTTGACACGAAAACAGTCGTTTAATTGAACGAAGAAATCGTTCAGTTGTTGATCGGACTTCTCATTTTTGTTTCGATGCGAAGTATTTACCAGTCAGCTGATGACTGTTCTTTCCTGTTTAACTTTCGTCGAAATTGTCACATGTTCCCCATGCCCTGTCTGTGCGCACTGTCACACATACTATCTCACGTGCCGGCAAGTCCTGTTATTCGGAAATTTGTGTGAACTGACCCTACTTGTAAGTCATTGTATTATGATATATATTAACTAGCGCCTGCAATCGAGGAGCTGTCAAAATGATAAGAGAGGCAAATAAACGTGTAAAAGATGCATTGAAGTTTACCTTGTGTTGGTAAAATTGCAAAAAAATTCAAGTTTTTGTTTACCACATATACGCACTTTTAGTCCGATTCTCTCTACTCCATAAGTACCGCAAGAAATAAAATTTGTTTTAATTGCAGCTGTTATTTAGTATATACGCGCTGGCGTAGCCTCTCTATTTGATCCGTTCCTCAAAGGTCTGTTCCAAGGTGCCGCACTTAGAGCAATAAGAAATGGGGGGGGGGGGGACAGTCCCATACAAAGTATATGGGGAGATTTGAGAGTCAATTCTCCTGTCGCACTGTCAAACTGGTACGAGTCGGCTCTCTTGAACTCTTTGTCGTGTCGTAATATCAAAGTTGATCTTGGCTCGTGCTCCAACTACAACAGTGCAGTAGGGAAAATTGACTTATGGGGGCTTTTGTTAACAATTTCAATATCACAATTCATCTTTGTATATCGTATTAATAGAAAATTCACACAAATAGATATAATATAGATTGTAGCCGGAAAAATTTTAAAACTAAGACGGCAGATAAGAGTCACTTATATTGAATTTAATATTGCTGCTCAACAAAAACCTTAACTCCTTCAAAGTAGTGTCTCAAGCCCGATTGAAATAGGGGCAGGGAAGTATTTTTAATTTAATAAAACAACACAGTCTCTCGTTGTCTTTTCATCTGACAAAAAAAAATGACATTGGTGAACTCTTTCCTACCCAAGATTGGTTCCTTTTTTCAAAATCGCTATTTCTAATCAATCTTTATAAACTTTACAAACAAATCAAACTTAAAAATATGAAAAAAAAAACTCAAAAATTTAAGGTCGACGAAAATCTTAGCAATAATAAGTCAAAAAATTCGTCATAGATGAATCCAAATTTTATTAATAGAAATTACTATGTATGATGCATGAATTGGAAAGAGGAGAAAAAACTCAACCAAGACTATTCAAAAATTAAATATAATACTGTCAGCACAACAAAATTTTGACTGTCTGAAAATGTATGAACCTAATATTAATGTAATTTCGTCAAAAAAAATGTTACCTTATTCTATGGCAACACATGTAACCTAGACTCTCAAACTGAACTCTTGTTCTAATATAATTTCGTAGCAGCTATATAATCCATCTGATTGTATTTATATTTCTAATAAGAGTCATCATCATCAAATCAAACTGCATTTCGAAAGTAAAATTCTGTTAACTGGGTCAAATAAGCTACCTATTGTTAAAATGAAAACGGAATGGATTGACAAAGTTGATTTAAATTCTTTTCAAATGAATTCAATATTCAAGCATAAAATTTTCTGCATATTCATAAAATTTCAAACTTTGGCGCCAAATACCCCTACAACGTTTAACCATTTCCACAACGCCCTTGTCCTTGATATAAAATATTGTTTATATTTGCTGGCAGCAATCTTATGCTCTTTGCTGGAAGCTACACTCTCACCGTCGGTGGGGGCGTTTTCAGGAAGTTATCTGGTGTGTAGCCCTCAGATGAATAAGAACTGGATGGGCTTAGCTCATAAAAAGTTCATGAGAGGGCATGCGACCAGTTTCTGCTCTCTTCCAAAGGTTCTGTATGTCATTTCCTCCCCGTCGTCCTCTTGCTGGTCACTTTCTTGTTCCAGAAGCTGACTAGATGGAATCCGTCGGTCATGTTGACTGATGCAAATTAGACGCCAAATTGGCCAATTTCCAAGTTTTGCCGCGAATGTTATCCGATACGAAAACTGTGGAAAGTGTTCGCGATCTAAATTCGTTCCAAGTGTTCAAACATTCTATTGTGGTTTGTGATTCAAGTAACTTTAACGTCTGACACTGTGAAATTAATTTACAATTTCAAAATGAAATGTGTAGTGTCTTCGTGTAAAAATCAAAGTGGAAAAGGATCAGTAGGTGTTTTCTTTCACATGTGAGTAGTTTATATGTTAATGTTTTGCATGTTTTTTCAAATAGAAAATAAATTTTTAGTATTGTATGAAAATTTGTTTACATTGAGCAGCAGACATGCTTGCTTGTGCTATTTGACTGTCTCTTACGTTGGAAACAAGAACGTAGCAGTAAGAAAAGTGGTTGCAGTGTTTGTTGCGACCACATGGTCACCTGCAGAGCATATATACTAACTAACACCTGCGATCGAGGAGCTGTCAAAATGAAAAGATAGGCAAATAAACGTGTTAGAGATGGATTCAAGTTTGCCTTGTGTTGGTAAAATTGCAAGCAAATTCAAGTTTTTGTTTACCATACATACGCACTTTTAGTCTTATTCTCTCTTCTCCATAAGTACCGTAAAAAATAAAATTTGTTCTAATTGCAGCTGCTATTTAGTAGATATACTCTGGTCACGTGGTTTTCCACTCCAGTATTATTTGATTACTCAATGGTGGAGCCCCTCCTTTTCTTTGAGAATGGAACACTGGAGTGGAACATCAACTTAAATTTTGTCATCATCTCCCGATGCGCCACGAACGTTGCTCTTTCGATTTAATTTTGGAAGGGTGTAGTCTAAAAAGGGAGCTACAATTTAGAAATATTTGAAAATATAAAAGTTAACCACCATTGCATAATTGATTGATAATGTTCTCATTGTAGTCTTGAATAGTTTGCAAAACTTTATTTAGATAAAACGAAACTCACAGCGACACTTAGTAATCAAAAAGTAAAACATGCCTTTGAGGTGTTCTAATTTGTTGAGATATCGCCTAACATAAGTTTATTCTGATTTTGATTTCGCAATAAAATAGTATTTTGTGTTGGTGTATTTTACTGCTATAAGCTTAACCAACAAGCTGTAGTATTGTTTGTTGTTCATGTGCTCACCATATGCAACAGGAGTTGCTTTCCGATGCATGCCACTTGAACATTTTTAAGTACACTATTTAGAGTAAATAAAAGTTTCTCGTAGCTGGCAGTAAATTGCCTTACATTCAGTATATTGCTTTAGGCGAGACTTGTGATTTGTGAGTGATAAGTCCTAAAAATCCAACGTTTCTCTTTGAATGAATTATCCTACGCCCCAGTAATAAGTTTATCTCATTGAGATAGGCTATAAAATTGATCAAAAGTTTTAATACAAAATTCGAATTATTTGTACAAAGTGTCTTTTTGAAGAGTTCATACATCCTTCTGATTGTCAAAATACAGACTAATTTTTTCGAAGTTACTTTTATTCATTTGAAAATTCAATATAATAAATAGAATTCATTCAATATATGCCTACAGTTAAAAGAATAATACTTTCATCTCCGGGATTCTGCTTTCCGCTTTCGAGGATGAAATAGCTTCCACATCCAGAGAAGCGCTTGAATTCAATACTGTCACTAAGCTCGTTGCATTTGCCTGCAAAAATAAATATGTGTCTGAGATCCAGATGAGATTTACAAAAGTAAACAGTTTACCGATAGTTTTCCATTAATTAGTTTTTCATCTCCATATATTCGTATGTCCAGTATCATTAAACAGACTCCTGGAATAAGAAATAAAATTGATTTCATTAATAAAATCATTCAAGCAATATGCTAGCAAAACTTGCCCCCAAAATGCAGGCGCTACTACGCGAAAACTAATCGAATTCAATGGTCGCCCCCGAAATGTAAACATAATCATGCAAGAATTGGAAGCAGTGATTTTGAGTGAAAAAACACTTCTAAATATTGTATTGTTTTTTCTACATTTTATGTTGTTACTTACCTATGAAAGGATGCTCCTGTGAGCTGACGGTGCGTTCTATTATTGCATATTTTCTCAATGCAAATGATTTTAGAAACTTCTTTGCATTTTCCAACTTTTCCGTTGAAATATATAGTTTTCTCACTTGCAATCTAACCAATAGATTGTCTCTTATAGTCTTGTTCATGAATAGCGCACAAATCACAAATTTTCACTGATTTTAACTAAAAATCCCACAGCAAACGAGTTTGTTAACGCGTCTTCACAGCCGAATTTGACAGCGAATGCAAAAAAATCATATGATAATATGAATATTTCCCCATATCGACAGCGAGAATTGATGACAAGAAAAATCAGTGTTCTATTAGCATCGGGCCGTTCCTGCTAGCTACTTGTTCCAATCTCCTTTTCTTCTTGCTCTGAGGCTTTGAGGAACGGAACAAATGGAGAGGCAATGCACATATAAGCTCCATAGAAAATGATACGATCACCATCTGAGCATGATTGTCATTTCATTTCCAATAATTTCCACAATATCTCCTCTCGAGAGCCAGATTTTCAATTTGACGACTAAACATGGACGCGAAATTTACCTGGCGCGTGAGATACGATTCGGAATTTAGTCGTTTTTTCGGTTCGAGAACGTGTCCGAAGGTACATATGGACTGTAGTGAAAGTAATTTTACACCTGGCTTAGGGATAACAACGTTTTAAGGAGTGACATTGTATATCGGAGCGAGGAACTCAATTAAAAGTGTAATGTGCGTTATTGCTAGAAAACGATGGGTTATCGATGCGAAAGTGTTTTCTATCCTAAGTGGCCATAATGCTTTATTTGTATTCAATGCTATTTTCTTGTTCTGTGAAGTGTTATTTGCAATAAAATCATATTTACGAGTGCATAAGCGTTTGTTTACTTTCTTGTGACAACCCATTGGGTTCCCCTTAACTAGCTTTAGAATCACGGTCGCAGGGGGTAGGTGCATAAAGACACGTAGTTAGGTAAGCGGTCGCAGGAGTAGTTGCGACAAGTGTACATATGGATGTCCACTCCGGTTTTATCTTGTTCCTCAAAGCGCTGAGGTACCGCATCTTTGAGGAACGGAACAAATGGAGAGGCTATGCTCATATATGCTCCATAGAAAATGATACGACCACCTTCTGAGCATGATTGTCATTTCATTTCCAATAATTTCCACAATTTCTCCTCTCGAGAGCCAGATTGTCAATTTGATGACTAAACATGGACGCGAAATTTACCTGGCGCGTGAGATACGATTTGGACTTTAGTCGTTTTTTCGGTTCGAGAACGTGTCCGGAGTTACACATTGACGGTAGTGAAAGTAATATAACACCTGGTTTAGGGATAAGAACATTTCAAGGTCGGATATTGTAAATCGGAGCGAGGAACTCAATTAAAAGTGTAATGTGCGTTATTGCTAAAAAACGATGGGTTATCGATACGACAGTGTTTTCTATTCTAAGTGGCAATAATGCTTTATTTGTATTCAATGCTATTTTCATGTTCTGTGAAGTGTTATTTGCGATAAAACCATATTTACGAGTGCATAAGCGTTTGTTCACTTTCTTGTGACAACCGATTGGGTTCCCCCAAACTAGCTTTAGAATCACGGTCGCAGGGTAGGTGCAAAGAGACACGTAGTTAGGCAGGCGGTCGCAGGGGTAGTTGCGACAACGTGTACACATGGATGTCCACTCCGGTTTTATCTGGTTCCTCAAAGTGCCGCATCTGGAAATGATGACAAAACCTTGAGTAGCGGAACAAATGGAGAGCCTTTGAGGAACAAGATAAAACCGGAGTGGACATCCATGTGTACACGTTGTCGCAACTACTCCTGCGTCCGCCTACCATACTACGTGTCTTTATGCACCTACCCCTGCGACCGTGATTCTAAAGCTAGTTAAGGATAACCCAATGGGTTGTCACAAGAAAGTAAACAAACACTTATGCACTCGTAAATATGATTTTATTGCAAATAACACTTCACAGAACAAGAAAATAGCATTGAATACAAATAAAGCATTATGGCTACTTAGGATAGAAAACACTTTCGCATCGATAACCCATCGTTTTCTATTAATAACGCACATTACACTTTTAATTGAGTTCCTCGCTCCGATTTACAGTGTCACTCCTTAAAATGTTGTTATCCCTAAACCAGGTGTAATATTACTTTCACTACAGTCAATATGTACCTTCGGACACGTTCTCGAACCAAAAAAACGACTAAATTCCGAATCGTATCTCACGCGCCAGGTAAATTTTGCGTCCATGTTTAGTCGTCAAATTGACAATCTGGCTCTCGAGAGGAGAAATTGTGGAAATTATTGGAAATGAAATGAAAGTCATGCTCAGAAGGTGGTCGTATCATTTTCTATGGAGCTTATATGAGCATAGCCTCTCCATTTGTTCCGTTCCTCAAAGAAATGATATGACCGCACCCCTGAGCCGATTGTCATTTGGTTTCCAGTAATTCCCACTTTCTCCTCTCGCGAGTTCGATTGTCGATTTGACGACTAAACACGAACGCGAAATTTTACTGGGGCGTGAGATACGATTTGAAATTCAGTAGTTTCCACTTAGAAGGAGAGCCTATGCTCATCTAAACTCCATAGGAAATGATACTTTGAGGAACAAGATAAAACCGGAGTGAACATCCATATGTACACGTTGTCGCAACTACCCCTGCGACCGCTTACCTAACTACGTATCCTTATGCACCTACCCCTGCAACCGTGACTATAAAGCTAGTTAAGGGGAACCCAATGGGTTGTCACAAGAAAGTAAACAAGCGCTTATGCACTCGTAAATATGATTTTATTGCAAATAACACTTCACAGAACAAGAAAATAGCCTTGAATACAAATGAAGCATTATGGCTACTCAGGATAGAAAACACTTTCGCATCGATAACTCATCGTTTTCTAGCAATAACGCACATTACACTTTTAATTGGGTTCCTCGCTCCGATATACAACGTCACTTCTTAAAATGTTGTTACCCCTAAACCATGTGTAATATTACTTTCACTACAGTCAATATGTACCTACGGACACGTTCTGGAACCAAAAAAAATGACTAATTCCGAATCGTATCTCACGCGCCAGGTAAATTTCGCGTCCATGTTTAGTCGTCAAATTGACAATCTGGCTCTCGAGAGGAGAAATTGTGGAAATTATTGGAAATGAAATGAAAGTCATGCTCAGAAGGTGGTCGTATCATTTTCTATGGAGCTTATATGAGCATAGCCTCTCCATTTGTTCCGTTCCTCAAAGAAATGATATGACCGCGCCCCTGAGCCGATTGTCATTTGGTTTCCAGTAATTCCCACTTTCTCCTCTCGCGAGTTCGATTGTCGATTTGACGACTAAACACGAACGCGAAATTTTACTGGGGCGTGAGATACGATTTGAAATTCAGTAGTTTTTGGTTCGAGAAGTGTCCGAAGAAACATGTTGACTGTAGTGAAAGTACTATCACATCTGGTTTATAGATTTGAACATTTTAAGGAGTGGCAGTGTACATCGGAGCGGGGAATTTAATGAAAATTATTCTGCGTTATTGCTAAAATACGATGGGTTATAGATATGAAAATGCTTTCTATCTTAAGCAACCGTAATGTTTTATTAGTATTAATGCTATTTTCTGATTTTGAGAGTGTTATTAGCAATAAATTATATTTACGAGTGGATAAGCGTTTGTTTACTTTCTTGTGACGACCCATTGAATTCCCTTTAACCAACTATTGAAGCGAGGTCGCAGGGGTTGGTGCAAAACGACTCCTTGTTAGGTAGGCGGTCGCAAGGTTGTTGCGACAACGTGGACATATGGATGTCCACTCCGGTTATATCTTGTTCCTTAAAGACCACTTCCAAGTAGTGTTCCATTAGGATCAGGCCGCTCCATTGAGGAACAAGATAAAACCAGAGTGGACATTCATATGTACACGTTGTCGCGACAACCCCTGCGACTGCCTGCCTAACTACGTGTCTTGTTGCACCTACCCTTGCGACCGCGATTCAATAGCTGGTGAAGGGGAATTCAATGGGTTGTCACAAGAAAGTAAACACACGCTTATGCACTCGTAAATAGGATTTTATTGCAAAGAACCCTTCACAAAATCAGAAAATAGCATTGAATATGAATAAAAATTTATGGCTACTTGGAATAGAAAACACTTTCATATTGATAACCCATCCTTTTCCAGCAAAAACACACAATACTTTTTATTGAGTTCCTCGCTCCGATTTACAATGTCGCTGCTTAAATATTGTTATCCCTAAGCCAGGTTTGATAGTTATTTTTAGTTTATAACAAAATCGAACCACCTTGATTAAAAAGTTATCTAACACTTCTTTTAGTTGAATCTAATAAGACGGATCGGAATATGACATGGATGATCATGGCTTTAAAAATTTAATAAATTATACCTAAAATAAAGTTCCTTGAACCATAGATTTTTTTCAAATTCATACAAACGCGGTTGACACGTCCATATTAGACCTGTTCAGGTATCTTATTTAAATTCAAATCAAAAGCAAAGAGCTTGCTGTTAGAGACACGCATCTTCGTACGTTTCGTGAGATGAACTAGTATCGTTAAAACATTTTGTTGCAAATAATCGATAATGCATATCAAACCTCAAGTAACATCAAACGTTAACCTAACTTTTTTAACTCGGTGGGGCAACATTTATCAGTCGAGGAGACTGATATATGGTAAAATAGTAATTTATAACTCAAGAAGGTTTTAATCGCAAACGTTAGCTTCTGTGTACCATTAATGGCTAATTTCTTCTTCCAAAAAAAAAAACATCAGTACTTCGGAAGCCAGTGGCCCCCTTCAGCCTCACATTGAAGGAACCAACTGGGTTCCGGAATACTGGTGTTTTTCTATTTCTATATTTTTAATTTCTTTGGTTTAAGGAACAATATTACTATCTTATTCAGACTGACCATGCAGTATTACAACCACCCGCAGATACTCCTGAAGCACAGACATTTGCTGAATGCTGCTTGACTGCCCGACACTGAATCTGCGTAACATAAACCATTTCCAATAGATGATTCAAACTAATATGATCTACACTCACCAATTAACAATAAGCAAATTTTTGATTTTTGAATGAGGTCCATCATATGCATGAATTCCTTTTGAATAGAGGCGATTTAGTCTTCTGACTGCCCCACACTAATTCCAGAAGATACCTTACATTTGGTTGTAGCACTGTTTTATTGAATGATTGCCGCTGCACCGATTGCGTTCGAATTTTATATTCCGGAGCAGTTTTTAAACCTAAAACCGATAAGGTGGGGGAAAATCCGATTGAAAAACCTTTTCAATATAATTTTCTTAATTTTAATACCGAACTGACAGATAAGAAGCACTACATGTATTCCTCAATTGACAACCCACGCATTTATTCAATTGTGATCCGATGTTGTCATATAACACAATTGAAGGAAATAACTTCTAAAAACTAGAAAGGTGCCCTTGTGAAGAATAGAAGAGCGATCTTTCAAAGAATAGAAGGATACCCTTCTAAAAACTAAAGCCTTTCTAAAGAATAGAGAGGTGCCTTTTTAAAAACTAGAGGGGTGCCCTTGTCAAAAATAGGAGCGTTCCCTTCCAAAGAATAGGAAGGTATCCTTGTTAAGAATACAACAGTGCCCTTCCAAAGAATAGAAGGGTGCCCTAAATAATAAAAGAGCACCTTTATATTATAATAAATGTAATGCTTCTTATCTGTCAAACTTTTTGAATCGGTTTTTCCTCACCTTATCGGTTTTAAAATTGAAAAGTGCTTCGGAATACAAAATTTGAACGCAATCGGTGCAGCGGTAACCATTCGATAAAACAGTGCTCCAACCAAAATTCGATTCGAGCTACAGTCGGGTGTTCTGCTGAAGAACAGACAGCTGCTTTCTAAAGAAGAATAGTTTACATTGAATGTCTCCTCACCTTCGCTTGTTTGCCACTTAAACTTCTCCTTGCATGAAAAAGTTCAGCAACATCGACGAACGAATGTAGTGCTTCTTGATTGTCACGGCAAACTGAAATACATTAAATGTAATTGAAAATGTGATTAAATCTAATTTTTCCTTACCAATCAAATAAAGCTCCGGAATATAAATTCTCAGGCCAATTATTGCTTTTGCTGATAGTCCAAAGGCATCAAAAAAAAATTTCTCCCGGTTGATATATTTTGACTTTGATGACATTTCCCTGTTGACACGAAAACAGTCGTTTAATTGAACGAAGAAATCGTTCAGTTGTTAATCGGACCTCTCTTTTCTTTCGATGCGAAGTATTTACCAGTCAGCTGATGACTGTTCTTTCCTGTTTAACTTTCGTCGAGTTTGTCACATGTTCCCCATGCCCTGTCTGTGCACACTGTCACACATACTATCTCACGTGCCGGCAAGTCCTGTTATTCGGAAATTTGTATGAACTGACCCTACTTGTAAGTCATTGTATTATGATATATATTAACTAGCGCCTGCAATCGAGGAGCTGTCAAAATGATAAGAGAGGCAAATAAACGTGTAAAGTTTACCTTGTGTTGGTAAAATTGCAAACAAATTCAAGTTTTTGTTTACCATACATACGCACTATTAGTCCGATTCTCTCTACTCCATAAGTACCATAAGAAATAAAATTTGTTTTAATTGTAGCTGTTATTAAGTATATGCCAGAGCATATCTACTAAATAGCAGCTGCAATCAGAGCAAATTTTCTTTTTTACGGTACTTATGGAGTAGAGAGAATTAGACTAAAAGTGCGTATGTATGGTAAGCAAAAACTTGAACTTGCATGCAATTTTTCCAACACAAGGTAAACTTTAATCCATATTTTACACGTTTATTTGCCTCTCTTTTCATTTTGACAGCTCCTCGATTGCAGGTGCTAGTTAGTAAATCTGCTCTGGTATATACGCTCTGGCATAGCCTCTCCATTTGATCCGTTCCTCAAAGGCCTGTTCCAAGGTGCGGCACTCAGAGCAATAAGAAATGGGGGGGACAGTCCCATAGAAAGTATATGGGGAGATTTGAGAGCCAATTTTCGTGTCGAACTGTCAAACTGGTACGAGTCGGCTCTCTTGAACTCTTTGTCGTGTCGTAATGTCAATGTTGATCTTGGCTCGTGCTCCAACTACAACAGTGCAGTAGGGAAAATTGACTTATGGGGGCTTTTGTTAACAATTTCAATATCACAATTCATCTTTGTATATCGTATTAATAGAAAATTCACACAAATAGATATAATATAGATTGTAGCCGGAAAAATTTTAAAACTAAGACGGCAGATAAGAGTCACTTATATTGAATTTAATATTGCTGCTCAACAAAAACCTTAACTCCTTCAAAGTAGTGTCTCAAGCCTGATTGAAATAGGGGCAGGGAAGTATTTTTAATTTAATAAAACAACACAGTCTCTCGTTGTCTTTTCATCCGACAACAAAAATGACATTGGTGAACTCTTTCCTACCCAAGATTGGTTCCTTTTTTCAAAATCGCTATTTCTAATCAATCTTTATAAACTTTACAAACAAATCAAACTTAAAAATATGAAAAAAAATCAAAAATTTAATGGTCGACGTAAATCTAAGCAATAATAAGTCAAAAAATTCGTCACAGATGAATCCAAATTTTATTAATAGAAATTACTATGCATGATGCATGAATTGGAAAGAGGAGAAAAAACTCAACCAAGACTATTCAAAAATTAAATATAATACTGTCAGCACAACAAAATTTTGACTGTCTGAAAATGTATGAGCCTAATATTAATGTAATTTCGTCAAAAAAAATGTTACCTTATTCTATGGCAACACATGTAACCTAGACTCTCAAACTGAACTCTTGTTCTAATATAATTTCCTAGCAGCTATATAATCCATCTGATTGTATTTATATTTCTAATAAGAGTCATAATAATCATATGAAACTGCATTTCGAAAGTAAAATTCTGTTAACTGGGTCAAATAAGCTACCTATTGTTAAAATGAAAACGGAATGGATTGACAAAGTTGATTCAAATTCATTTCAAATGAATTCAATATTCAAGCATAAAATTTTCTACATGTTCATAAAATTTCAAACTTTGGCGCCAAATACCCCTACAACGTTTAACCATTTCCACAACGCCCTTGTCCTTGATATAAAATATTGTCTACATTTGCTGGCAGCAATCTTATGCTCTTTGCTGGAAGCTACACTCTCACCGCCGGTGGGGGCGTTTTCAGGATGTTATCTTGTGTGTAGCCCTCAGATGAATAAGAACTGGATGGGCTTAGCTCATATAAAGTTCATGAGAGGGCATGCGACCAGTTTCTGCTCTCTTCCAAAGGTTCTGTATGTCATTTCCTCCCCGTCGTCCTCTTGCTGGTCACTTTCTTGTTCCAGAAGCTGACTAGATGGAATCCGTCTGTCAAGTTGACGGATGCAAATTAGACGCCAAATTGGCCAACTTCCAAGTTTTGTCGCGAATTTTATCCGATACTAAAACTGTGGAAAGTGTTCGCGATCTAAATTCGTTCCAAGTGTTCAAACATTCTATTGTGGTTTGTGATTCAATTAACTTTAACGTCTGGCACTGTGAAATCAATTTACAATTACAAAATGAAATGTGTAGTGTCTTGCGTAAAAATCATGATGGAAAAGGATCTGTAGGTGTTTTCTTTCACAAGTGAGTAGTTTATATGTTAATGTTTTGCATGTTTTTTCAAATAGAAAATAAATTTTTAGTATTGTATGAAAATTTGTTTACATTGAGCAGTAGCCATGTTTGCTTGTACAATTTGACTCTTTCTTAGGTTGTTAACAAGAACGTAGCAGTAGGAAAAGTGGTTGCAGGGTTGTTGCGACCGCGTGGTCACGTGGTTGTCCACTCCAGTATTATTTGATTACTCAATGGCGTAGCCCCTCCATTTCTTATTGCTCTGAGGTGCCGCATCTGGAAATGATGACAGAACCTTGAGGAACGGAACAAATGGAGAGCCTATGCTCATATGAACTCCATAGGAAATGATATGACCGCACTCCTGAGCCTGATTGTCATTTGGTTTCCAGTAATTTCCACTTTCTCCTCTCGCGAGTTCGATTGTCGATTTGACGACTAAACACGAACGCGAAATTTTACTGGGGCGTGAGATACGATTTGAAATTCAGTAGTTTTTGGTTCGAGAAGTGTCCGAAGAAACATGTTGACTGTAGTGAAAGTACTATCACATCTGGTTTATAGATTTGAACATTTTAAGGAGTGGCAGTGTACATCGGAGCGGGGAATTTAATGAAAATTATTCTGCGTTATTGCTAAAATACGATGGGTTATAGATATGAAAATGCCTTCTATCTTAAGCAACCGTAATGTTTTATTAGTATTAATGCTATTTTCTGATTTTGAGAGTGTTATTAGCAATAAATTATATTTACGAGTGGATAAGCGTTTGTTTACTTTCTTGTGACGACCCATTGAATTCCCTTTAACCAACTATTGAAGCGAGGTCGCAGGGGTAGGTGCAAAACGACTCCTTGTTAGGTAGGCGGTCGCAAGGTTGTTGCGACAACGTGGACATATGGATGTCCACTCCGGTTATATCTTGCTCCTTAAAGACCTCTTCCAAGTAGTGTTCCATTCTAAGATCAATAAGAACTGGATGGGCTAAGCTCATATAAAATGCATGAGAGAGCATGCGACCGGTTTCTGCTCTCTTCCAAGTGAACAGTCTATCATTTCCTCCCCGTCTGCCTCTTGCAGGTCACTTTCTTGTTCCAAAAGCTGACTAGGTGTGAACAGACTGTCAAGTTGACTGATGCAAATTGGACGCCAAATTGGCCAATTTGCAAGTTTCGTCGCGAATTTTATCCGATATTAAAACTGTGGAAAGTGTTCGCGAATTAAATTCGCTCCAAGTGTTTAAACATTCGATTGGAGTTTGTGATTCAAGTTACTTTAACGTGTGACACTGTGGAATTAACTTAGAATTTCAAAATGAAGTGTGTAGTGCCTTCGTGAAAAAATCATAGTGGAAAAGGAACTGTACGTGTTTCCTTTCACAAGTGAGTAGCTATTATATTAATGTTTTGCATGTTTTTCATACAATGCTGAAGGTTTTTCAAATAGAAAGCAAATTTTTGGTATTGTATGAAAATTTGTTTACATTGAGCAGCAGCCATGTTTGCTTGTGCAATTTGGCTCTCTCTAAGGTTGTAAACAAGAGCGTAGCAGTAGGAAAAGTGGTCGCAGGGGTTGTTGCAACCATGTTGTCACGTGGTTGTCCACTCCAGTATTATTTAATTACTCAATGGTTCCATTAGAATCAAAACTGACGATAGATACAAGCCATATGGCAGCAGCGCTTACTACCACACACATGACCATTAGTAGGCCGACTTTGCTGGCTAACTTACATGGCGTTATATGAAGAATTGTGGAGGTGCCAACAAAAATTCAAGGTTTTGTACGGTTTAGAGATGGATTTCTACAGTGAAATCCAGATGATCCGCGGAGAACACAATAGCGCTCCTAGTGAAGTGAAAATTATTTCAGTTCTTATACCCGTTTAGTTTTTAACGCCTTCCAAAGTGAATTTATAGGAGTTTGTTTACATCTCAACGCTGAGCTATCAGTCGAAGGTGCAAAACGTCTGCTTCATTTGCTCGTCTTGGAAAGTTTAGGAGCACAATGGGCTATACAAGGTGAATTTATAGCATGCACGGAATGCGTTCGGCACGTTTTTTATTCGGAAAATAGTATATACGACGAAATATAAGCATTTGCTAATGCCGCAGTTGGGTGACAGCTACCGGAAGCTTGTCCATAGTAGGCCGACTAATACATATGCAAATTGCTACCATATGGCTTGTATCTATCGTCAGTTTTGATTAGAATCATGCCGTTCCATTGAGGAACAAGATGAAACCGGAGTGGACATCTATATGTACACGTTGTCGCGACAACCCCTGCGACTGCCTGCCTAACTACGTGTCTTGTTGCTTCTACCCCTGCGACCGCGATTCAATAGCTGGTGAAGGGGAATTCAATGGGTTGTCACAAGAAAGTAAACAAACGCTTATGCACTCGTAAATATGATTTTATTGCAAAGGACCCTTCACAAAATCAGAAAATAGCATTGAATATGAATAAAAATTTATGGCTGCTTGGAATAGGAAACACTTTCATATTGATAACCCATCCTTTTCCAGCAAAAACACACAATACTTTTTATTGAGTTCCTCGCTCCAATTTACAATGTCACTGCTTAAATATTGTTATTCCTAAGCCAGGTGTGATAGTAATTTTTAGTTTATAACAAAATCGAACCGCCTTGATTAAAAAGTTATCTAACACTTCTTTTAGTTGAATCTAATAAGACGGATCGGAATATGACATGGATGATCATGGCTTTAAAAATTTAATAAATTATACCTAAAATAAAGTTCCTTGAACCATAGATTTTTTTTCAAATTCATACAAACGCGGTTGACACGTCCATATTAGACCTGTTCAGGTATCTTATTTAAATTCAAATCAAAAGCAAAGAGCTTGCTGTTAGAGACACGCATCTTCGTACGTTTCGTGAGATGAACTAGTATCGTTAAAACATTTTGTTGCAAATAATCGATAATGCATATCAAACCTCAAGTAACATCAAACGTTAACCTAACTTTTTTAACTCGGTGGGGCAACATTTATCAGTCGAGGAGACTGATATATGGTAAAATAGTAATTTATAACTCAAGAAGGTTTTAATCTTATCTTATTCAAACTGACCATGCAGTATTTCAACTACCCGCAGATACTCGCTGAAGCACAGAGATTCGCAGAATGCTGCTTGACTGCCCGACACTGAATCTACGTAACGTAAACCATTTTCAATAGATGATTCAAACTAATATGATCTACACTCACCAATTAACAATAAGCAAATTTTTGATTTTTGAATGAGGTCCATCATACGCATGAATTCCTTTTGAATAGAGGCGATTTAGTCTTTTGACTGCCCCACACTAATTCCAGAAGATACCTTACATTTGGTTGTAGCACTGTTTTATTGAATGATTGCCGCTGCACCGATTCCGTTCAAAGTTTATATTCTGGAGCAGTTTTTAAACCTAAATCCGATTTGAAAACCTTTTCAATATAATTTTCTTAATTTTAATACCGAACTGACAGATAAGAAGCACTACATGTATTCCTCAATTGACAACCCACGCATTTATTCAATTGTGATCCGATGTTGTCATATAACACAATTGAAGGAAATAACTTCTAAAAACTAGAAAGGTGCCCTTGTGAAGAATAGAAGAGCGATCTTTCAAACAATAGAAGGATACCCTTCTAAAAAATAAAGCCTTTCTAAAGAATAGAGGGCTGCCATTTTAAAAACTAGAGGGGTGCCCTTGTCAGAAATAGGAGAGTTCCCTTCCAAAGAATAGGAAGGTATCCTTGTTAAGAATACAAGAATGCCCTTCCAAAGAATAGAAGGGTGCCCTAAAGAATAATAGAGCACCTTTATATTCTCTTGAGGAGCACCCTTCTATTCTCTTGAGGCGCATCTTTCTATTCTAGGGAAGGGTACTCTTCAAATATATAGAAGAGTATCCTTATAAAGGAACGAAGGGCACCCTTCTATCCTTATAAAGGATAAAAAGGTACTTCTATCCTCATAAAGGATGATAGGGTAGAATACAAGAATGCTTCCCTAGAGAATAGAAGGATGCTCTTATATAGAATAGAAGGGCGCACACCTAAAGAAGAGAAGGGTGCTCCTCTAGAGAATAGAAGGGTGCCCTTCTAGACAATAGAAGGCTGCTCTTCTAGAACCCGTCCTTGCACAATATATTACAGCAGCATCGGGGATCTGCCATTTCAAATATTATAATTTAATGCCTTAAATTCCACCAAAAGATTGTTGAATTACAATTCCCATCCAGTTTTCTTCAATTGAGTTATATGCCATCTGATCACAATTGAATAATTGTGTGGGTTGTCAATTGAGGAATAAATGTAGTGCTTCTTATCTGTCAAATTTTTTGAATCAGATTTTTCCTCATCTTATTGGTTTTAGAATTAAAAAGTGCTCCGGAATACCAAATTTGAACGCAATCGGTGCAGCGGTAACCATTCGATAAAACAGTGCTCCAACCCAAATTCGATTCGAGCTACAATCGGGTGTTCTGCTGAAGAATAGACAGCTGCTTTCTAAAGAAGAATAGTTTACATTGAATGTCTCCTCACCTTCGCTTGTTTGCCACTTAAACTCGTCCTCGCATGAAATAGTTCAGCAACATCGACGAACGAATGTAGTGCTTCTTGATTGTCACGGCAAACTGAAATACATTAAATGTAATTGAAAATGTGATTAAATCTAATTTTTCCTTACCAATCAAATAAAGCTCCGGAATATAAATTCTCAGGCCAATTATCGCTTTTGCTGATAATCCAAAGGCATCAAAAATAAATTTTCCCCGGTTGATATATTTTGACTTTGATGACATTTCCCTGTTGACACGAAAACAGTCGTTTAATTGAACGCAGAAATCGTTCAGTTGTTGATCATACTTCTCATTTTTGTTTCGATGCGAAGTATTTACCAGTCAGCTGATGACTGTTCTTTCCTGTTCAACTTTCGTCGAATTTGTCACATGTTCCCTATGCCCTGTCTGTGCACACTGTCACACATACTATCTCACGTGCCGGCAAGTCCTGTTATTCGGAAATTTGTATGAACTGACCCTACTTGTAAGTCATTGTATTATGATATATATTAACTAGCGCCTGCAATCGAGGAGCTGTCAAAATGATAAGAGAGGCAAATAAACGTGTAAAAGATGCATTGAAGTTTACCTTGTGTTGGTAAAATTGCAAACAAATTCAAGTTTTTGTTTACCATACATACGCACTTTTAGTCCGATTCTCTCTACTCCATAAGTACCGTAAGAAATAAAATTTGTTTTAATTGTAGCTGTTATTTGGTATATACGCTCTGGCACAGCCTCTCCATTTGATCCGTTCCTCAAAAGCCTGTTCCAAGGTGCCGTACTCAGAGCAATAAGAAATGGGGGGGACAGTCCCATAGAAAGTATATGGGGAGATTTGAGAGCCAATTTTCGTGTCGAACTGTCAAACTGGTACGAGTCGGCTCTCTTGAACTCTTTGTCGTGTCGTGATGTCAAAGTTGATCTTGGCTCGTGCTCCAACTACAACAGTGCAGTAGGGAAAATTGACTTATGGGGGCTTTTGTTAACAATTTCAATATCACAATTCATCTTTGTATATCGTATTAATAGAAAATTCACACAAATAGATATAATATAGATTGTAGCCGGAAAAATTTTAAAACTAAGACGGCAGATAAGAGTCACTTATATTGAATTTAATATTGCTGCTCAACAAAAACCTTAACTCCTTCAAAGTAGTGTCTCAAGCCCGATTGAAATAGGGGCAGGGAAGTATTTTAAATTTAATAAAACAACACAGTCTCTCGTTGTCTTTTCATCTGACAACAAAAATGACATTGGTGAACTCTTTCCTACCCAAGATTGGTTCCTTTTTTCAAAATCGCTATTTCTAATCAATCTTTATAAACATTACAAACAAATCAAACTATGAAAAAAAACTCAAAAATTTTATGGTCGGCGTAGACTTAAGCAATAATAAGTCAAAAAATTCGTCATAGATGAATCCAAATTTTATTAATAGAAATTACTATGTATGATGCATGAATTGGAAAGAGGAGAAAAAACTCAACCAAGACTATTCAAAAATTAAATATAATACTGTCAACACAACAAAATTTTGACTGTCTGAAAATGTATGAGCCTAATATTAATGTAATTTCGTCAAAAAAATGCAACCTTATTCTATCGCAACACATGTAACCTAGACTCTCAAACTGAACTCTTGTTCTAATATAATTTCCTAGCAGCTATATAATGCATCTGATTGTATTTATATTTCTAATAAAAGTCATCATCATCATATGAAACTGCATTTCGAAAGTAAAATTCTGTTAACTGGGTCATATAAGCTATCTATTGTTAAAATGAAAACGGAATGGATTGACAAAGTTGATTCAAATTCATTTCAAATGAATTCAATATTCAAGCATAAAATTTTCTACATGTTCATAAAATTTCAAACTTTGGCGCCAAATACCCCTACAACGTTTAACCATTTCCACAACGCCTTTGTCCTTGATATAAAATATTGTTTACATTTGCTGGCAGCAATCTTATGCTCTTTGCTGGAAGCTACACTCTCACCGTCGGTGGGGGCGTTTTCAGGATGTTATCTTGTGTGTAGCCCTCAGATGAATAAGAACTGGATGGGCTTAGCTCATATAAAGTTCATGAGAAGGCAGGCAACCAGTTTCTGCTCTCTTCCAAAGGTTCTGTATGTCGTTTCCTCCCCGTCGTCCTCTTGCTGGTCACTTTCTTGTTCCAGAAGCTGACTAGATGGAATCGGTCTGTCAAGTTGACTGATGCAAATTAGACGCCAAATTGGTCAATTTCCAAGTTTTGTCGCGAATTTTATCCGATATTGAAACTGTGGAAAGTGTTCGCGATCTAAATTCGTTCCAAGTGTTCAAACATTCTATTGTGGTTTGTGATTCAAGTAACTTTAACGTCTGGCACTGTGAAATTAATTTACAATTATAAAATGAAATGTGTAGTGTCTTCGTGTAAAAATCATAGTGGAAAAGGATCTGTAGGTGTTTTCTTTCACATGTGAGTAGTTTATATGTTAATGTTTTGCATGTTTTTTCAAATAGGAAATAAATTTTTAGTATTGTATGAAAATTTGTTTATACCCTGTTTCCACTTACATCAAATCTCAAGATTTTGCGAAAAACTCAAAATCTACATCAAAATCATATAGATTACCCATATAAAAATCCTAATCTGTAGATTTTGAAATCTAGTAGATTTGAGGCAAATCTTCCCAAAATCTTGTGGATACGTATGGCACTACTGCAAATTCAGATATTCAGCAAATGCCAAACGTCAAATTGGAAACGTCAATAGTGACAAGTTTGGATGATATAGAAATGTCGGTTGAAACGCGAAAAATAAATAAACGAAAGGTGAAGTGGCCGTTATTCGCCGAATTCGAGCTGATCGACCTGTGGAAGTGCAAAATAGAGGAATTAAGGGGCTCGAGGAAGAAAAGTCGTATTTTTGCCGAAATGGCTCAAGCCCTTAAAGAGACTGGTTTGGAATACACGACAGAAGAAGTCAAAATAAAAATACACAACATAACTAATCGCTATAGGTATGTGAAATAACTTTTGTTGGTGGTAATTAATTTTTATGTTTTCAGGATTGAAAAGCAAAAAGTGGGTCCATCGGGTGGATCACCTTCTGAGTGGCCCTTGTTCGAGGCTGTTCATAAGGTCATTGTACACGAAAAATCTAGTATATGAAAGCGTATTCAAAGGTAAACTAATTATTTATTAGTAAATTTATACTAAAAATTTTCCTGTTTACATGAGTTTTACTTTTCTTATAATTGTATATTAATTATAGAAATATATTAATTCAAAATTTTAAAATTGCAGATCACTGTACATCTTCTCCAAGCGAGGAATCAACATCAACATCGCCATCGCCACGTGGTACACCTGAGGCAGTTGCTATAACCAGTTGTGAAGAGCTACAGGAGTCATCTCCGGAGGTGTTTGTAATACCTGAAGAAAAAAGGGAAATTCCGATGAATTTTTTTCAAAAGGAAATTTTAAAAGAACTGAGTGAAGCGAACAAAACAATGTATGCTGAAATAGATCGAGTTAAACAAGCAGACATATTGTAAGTAATTTGAAAACTATGTATTAAACTCCAAGTAAAATATTTATCAAGATATTATTTGTAAGTTGGAAACTTACTGCAAGTTAACTGTAGAGGTTCATCTTTTGTTTACAGACAAACTGTAAAGTAAACTACAAAGTACAAGTTGACTGTAAATTATTGTTTAAGACTGTACTGCCTTGTACTGCAAACCATTTGCTTGTAGGAAACTACAAAGTACAAGTTGACTGTAAATTATTGTTTAAGACTGTACTGCCTTGTACTGCAAACCATTTGCTTGTAGGAATTTCGGCAAAAATATGGGTGTTTTTCCTGAAGCCCCTTAATCTCCACTATTTTGCTTTTGCACAATTCGATTAGCTCTAATTTGGTGAACAATGCCCACTTCACTTTTCTTTAGAATTACTATAAATATGTAAAATCGGTGTTTTTGCGCTTGTTCAATACAAATCTTACGAAAATGTTTTTCCTAGAAACGCAGGTAAACAAGATATTATAATTTAAAGAAATATACACATATTTCGAGGGTAAGTATTCCGCCTTCTTTAGTGTTTGTCATAAAGAAACACTGAGGAGGAGGGAATACTTACCCTTGAAATATAAATATGTTTTTTAAAATTATAAGAAATATTTTATTTGCGTTTCAAAGGAAAACAGTTTCTGAAGATTTGTATTGCAAAATCTATTTTATCTTAAAGTTTAATATATTTTTAAATTTTAGATAGTAGTGACTGTCTATCAAGCTTTAGACAATTACTAAAGTGTTACCGAATACTTTATAGTAAAACTTGTAGCTTACAGTTAGCTTTACAGTTTGTCAGTAAAGAGTAGAGTAAACTCGACAGTTAAGTTTCAATAAGGTTCCAAATTACAAATAAATAAACTACAAATAAATAGTTAATTGAAGTTTCCTTTCATAGTTTTTAAATTATTGACAGTAGATTTTCGTATAAGTAAATTTTTATTTTAGCTTTTTTCATTCGTATGTTTCGAATGAAAATGTTTAGTGTTATTTTTGGTAATATGTATGTTGAATGAATATATATGATAATGAAATGTTATAATATTTCTTGAAAGGATTCAGTTAATAAAGTGCCATTGATTTGGAATAAGAGAAGTGGAAATGTTTTTTATTTGTTATGAGGTAAAAATAAATTTATTTTGGGTAATGAGAATGAAACATAGGTAAATATATTTTGTAAATGAAATACAAGCTCACCGATATGTTCACTTGATGCTCTTCTTATGGCCTCTGCTCCTCTGTTGGAATCTGATGCTCTATTATCTACTTCTGGTTGCTGTCTTCCACGGCTTTGCTCATACGTTTCAGCTCCTCAAGCCAATTTGAATTTAGCCGGTCGTTCCTTTCGTTTAAAAAATTGTGAAGCGCACAACATGCTTTGATCAGAAGAGGCGCGTTTTCAATTTTATTATCGATGCCTCTCCCAATACGCCTAAAACGGGCTTTTAAGTGTCCAAATACGTTTTCGACGACTCTTCTGGATTTAGAGAGTGTATAATTGAAGTTCTTCTGTTCCGGGGTTGCTTCAACATGAAACACAAATGGTTTCATCAGCATGTTTGAAAATTTGAATGGGGAGTCTCCAATAATGAAAACTGGAACCTCAACGCCTGATAATGTTTTCGACATTTGCTGCAAACCTACATTCTCCAATTCTACTTTTAAGAGATAATTCTCGAATATGGATGAATCATTGCAACGCCCTGGTGATCCTACATTGATGTACATGAATCTATATCTGTTGAAGAAACAAAAACTTTAGTATACTCGCGGATATTATATAAAACTATATATATACCGGTAATCGACTAATGCTAATAACACTGTGGAGTACCAGCCCTTATAGTTGTAATAGTCCGTTCCGTCTTCGACATGGGGCTTAACCTCAATATGGCTTCCATCTTTAATGAAATATGGTGAATTAGGAAATTTAATCACAACAACAAACTTACCTATGGCCCCAAAACATTGCGGGAGGCCTAGTTTTTCAAAACCGTTTATGTTTTCTTCTATGGTTTCCTCTGTTAGAGAAAAAATGTTAAAATATTTTTCCCACATAACTTCCCATATTCTGTTAAAAAATTCAATAACAATCTTGCAAACAGTGCTTTTACTGACGCCAAATAAATTAGCTACGGTTCGATACTCTGCCGAAGAGCCAAGTGCATAGATTGCTATTGCCCCTCCCTTTTTTTAATCCAACACAGCTCCTAAACGTAGTATCGCGTCTTGAAATCAATTTGACCGCCACGCATAAAGTTTCAAACGACTCCCTAGCCATCCGAAAGAGTGATCGATATCCACGCGACGTTAGATAAGCTTCAAATGTAGAGCAAATTTGTCGTATACATTTACATTAAGTTGATGTGAAAAGGGTGAAATGATCCAATTAAAAAGTTTAGCTAATACAAGTACTTACAAGAGAAATTTACCTTGAATATAACTTGCAGATACAAAAACATATTGAGTTTGCATAAGTAGAAAAATTAAAAATTAACTCCCTCACCTCTGAGCATGGTGGTCGCCACCACCGGTGTGTATCTAAGAGTGATGGCCTGAGGAGAATTAGTGCACACGTCGAAACCACCTTCTTCTAACATTTTTCTTCTCTAATAATTTTTCAGAAAAATTATTATTCAAAATATGCAACTCATTTATATGTAGCTGCAAACAATTCCATAAAAAGTAATTTATTATATTAATGTTTTGCATGTTTTTCATACAATGCTGAAGGTTTTTCAAATAGAAAGCAAATTTTTGGTATTGTATGAAAATTTGTTTACATTGAGCAGCAGCCATGTTTGCTTGTGCAATTTGGCTCTCTCTAAGGTTGTAAACAAGAGCGTAGCAGTAGGAAAAGTGGTCGCAGGGGTTGTTGCAACCATGTTGTCACGTGGTTGTCCACTCCAGTATTTTTAATTACTCAATGCCTTTTCCACCGGAGAAAGCTTTGAGAATGAAACACTGGAGTGGAACATCAGCTGAAATTCTGCATCATTTCCAGATGCGCCACGAACGTTGCTCTTTTGATTTAATTTTCGAAGGGTGTACTTTGAAACGGGGGCTTAAATTTAGAAATATTTGATTATGTAAAAGTTTACTACCGTTGCATAATCGAATGATAGTGTTTCTATTTCAGACTTGAATGGTTTGCAAGGCTTCAGTTAGATAAATAGAAGCCTCACAGTGAAATTTAATCACAAAGAATATATCTGTTTCTCAGGTAATTGCAAATTCAACTGCTACTAAAATCATAATCGTTCATTCTTTTAAACTATTTTGCCTCCCTCTTCCTGTCATAACTGAGCCTGGGGCCGTCTTTGGTGAAATCGAGGCGCCACTTTTCGTTCCACGGGTTTTATACTGCCTTATTGAATGAAAAGTATAATCGTTGAGCTTGATCTTCAATATGTGTGAAAGAACTATAGGCCTTTAACATTTACTAATTTGTTGAAATATTGCCGAGCGGAAATTTTCCACCGCTAGGCAGAAATTTTTGTTCTTATCCTTGTCTGCTTTCAAGAACCTTTTTCACTCGTAGCTTTATTATTATCTGATTCTCGGAGCAGAGTTCATTTCGACAATTCGCCTAATCCAATAAATCATGTTCAGTCCAATATCTACAAAATTCCATTCCCTTGCAACGAATTTCCACATGTACGCTCTTAACAAATGAATTTCGGGGGAGGCTGAGAAAAAAGGATTATACAGTTGACAAAGCAAAAGCAAACTCCGATTTATTTCGAAAATTCGAAGTATATGTTGATATGAAGACTAATTATTTCGAAATTATTTTTATTCGTTTGAAAATTCAATGAAAATATAATAAATAGCATTTATGGAATACAATGAAAAGAATAATACAACTCTGGGAATCGGCTTCTCACTTACGCGCTCCAATCAAGAACCTGCAGAAAACCGCACAAATTGAGTTTTCTCTCTGCGGAGAGCTTCCTTGGCTTCTATTCGAAGTTTGTTCCATCATCAAAGCCCTAAAGAATAATAAAGCGCCAGGCATTGATGAGATTCCAGTGGAGCTCATCAAATATGGTTGCAGTAGTGTTCATCAAGCTTTTCACAAAGTCATCGAGTACATTTGGCAACAAGAACATATGCTAAAAGAGTGGGGCCAATCAATTATACTCCCTATCTACAAAAAAGGTGACAAGCTACAGTGCGAAAATTAAAGAGGCGTATCACTACTTTGTACCACGTACCAAATTTTTTCTAAATTCTTAGAAAATAAAATCGGATCATACGCCAACAGTATTATTGGGGAGTATCAAGGTGGTTTTAGGGCAGGTAGATCAACAACAGACCAACTGTTCACAGTCAAGCAGGTACTTGAAAAATACTGAGAGTTCGTCATAGACGCACACCGAATTTTCGTTGATTTCAAGCAAGCATACGACAGTATTGATCGTAACCTACTGTACCAAATAGTGCTTGGTTTTGGCATCCCAGCCAAATTAGTCAGTCCTAACAAAATGAAAATGACGTCGACAACCTCCCAAGTCCGCATCAATAACCAACTCACCGATGCCTTTGACGCAAATATCGGATTAAAGCAGGGAGATGGGCTGGCCCCATTGCTATTCAATTTGGCTCTGGAGTACGTCATACGGAAGCTACCTGTCGATACACGAGGTACATTACTATACAAGTCGAGCCAGGTAGTGGCCTATGCGGACGACATCAACATTTTGTCACGCTCACTAACAACTGCCAAAGAACTCTTCCTGAAACTCGACAGCGAAGCAATACTAGTAGGGCTACAAATCAACGAAAATAAAACGAAGCTCATGACGCAGTCGTGGAAAAATACCCCAAATACCCAAAATATGACACTTGGCGAATACAGTATCGAAAATGTTAGCAAATTTGTGTATTTAGATGCCAAAATAATGAAAACGGGTAATGAAAGAGACGAAATACGCCGAAGAATACAGCTCGCAAATAAAATATTTTATTCAGTATTGACGATCTTGAAGACCAGCTGCATACACAGGAAAACAAAGCTCCAAGTATACAAAACTATGGCTTCCATCTTTGAATGTTTCCACAATGCACATGATTCTAGAAAATTCTTTACATTTTTCTATTTTCCTGTCGAAATATAAAGATTTTATCACTTGCAATTTAACCGATAAGTAGTCTCTTCTAGTCTTGTTGATAAAAAATGCAAAAGTCACAAATTTTCACTTATTTTAACATGAAAATTACACACCGAACGAGTATGTTTACAATTTTTCAGAGCCAAATTTGACAGCAAATCCAAAAAAATCATCTGATGAAATGAATCTTTCTCCTTATCGACAGCGACAAATGTTGACAAGAAAAATTAGTGTTCAACTTTGAGTATGGAACACTGGAGTGGAATATCAACTGAAATTCTGTCATCATTTCCAGATGCGGCGCGAACAGTGCTTTATTGATTTCATTTTCGAAGGGTGTAGTTTAAAAAAGAATCTAAAATTTAGAAAATTTTGTATCTGTAGAAGTTAACTGCCATTGCATAATTGATTGTTAATGTTCCTTTTTTAGACTTAAAGAGTTTGCAAAACTTTATTTAGATAAAAAGACACCTCACAGGGACATTTAATAAGCAAAAACTAAATCTGTTTCTATGATAATTACAAATTAGGCTACTACTTATATCGTAATCGTTCATTCTTTTATACTTTTTCACCTCCCTTTTTCTTTCATAACCAGGCTTTGGATCATCTTCGGTCGAATTGTATAATCGTTAAGCTTAATCGTTGCTATGTGTTAAAGAGCTAGGTGCCTTAAGGTGTACTAATTTGTTGAGATATCGCCTAACCGAAATTTATTCTGATTTTTATTTCGCAATGAAATAGTATTTGATGTCAATATATTTTTCTGCTATGAGCTTAATCAACACGCCGAAGTGGCGTTTGTTGTTCGTGTGCACACCATATGCAACAATCAATTGCTTTCCAGTGCATGCCACTTGAACAGTTTTCAGTATACCTTATAGGGTAAAGAAAAGTATCTCGTAGCTGGCAGTAAATTGCCTTACAGTTGGTATATTGCTATAGTCGAGACTTGATCGAATGGATAAAAAAATAGCTTGATGTGATCTTGATCTAATTTATACGAGGGAATAAATTTGAGCATACTATTGGTTATAACTATGTCATCTATTACTGTTGAATTTCTCAAACCAGTGTTTAGTCCTAGACACCCAACGCTTCCCTTTGAATGAATTACACTGCACTCCGATAGTCAATTTATCTCGTTGATGTAGGCTAGAAAATTGATCGAAAGTTTTAATACAAAATTCGAATTTTTTGTACAAAGCATCCTTTTCAAGAGTTCATACATCCTTCTACTTGTTAATATAAAGACTTATTATTTCGAAATTATTTTAATTCATTTGAAAATTCAATAACAATATAGTCAGTGGCATGAATGAAATATATGCCCACAGTAAAAAGAATAAGACGAACAAATTCGGGATTCTGCTTTCCGTTTTCAAGAATAAAATAACTTCCCCATCCAGAGAAGCGCTTGAAATCAATACTGTCGCATTTGACTGCAAAAATAAAAATATGTCTGAAATCCAGATAAGATTCATAAAAGTAAACAGTTTATCGATGGTTGTGCATTCTTATTTTTTCATCTTCATGTATTCGTATGCCCAATATGTTTGAAGAGACTCCTGAAAAAAGAAATAAAATTAATTTCATCAATAAAATTATTCAAGGAATATGCCAGCTAAAAATTGCCCCAAAATTCAGGCGGTACTGCACGAAAACTAATCGAATTCAATGGTCACCCCCGAAATGTAAACACAATCATGCATGAATTGGAAGCAGTGGTTTTGAGTTAAATAGCACTTCTAAATATTTTATTTTGTTTTACACATTTTATCTTGTTACTAACCTATGCAATGATACTCCTGTAAGTTGACGGTGCTTTCTATCATTGCATATTTTCACAATGGACACGATTTTAGAAACTTCTTAGCAATTTCCTACTTTTCCGCTAAAATATAAAGTTTTCTCTTTTGCAATCTAACCGATAGATTGTATCTTATTGTCTTGTTGATGAACAGCGCACAAATCACGAACTTTCATCGATTTTAGCATAAAAATCACACAGAAACGAGTTTGTTTCCGCATTTTCACAGCCGATTTTGACAGCGAATGCAATAAAATCATATGATAATATAAAGATTTTGTAATGAATCATGCGACGCCGCTGGTGACCACTACCAACACACTTTGCTGCTAGGTGGCTTGTCATTTTACGTTGGTTGCGACCAGTGCACATCCCACGTCTATTTTATCGTGGGATGCCAACAGAATTTTGACAGCCACATGGTAGCAGGTGTGTGGGTAGCGAGTGCCATCGAAAGGAATTGCTTTTATCGCAGCGGGATTTTAGCGTGCAAATTCTATTGTGAGTTTTATGGATAAAGTGAAGATTCTGTGTTACAACCTAAACCCAAACGTAAACATTTCAGGTAAATATGCTTTTGGACGAGGGCAACTGGTGAAACAACTTAGTTCTTAATTCTCGCTAGACCGATAAAATCAGTGCGCCGCTAATGCTTAGCCATTTTGCAAGTGGTCCGAAGGGAGGGAAAAGACGCGGAAATTTCAAAGCAAAATTTTCATCTGAATTATACGAATGAAGGAATGTTAAAATGTCTGAATAAACCCGAGAGATAGTTGTTGCCGCTAATTTATATACAGCAACCCATTCAAGACAAAAATTGCATAAGGTTTATGCTAAATTATAACCACGAAGGTTTTCGCGGTGAGTAGCTCTGCTGACTATGGTTAAAATTCAAACAAGAAATTATAACTTTTCAATTTGATAGCATTGTGAGCGCAACAAATGCAGATTTCTACCTTGATTATTCTTATTAACTATCCAGTAATTATTGCAAGAACTTCTCAAGCACATAGCAAGAAAGAAAAAATAAATGTTTACTCTATTTAATGAGAGCATTGGCGACCTACAGCTAGGAAGGTTTCAGAATGGCAAAGAACTCCATTGTCAAACTTTCCAGCCTTAAACGCTTTCAACTTCTTGTTAGAGTTTGTACTCAATCGACGGCTTCAGTTTAAGTCCATCTTTTCATCTCTTAGATATCGTCAGATGCTGTTTAATGTTGAATTTTAACGTTGCTGTCATTGTCTTGCAGTTCTTAGGTTTAGATTCGTATTATTTTCAATGTTGAAGGAAATCATTTGAACATGCAGTTGGGATTTTAAACCTGAGCAGTAAAAGCACGAAATAAATATGAATCTGGAGTCTTTCTATAAAATTGATACATATGTGGGTATTCAATTTTTTTTATGATCTAATAATTTTATATTGAACAATCATATTCCATTATGTTTTTGAGAGATTTTTCCATAGTTCTGCAAATTGAAATGAAAATAATTTGAGCATATAAGTCTTTTATTTGTTCAATTTTTAATTCACAAATCATCTACAATCAGAAAAAAATACGAAAATGATTTGAAAGTGTAACTAAACATGTTCTCTTGAATGTGCCATAAAAATAGTAGTCTCTACTTTTAGAATAAAATGCTTCGAACAAAAGAAAACGTAAATAATTAGAAAATTTACAATGTACGAGACAATTGAAAAATGTAATCAAAAATTTAAGGAAGCATATGAATGAGATATAGGATGAGAATTCTGTTTACCAATGTATACGTAATAATTACCTCATATTTTTCTTGATGCAAGAAAAACAAATGTAAAACAAGTGACACTGAAATGATCACATTAAAATTAATGTAATTAAATTAACTATGACGGTATACCACTATTTTAAGAATATTTTTTAACAAATATTGAAAAAGCAATTTCTTTGTTTGCCTACGAGTCATTTTTAAGTCGATTGAATAGAATGTTAGTGTAATGTTTTAGTTAGCTTATTACTAATGAAATGTTCTTTTGCTCTTGGCAGTATCACGTTTATACGAAAAGAAAGTCACCGAATTAGTTTTGTTGATTATAGAATGCGATCAAACCTGAATCGCTTATGTAATATGTTTAAAAGTTATACGAAAAATTAAGCCAACCCACATTTCGAATGTATACGTCGACTAAATTTAGAATTGTTAAATTATCGTGAATCTTCGGGACACAGATGAAGAATTGCATCCGTATCGTTAATTTATATTTAGGAGTTTTATTTAAAAAGCAGGCAAATATTTCAGTTAAATATAACCTTAGTTATTAACTGTAAAATTCGTGTTGAAACTTTACTAACAATATCAAAACCCGTACTCGCAAATCAATCAGAATTGTTTTTGAAATGAAGCTGATGCCAACAGCAACAAAGAGAAGTTCCGTATACGACCCTAGCTTTTAAGAAAAAATATACGTAATAGAATATACTGCACAGTATACGTTCCTGGTTGGGAACAACTTGATTGATTATGCGACGTGATCTTCATCTCTTCCCGAGAATGCACAAATTTAAATTTAATGAAACATCAATTGTAACAAAATATACGTAAATATATTCCATCCTATTTATTATAAAAGTATACAATTTAAAGGTAAATCAAATTAAAAATATTAAAAAAAAAAAAAAAAAATTCACTTTAGTAGATACGTAAAGAACGAAAGTTACGATTTAAAAATGAGAACTAATGAACAAATTAAATTAAGTCCTAAAAATAATTGATTCAAGAAATTAAATAACAAAATGAATTGCTAACTACAAACACGACTTTCCTTTCCAGTGGTTCTGCTTTTCAGCGGGAAATGAGGTGCAGGGTAAGTATGCCGTCGCGAGGGTAGGGTTTGAGAAAATCCGCTGAAGTCGGTTTCGCGTTGCGTGCGGTACGCGGTACCTTTGTTGTTTTGCCGTTTTATTAGAGTAGCTTTCGTCGGGATGAGTTAACGTAGTATACTTTTCGGTACCGCGTCGGAATTTCGGGAACGCGAAGTAAAAATTAGATTTTGTTCTTTGACTGATAAATGAAGAAATACGGAGTAACGTAGAATAGGTTTCCTCTCCGTATGGTTTTGTTTTGTAACGCGTTTGAAAACGGGCGTGTATAGGTGGCTGAAATATGTAAATGAGCGTAACCCGTTCGGAGACCCGCGACCGAAATCCTCTCCGATCTAGCTGGCCGACAAGCAGCCACCGCGTGAATGGGTTACGGTGCACGGATTGGTTGACCGGTTGGTACCATCCGTTGGCACTACTCAGACTTAACGTCTAGAACCGATGAGAGGTCGGTTCCGCGTTCGGACGTAGACTTGAAATCATTACAAATGGCACCCAACGTGGGGCCCAAAACATCCTAAGGGAATAAAAGATTCGCGTCTTCTGACGAGTTGGTCCTTTCCGGAGGATGTCAGGTACTTTGGTACTCGAGCCTCACAAACAGGAGCAGTGGAGTTGTGTGATACACACTAGCAGTCGCTTCACGTGAGTTGTAGCTTCCGCTCTCCTTTGTTTGATTTTTTTTTCGCGACAGAATCCTTACGATGTGTTGTCCCAGGTTAACCCCTGTAAGGGCCTTCTACTTTCTTGATGGAACTGTCAGCCAGATGGGGTTTCTCCTGTCAGCCTGGACTCTCAAGAAAATAGAAGGCTACCTTGCCTTTATGTCGCGGAAGGATTCTACTTATTTCGTATGCGTGATAGACGAGTGGTATCGGTTCAACGTTCGGTGGCGTATGCTGGAGTTGTGGGGCCCGGAATGCTTCCACGCGTCAGGAATTTTGACCGCGTACAAAACCGTTACGGTAGCTCTACCACTTGTCTCGTCGAGTCATCTAACGTAGTTTAGAGACGGTTTTTGTGATGTATGTGGATTTAGGGGATAAATTTTGTAAATCGACCGAAAGCACCCTTTCTTCGGCACTCTCGTTTCCCTTTGGAGGAGTCGACTGCTGGAAAGGAAAGTGTGTATCAAATAAAGTTTTTTTTATTTGCTTATATTAAATAGCTCGCCGCTATCGGCCACTCAGTTTCATAAGCGTGTATAGATATACTTATATATTAGAATAGGCTTAGTTATATATTTGTTTTTTCTTCTGCTCGTTTCTTTTAAGGCATACCTAGCCCAACCCATGTCGCAACCACGGAAGTCACCGCAGTTGCAGACATTAAGAATTAGCAGAGGGGTGTGTAGCCCGGGGTGGCATACTGAAGCCGGCTAGCGCTCAGTCGTGTCGTGGATCTTCCGGGACACCCTCTGCTCGTGCTGAGCCACCTTACATATAAATACTAGCACAAAGGGAAAAGGACGGGAAAGGAAAGGTCATATTGAGAAATGAAAATTGGTTGTCTTAACGAGACATGGCCGTTTTATTTAATTAAAAAAAGTAATTTACACAGCAAATTCAACAATTAAGAGATACAAATCAAAAACAAACAGACCCCTAAATATTTATATTATGCAAATATATTAAATAAGATATTAATAAAAGAATAGCAAATTACAATAAACTGGAAAAATAGGCAATAGATAAAAGAATGTCCAAAAAAAAACAAGGAAAAATATTAATCATTGTATTTACTTACTCTCTTCTTTTTCTGTGGATCCTCGAGCGCTCGACGAAGGACACCGAAAACGAGAGGTGGGGTCACTGCAAATTTAATTGATTTTAACCTAAAACTCATTAGTTACAGATAAGCTTCATTCTAATATTTAATCCGTCCATGTATTTCCGTTAATTACCGCCTTAGTTTATATCGATAATTTCATTTACTTTTTCTTCCCCGTAAGTTATTCAATATTTCCGTTGGTTGATAAATTTAAATCCACTAAGGGATTCTCACTTATTGCAAGAACAATCTTTTCTTGATACAAACTTTTGATTCCACACGTGAAAATTCACAATTCCTATCTTCACTGTAAGATCAGAAGGTGATCAACTCAATCACTTGGTACAATTCACACGATTTAATGATTGTTTTTAGTTTTTTTCCTCCACTTTTCGTACCCACTAATTAATTTTTCTTCTGTACAACATACACTAGGCCAAAACCGTTCTGCTACAAAAATCTTTCATTCACTCTTCATCTTGTATCCAACGCAACTATTTTTATTCCACTCTCAAAATTCAATTTTAGTTTAATTTGTTTAATTACTTCACTAAACTCCAAACAACTTTTATTCGCCGAATTTTCACAAAAAAACTTTCTCCGAAGCTGCCAAAGAATTCCACTCTCAAAATTCAATTTTAGTTTAATTTGTGTAATTACTTCACTAAACTCCAAACAACTTTTATTCGCCGAATTTTCACAAACAAAAAACTTTCTCCGAAACTGCCAAAGAATTCCACTCTCCTTCACAAGCCAAATATCAACCTCAATCCCTTTTCTATCCAAGTCCAATCTCTACTCCCTCATTCCTCACAACTTAATCCCGCATTTCACCTTCATCCAATTCGTATTCCGCAATCCTCTTCATTTTTAAATTACCGCTGCCACATCTGGGTAACGTAATTGAAGTTCATTACACTTCGATTCCGCTACCCACACATTTTTTGTTCCCGTATCGACAATCCCAATAGTTTCCATTGACTTGCATATATGGCAATTTACATCCCCAAGAATCGCTTGATTGAATGTAAAGTGTCACACATACGAGTACATTACGCAAACTATTGATTTTGCCGATACCCCAAAAAAGAGTGCTTCCGTGCGCCCGGGAGAACTTGAACTCAGGGTTCCAGCAGACCCAAGATCGAGGACTCACGACGCAGCCAATGGTGCCGTGGATGGTCGATCTCCCATTCATCTCATAAGCAACTTCAATGATTCATTTGGGCATGGGATTGAATTTTGTTAGTCAATTCATTTTTGTTAGTATAAAAAAATAAAATTTGTTAGTGGGAATGGAATTAGTTAGTGTTAAGGAAGGAATTAGGTTTTGTTAGGGAAAATGAATAGAATGAAATTTTGTTAGTGGGAATTAATAAATGGAACGTTATTAGTGGGAAAATTGAAATTATTAGTAGGTATTATTTTTTTGTAGTTGTTAATAAGGAAAAAGGGTAGTATTGTGATGATGGGGGAGTAAAAATTAAAGGGAAAATGGAAACATGTAAAAAAAATAAATAAATTTATGGAGGAAAAGGTAGGAATGCCCAAAGGAAGGTGGAAATATTACGGCAGCAATTTGAAGTTGCGAATGGGAGAAAGTTGGTACGCCGGAATTCGCAACAATCGTGGGGACGACCCAGACCCTGAGTGTCTCATTCAGCCGGGCAAACAAAGAAGGTCGGCAGGGGTAACTATGAATCGGATCGGATGTCTTTAGCGTGAAAGGTCCCAAGCAGCTTACCAGATTCATCCTCAAGTTCATAAGTAACTTGCCCAGTACGGCGGCGAACCACTGCAGGAACAAATCGTGGAGCGAATTTAGCCGCAAAACGATCGGCTGCATTGCTCACGGCGAAATTCCGCACGAAAACTTTCTGACCTTGAAGTAGCTCACGGGGGCGAGCCCGAAGGTTGTAACTTTGAGCTCCCTTCCGGTAGGCTTCTGTCAGCTTAGCTCGGACACGGTCTTGTACAGCTCGCAGACGATCACTGTTTGAACTTAGCTGTACTTCTCCATCCTCAAAAGCGTTCAAGCTTCTAAGGAGGGCGTACTCAGTGCCATGCTGGATAGGGTGGTATCCGAACATGAGGAAGTAAGGCGAAAATCCTGTGGATTCATGAATCACCTTGCGGAAGGCAAAACACGATTCCGGAAGATTCTCGTCCCACCTGCTATGATCGGACCCTATGTAGGCTCTGATGGCGTTCAATGTCGACTGGTTTGACCTCTCCGAGGCATTCGCTTGCGGGGAATGGTATGGAGTGAAGCAGTGCTGCACCCCATAGTCACTCATGAGCTTAGCGAATACCTTGGAGACGAACTGCACACCATTGTCCGAGTGAAGCCATTCGGGAACTCCGAAGGTCAAAAAGATTTCGCGCTCCAAATATCGCACGACTGATTCCGCAGTGGCTTTAGCCATGGGTTTGAGCCATATGAACTTGCTATAAGGGTCCAGGACCACAAACAATTGAGTATTCCCGGATTTTGAATGAGGGTATGGACCCATGAAGTCCACAAACAGGCGCTGCATAGGTCTCGTCGAGTCTCGTGATGCGCCCATAGGAGGTCTCAAAGTGGAATTCGAAGGCTTGACCTGTTTGCATGTTGAACAGCCCTGGATGTGCTGAATAACATCTTGACGCAAGCGAGGCCAATAATAATATCTTTGTAAGACTTCCGTGGTCTTACGAATTCCACAATGAGAGCCCCGGGGATCATCATGAGCTCGCACTATAAGAGCCAGTTGGTAGCCCTCAGGAACCCATAATTTTGTTCGGGGGATATCTGTAGTCAGCGTTACAGGGGAACCAGAACCGATGTACACTCGGCCATCAGCAAGGTGCAAATTCTGAAACTTATCAGGTTGCTTCAGGATTTGCTCCTTGAGATGTTCGTACTCGGGCTCCTGAAACGCAGACTGCGGTATCAAACCATCAATATGTGTGTGCTCCGGGAGGCAAGCAATGAGCGAGGCCACCCGCTCGTCCTGCGAGCAAGATCTCGATAACGCATCCGGTACAACGTTAAGAGCACCTTTCCGGTGTTCAATCTGGAAATTGAACCCTTGTAATTTCAGACTCCAGCGAGCCAATCGACCAGAAAGGTCCGACTGCTGCATCAGCCATTTAAGACTGGCATGGTCGGTTATGATGGTGAAAGGCAACCCTTCGATATATGCCCTGAATCTCTTTACACTCTGCACCGCAGCTAAGCATTCCAACTCAGTAATGCTATAGTTACGTTGCGCAGCGTTGAGCTTCATCGACATATATGCAATTGGATGTTCTCCACCTTCATCGTCCTTCTGGAACAAAACACTTCCAATACCCACTGTACTTGCGTCACACTGGATATAGAAGTGCTTCGTAAAGTCAGGGTTAGCCAGCACTGGAGCAGAAATCAGCAATTGCTTCACTTTATTGAAGGCACTATTGGCGGAAGCAGACCACTTGAAGGCACGTTTGCCCTTTAGCAAATCCGTTAGAGAGGCCGTAACCGAGGCGAAGTTTGGAATAAAACGCCTGTACCATCCTGCCATGCCCATGAACCGTCTCACGTCTTTGGCCGTTCGGGGTTCAGGATAGGAGACTATACCTGAAACCATCTCCGGGTCGGTACGCAGGATACCATCACTCACTACGAAGCCAAGATATTTGATCTCCTTCTTGACAAACTTGCTTTTTTCAACATTGATGGTCAAGTCCCTGAGCAGTTTTGCAACAGTACTCAGGAGCTCCAAATGCTCATCAAATGTTGAACTTGTAACAAGCAGGTCATCTAGGTAAACAAATACCTTTTCCTGCAGCTCATGCGGTATTACTTTATGCATCAATCGACACATCGTTTGGGGAGCATTACACAAACCGAACGGCATGACCTTGAAATGGTACAAGGGCCTGCCAGGGACAGTAAAAGCCGTTTTCTCCTTACTTGCCTCATCCAATGGTATTTGCCAAAAGGCATCCTTCAGGTCCAAGCTGGTAATGAACCTGGTACTCTGCAACCGTGCCAAAAGCCCTTCAATCAGTGGCAACGGATAGGCGTCCTTAACAGTCACCTCGTTGAGGTGTCGAGCGTCCAGACACAAACGCACCTTGCCGGGTTTTCTGACAAGGGTCACAGGCGAACTCCACGAACTCTGACTTTCCTCTATTACCCCCAAAGACAACATACGATCGAGTTCGTCATACAACAGTTTCTGTATAACAGGCGAGACAGCATAATGCCGCTGCTTAATGGGTCGAGCAGAACCAGTGTCGATGTGATGAGACACGAGACTGGTCCTACCCAAGCCTTTCTCATTATACGACGGAAACTGTTGTTTGACGAAGTCCAGTCGTTGGTGATCTTCTGGAGACAAAAGATGGAATTCAGGGCTCTGAAGCTCCGACGCTGCTTCGATAGCGTTGACCTGGATTGGTGCTATTTTGAAGAGATCCCAGAAGTCAATTCCAAGATACACTGCGTGCGTCAAGGAAGGAACAACTAGGAATCTCATCAATTTGGTGGTTTTATTAAATTGCACCAATGTGGGGACGTATCCCAGAACTGGATCCTTGTGCCCTGATGCAGTCTGAACATGAGCATGCATGGTATACATATGCAAACCCAAATCCGACAGCAGGTCCAAGGCTCCGGCTCCGAGGATACTAACACTGGCTCCGCTATCAAGCAAGCCCGTCAATTTGCGACCCTTGACGGAAATCTCTGCGTAGGGCCTATTGTCGCCAGGAGTTGCAACAATTGACTCCACGCAGGCACGCTTCAAGAGACGCCTGGCGAAGAAATATCTCCAGGATCTCCGAAAGCGATCCCGAAAAGGTCGTGCTCTAAAACTAGCGGGTGACTCACGATCAGCGCCCGCCTTTCCATTACTTCCGACGTAGTCCGGTGATCTGCTTGAGATATTAGCACTGCTAAATGGTACTGGGGACTCATGATGATGCATGTCGGTATTATTATAACCAAAATCCCTCGTTCCACTAGCATGGGGATTGATTGGCACACAAGATTCCAAACCAGCCGGAAACCGACCAGGTGGTCTCATCGAATTAAGCTCTTAAGGCTGAACTGGAGGTCGACCATACTTGATCTCCAGCTCACGCCAAATGTCCTCAATTCGACGACACCTCCAGACAAGCTCACGGGTGGTCGAGAACTCATGTCCAGCTAAGTGATCCTGCAACCTGAAACTCATATTTTTGAAAACTAGGTCTCGCAGATCCGTGTCCCTAATCGGAGTCCTGAGTTGAAGAGCCATAGCCTCAAGGGATTCATAAAATTCAATGAATGGTTCATTGGATTCTTGCCTGCGGGCGAACATATTTTCCCAAATATGAGCGTCATCAAGCCGAGATCCAAATCGTTCCATGAACTCCACTTTTAGCTGCCCCCAACTCAAGTTTCTATGCAGGTCACGTATCTGCCAGTACCAGTTTTCGGCATATCCCTGCAGCAGAACATGAAAGTCTCGAACGAGTTCACGCTCTGTGAGACCATAATCTCTAGCCATAATGCTAGCACGAAACAAAAATTGACGTGCATCCAAACCATTGGAGCCACCATCGAACTTAAAACCCCATTTGGTGATTGGGATAATCGTTTGATGAGTCTCAACTGCCTGACCACCATCCTGGAACGAGAGCTCCAACTGAGGATTTGGCAAATCTTGGGAAGAGCGTAATGAACAGCGAGTGAAATTATCGGGTTCATGTCGTATGTGCGGAAACATGATGACTATCAAAACCAATAAAAATCTACAGACCATCTAAATAATTTAAGTACATATATTAAAATCAATGAACAGACGGACAACACCGACAATTTGTATAAAAGAAATAATTTAATAAATTACAGACAGACAAACAAACGATTCTTTAAAAATAGATTAAAATTTGAATGCCAGACAGACAAACGGACAAGTAAATAAATATATAAAATTTTAAACCTTACTAGCTAGAATAAAAATAAAAAGTCTCTATAATGCACACTACGTGAAAATTAACCCTGACCAAAAACTAACTAACGAACCTAAACTAAAATCAATTATCAAACTCAACCTAATATTACTCAAACCCAAAACTAACTAAACCAAACTCAATCATTAAAATTAAAAGAAATTATTCTAAACTAACAAAACCATAAACCCACTTACCTAAAACTAATCTAAATCATAAACCCTAATTAAACTCAATAATCTATAACTAAACTACCTAAATCCCATGACTTTGAAATCGAACAAGTAACCTAGCGGTAATTACTAAACAATCAATAATAAAAATCTAAAATTTTCAATGAGATGATGAGATAAAAGAAAATGTATATTAACGAGCAAGTGAAATGAGTGCAAATGTGTTATGGTTAAATTCAATTATCAAAAGTGATTTCGCTATCACTTCTCAAAATGATTCCCCCTAGGAGGAAAAGGAAAAGAAAAGGTAATTGAATGGGATGAAGGTTAAAATTAATACAAAACACGTAGCAGACAAACCACAACAGTGCCTGGTATAGCAATGGAACTCGTAGGCGGACTCCGCTCCAATTGTCACCTCAAAGGGCTGACTACGAGACCATTATGAAATACTACGGACTTCATAATGGCTCGGACAAGAGCCGCACATATCCCAAAGCTACCACCAGATAGATGATGGAAGGGCCGAAAGCGTTGGCTAATTCCAAGAGATGGATCTAAGTCCAACTATCCCGTGCAGAGAGATATAGCCAACGACTCAAAATTCGGTTGATCCCAACCAACATCCACACTGCTAAAGCATGCCCACTATCATAGCCGGTGGAGACTATCAAACACAAAACAGCACGGTAGGCGCCACTGCAACTGCGGCGAACCCCGTGATCAAGATTTCAAAAAATTTCAACGAAACAAAAAAAAATAATTTCCCTGGAATGCTCAAACCACTATTCAAGTCAGGCACTCCAGGTACTCAAGCCAAACAAATCTGAAATTGAAAAATTTAAGTTATAATTAAAAACTGATAAAATCAACTAAAACCAACAACTTGGGCGCCATATGTAGCATTGGGCGCCATATGTAGCAACCACGGAAGTCACCGCAGTTGCAGACATTAAGAATTAGCAGAGGGGTGTGTAGCCCGGGGTGGCATACTGAAGCCGGCTAGCGCTCAGCCGTGTCGTGGATCTTCCGGGACACCCTCTGCTCGTGCTGAGCCACCTTACATATAAATACTAGCACAAAGGGAAAAGGACGGGAAAGGGAAGGTCATATTGAGAAATGAAAATTGGTTGTCTTAACGAGACATGGCCGTTTTATTTAATTAAAAAAAGTAATTTACACAGCAAATTCAACAATTAAGAGATACAAATCAAAAACAAACAGACCCCTAAATATTTATATTATGCAAATATATTAAATAAGATATTAATAAAAGAATAGCAAATTACAATAAACTGGAAAAATAGGTAATAGATACAAGAATGTCCAAAAAAAAACAAGGAAAAATATTAATCATTGTATTTACTTACTCTCTTCTTTTTCTGTGGATCTTCGAGCGCTCGACGAAGGACACCGAAAACGAGAGGTGGGGTCACTGCAAATTTAATTGATTTTAACCTAAAACTCATTAGTTACAGATAAGCTTCATTCTAATATTTAATCCGTCCATGTATTTCCGTTAATTACCGCCTTAGTTTATATCGATAATTTCATTTACTTTTTCTTCCCCGTAAGTTATTCAATATTTCCGTTGGTTGATAAATTTAAATCCACTAAGGGATTCTCACTTATTGCAAGAACAATCTTTTCTTGATACAAACTTTTGATTCCACACGTGAAAATTCACAATTCCTATCTTCACTGTAAGATCAGAAGGTGATCAACTCAATCACTTGGTACAATTCACACGATTTAATGATTGTTTTTAGTTTTTTTCCTCCACTTTTCGTACCCACTAATTAATTTTTCTTCTGTACAACATACACTAGGCCAAAACCGTTCTGCTACAAAAATCTTTCATTCACTCTTCATCTTGTATCCAACGCAACTATTTTTATTCCACTCTCAAAATTCAATTTTAGTTTAATTTGTTTAATTACTTCACTAAACTCCAAACAACTTTTATTCGCCGAATTTTCACAAAAAAACTTTCTCCGAAGCTGCCAAAGAATTCCACTCTCAAAATTCAATTTTAGTTTAATTTGTGTAATTACTTCACTAAACTCCAAACAAATTTTATTCGCCGAATTTTCACAAAAAAAAAACTTTCTCCGAAACTGCCAAAGAATTTCACTCTCCTTCACAAGCCAAATATCAACCTCAATCCCTTTTCTATCCAAGTCCAATCTCTACTCCCTCATTCCTCACAACTTAATCCCGCATTTCACCTTCATCCAATTCGTATTCCGCAATCCTCTTCATTTTTAAATTACCGCTGCCACATCTGGGTAACGTAATTGAAGTTCATTACACTTCGATTCCGCTACCCACACATTTTTTGTTCCCGTATCGACAATCCCAATAGTTTCCATTGACTTGCATATATGGCAATTTACATCCCCAAGAATCGCTTGATTGAATGTAAAGTGTCACACATACGAGTACATTACGCAAACTATTGATTTTGCCGATACCCCAAAAAAGAGTGCTTCCGTGCGCCCGGGAGAACTTGAACTCAGGGTTCCAGCAGACCCAAGATCAAGGACTCACGACGCAGCCAATGGTGCCGTGGATGGTCGATCTCCCATTCATCTCATAAGCAACTTCAATGATTCATTTGGGCATGGGATTGAATTTTGTTAGTCAATTCATTTTTGTTAGTATAAAAAAATAAAATTTGTTAGTGGGAATGGAATTAGTTAGTGTTAAGGAAGGAATTAGGTTTTGTTAGGGAAAATGAATAGAATGAAATTTTGTTAGTGGGAATTGATAAATGGAACGTTATTAGTGGGAAAATTGAAATCATTAGTAGGTATTATTTTTTTGTAGTTGTTAATAAGGAAAAAGGGTAGTATTGTGATGATGGGGGAGTAAAAATTAAAGGGAAAATGGAAACATGTAAAAAAAATAAATAAATTTATGGAGGAAAAGGTAGGAATGCCCAAAGGAAGGTGGAAATATTACGGCAGCAATTTGAAGTTGCGAATGGGAGAAAGTTGGTACGCCGGAATTCGCAACACCTATAGTAACACAAATATGGCAACGAAGTTGACCCCAGATAAGCGTTGGACCAGATCCAAAACGGTCCCACCAGCTAACTGCGGGATCTGCTTTGAAGACGTGGTGGAGGGCGTACACAGCGTGCGATTGGAATGCGGACACCTTTTCCATCGTGCCTGTGTCCAACAGCTCCTCCTCACGCCCAAGCTTTGCCTACTATGCCGGCGACCCATAGAGCGGACCGCCGTAGACCTCCCCCTCGGAACGCCCTTCCCAACGCGTGGAGCAGTGGCGAAAGGGGTTCCAGATGCCGAACCGCCCCAATCACTGATGGACTTGCAAGGAGCCGTGGGCGGTGAAGTTCCTGCTGCAGTTGTCGCGGCCGAGGTTACACCCGCGCCTTCCGCCCACTCCATTGACACCCTCGTGGCGTTAATGCGAGATATGTCGGAGAGGATTGGCAGCTTGGAGGGAAGGCTCCAGAACCTCCCCATGAGCCAACCGCCCAGCCGCGTGAGAACTCCGCTTGGCTGGGAGCCCAATCCCAGTGTGGCTATGCCCCACTCTCGACCATCTGATCAATGGGCCCTACCTCCAAGGAACTCGGGAATGGATCCCAGAGCTCCCGAGTATAGACTACGACACAGCACAGCACCTCCGTTGGTACCTCCAGTCCCCGAGGCAGTTCCTTACAACAGGTCAATCGAGGATGCGATTCCCCCCGGGAACGCATTGACACCTTTCCGAGACCCGACGCCTCGTATCATGGAGAGTTGGCACCTGAACTTCACGGGTTTCAACGCTATGATATCAGCGGACCGGTTCCTTTTCCGGATTCAGGCGTTAGTATCCAGCACCCTGGGCGGTGATTTCTCGGCCTTCCTCCGGCATGCACATCTTTTGTTCAGCGGAGACGCTGCCGACTGGTACTGGAGTTTTAAGGAGTCGACACCACGTCCCACTTGGGATTCTTTCAGTGCAGCCTTCCGCAATCGATTTGATGACGGCTTCACTGAGAGAGAACTAAGGGAACAGATAAGGAAACGGAAACAGGGTGCTCACGAACCGTTCGACCAGTACTACACAAGGATAGTGAGATTGAGCACTCGCTTGCGAACAACCATGCCCGAGGACGAACTGGTAGAAATTATCAGAGAGAATATGCGTTGGGAGCTTCAGAACAGCCTTCTGCATTTTCCCATCAACACCATACAGGGATTGCGCCTCCATGCCCGTAGGCAAGAACAACTGGATGAGCGGCGAGGTACCTTCCGTCCACAACCTCGCATAACGGGACCAAATCCACGAAATCATCACACCGCGGAGTTGATGGCAGCGGACCACCTACTTGCTGACCCAGTACCAGTACCGAGGAGCTTGAGGACCCAGCAAGGATTGATCGACCCGCCCTTGAAGCAATTACAAGCCCGACGGTCTGTTGGTACTGCCGACAAACGGGGCATCGGTTCTATCCCTGTCCAGCGGAACCGACGCTTTTCTGTTACCGATGCGGGAAGGCCGACACGTACGCACTTGATTGCGCAAATTGCAAATTGCGAAAAAACTTGCCAACGATTGCCGCGACCACCCGTCGGCACTCCTAAAACCCGGACGAACCAAGGCTTATCCCATCACTAGCTATGACCAAGCCCTAGACATGACTCCAATTCTGCTGACTCGCACCGCCAAACACAGTTCTCCCGAAGTTCCACAACCGACGCCATCCTTTGTCGAGGCGGACGCGCAGGGAAATGATAGCGAGGCGAAAGTTCCTTGGCATGTCAAACCCTTCCACGTCAGACTGCGAAATTATTTGGCTACTCGACAGCGCATCTTCCATGAGGAGTTGGCTACAACTGTCCCACCGCGAAGAAAGCAAGCCACGCGTTGGATGCAGAGCTTCTGGAGAAAAGTCAGGCAGTCGAGGAAGGTGCTGAAGGACATACACTTAGACGAATTATTGAAGGATGACGTTCCACCATATGCGTCAGTATACCTCCTGAAAAAACGTTTGTCAGGTTTAGTCGATACGGGAGCCAGTGTGAATTGCATATCAGCCGATTTTGCAGGGGAGGTACTGGCAATGCACGCGGACCAAATCCACCATTTTACCACCTGGTTAAGCACGGCGGACGGAACTCGTCACTCTGTAGTGGGAAAAATTACGACGGATGTCACCTTTAAAGGAGTAACTAAACCTCTGGAATTTTACATCATACCTCAATTAACCCAGAATCTTTATCTAGGGGGGGATTTCGTTCGAAAATTTAACTTGGCCCCGGCACTGTTTTCCGGTTCGACCCTGGAGTCTGTCACCACAGTTCCGGACCAAACTCAAACCACTCAATTATTACGACATACACTGGATGTGCGACTTGACTCGGCTATATCGGCTTTTCCATCGCATGAAAAGGAAGGTCTCGGGCGGACGGCACTGGTGTTACACACTATAGATGTGGGGGATGCTAAACCCATAAAACAGAGACATTTTGCCATATCTCCGGCGAAGGAAAAGTTGTTATATGCCGAAGTTGATCGGATGCTAGCATTAGGCGTGATGGAAGAATCGCAGAGCGCCTTATGGATAAGGTGATACCACCTCATTTACGGCACCAAGTTTTCGTGTACTTGGATGATCTGCTGCTTATAACCGAGACCTTTAACGAACACATCGACCTGCTTCAGGAGGTGGCTCTACACATCCGGAGGGCAGGGTTAACCATCAACATACAGAAGAGTCAGTTCGTGATGACGGAGGTGAAGTATTTAGGTCACATCATTGGGCATGGCAATATCAAAACCGACCCGGACAAGACTCAAGCGATTGACGTTTTTCCATTACCCAAGACCACCAAGCAATTACACCGATTCCTAGGCTTATGCGGATGGAACCAGCGTTTCGTGGGGGACTATGCCACCATTACTACTCCTTTGACCGACATGCTGCGTAAGGGACGTAAGTTCGTCTGGGAAGAGCCCAGCTTGCGAGCCTTTGAAGAGCTAAAGAAGAGTCTGACTACAGCCCCCGTACTGCACAGCCCGGACTTTGACAAACCGTTCTCAATCCATTGTGACGCGAGTCAACATGGGGTGGGAGCAGTCTTAGTCCAGGTTGCACAAGACGGCGAGGAGAGACCTATAGCCTTCATGTCCCACAAGCTGAACCAGGCCCAGCGGAACTACACGGTCTTGGAGCAGGAATGCCTAGCGGCTGTGCTGGCAGTGAAACGTTTTCGAGCATATGTAGAAGGACATCCTTTTGAAATCGTCACTGATCATGCGTCACTGAAATGGCTGATGAGCCAAACTGATCTCCACGGCCGCTTGGCCAGATGGGCCTTAAAATTACAGGCATTTGACTTCACGATAAGACACCGCAAGGGAAGTCAGCACGTGGTACCGGACACACTATCAAGGATGTTCGCCCCTGAAGGAGCCGAGTTGGCCCAGGAGGACGACAGCCCCCTATGGATCGACTTGGACCATTCCGCCTTCAAGTCAGCCTGTTATATCCAGCTGATGAATACGATTCAGGACCAGTTGCCACAGCTGCCAGAGCTACGGGTGACGGAGAGATTTATATACAAGTGGACGAGACACGCCTCCGGAGACCACATTCAAGAAGAGGAACAGTGGAAGTTATGGGTGCCCGAAGAACTGACATGCGAATTGATTAAGCGGGCTCATGACCACCCATTGAGTGCACACGGCGGTTATGGTCGTACGCTTCGGCGACTGAAGACTTACTTCTTTTGGCCTAAGATGGCGCAGCAAGTGAAAAAGTACGTAGCCGCTTGTGAGCTGTGCAAATGCACTAAAGCGCCCAATTCTGTTCTTCGGCCCCCGATGGGAAAATTCGAGCTACCGGAGCGGGTGTTCCAGCGTCTGTATATAGATCTCATCGGTCCGTACCCTCGCGCGACTTCGGGATACACGGGAGCTGTCGTGGTCCTGGACCATCTGTCCAAATTTCCGATTGTGGAACCCCTTCGAAAGCTGCACACCGGTCTCATAGTCAGTTTTCTGGAAAATCGCGTTTTCCATATATTTGGAGTACCGGAGAAGCTGGTCTCCGACAACGGAGTACAGTTCACCTCGTTTAGATTTCGAGAATCAATGCAGAAGTATGGCATTACGCATCAGCGGACTGCCGTTTATTCTCCGCAAGCCAATGCGTCCGAGCGATTGAACCGCACCCTCATAGCCGCCATTCGGGCCTACGTCCAACCGGATCAGAAGGATTGGGACCGCAGGATTTCCGCCATCACCTGTGCCCTGCGTTCGTCTTATCACTCCACCACAGGCATCTCCCCATACTTTGCCGTGTTCGGCCAGCATATGATTTGTCACGGAAACTCGTACCGGCTATTGCGACAGTTGAAAGGGTTGGAAGACCCAATAGTGGTGCTGGAGCCGCACGAGAAACTCCAAATTCTACGAGAAAAAATTCCGGGAGAGGATTGGAGACAGTAGATGGGTGGGGGAGGAGCGGTACAATCTGCGATCCCATCCTTCTGGCTTCAAGGCAGGCGGCGAAATCTACCGACGGAGTTTTAGACAAAGTGAAGCAGGTCGGCACTACACTGCCAAGCTAGACAAGAAGTTCGTGAAGTGTGGAGTCTTACAAGTTTTAAGTCCCACGCGGTACCTCATTGCGGACATGTCTGGAAGGAAGCTGGGAGTCTACCATGCCAAAGACCTACGACGCTGAAAGAAAAGAAAAAGAAAACAACATCATAGGGAAAAGCAGCGTCTCCTTCAGTCTCTCCATGCCTGGTAGGCATCGTGGACACTGCCCTGTAATGAATCATGCGACGCCGCTGGTGACCACTACCAACACACTTTGCTGCTAGGTGGCTTGTCATTTTGCGTTGGTTGCGACCAGTGCACATCCCACGTCTATTTTATCGTGGGATGCCAACAGAATTTTGACAGCCACATAGTAGCAGGTGTGTGGGTAGCGAGTGCCATCGAAAGGAATTGCTTTTATCGCAGCGGGATTTTAGCGTGCAAATTCTATTGTGAGTTTTGTGGGTAAAGTGAAGATTCTGTGTTACAACCTAAACCCAAACGTAAAGATTTCAGGTAAATATGCTTTTGGACGAGGGTAACTGGTGATGTAACTTAGTTCTTAATTCTCGCTAGACCGATAAAATCAGTGCGCCGCTAATGCTTAGCCATTTTGCAAGTGGTCCGAAGGGAGGGAAAAGACGGGGAAATTTCAAAGCAAAATTTTCATCTGAATTATACGAATGAAGGAATGTTAAAATGTGTGAATAAACCCGAGAGATAGTTGTTGCCGCTAATTTATATGCAGCAACCCATTCAAGACAAAAACTGCATAAGGTTTATGCTAAATTATAACCACGAAGGTTTTCGCGGTGAGTAGCTCTGCTGACTATGGTTAAAATTCAAACAAGAAATTATAACTTTTCAATTTGATAGCATTGTGAGCGCAACAAATGCAGATTTCTACCTTGATTATTCTTATTAACTATCCAGTAATTATTGCAAGAACTTCTCAAGCACATAGCAAGAAAGAAAAAATAAATGTTTACTCTATTTAATGAGAGCATTGGCGACCTACAGCTAGGAAGGTTTCAGAATGGCAAAGAACTCCATTGTCAAACTTTCCAGGCTTAAACGCTTTCAACTTCTTGTTAGAGTTTGTACTCAATCGACGGCTTCAGTTTAAGTCCATCTTTTCATCTCTTAGATATCGTCAGATGCTGTTTAATGTTGAATTTTAACGTTGCTGTCATTGTCTTGCAGTTCTTAGGTTTAGATTCGTATTATTTTCAATGTTGAAGGAAATCATTTGAACATGCAGTTGGGATTTTAAACCTGAGCAGTAAAAGCACGAAATAAATATGAATCTGGAGTCTTTCTATAAAATTGATACATATGTGGGTATTCAATTTTTTTTATGATCTAATAATTTTATATTGAACAATCATATTCCATTATGTTTTTGAGAGATTTTTCCATAGTTCTGCAAATTGAAATGAAAATAATTTGAGCATATAAGTCTTTTATTTGTTCAATTTTTAATTCACAAATCATCTACAATCAGAAAAAAATACGAAAATGATTTGAAAGTGTAACTAAACATGTTCTCTTGAATGTGCCATAAAAATAGTAGTCTCTACTTTTAGAATAAAATGCTTCGAACAAAAGAAAACGTAAATAATTAGAAAATTTACAATGTACGAGACAATTGAAAAATGTAATCAAAAATTTAAGGAAGCATATGAATGAGATATAGGATGAGAATTCTGTTTACCAATGTATACGTAATAATTACCTCATATTTTTCTTGATGCAAGAAAAACAAATGTAAAACAAGTGACACTGAAATGATCACATTAAAATTAATGTAATTAAATTAACTATGACGGTATACCACTATTTTAAGAATATTTTTTAACAAATATTGAAAAAGCAATTTCTTTGTTTGCCTACGAGTCATTTTTAAGTCGATTGAATAGAATGTTAGTGTAATGTTTTAGTTAGCTTATTACTAATGAAATGTTCTTTTGCTCTTGGCAGTATCACGTTTATACGAAAAGAAAGTCACCGAATTAGTTTTGTTGATTATAGAATGCGATCAAACCTGAATCGCTTATGTAATATGTTTAAAAGTTATACGAAAAATTAAACCAACCCACATTTCGAATGTATACGTCGACTAAATTTAGAATTGTTAAATTATCGTGAATCTTCGGGACACAGATGAAGAATTGCATCCGTATCGTTAATTTATATTTAGGAGTTTTATTTAAAAAGCAGGCAAATATTTCAGTTAAATATAACCTTAGTTTTTAACTGTAAAATTCGTGTTGAAACTTTACTAACAATATCAAAACCCGTACTCGCAAATCAATCAGAATTGTTTTTGAAATGAAGCTGATGCCAACAGCAACAAAGAGAAGTTCCGTATACGACCCTAGCTTTTAAGAAAAAATATACGTAATAGAATATACTGCACAGTATACGTTCCTGGTTGGGAACAACTTGATTGATTATGCGACGTGATCTTCATCTCTTCCCGAGAATGCACAAATTTAAATTTAATGAAACATCAATTGTAACAAAATATACGTAAATATATTCCATCCTATTTATTATAAAAGTATACAATTTAAAGGTAAATCAAATTAAAAATATTAAAAAAAAAAAAAAAAAATTCACTTTAGTAGATACGTAAAGAACGAAAGTTACGATTTAAAAATGAGAACTAATGAACAAATTAAATTAAGTCCTAAAAATAATTGATTCAAGAAATTAAATAACAAAATGAATTGCTAACTACAAACACGACTTTCCTTTCCAGTGGTTCTGCTTTTCAGCGGGAAATGAGGTGCAGGGTAAGTATGCCGTCGCGAGGGTAGGGTTTGAGAAAATCCGCTGAAGTCGGTTTCGCGTTGCGTGCGGTACGCGGTACCTTTGTTGTTTTGCCGTTTTATTAGAGTAGCTTTCGTCGGGATGAGTTAACGTAGTATACTTTTCGGTACCGCGTCGGAATTTCGGGAACGCGAAGTAAAAATTAGATTTTGTTCTTTGACTGATAAATGAAGAAATACGGAGTAACGTAGAATAGGTTTCCTCTCCGTATGGTTTTGTTTTGTAACGCGTTTGAAAACGGGCGTGTATAGGTGGCTGAAATATGTAAATGAGCGTAACCCATTCGGAGACCCGCGACCGAAATCCTCTCCGATCTAGCTGGCCGACAAGCAGCCACCGCGTGAATGGGTTACGGTGCACGGACTGGTTGACCGGTTGGTACCATCCGTTGGCACTACTCAGACTTAACGTCTAGAACCGATGAGAGGTCGGTTCCGCGTTCGGACGTAGACTTGAAATCATTACAAATGGCACCCAACGTGGGGGACGAGTTGGTCCTTCTCGGAGGATGTCAGGTACTTTGGTACTCGAGCCTGACAAACAGGAGCAGTGGAGTTGTGTGATACACACTAGCAGTCGCTTCACGTGAGTTGTAGCTTCCGCTCTACTTTGTTTGATTTTTTTTCGCGACAGAATCCTTACGATGTGTTGTCCCAGGTTAACCCCTGTAAGGGCCTTCTACTTTCTTGATGGAACTGTCAGCCAGATGGGGTTTCTCCTGTCGGCCTGGACTCTCAAGAAAATAGAAGGCTACCTTGCCTTTATGTCGCGGAAGGATTCTACTTATTTCGTATGCGTGATAGACGAGTGGTATCGGTTCAACGTTCGGTGGCGTATGCTGGAGTTGCGGAGCCTGGAATGCTTCCACGCGTCGGGAATTTTGCCCGCATACAAAACCGTTACGGTAGCTCTACCACTTGTCTCGTCGAGTCCTTTAACGTAGTGTAGAGACGGTTTTTCTGATGTATGTGGATTTAGGGGATAAATTTTGTAAATCGACCGAAAGCACCCTTTCTTCGGCACTCTCGTTTCCCTTTGGAGGAGTCGACTGCTGGAAAGGAAAGTGTGTATCAAATAAAGTTTTTTTTATTTGCTTATATTAAATAGCTCGCCGCTATCGGCCACTCAGTTTCATAAGCGTGTATATATATACTTACATATTAGAATAGACTTAGTTATATATTTGTTTTTTCTTCTGCTCGTTTCTTTTTAGGCATACCTAGCCCAACCTATAGTAAAACAAATATGGCAACGAAGCGGACCCCAGATAAGCATTGGACCAGATCCAAAACGGTCCAACCAGCTAACTGCGGGATCTGCTTTGAACGTTTGTCAGGTTTAGTCGATACGGGAGCCAGTGTGAATTGCATATCAGCCGATTTTGCAGGGGAGGTACTGGCAATGCACGCGGACCAAATCCACCATTTTACCACCTGGTTAAGCACGGTGGACGGAACTCGTCACTCTGTAGTGGGAAAAATTACGACGGATGTCACCTTTAAAGGAGTAACTAAACCTCTGGAATTTTACATCATACCTCAATTAACCCAGAATCTTTATCTAGGGGGGGATTTCGTTCGAAAATTTAACTTGGCCCCGGCACTGTTTTCCGGTTCGACCCTGGAGTCTGTCACCACAGTTCCGGACCAAACTCAAACCACTCAATTATTACGACATACACTGGATGTGAATCAGCAACTGCGACTTGACTCGGCTATATCAGCTTTTCCATCGCATGAAAAGGAAGGTCTCGGGCGGACGGCACTGGTGTTACACACTATAGATGTGGGGGATGCTAAACCCATAAAACAGAGACATTTTGCCATATCTCTGGCGAAGGAAAAGTTGTTATATGCCGAAGTTGATCGGATGCTAGCATTAGGCATGATGGAAGAATCGCAGAGCGCGTGGGCTTCCCCAGTCACCTTAGTTGTCAAGCCGAACAAGGTCCGGCTATGCTTAGATGCCAGATGCTTGAACGCCGTCACTGTCAAGGACGCATACCGTCTACCGTTGATTGAAGGCATTTTGAGTCGGTTGCCTAAAGCCCACTTCATCACGAGGTTAGACCTCAAGGACGCTTTCTGGCAAATTCCTTTAGACCCGGGCTCAAAGGAGAAAACAGCCTTCACAGTCCCAGGTCGGCCCCTGTACCAATTCGTGACCACGCCATGCGGATTGTGCAATGCCCCTCAAACAATAACGCGCCTTATGGATAAGGTGATACCACCTCATTTACGGCACCAAGTTTTCGTGTATTTGGATGATCTGCTGCTTATAACCGAGACCTTTAATGAACACATCGACCTGCTTCAGGAGGTGGCTCTACACATCCGGAGGGCAGGGTTAACCATCAACATACAGAAGAGTCAGTTCGTGATGACGGAGGTGAAGTATTTAGGTCACATCATTGGGCATGGCAATATCAAAACCGACCCGGACAAGACTCAAGCGATTGACGTTTTTCCATTACCCAAGACCACCAAGCAATTACACCGATTCCTAGGCTTATGCGGATGGAACCAGCGTTTCGTTGGGGACTATGCCACCATTACTACTCCTTTGACCGACATGCTGCGTAAGGGACGTAAGTTCGTCTGGGAAGAGCCCAGCTTGCGAGCCTTTGAAGAGCTAAAGAAGAGTCTGACTACAGCCCCCGTAGTGCACAGCCCGGACTTTGACAAACTATTCTCAATCCATTGTGACGCGAGTCAACATGGGGTGGGAGCAGTCTTAGTCCAGGTTGCACAAGACGGCGAGGAGAGACCTATAGCCTTCATGCCCCACAAGCTGAACCAGGCCCAGCGGAACTACACGGTCTCGGAGCAGGAATGCCTAGCGGCTGTGCTGGCAGTGAAACGTTTTCGAGCATATGTAGAAGGACATCCTTTTGAAATCGTCACTGATCATGCGTCACTGAAATGGCTGATGAGCCAAACTGATCTCCACGGCCGCTTGGCCAGATGGGCCTTAAAATTACAGGCATTTGACTTCACGATAAGGCACCGCAAGGGAAGTCAGCACGTGGTACCGGACACACTATCAAGGATGTTCGCCCCTGAAGGAGCCGAGTTGGCCCAGGAGGACGACAGCCCCCTATGGATCGACTTGGACCATTCCGCCTTCAAGTCAGCCTGTTATATCCAGCTGATGAATACGATTCAGGACCAGTTGCCACAGCTGCCAGAGCTACGGGTGATGGAGGGATTTATATACAAGTGGACGAGACACGCCTCCGGAGACCACATTCAAGAAGAGGAACAGTGGAAGTTATGGGTGCCCGAAGAACTGACATGCGAATTGATTAAGCGGGCTCATGACCACCCATTGAGTGCACACGGCGGTTATGGTCGTACGCTTCGGCGACTGAAGACTTACTTCTTTTGGCCTAAGATGGCGCAGCAAGTGAAAAAGTACGTAGCCGCTTGTGAGCTGTGCAAATGCACTAAAGCGCCCAATTCTGTTCTTCGGCCCCCGATGGGAAAATTTGAGCTACCGGAGCGGGTGTTCCAGCGTCTCTATATAGATCTCATCGGTCCGTACCCTCGCGCGACTTCGGGATACACGGGAGCTGTCGTGGTCCTGGACCATCTGTCCAAATTTCCGATTGTGGAACTTCTTCGAAAGCTGCACACCGGTCTCATAGTCAGTTTTCTGGAAAATCGCGTTTTCCATATATTTGGAGTACCGGAGAAGCTGGTCTCCGACAACGGAGTACAGTTCACCTCGTCTAGATTTCGAGAATCAATGGAGAAGTATGGCATTACGCATCAGCGGACTGCCGTTTATTCTCCGCAAGCCAATGCGTCCGAGCGATTGAACCGCACCCTTATAGCCGCCATTCGGGCCTACGTCCAACCGGATCAGAAGGATTGGGACCGCAGGATTTCCGCCATCACCTGTGCCCTGCGTTCGTCTTATCACTCCACCACAGGCATCTCCCCATACTTTGCCGTGTTCGGCCAGCATATGATTTGTCACGGAAACTCGTACCGGCTATTGCGACAGTTGAAAGGGTTGGAAGACCAATAGTGGTGCTGGAGCCGCACGAGAAACTCCAAATTCTACGAGAAAAAATTCCGGGAGAGGATTGGAGACAGTAGATGGGTGGGGGAGGAGCGGTACAATCTGCGATCCCATCCTTCTGGCTTCAAGGCAGGCGACGAAATCTACCGACGGAGTTTTAGACAAAGTGAAGCAGGTCGGCACTACATTGCCAAGCTAGACAAGAAGTTTGTGAAGTGTCGAGTTTTACAAGTTTTAAGTCCCACGCGGTACCTCATTGCGGACATGTCTGGAAGGGAGCTGGGAGTCTACCATGCCAAAGACCTACGACGCTGAAAGAAAAGAAAAAGAAAACAACATCATAGGGAAAAGCAGCGTCTCCTTCAGTCTCTCCATGCCTGGTAGGCATCGTGGACACTGCCCTGTAATGAATCATGTGACGACGCTGGTGACCACTACCAACACACTTTGCTGCTAGGTGGCTTGCCATTTCGCGTTGGTTGCGACCAGTGCGCATCCCACGTCTATTTTATCGTGGGATGCCAACAGAATTTTGACAGCCACATGGTAGCAGGTGTGTGGGTAGCGAGTGCCATCGAAAGGAATTGCTTTTATCGCAGCGGGATTTTAGCGTGCAAATTCTATTGTGAGTTTTGTGGATAAAGTGAAGATTCTGTGTTACAACCTATACCCAAATGTAAACATTTCAGGTAAATATGCTTTTGGACGAGGGTAACTGGTGATGTAACTTAGTTCTTAATTCTCGCTAGACCGATAAAATGCTTAGCCATTTTGCAAGTAGTCCGAAGGGAGGGAAAAGACGCGGAAATTTCAAAGCAAAATTTTCATCTGAATTATACGAACGAAGGAATGTTAAAATGTGTGAATAAACCCGAGAGATAGTTGTTGCCGCTAATTTATATGCAGCAACCCATTCAAGACAAAAACTGCAGATTTCTACCTTGATTATTCTTATTAACTATCCAGTAATTATTGCAAGAACTTCTCAAGCACATAGCAAGAAAGAAAAAATAAATGTTTACTATATTTAATGAGTGCATTGGTGACCTACAGCTAGGAAGGTTTCAGAATGGCAAAGAATTCCATTGTCAAACTTTCCAGCCTTAAACGCTTTCAACTTCTTGTTAGAGTTTGTACTCAATCGACGGCTTCAGTTTAAGTCCATCTTTTCATCTCTTAGATATCGTCAGATGCTGTTTAATGTTGAATTTTAACGTTGCTGTCATTGTCTTGCAGTTCTTAGGTTTAGATTCGTATTATTTTCAATGTTGAAGGAAATCATTTGAACCTGCAATTGGGATTTTAAACCTGAGCAGTAAAAGCACGAAATAAATATGAATCTGGAGTCTTTCTATAAAATTGATACATATGTGGGTATTCAATTTTTTTTATGATCTAATAATTTTATATTGAACAATCATATTCCATTATGTTTTTGAGAGATTTTTCCATAGTTCTGCAAATTGAAATGAAAATAATTTGAGCATATAAGTCTTTTATTTGTTCAATTTTTAATTCACAAATCATCTACAATCAGAAAAAAATACGAAAATGATTTGAAAGTGTAACTAAACATGTTCTCTTGAATGTGCCATAAAAATAGTAGTCTCTACTTTTAGAATAAAATGCTTCGAACAAAAGAAAACGTAAATAATTAGAAAATTTACAATGTACGAGACAATTGAAAAATGTAATCAAAAATTTAAGGAAGCATATGAATGAGATATAGGATGAGAATTCTGTTTACCAATGTATACGTAATAATTACCACATATTTTTCTTGATGCAAGAAAAACAAATGTAAAACAAGTGACACTGAAATGATCACATTAAAATTAATGTAATTAAATTAACTATGACGGTATACCACTATTTTAAGAATATATTTTTACAAATATTGAAAAAACAATTTCTTTGTTTGCCTACGAGTCATTTTTAAGTCGATTGAATAGAATGTTAGTGTAATGTTTTAGTTAGCTTATTACTAATGAAATGTTCTTTTGCTCTTGGCAGTATCACGTTTATACGAAAAGAAAGTCACCGAATTAGTTTTGTTGATTATAGAATGCGATCAAACCTGAATCGCTTATGTAATATGTTTAAAAGTTATACGAAAAATTAAACCAACCCACATTTCGAATGTATACGTCGACTAAATTTAGAATTGTTAAATTATCGTGAATCTTCGGGACACAGATGAAGAATTGCATCCGTATCGTTAATATATATTTAGGAGTTTTATTTAAAAAGCAGGCAAATATTTCAGTTAAATATAACCTTAGTTTTTAACTGTAAAATTCGTGTTGAAACTTTACTAACAATATCAAAACCCGTACTCGCAAATCAATCAGAATTGTTTTTGAAATGAAGCTGATGCCAACAGCAACAAAGAGAAGTTCCGTATACGACCCTAGCTTTTAAGAAAAAATATACGTAATAGAATATACTGCACAGTATACGTTCCTGGTTGGGAACAACTTGATTGATTATGCGACGTGATCTTCATCTCTTCCCGAGAATGCACAAATTTAAATTTAATGAAACATCAATTGTAACAAAATATACGTAAATATATTCCATCCTATTTATTATAAAAGTATACAATTTAAAGGTAAATCAAATTAAAAATATTTGAAAAAAAAAAAATTCACTTTAGTAGATACGTAAAGAACGAAAGTTACGATTTAAAAATGAGAACTAATGAACAAATTAAATTAAGTCCTAAAAATAATTGATTCAAGAAATTAAATAAAAAAATGAATTGCCAACTACAAACACGACTTTCCTTCCCAGTGGTTCTGCTTTTCAGCGGGAAATGAGGTGCAGGGTAAGTATGCCGTCGCGAGGGTAGGGTTTGAGAAAATCCGCTGAAGTCGGTTTCGTGTTGCGTGCGGTACGCGGTACCTTTGTTGTTTTGCCATTTTATTAGAGTAGCTTTCGTCGGGATGAGTTAACGTAGTATACTTTTCGGTACCGCGTCGGAATTTCGGGAACGCGAAGTAAAAATTAGATTTTGTTCGTTGACTGATAAATGAAGAAATACGGAGTAACGTAGAATAGGTTTCCTCTCCGTATGGTTTTGTTTTGTAACGCGTTTGAAAACGGGCGTGTATAGGTGGCTGAAATATGTAAATGAGCGTAACCCATTCGGAGACCCGCGACCGAAATCCTCTCCGATCTAGCTGGCCGACAAGCAGCCACCGCGTGAATGAGTTACGGTGCACGGATTGGTTGACCGGTTGGTACCATCCGTTGGCACTACTCAGACTTAACGTCTAGAACCGATGAGAGGTCGGTTCCGCGTTCGGACGTAGACTTGAAATCATTACAATTTCTCCTTATCGACGGCGAGAAATGATGACAAGAAAAATCCATGTAAGCTACCTGTTCCATTAGCATCGAGCCGTTCATGTTAACTACCTGTTCCAAGGGAGAAAGCTAAGTTTATCTACAAAAATTTAAAAACTAATGGATCGACACTTTGAGGAACAAGATAAAACCGGAGTGGGCATCCATATGTTCAGGTTGTCGCAACAACCCCTGCGACCACCTGCGTAGCTACATATCTTTTTGCGCCTACCCCTGCAACCGTGATTCTAAAGCTAGTTGGGTTGTCACAAGAAAGTAAATATTTGCACACGCAAATATGATTTTATTGCAAATACCAATTCACAAAACCAGAAAACCACATTGAATACGAATAATATATTATGGTTTCTTAGGATGGAAAACACTTTCGTATCGATAACCCATCGTTTTCAAGCAATAACGCACATAACACTTTTTATTGAGTTCCTCGTTGCGATGTACAATGTCACCCATAAAATGTTGAAATCTATAAACCAGGTGTAGTACTTTCACCACAGTCAATAGGTACCTTCGGACACGTTCCCGAACCGAAAAAACGACTAAATGCCGAATCGTATCTCACGCGCCAGTAAATTTCCCGCCCATGTTCAGTCGTCATATACATAGATATACATATATACACATAAATAAATATATATATATATATATATATATATATATATATATATATATATATATATATATATATATTGTATATATATATATATATATATATATATATATATATATATATATATATATATATATATATATGTATATATTTATACATATGTATATAAATAAATATAGATATAGATATATATATATATATATATATATATATATATATATCTATGTATATATAGATACATTTATATATACTTACCTGTTTATATATATAAATATGCATACATATACACATACATATATATATGAATATATGTGCATAGTGTTTATATATATACATATTCATACATATATATGAAGATACATGTATGTATGCATGTATGTATAAATTTTTATATATATATATATACATATATATATATATATATATATATATATATATATATATATATATATATATATATATATATACAGGGTTTTCCAATAAGAGGTACTATTTTTATTTTAAGAAGAAAATGCCAGTTTTGTAATATAAATGATCGAATGCTTATTTCATTATAAGGAAAAAGGTATGCCGTTAATACTTAGAAACTAACATCCGGCAAATGACCACCACGACCACGCTTACAGGACCATATTGTCGCGTGTTTTGATGTTCCGGGAAAGTTAAAACGCAATGTCTTTTAAATTAAATTAAAAGAGTTTATTAAATTACTTAAAAATGCACAGTCACTTATTTGGTCTATTTCACAATTTTAATTTTCACTATTTAAATCTAACTTCCACTTGTCCATAAATTTCTATCGCGATTGTCTTCTAAGATCACTTCACAATCAACGAAAATCAACTTGATCGCTTTTCAATTCACACTCCAAACACTATCGCCGTGTTTGCTATCGCGGTTGAATGATTAATTCCCCCATTCATTCAGCTCGCCTTTATATAGGGTCTGTAGTCATTCAACCCAGTTCTCGTACATTGGCGAATTAGCGGGAACATTCGAGCGAGCGTAAATGAATGGAGAAGTGACTCACTTTCAGATGTTGATGCTTGGTGGGTTCTCGTGATTTCGAGTAAATTCATTTTGTTGATGTTCTTAACGGTTGTGAAAATAATTGCGACAGTACCTCGCAGAATTATTTGTACATGTAACACTGCCCCCACCTCAGTTCTTTTCGCCCCGAAAAGATGTGTCGCCAGTTGCAGTCTATTCTCCCTGGATGTAATATGGGGCAAGACGGTCCAGGTGCACGATTTGCATTTTGGCTCTTGGCTTACGATGTTCCTGTGTTCGGTATACGACGTCGTTGATTCGCTTTGCAACTCGGTATGGTCCTTCCCAATTATGTTGCAACAATGGAGACCTACCCTTTCGGCGTTGCGGGTTATATAGCCACACCAAGTCATCTTGCTGGAAGCCAGTAGAATTAGCCTTTAGATCATACCTGGTCTTCATGCAGTCAGTAGCCGATTCGAGGTGATTTCGCACTGTCCGATGTATCTGGTTCAACCGTTGCCTTAGATTACTTGCGTACTCCGAGATCGTTTGGGGTTTCTCAGGGGGTGTTCCGAACTTTATATCGGCTGGCAGACGAATAGTCTTTCCAAAAAGGACTTTGGCTGGACCTTGGCCCGTCGATGCATGTTCAGCAGTTCTGTTCGCCATCAAAAATAGTGGGATATGTCGGTCCCAGTCCCTTTGGTTCTCGTCAACCATCTTAGCAAGATATTTATTGAGAGTGCCGTTGAACCGTTCGACCATTCCATCGGATTGGGGATGCAGCGGTGTTTTCCTCGTTTTCCGTATTCCCAGTAGTTCACACATTTCGCCAAAAACTAGTGACTCAAAGTTTGGGCCTTGATCTGAATGTAATTCACAAGGTACGCCGTACCTGCTGACCCAATTTAACACTAGCTGTTCGGCTACGGTAGTTGCTTCCTGGTTGGGAATGTGGTAGACCTCGGGCCACTTGCTGAAAAAATCGGCCACAACCAGTGTATAACGATTTCCCCAATCGGATTCAGGAAAGGGTCCTGCGATGTCAACAGCAATCCTTTCGAATGGCACGCCTACGTTATATGTTTGCATTTGTCCTCTCAGTCGTCGCTTTGGACCGTTGACGGAAGCGCAAATTGTGAATCTGTGACACCAGTCCTCTACGTCTTCTCGAGCGTGGAGCCAGTAGAACTTTCCCAATTTCGCTAAGGTCTTGTTAACACCAAGGTGGCCTCCCGAGGATCCTTCATGCATTTCCTTAATCACATCGTGGATTCGGCTTTTGGGTAGTATAGTTTGCATCCTATAGGAGCTGCCATCCGCTGTTTCCCATTTCCGCTTGAGTACGCCACCCTCCACCTGAAGGGAGTTCCATTGTGCCCAATAGCTTTTCAGGGTTGTGCCATGCATTGAAACGTCTTTCCGCTCAGGTCACCCACATGTCTCCTTCCATACGAGCAATGGTCCGATGTCTTCATCGGCTAACTGGGCGTGTTTAGGATTCAATAGCAACTTCCACAGTCGACTATTCACCCACTCCCATCACGAATGGCCACACAGTCATCAACGCGTCGTTAGCAACAACATCATCATCCTGACACGACAACAAACCCCAATGCAATTAACAATACAAACACAGCAACTGATCTTTGCATAATTTATCGAGTAATCTGCGCTGGCGAGCAAGTGCTGACGAAGCAGGTCGTTCGTGAGCGATCGGTGAGGACGACAGTCAAGTGATCATCAAAGGTGTAGAGATAATTATAGTTGAAGTTTAGTCGAAATAATTAATGAATAAATACTGTGTCGTGCGTGTTAAAAAATAAATCTTTGCTCTTATCTTGTCAATTTTCAAATTGGAATTCAAGTGCAAAACTTCGTTTGCCGATAATCCATCATCATACAAACATTTTTTTGGTCCGTCGAGCCAGATCGTTGCGCATAGGCAACGATAGTTAATGTGTGAACCGTGCAATTTGGTAAGTACGATCATTCCTACACTTGTCATACATATCCTCTTCCAAATTCACGTGTGTGCAAATCCGGTGGCATTTCATTGAAAAGCGGTGATCGTCAAACCGGGACCTCGTAACGGGAGTACAATTCCCACATTCAAGCACATGGTGACTAACAGCCCAAGACGTGCTTATAGGCAATCCTCAGCACTTTGCGACGCAATCAAATTAAATTATTTACAGGGAGCAGCCCATAACTGCTAGCCACTATCACGTTCATCAGTTGGTAAAAGGGTGAAAGTGTGAGAAAATTGATGGATTATAAAGTGAATATGATTGCATCGTCATTTGTGGGCATTTAGGAAGCATCGCGTACAAGACGTTGCTATCGCATACAACAATCGTCTCTTCTGTCGACGAAAGCACTCGCAATGATTGCATCAAGTCATTTGTGGGCATTTAGGAAGCATCGCATACAAGACGTCGCTATCGCATACAACAATCGTCTCTTCTGTCGACGAAAGCACTCGCATTGATTGCATCAAGTCATTTGTGGGCATTTAGGAAGCATCGCATACAAATCGTATCTATCGCATGCAACAATCGTCTCATCTTTCGTTGGAAACACTGGCATTGGTCGCCTCTCAAGTCATTTGTGGGGAGTTACGTGCAATCAGTGCATACAAAACGTGGCTATCGCATGCAAGCAGTGCATTATTTAGTCACAACTTAGTTCATCAGACATTTAGCTGTACAAAAGTTCGCTTTCTAGGAAACACTCTATCACACATTACATAGTTCCAAATCGCAGAACCATGAACCGACTAATTGTGCAGCAAAAGCTCTCCTTGGAGCAATTGAATAAAGTAATTAGTAATTATAAAAAGGACTCAAAATCACGGAAAACGCAAGTTTATTATGAAAAACAATTGGACAGGGTGCAAACCTTACATCAGGAGTTTGCGGAAACCCATCGACACATCATTGCACTGCTCACAGGCATGGACGAAGAGCTGAAGGTGCCCTATTTTGAAGAAGATTGGTTATCTACGTTGAACGAGAGCTACATAGTAGTCTAAGCCGAACTAGCCGACTTTTTGAAGGAGGCACAACGGGCAAATCTACCAAAATCCTCGACTCCGTTGGAAGAATTACGGTTGCCAAGGATTACATTACCCAAATTCAACGGCAAATATGATATGTGGGCGTCGTTCCGAGATCTGTCCACATCGCTCATTCATAATCGTAAAACATTGTCAAAGGTTGAAAAGCTGCATTATCTCAAGTCAAGTTTAGAAGGAGAGCAGCAGGATTAGTGAAACAGTTCGCAGTAACCGATGCAAACTACGACGGAGCGTGGAAAGTGTTGGTAGAACGATACGAAAATGCAAGTGTCTGTTTGACCGCGCAGTTGAAAACCCTCTTCAGCATTGGAAATGCTAATGAATCAGCCACGTCGGTTAAAACTTTATTGGATCGATCTGTTGAGAGTGTCCAGATTATTGAAACATGAAAGTGAAAAACTTGGTGAAAGCCATGGTGATTCACATGACAGCGCAACGATTCCCACATGAAACGCGTCAATTGTGGGAACAACAAAGATGTGAAGAGAAAGAATTGCCGTCATTCAAAGACGTGTGTACCTTCCTACAAAATAGATTCTGAGCATTGGAGGCAGCAGGAACCGTGCGTCCCACGGTATCGCGAATGGCGAACACCACACGAAGTGTACATGTGGTGAAGAACGAAGTGACGATAGAATGCCATTTATGCAAGCAGCATCATTTCTTGTATCAGTGCGATCAATTTATTCGCAGTGATTTGAAGCAAAGACTTCAGACAGTTCAACAATGGCGTGCTTGCCTCAACTGTCTATCCAGCAAGCACTTCGTGGTAAGGTGTCCCAGCCAATCTAAGTGCAAGAAATGTCAACGGAAGCATCATACCTTACTGCACAAAGATGAAGCCACTATGAGTCAACGAAGTCCAAAGGTAACCAATCCCAACCCGACCGAAACTCAATCCTCAGGACCAGGAGCGATTGACATCAACGCGCTGAACTGTGAAAGGAAGAACGAGGTACTTCTGGCTACAGCGTTAGTCAGCGTGGAGGCACCCCATGGATGCAAAGTCTTGCGGGCTATAGTCGATCAAGGGTCACAAGCGTCTCTTATAACAGAAGCTGCAGCTCAACAATTGAGCTTAAAGCGCAAGGCCACCAATATCAAAATTGCGGGAATTGGGGCAGAATCCAGTCGAGCAAGTCGAGGCATGATCCATGCACAGATTAGAACACATGCGAATGAAGTCATACCCTTCAAGGCATATGTCTTGGACAAATTAACGAACCCACTACCACCGCAGACGCTGGATACTGCAGAGTGGGAGCAATTGAAAACAGTTCAACTTGCTGATCCTTCTTTTAATAGACCAGGTAACATTGATATGTTGTTGGGAGCAGAAATATATGGCAAAATTCTGATGAGTGACATGTTTAAATTACCGGCGGGGCCCGTGGTACAAAGGACAAGTTTAGGATGGATTCTGTTGGGCGAAGTACCTGTGCATTCTACAAGGGATTGAACATGGCACAGTTGCACGGTAGAAGCAAGTGATGAACCGAACATCAATGAGTTATTGCAGAGATTTTGGGAGCTGGAAGAAGTGGCATCGCATAGAATAACATCTGATGAAGAGCAAGCATGTGAGGAACATTTCCGAAATAATGTTCAAAGGGGAGTCGATGGACGATACACGGTCCGGTTGCCATTCAAGCAGGGCATGAAACAAGCATGAGGTCAATCGAGGCATCAGGCAGTAGCAAGTTTACAGGCAACAGAGAAACGTTTAGGAAGGACGTCGCAATTAAGGAAGGAATATGATAAGTGTTTACAAGAATACATTGATATGGGACATATGCAGCTAGTAGCTGACCAGCCAAAATACATCAGACAAGAAGACCGATCGATAAGTACGGCACTGTACTTGCCGCACCACGCAGTCATCAAGGAAAGTAGCACAAGTACCAGATTACGTGTGGTATTCGACGCATCGCGAAAAACTAGCTCCGGGGTCTCCTTAAATGAAGCTTTAATGACGGGTCCAGCTATTCAAAATGACTTGAGCGCTGTACTATCGAGATGGAGATTGCATAAATTCGCATTTGCAGCAGACATCTCAAACATGTATCGGCAGATCAACGTACATCACGATGACGTTGAGTACCAACGTATAGTCTGGAAACCGCATCCAGTGAGTAACATTTGTGACTTTCGTCTAAATACAGTCACATTCGGCACCACATGTGCTCCTTTCTTGGCAATTCGAACTTTGCATAAGTTAGCGGACGATGGCAAAGGGGAATACCCATCGGCGTATAAGGTCATCATGGACGATTTTTATGTGGACGATGTTCTGTCGGGTGGTGAGAGCCTGCAAGAGACTATCATGAAGCGTAAAGAAGTAGACGCGCTACTACAAAGTGGAGGCTTTGCACTCCGTAAATGGATTGCTAACGACCCGCAAATTTTATGTGGAATTCCTGAGGATGACGTGGAAATGAAACTTCACGTTGAACGATACTGGGATCAACAGTTTAAGTCACTAGGCATCGTTTGGTATCCCATATCCGATTGTCTGGGATACCAAATTAAGTTACCAGAAAGTTCGGCGCCATATACTAAAAGAAAGATCTTGTCAGATATTGCGCGACTATATGATCCACTGGGCTGGGTAGCACCTGTACTGATTGTTGCCAAAATAATACTACAATCGTTATGGCTGAGTGGAGTGGCCTGGGATGAAATAGTTCCGTTAGAATGTACACAGAAGTGGACACGGTTCCGTGAAGGCATACAAGAGATCTCGAAATGCCAAATACCTCGATGGGTTGGGTGTGGTCCAGGTGCAGAATTCGAGCTGCATGGATTTAGCGACGCTTCTCTAAGAGCATATGCCACGGTCATCTATTTAATATCACGAAACAAGTCCGGGACATATTCACGTATCGTCACGGCAAAAACCAAGGTTGCACCTGTGCGTCCAGTAACTATTCCACCCCTCGAGCTATGTGCAGCAGCATTGCTCTCAAAACTGATGGTCCGAGTGAAAGATACGCTAAAATTACCCATCACGCACGAATCGTTATGGACCGATTCGCAGATAGTTCTGGCGTGGTTGAAAGGTCATCCCACTCGATGGAACATTTTCGTAGCCAATAGAACGACAGAAATCTTCAACCAAACTGGTAACACTCTTTGGCGTTACGTTCCCTCGCCACAAAACCCAGCAGATCTAGCCTTACGTGGCGCAGAAGTTGCAGAACTATTATCAAATCCATTATGGTGGAATGGACCAACCTGGCTGGTGAAACCGTCGGATCAGTGGCCCAAATCCATGACTATAGAGAGTACCGAATTGGAGAGGAGAAAAAATATCAAGGTATTCCTACAGACAATAACAAACGCAACTGAAATCATTGCGAGATTTTCGTCATTGACGCGGTTATGCCGAGTGACTGCGTATTGTTTACGTTGGCGTAAATGCATACCAAAATCCATCACCCCAACCCCATTACACAGCGAAGAGATAAAACAAGCATTAGACATTTGGATAAAATTTGCACAACAGTCTGAATTTGATCATGAAATCAAAACCTTAATCAAGACGAAGGAAATTCCGAAACAAAGTAAGATTGCAAATCTGAACCCATTCTTAGATAGCGACGGAGTACTACGCGTCGGGGGACGTTTAGGACATGCGACATTGTCTTACTCTGAAATCCATCCGATTATCGTTCCAAGATCTGGCAAGTTCACTGACTTATTGCTACATCAAGTACATCAAGTTACTCTACATGGACAGACCCAAGCGATGTTGACACACTTGAGAAGAACGTTTTGGCTGGTCGACGCTCGTAGGGTAATCAGGAAAAGTGTACACCAGTGCATCAAATTTTTTCGCGCGAATGCGAAGACTTCCTCACAGCTCATGGGCAACCTACCAGCACCGAGAGTTAACGTTGCTCGCCCGTTCACTCACGTCGGAGTGGATTATTGCGGTCCCTTCGAATTACGACACCGTCTAGGCCGTGGAAGCTCGACTTACAAAGGATACGTCGCCATTTTCATATGTCTGACAGTCAAAGCGATTCATATCGAAGTGGTCAGCGATTTGACGACGCACGCTTTCCTAGCAGCGTTTAAACGATCCTGCGGACGACGCGGTATGTGTAGCCACGTGTACAGTGACTGTGGGACAAATTTCGTGGGGGCCGACACACATCTAAGAAAGGTACTGCAGCACCATAAAGACGTTGCGGAACTTCTCGCTAACCAAGGGATCACATGGCATTTTAATCCTCCGGCATCACCCCATTTTGGAGGACTCTGGGAGGCCGGCGTCAAGTCGACCAAGTTCCATTTACGAAGAGTGCTAGGAAATGCTACGCTAACTTTTGAAGAGCTAACGACTACGATGACGCAGATAGAAGCCTGTCTTAATTCGAGACCGTTGTGCCCGCATTCAGATGATCCGATGGACACTACGGCACTCACGCCAGCACACTTCCTGATTGGCGACACGTTGCTAGCACCTCCTGAAGCAGACCTCACGGAAACTAACATCAACCGACTCGATAGATGGCAACTGACGCAACGTCTAGCACAAACGTTTTGGCAACGCTGGAGGAGCGAATATCTCACCAGACTACAACAGAGACCGAAGTGGACTCATCGACAACACAACCCCAAGGTCGGAGATTTGTGATTACTCAAAGAGGAGAAATTACACCCATACAAATGGCCATTAGCCAGGGTGACTGCTTTACATCCCGGGTCAGATAACTTAGTACGAGTGGTAACACTGCACGCAAAGGGCAACACATATAAACGCGCAATCACCAAGATAGCATTACTGCCTACCCCAGAACACACTTAACCGATTTGCACAAACCCATAACACCCTTTAACTACCGTTAATAACCTCTAATCGAATTCATACAACCCATCACCACACTCCGTTTCCCCAATTTGCACGGTTCAATCTTCAGACACCCGGACTGCCCAAACGTAGCAGCGGTGAACAGCCAACATCGTTGGTTGAGCTTCACTCTGTTATTCCGAGCACCGTATGTTGCAGATTAGTGGGAAATTACGGTAATCAGCGGATGCAACCTAGCTGGACAGACACGGAGTTCAACAGTTCATATGTGTTAACAAATCATTTATTTCTTTTTATAATCATAGGACTTTCCGCGCCTTACGGTCGCAGCGGGGGGAGTATGTTTAGGATTCAACAGCAACTTCCACAGTCGACTATTCACCCACTCCCATCACGAATGGCCACACAGTCATCAACGCGTCGTTAGCATCAACATCATCATCCTGACACGACAACAAACCCCAATGCAATTAACAATACAAACACAGCAACTGATCTTTGCATAATTTATCGAGTAATCTGCGCTGGCGAGCAAGTGCTGACGGAGCAGGTAGTTCGTGAGCGATCGATCGGTGAGGACGACAGTCAAGTGATCATCAAAGGTGTAGAGATAATTATAGTTGAAGTTTGGTCGAAATAATTAATGAATAAATACTGTGCCGTGCGTGTTAAAAAATAATTCTTTGCTCTTATCTTGTCAATTTTCAAATTGGAATTCAAGTGCAAGACTTCGTTTGCCGATAATCCATCATCATACAAACAGGGCGTTTCGAATCTCCTCCGATGACCAACCTTCATCGAATTCGGCCGTTATCAATCGCAGATCAACGCGCGATTCCTTTTCCTCAATCCGTTGGCAATGCTTGCAGTTAGCTGGACATGGACGGCGGGATAGGGCGTCAGCATTTCCATGAACTCCGCCCTTTTGATGAACAATTTCGTAGTCTTATGACTGCAATCTTTCGATCCATCTCGCAACTTGTCCCTTAGGGTTTTTGAAGTTGAGCAGCCATCTCAGTGATGCATGGTCCGTTCGAAGAACAAATTTCTGGCCATACAGGTACTTGTGGAACTGGTTGGTGGCCTCTATTATAGCCAATAGCTCCTTCCTGGTCACGCAGTAGTTCCTCTCACTTTTTGAAAGAACTCGACTGTAATACGAGGGGACTCTTTCTTCGCCATCGATCTGCTGGGAGAGTTCAGCTCCAATACCGCCATTGCTCGCATCGGTGTCAACCACAAACATTTTTCCAGGTTTTGGATATGCCAGCACGGGTGATTCACACAGCTTCTCCTTCAAGGTCTCAAAGGCTACCTGGCATTGTTCATTCCAGACACACGGACGATTCTTCGGTTAACTGATGGAGACACTTAACTTTTTTGGCAAAGTCTTTGACGAATCTTCGACAGTAATTGCCAGACCCAGAAAACTTCGTAGTTGGCGCTTGTTGTTTTGTGTTGGCCAGCTTTTCACGGCTTCAATTTTCTCAGGGTCTGTTTTGATCCCTTCTTTTGATACAACGTGTCCCAGGTATTTAACTTCAGCTGCGAACAGGGTACACTTGTCGGGACTAAGATTCAAATTTGCCAGTCGCGATCGGGAGTAAACCTCTTCTAAGTTCCGCACATGTTCTTCGAACGTTCTCCCGATGATAATGATGTCATCTTGGTACACCAAGCAGGTTTTCCAGGTGAGGCCACGTAAAACGTACTCCATCAGGCGTTCGAAAGTGGCTGGAGCATTGCAAAGCCCAAATGGCATCACCACAAATTGCCACAATCCGGTCCCAACTGAAAATGCGGTCTTCTCTCGGTCCTTCTTGTCGTTTTCTACCTGCCAGTAGCCACTCTTGAGATCGAGTGTAGAAAACCATTTTGCATCGGCTAAAGTGTCCATGATGTCATCGATGCGTGGGAGCGGGTAACTATCTTTCTAAGTGACGCCGTTAAGCTGCCTATAGTCGACACAAAAACGAGTGCTACCATCCTTTCTCTTTACTAGAACTACAGGCGCGGCCCATGGACTGACAGAAGGTTCAATAACGCCTTGGTTTTCCATGTCCGAGATCAGCGCGCTCACTTCTCCTTGTTTGGCTATTTGTTACAAACCAGTACACCCTATGTATACTGGTAAGAACTGGGAGCTCAACTTGATGCGTATCGTATATACAACATCAAGGCTCCCGGGGAGAGAACTTACTGTAACACCACTTACCTGCTACTCTTTTCATCTAAACTAAATCAACAAAAAGACGAGAGTTACATGTTTAAAGAATTTAGTTTTATTTTATGTTGATATTTTAAATTAATTACATTTACACTTCTTTAATTATTTCTAACATCTATCCATACTGGGTGAAGCCCTTTTCTTGCGAAGATGTCTGGGAAATAAAAAATAAGGGTTTAGCTGATGGTGGCTATGCAGCGTAATACGCAATCAAGCCGAATGAGGTTCGCGGCTCAAGCCTACACCTCACCATCTAACCAAAGCGAAGATATTCCGTAGTTGCACCGGAACTAAACTTTTGGAAGTACGAACGGATTACACACCGACTGGCTCGAACAATTGCTTTTCTGTTGTTATCACTACTCGCCGCTTCTCGCCCGATCAATTGCTTTTAAACGATTCTGCGGCCTCAATTTGCCCTAAATTCGCTGAGTAGTCGAAACGTGCGCTCTCGTTCAACGAAAGCTTCTTCCTCCGCGGTCCGTCTCACTTGCTCGCATGGTGAAACTTTGCGGCAAATTGGCGGAATTGGAGAAATCAGGCGAGGAAAAGCTTTTGTTTAGCTTTTCTGTTCTCACCACAGTGTCACTCCGCTGGAAGCACACCCCGAAGCTTCTCATGTACATAGTCGTCGTCGTCGCTAATGTTATGGCTTATGTAAAGCGAATTTTGAAGTCTTTTCGCTTGCCGTTGGTCGACAAGTACATGTTTTGATGACAATGGGCGTATCTGCTTGACCGTATAACACTCGGCGGAGTGCGAATGCTTAAACGATTGTCGACATTTCCATATAGCATAACATTTCCTCCGGCGGATTTGAATGATTTACGTACTTGGAGAGTGAAGTAAATCGTTGTTCCGTTCCAATGATGCGAATCACTTAATGCGTCAGTTGTACTTATATTTTGCGCTGTTAAGGCCATTACTATTGTCCGCTGTACTTCTCACTGCCTATTGTTGATTGTTGTTCTGCTGCTGGTTCGTGAATAACATACTGGATGCTAACTTAATCCTACCGATTAATTTCGTGTATTTTTAACTCCTAATTTACGCTACTTAATATGTTATGGGGGAATGGGAATGCCGGTCGACAAGAGCTCTCTTGGAGGCTAGCATTCTTTGGGGAGTTCCGCCCCCACGTACCCGAGGAAACTCCGCAGGGGGAATGCCGGTCGACAAGACCACTCTTGGAAGCTAGCATTCTTTGGGGAGTTCCGCCCCCACGTACCCGAGGAAATTCCCGCAGGGAGAAAGCCGGTCGACAAGAACATTCTTGGAGGCTAGCATTCTTTGGGGAGTGCCGCCCCCACGGACCCGAGGATATGAGGGGTGCCGTGAGGTTCCCTCTTATTGTACCTGGACTACGCTTTGGACAACGAACTGGAATTGACGCTTTGGGCTGGCGGATGTGATGGTTTGGACCTAGTTGCTTTGCACAGTAGCGCCGAGGTGAAACTCGTGTGTGAACGGCTCCAATTCAACTATCATACCGTCTACGTCCCGATAAAACCTTGGCAGGCCTCGGAGTACGTTCGAAGTTCGCACCATTGGGTTGGTGGTGTAGGTTCGGTTGAGACGGACTCCCGATTAGCGCTGGTCTGGCTCTGAGCACTTGTCCCCATAAGGGCTTGTGCCAACCCTCGCATGGCCTCCCTGCTCTGCAAAGATAACCATGGGACCAAAAAGGCGACTACACACACGAACGGAGATAGCGGCTCCGAGGGGGGACCCAATAAAATGGAGCAAACAAATGAAACCACAAGCAAACAGGACGCTAGCACGGAGAACCCTTTCAGACAAAAACCGCTGTTGGCAAGAACACCGATTGAACAAGTCACCGATTGCGGGGGGAGGCAGCAAACCCCAGAAACACTGTCAAAGTCAACATCACAGGTTAAATCATCGGAGACAGACCACAGACGGACTAACGAACGAAAGAAGGCAGAGTGCGTTGTGCAACCTGGCATCATTGCGGCCTTTGGGCGCAGTAGAAGGACTATGCGCACCCCGGAGCGCCCAGTGCAAGACGTACACAATTCGGATCAAGCTGCGACACCAACGGAGGCCAGTGTAAGACTGGGGGAGGGAAAAGTTTTGCCGTTGGCCGACGCCACTTCAAACGTGACCCAAGCGATAGAAGCAAAAGGGCTAGGAAACGGAGGCCTCTCCCAAGAGGTGGCGCCAAATAACACAATCGCCCTTGACCGCGCCGAAGAGGAGCGGCTTACTCGGAAAGCGGGGAATATCGTCAAACAACTGAGGGCTGCCTGCGAAGTGCAGAAAAACATAGGCAAGAGTGTCAAGAATGGCATTCTTGAACTGGAGGAGCTTTTTGGCCGCATAACGCACTACAGGCGGAGGCGGCTTGCAACCGAAAAGCACCAAAAAGACACGCTCTCCCTCGAGGCATCAGTGGGTCCTAGCAGCAGCAAAAGAATGGCCGGTAGCCCAATTGAAGGCGACTGTGAGAAAAGGAGGAAGGACGAGACCATAAACGAAGTTGACACTCCAGGCGAGGAGTTTCATGTGGTGCGAAACAAGGCAGCGAAAAAAGCGGCCAAAAAGCTACTCCTAGAAAAAACAGACAAAGAGCTCAACCACGAAAAGAACAAAGAGCCCCCCGATATACCGCAGAAAACAAAAAATAAACCGCGGCACAAACCCTTGCGAGAGGCACTGCTTATTAAAACCACTAAGGGCTGAACCTACGTAGATGTCCTCCGTGAAATTAAAGGAGCGGTCAAGCTAGACGACACCAAAACTGCCATCAAAGCAGTTCGACCAACCCGGACCGGTGGCTTGCTGGTGGAATTCGGGCCAGAGGCCACAAACAAAGATGCATTCCGTGACGCGGTTCAAAAGGTTCTTGGAGATGCGGCAACGGTTGCATCGCTCGAACCAATGGCCACCCTGGAAATTAGGGACCTCGACTGCGTCACGGACAAAGCTGAAGTAGAGGATGCCATTAGGAGGGAGTTCCCCAGCTTAAGTGAAGTCAAGGCAAGATTGACACGTGAAAACACAAGGGGGCAACGCATGGCTATTGTCGAACTAGCTGATAAAGACGCCCAGCAAATTTTGGAGAAGGGCAAAATTAAGATAGGTTGGGTGATCTGCAGGATACGGAGAAGAGCGATCCCTATCCGCTGCTTCAGATGCTTCGGATACGGACACACCGCGTATGGCTGTAGGGGACCCGACAGGAGATCTCTGTGCTACAAATGTGGTGAAACGGGGCACAAAAGGAAGGAGTGCACGAACGAGGCAAAATGCATTCTTTGCAAGGAGGCTAAGCTAGCACCCGGCGACCTCAAACATGAGCCGGGGACAGGGAGATGCCGGGTTTTCAAGGAGGCCCTAACTAAAGCCAAATCGATACTCAAATGATCCGTATCCTGCAGGTACATTTACACCGAAGCACAAACGCCCAGGACCTACTTGAGCAGTTTGCGAGGGATAAGAAAGCTGACCTCCTGTTGCTGAGCGAGCAACATCATAACAAGGACTCGCAAGCGTGGTACCCTGACAAAACTGGTACCCCGGCCATCTGGGTTCGAGACAGCGCCCGCCTCCAGGTGCAGGGCCATGGACGCGGGGATGGTTTTGTGTGGGTGCGGTGTTCAGGGATAACATATTTCAGTGTTTATCTGACGCCTAACGAGGCAATGCGATCCTTTCGAACCAAACTCGATGCCCTGGAGGACGCTGTCTCGAACACAGAGGGCCACATGCTGGTCGGGGGAGACTTCAACGCTAGAGCCATCGAATGAGGTATGCCACAATCCGACCCAAGGGGAAAGCAAATCTTGGACATGGCGGCCAGAACAGCGCTTTTTGTCCTAAATACTGGTAACACCCCTACTTTCCGCCGCTGGGGTTGCGTAGGAACCATACCCGATGTGACACTCGCTTCGGAGTCCCTGGTAGCCTGAGTACACAACTGGCGAGTACGAGAGGACTACTCGGCTAGTGATCACCAGTATATAGCTGTTGAGATTCACGACGGTGCCACTCTGCGTGCATATGCCCAAACTTCAATCCTCGGATGGAGGACTGGGAGGATGGACGTTGAGAGGTTTGCTGACGCGCTTACGGCAGGCGCACCGTTGCTGGGAGCTCCGCCAGGGAGTGGAGGGCCTACAGCCAAGGACTTGGTGAACTCAACTATGAGTACCATCATAGCTGCTTGCGAGTCTTCCATGCCCCGTCGGAGACCCCGACATGGTAAGCCTCCAGTATACTGGTGGTCAAACGAGATCGCCGATCAAAGAAGCGAGTGTCACAAACTTCGGCGAGAGGCCCAGCGGGCGCGAACACGGGAGGAGGCAGACACTAGGCTAGCAGCATACAGGTCCGGCAGGAAATATCTTCGCAGGCTTATTAACAAGAGCAAGGCCCGATGCTGGCAAGACCTCGTGGACGATGTAAATAGGGATCCGTGGTGCCTTGGCTACAAGCTGGTCATGGGGAAACTTGGTGCCCTACGGAAGCCTTGTATACATGACACGGAAAAGATGGACGCGATAGTGCAGGGACTCTTCCCCGCCCATCCCGTCCGTGTTGACGCTGTCCATGGTGAAACAGCAGTCAAGTGCCCACTCTTCACACAGCTGGAACTGGAGGAGGCAGTCCTCTCCCTGAAAGCGAGGAAGGCTCCAGGTCCAGATGGTGTTCCGGCTGAGGTTTTGCAGCTCATCTATCACCATTGTCCTGACTTGCTGCTCAGCACATTCAACGCTTGCCTACGGGGCGGGGTTTTCCCGGTACGATGGAAGGTGGCGAGGCTCGTGCTGGTCAGCAAGGGGAAGGGAAATCCCGAATCGCCGTCTGCATACCGCCCGTTATGCATGCTAGACACGGCTGGGAAAGTGCTAGAGAAACTCATCAAAGGAAAACTCACTGACGCGATTCGTGCTGCTGGGGACCTATCTCCTCGGCAGTACGGCTTTAGAGCAGGACGTTCTACCATTGATGCGATTGCAGAGGTGGTGAACGCGGTCCAAAAGGCAGAGGCATATAGTCGCACCAAGCGACGGATCGTCCTGTTGGTGACACTCGACGTCAGGAATGCCTTCAACTCCGCTAGATGGGTGGATATTCTGGATACGCTGGAAAACTCTTTTCAAGTTCCAGAATATCTAATGCGGCTTTTGAGGAACTACCTAAAGGACCGAAGCCTGCTCTACGACACGACACAGGGCCAACGAAGGATGAAAATTACATCGGGTGTTGCCCAGGGATCTATCCTTGGTCCGGACCTGTGGAACGTGTCTTACGACGGGCTACTGAGACTTGAGATGCCAGATGAGTCACGCTTGGTCGGCTATGCGGATGATGTTGCGGCTCTGGTCGCTGGACGCACCGTTGAACAAGCGCAGGGACTGGATGACTGCTCGCGGGCTCAGTTTAGCACTGGAGAAAACCGAAGTGGTCATCTTGACAAAAAAGAGAATCCCTAGAGTAAGGATGATCAGTATTGGAGATATACAGATCGAATCGAAGCCAGCGGTGAAGTACCTGGGGCTACTGATCGACTCGAAGATGAGTTTCTCTGAGCAAATCAGGGCAACGGCTGAGAAGGCTGCTTCGGGAATATCGGCCCTGAGTCGACTTATGGCCAACGTAGGGGGACCCAGCCCATCAAGAAGACACCTCTTGATGAGTGCTGTAGGGTCAGTGCTACTGTACGGAGCAGAGGTATGGGGCGACGCTCTCAGCAAGGAGGTATACCGAAAACGAGTGGCACAGGTACAGAGAAGAGGAGCACTGAGAATTGCATCTTCGTATCCAACAGTCTCCGACTCGGCGGTGAGAGTGATTGCAGGCGTGATACCTGTCGCCCTCCTTGCTAGAGAGCGCCGCGCTATTTACCTGCGCCGAAACGAGGATGCGAGGGAGATGGTTGTCCGCGAGGAGAGACAACGCTCGCTCAACGATTGGCAGCAGTCTTGGAGGAATTGCACGAAGGGAAGGTGGACTGCGCGCCTCATCCCGGATGTGAGACCGTGGCTAAATCGAAGGCATGGTGAGACTGACTTCTATCTGACCCAGCTTTTGAGCGGGCACGGGTGTTTTCAGTCTTACCTGCACAAGATCGGCAAGTCACGGTCTCCCGATTGTCGGTTTTGCCCAGGAGAGGAGGACAATGCCTGTCACACATTTTTTGCGTGTAGAAAATGGGCCAGGCTGCGAAGGGACCTCTACAGGGAGACGGGAGAGCTCACCCCGGATAATATAGTTGCGGTGATGCTCGAATCGGTTGACAAATGGAACCAGGTGGCACATTATGCTCGGGCAGTCCTAAAATATAAAAGGGACTCACAGCAGCCGGAGGCGCTCTGGCTGGGGGATCGCTCTTCAGGCAATTCCTCTTCCCCCCTCCCCTCCCGCTAGGAAAGGGACCCCCTAGCTTGAAGGCGCCCCACGGCGTAACAAAACGAGACCTGGCCCGAAGTAATGTGTCAAACGGTTCCAGGCTAGGTTCTCAGATTGACAGGGGAGGTGTTTAGTGGGTAGTCCAAAGGTATCCTCCATGGGAGTCCCACACTGCCAGACTCGGCGGGCATAAATGCCTTCACCTCCCTACCACAAAAAAAAAAAAAAAAAAAAAAAAAAAATATGTTATGGCAAGATTCAACGTTACAATTGTAAATTACTACATTTTTGATTTTATATCATTACGGATTCATGATTTGTTTGCCTGAGTCGCTAATGTGTATGGTTACCCATCAATTCTTGCTTGATACTAACATAATAATTTAATTATGAATTGACGTTTTGTTTGATACTTAGTATTTCTTTTGATACAGTGAGCTAAGATCGCTTTTGGTTCTACGTAATCGTGGATTGATAATGTATATATATATTTTTTTTGATTGTTTATCAGTATAATTATTAACAAAGGTCTTTGTTTGATACAACTTTGAGCCAAGCAGGTTCGTGTTTGGTTTGATTCTATACAAACATAAATTAATAACTCAATATTTCATTTGATTGTATACAATAATGGAATAATGTAACGTTTGATTCTAATGTTGAAGAATATCCTGAACATTTCTTCCGGTCCTAAATCGTTTTTTCTTGAGAATAAAACTATTATTTATATAAAACTATTTTTCATTTGAGGGATGCCGGAATTCAATATTTCTTTTAATTGGCTTACTTTATGAGACAGTACATTTTCCTTTAACTTCCATATTTACTGCCGATTTTTCTTTAAATCAGAATTGTAAATTATTGGTTTACCTATTTGTGCATTACTAGGCTGTAGTACAGGTGTTAGCAAATTAACCTGTTAGCGTTAGTGAGGATGTAGTGTGGACGGTGCAGGTGCAATGGCACTTATTATTTTCTTCTTTTCCTTTTCTTTGTTTTGGTTTTGTCTTTATATTCATTGCTACTTTCAATTTCTATTCGATTAACGTTCTTATATTTCTACTATTATCATTATTCTTACTGTTTCTTATTTTTTTTCTACTTTGAATATTTCAGATTTTACTTATTAACTTTAATAATAATTGTTTACATAATTGTTTCTTATTGCTTTTAACATTACTATAGTTTTTAATTAATTTTATTTAATACGATAACTAAGCTTTCTTAAAGTTCTACATATTAATTATTGTGCCAATAGTTTAGTGGGAACTTTTTGTTAGTATGTAAGCGGAACGTTATGAATTAATTTTCAATGGGATGGAATGTGTGGATATTTAGTAGGGATAGAACGTCAAGCTTGACGGCATTTTATTCGCTCATACTCGTATGGTTGATAAGATTATTCACTCCAATCGCTTAATTAGCTTCGGACTTATTTCAGCCGTGCGAAAAGCTTTTATTGTGGTGGCGGCGAATGCTACCTTATCAAAGCTTCCGCATGGGTTTCCATCGGGACTGGGAATTTTGTCGGGTACGCTCGCTTACTTGCTTCATATGGTGTGATAATGATTAAGCTTTGGGCTGAACAGTTCGCACGATCATTGAAGTTCGTTATCAGGGAATAAAGTACTGCGCTTATCACCTCATATGTGCGATTTGGATCTGGCGAGTCGTCGCAAGAGACCATAGGTAAATTCCCTGCTAGTCAATTGTATCTTTCTGAAGGCATTAGCTTCGCCGCCGCTTACTTGCTTCATATGGTGTGATAATGATTAAGCTTTGGGCTGAACAGTTCGCACGATCATTGAAGTTCGTTATCAGGGAATAACGTACTGCGCTTATCACCACATATGTGCGAATTGGATCTGGCGAGTCGTCGCAAGAGACCATAGGTAAATTCCCTGCTAGTCAACTGTATCTTTCTGAAGGCATTAGCTTCGCCGCCGCTTACTTGCTTCATATGGTGTGATAATGATTAAGCTTTGGGCTGAACAATTCGCACGATCATTCAAGTTCGTTATCAGGGAATAACGTACTGCGCTTATCACCACATATGTGCGAATTGGATCTGGCGAGTCGTCACAAGAGACCATAGGTAAATTCCCTGCTAGTCAATTGTATCTTTCTGAAGGCATTAGCTTCGCCGCCGTAATTATGGCTTTATGCCTATCGTGTGCAAGGTGCAGGAAAACAAATCAGTGCATAGCTGTTACTTGATTAGTAATTGTTAGTTAGTCGGATGTTTATTATAGGATTCTACAAAGTTATAGCATTCTTTGTCTGAAATTCGTTTTTCCTTTTTTTTGCGTACCAGCGTCTTGCTTGTTTATATTATTTATTATTATTTCTGTAATACCTTTTTTTTATATTTTTGTTTTTGATTATGATTTTTTTTATATTTTTTTTTATTTTGAACTCAGCCCTCTTTTCCACTGGTTTCTTTTTGGTTTTTTTTTGTTAATATTTTTTTTGTTTCTTATTTTTTTCTGATGTTCTGTGTGATAACTAGACTAGTTGAAAGGAACGGTTGGGATGATGTATGGAGTTTTGGGGTTGGGTACTATGTGGGGGATTGGGTGCTTGTGCTTTTGAGCTGCGCGATGTTATGACGATGTTATATGGTAATTGCAAGTTGGTCGTATCTTCCATATGGGACAAGCTTCGCTTCGGAAGAAGGTTTGCCGAGAGAATAGCTTTCTATTTATGTAGCTTGGGAGTCGTTTTTGTTGTATTCCAAAGACTTTAGTATAAGCTATCTTGGCTTTATAGGGTGCGAGTGAGTGTGATAAATAAACTTTCCCCTTAATATGCATGGTTAATGTTGTTAATGGGAATGGGACTCATGGATTGAAGGTTTATGTGATTGTTTTTGCTCGCCGCTAACGAGCTTTGAAGATATGATTAGCATTGCTTCTGCAATGATGCATGAGATCATTGAATGAAGCCATGTATTGTAGCTTTTACGTGCGCTGATTGCTAGGAAGTATGTGAAGTACATGATATGTATGTACTAATTCGTGGTTGGCTGGTAATTGCTTTGAAGAGCATTTGTTTTTAATTAAGTCGACTTAATGCATTTCGTAGTGGGCAGGGCTTTTAATTCATCTATGCTATACGATTGTGTAGGAGGAAGAGCTTTTGAGGTATATGCATTTAATTGTCGTTTAATTGGCTTAAGGTGTAAATTACATACTTTTTTATTCATTTGTAGTTGTAAAAAGGGAGGGTTATTAGAAATGTATTCAGCAGTATGTGTAAATAGTTGTGGATTATTTATAAGTTGGAATATACTATTTACTGTGAAGGTTTTTTGTTAAGTATAGAAATATTGTATGAGTTGTGAATGTTGATGATCTGTTTCATTAAATTGAAATTAAAAGGAGAGATTGTAAGCTTAATAATTCTGGTATATACTTTTATTGATTTTAGTGAACTGTTAAACAGATATACTGCGTTGAAAATATCTTGCGAGAAAGATTATGGTCGAAGCGACACTATCACTATATGGGCTTGGGAACATATAGTTTCGGCCTTCATTCAAGACCCTACGTGTGTTCCGTCTAGTTTTTCCCTAGTGCGCGTCTGCTCAGTTTGGCATAATGCTGTCCTAGGCCTTGCTGGAAGACAGTGCAGTGCCGTGCGAGGTCACTTCATTAGCCGTTTATAAAATTTTTGATATCGATCTTGAGAAAACGATTGTTTAAAGAATCTTAAAGTATATATTATAGCATTCTAAGACGCAATTTGATATCGTTGTTACATGTAAAGTAAAAGGGTAGGAAATGGGTGGGTTTTGAATTGTCTTGCGCTTTCCGCAGGAGATTTATTAGTGATTTTTTTAGTAGTTGGCAGTTATAATGTATTTATTGTAAAAGGAAACGTGGTGGCTTGTTTAAAAAATACTTGGTTGATAGCGTATTTGCAAACCATTTTCGATCAACAGCTCAGAGGCTATGACTGGATGGTAAATTGATGTCTCTTCTGCATATGACTTAATACTAAATGTAGCGTGTCTGCCGGAAGTTGAAATCGGGCAGCTCAGAGGCTCTTATTTGTTTCTTTGAGGACTTATAACTAAAAATAGCATGTCCGCCGACAGTTTACGTCAACGGCTCAGAGGCTGTTGTGTAATCAACTGGTTTTCATTCCAGTGATCGTGCAATTCAGACATCGAAAAAGTATGTCTGCTGATAGTTTTGCCGGGGCTTTACCGACTTGACTGCCACTTTTCCCATTTCCTTAACATTAAAAAATGGCACATTTAGTGCTGGAAATAAATTGGGTGATTTGAGAGTGAATTGCAGTGGAGCTTGAAAAGAGATAATTGGTTTTGGGGTAAAACCGTTTGCATTGTTGTATTGTTCTAATAACCAAAATTCTATTGGTTCAAAGTTCCCCATACTTAAATTGTTTCAGTATAACTTGAAATTAAATTCGTTTCATTTTTATTTGCGTTTTGAAATTGCCGTTCTCATGTAAATTATTTTTTATATCTGTTTAGCGCAGTTAATTTAATTCATTTGCTCTTCCGTGTTATTGCATTTAAAAATTATTGTCCAGGTGTCTATTTATTCAATTTGTATTTAAATGTTTGTTTTTTTTGCTCTTTTAATTGCATCTTAGAGAATTCGAATGCTCATTTCATTCAAAAGATAAGACTTTAATATGCATGTATGTTAGGTACGCGTTCTTGTTATTATTATTGTTTGAGTGTTGGAGTAATAAATGGTATCATATTTCGATAACAATGGGCACGCGTTTGTTTGCTCGCTATTTAGTTTTCGGCTTGCTTATTTGTGTTTAATATTTACTTGTAATGTTTTGTGTTTTGCATGTTAGTTGATTGAAACTTTATATCCTTATAAATTCTACGTTAGAGTTAGGAGTTAGTTCGAAAGAACTTCAGATAAGAAAGATGAGATTTAAGATATATGAATAACGGAGTAAATGAATGAAGAATTAAATGTTCAATATGACTATTTGATTTTAGGACTGATCTTATTTGATGGATAGTATGAGAAGGATTAATATTATATTTGAAAATTGTTATTATATTTTGCTTATTAAAATGATCAATATAAGTATTTGAGTTTATTTTAAAGGCAGACTGATTTAGTTTGCTCACTAATGTTATGTTTGGATATTCAAACTTTTTTTGTTATTCAATTGATTGAAATAATTATTTGATTTTTGTTTTTTTGTTTTAAGAAGATTGATTTAGTTTTATGCACTGTATAAGTAGCACCATTATGATGTGTGGATATTGATGTTGTATTTTAGTTTTTTACATGATTAAAATTATTATTTGATGTTTTTTAGGAAGGCTGATCTAGTTTGATGGAAAGTATGAGTAACCTTAAATTTGTATTTGAATATTGATATTATATTTTTGTTATTTGAACAATCAATATTATTTTTATTTTCTTGTTTAAGAAGTTTAATCTAGTTTTATGTACTGTATGAGTAGTAGCAATATTGTATTTAGATACTGATATTATATTTTTGGTTTTTAAATGATTACAATTATTATTTGATTTTCTTTTAAGCAAGCTGATTTAGTTTGATGGACTGAATAGCATTGATATGATAGTTAGATATTGATATTTTTATATTTTTTTTTTACTTAAATAATTAACATTATTATTTGATTTTTTTAAGAAGGTTGATCCAGTTTGATGGACAGTATGAGTAGCAGTGGTGTCATACAGGAGTTGAAGGGTTTCGGATACCGGCTGGGAAAATTGATTTTCAGCCCATTTAAATTTGCTACACAATGCGCTACATTGTGGTCTCTGCAAAACCGATATCCTACCGGCTGCGCCAATTTTGTTACAAACCAGTACACCCTATGTAAGAACTGGGAGCTCAACTTGATGCGTATCGTATATACAACATCAAGGCCCCCGGAGAGAGAACTTACTGTAACACCACTTACCTGCTACTCTGTTCATCTAAACAAAATCAACAAAAAGACGAGAGTTACATGTTTAAAGAATTTAGTTTTATTTTATGTTGATATTTTAAATTAATTACATTTACACTTCTTTAATTATTTCTAACATCTATCCATACTGGGTGAAGCCCTTTTCTTGCGAAGATGTCTGGGAAATAAAAAATAAGGGTTTAGCTGATGGTGGCTACGCAGCGTAATACGCAATCAAGCCGAATGAGGTTCGTGGCTCAAGCCTACACCTCACCATCTAACCAAAGCGAAGATATTCCGCAGTTGCACCGGAACTAAACTTTTGGAAGTACGAACGGATTACACACCGACTGGCTCGAACAATTGCTTTTCTGTTGTTATCACTACTCGCCGCTTCTCGCCCGATCAATTGCTTTTAAACGATTCTGCGGCCTCAATTCGCCCTAAATTCGCTGAGTAGTCGAAACGTGCGCTCTCGTTCCACGAAAGCTTCTTCCTCCGCGCTCCGTCTCACTTGCTCGCATGGTGAAACTTTGCGGCGAATTGGCGGAATTGGAGAAATCAGGCGAGGAAAAGCTTTTGTTTAGCTTTTCTGTTGTCTCCAAAGTATCACTCTGCTGGAAGCACACCCCGAAGCTTCTCATGTACGTAGTCGTCGTCGTCGCTAATGTTATGGCTTATTAAAAAAATGTCGGATTGGAACTGCTATATGTAATATTGGAAAATTCCTTACGAAACAAATGACAAGTACATGTTTTGATGACAATGGGCGTATCTACTTGACCGTATAACACTCGGCGGAGTGCGAATGCTTCAACGATTGTCGACATTTCCATATAGCATAACAGGGAGACGTCTCGGCGCTTGTCGAATCGGCTTGGCTCCCTGTGTATCTATGACGTAAGTTACCAGACTTGTTCACTGTACTTTGTGACCAGATCAGAGGCTCGTTTGTATAGGTGCACTGGCAATTTGACCTGCTTCAGTATTGCAGACGTGGATTCCCGGGTTTTGTCTGTGTCTTGCCTCCTACTCCAATGATGGTCGTGAGTAGCTTCCAAAGAAGTGATGGTGGAAACAGGCTGACAGCTGCCGATTACTTCTCCCGCTTTGATTCTCGTCGTTGAGTCTGTGGTATTAAGGACTCTAACTGGCACGTATCCGTTCCTTAAAGGTCTTACAAGGCTTCGTCCTACAATCAAACTGCGCAATGCGGACGCCTCCGTTGGCTCTATCAGATAAGATCGGTGGTCTCCAGAATCATACAATGCTTTCGGAAAAATTCGGTACATCAGTGTCAGTACATGCCACTACATTCATCTTGGGAATTTAGACGCTGGGGTCCTCCATCAGTACTTAGACATTCTGCCGTTTCAATACCCGTTTGCCCAAATCCAACGTGGTTCCATGTGGTCGCAGAAAATCCATTCTGAGAATGCAGTCATCCATAATGTTCGCAACCAGAAAGTTATGTCGGAACACAAGGTCTTCCGACTGTATCTGAAGGTTGACCTCTCCATGAACAGGTGCAGTTTCTCCCGTAGCTGTCCGTAGTGAGAAAATTCTGCCCTTATGAAGTTGTTGCTGTCTAACCAGTTCTGGTTGGATAATCGATCGGGTTGGTGGTTATGGTGCAGTGTTCTCCGTCAACTTGACCCGGAAGACATAAGTCCGCTTCTCCACGATGTAGTCTTGACACGGTTATGGTGGTGCTGGGGACGTCGATCCTCCTAGCCAACCTCTGCCCCACGAAGTTGGCTCTTACATGTTTCCCGACCCCTCTGTTTGATGAGCTTCCATTCTGGGCTCCTGACTCGGTCTGGATCTCGCATTTAATTTGATTGTTCAGGCTACCGAGCTCCGCTTTTATTTCGGTTGACTGTTTTTGCACTTCCTTGATTTCGATCGCTTGTTGGTCCAGCTTCGCTGATTGTTCATCTAGCTTCGTAGTTAAATTGGACGACTGTTCATTGAGCTTCGCTGATTGTTCATCTAGCTTCGGAGTTAGACTGGATGACATCAGCATAACATTTGCATCAGCGCATTTTCTGGCTCCTTTGATTTTGGTGTTTCTACTTCTCCACCTTCTGCGCCTTTTTCCGCATCTGAGAGCTCACCCGAACCCAGATTCACGCCTTCCGACTCGATCGCATCACGCAAGCGTGCAATCAGTACCTTGTACCTTGTGTGGCCAGATTTCGTTGTTCCAACTCCTCTTTGAGCTCTGATATGCTCAATTGATTAATTTTTAGATGTAAATTTCCTGACATTTTTATTGTTTGGGCTATTTTTCCACCAGTTTCCACGTTAATTCTCACTATTGTGCACTTCAAAAATGTTTAATCATTTTCACTTGCAAAATTTTCTATCCCACTTCTTACACCACTGCCGCGTGTTTTGGTTCGCGGCCAATAATTTTAATGTTCCGAGAAAGTGAAAACGCAATGTCTTTTAAATTAAATTAAAAGAGTTTATTAAATTACTTAAAAATGCACAGTCACTTATTTGGTCTATTTCACAATTTTAATTTTCACTATTTAAATCTAACTTCCACTTGTCCATAAATTTCTTTCGCGATTGTCTTCTAAGATCACTTCACAATCGACGAAAAACACTTGATCGCTTTTCAATTCACACTATCACCGTGTTTGCTATCGCGGTTGAATGATTGATTCCTCCATTCATTCAGCTCGCCTTTATATAGGGTCTGTAGTCATTCAACCCAGTTCTCGTAAATTGGCGAATTAGCGGGAACATTCGAGCGAGCGTAACTGAACGGAGAAGTGACTCACTTTCAGATGTTGATGCTTGGTGGGTTCTCGTGATTTCCAGTGAATTCATTTTGTTGATGTTCTTAACGGTTGTGAAAACAATTGCGACAGTACCTTGCAGAATTATTTTTACATGTAATTTTCATGAAATTTACCATAACCAAATCGCAAAGTTGCTGCCATATGTTCTCGCTAGCCTCACGAATTACATCTTCGAGGTCTTGAATTGACGCTGGGCTGTTGACGTGGACCTTCTCTTTCACGTGGTCAATTGTGATCACCTCTTGAAAAAATAACACGGTCCAGAAATTTTTCCCGTAAAAGATCTTGTTGGAAGAAATCGTTTTCCAGATCAATACCATCCAATTCCGACCATAAAAAAGCATTAATCATCTCTCGATAGCGGAATCCATTCACCGTAACTGTTGCTCCAGCCTCATTTTCGAAAAAGTAAGGTCCAATGACTTCACCGGGCCATAAACCGCACCAAATAGCCACACGTTGGGGATAGAAAGGCTTTTCAATAATAACTCTTGCCCCAGATGTGACAATTTTGCTTGTTGACGAAGCCACCGAGGTGGAAATGGGCCTCATCACTCAAGATGATTGATTTTTCGATGGGATTCCGGATCATTTTCATGCATTTCAAGGACCCAATGAGCAAAAATACAACGTTGTTGATGATCAGCCGGCTTGAACTCTTGTGTCAACTGAACTTTATAAGCCTTAACACCCAAATCTTTATGCAAAATCCGGTGTAATGACGTTCGTGGAATGCCTAATTCCAAAGAACGACGAGGAATGGACAAACCTGGATTTTCTTCAACACTTTCGGGTTTTATTTTTCACATCATTAAATTGTCCCAACAGCTCGAATTTTTCCACCGATTTTTGTATTGGGGTATTTAAAAACCCAGTTTGAAGCTGCCGCAAGGGCGAATCACTGGAATGAGTAAGAACGAGCAACTGCACTTATTTTTGCTCTAAGAGGCCCAGCTGCCGAGCTTTTGCAGACGATCCCCATTGAATTGCACTCTAACCCGAATGCTATAATGAATGCGCTCGACATGCGTTATGGAGAGGTTCATCTAAAGCAGATTTATCGGTCACAGCTAAGGCATTGGGTGCAGAGGTCTGGTGAAACCCTACAGCAGCTAGCCCAAGACATTGAATTCGTACCGCTGCCCGGGCTCGTGAGGTAGTGATAGACGAGTGCAGGTGTGAGCGCGTGGAAATTGAGCGAGACCCGCATGTAAATGGTGCGCCTAGATGCTGGAATTGTGGAGAGAAGGGGCACCTGCATAGAGACTGCAAGAAGCGAAGGAAACCGAGCTATTGTCCAGGATGTGCAGTTAGGAGGAGATCCAGACCGAGTCAGAAGCCCAGAATGGAAGCCTATCAAACAGAGGGGTCGGGAGATATGTAAGAACCAACTTCGTGGGGCAGAGGTTGGCTAGGAGGATCGAAGTCCCCAGCACCACCATCACCGTGTCAAGACTACATCGTGGAGAAGCGGACTTATGTCTTCCGGGTCAAGTTGACGGAGAACACTGCACCATAACAATCGACACTGGTGCAACCCGATCGATTATCTGACCAGACCTAATTAGACAGCAACAACTTCACAAGGGCAGAATTTTCTCACTACGGACAGCTACAGGAGAAACTGCACCTGTTCACGGAGAGGCCAACCTTCAGATACAGTCGGAAGACCTTGTGTTCCGACATAATTTTCTGGTTGCGAACATTATGGATCACTGCATCCTTGGAATGGATTTTCCACCACGTTGGATTTGGGCAAACGGGTATTGAAATGGCAGAATGTCGAAGCACTGATGGAGGACCCCAGCGTCTAAATTCCCAAGATGAATGTAGTGGTATGTACTGACACTGATGTACCGAATTCTTCCGAAAGCATTGTATGGGCCAAGCTTGATGGTGATTCTGGAGACCACCGATCTTATCTGATAGAGCCAATGGAGATGTCCGCATTGCGCAGTTTGATTGTAGGAAAAAGCCTTGTAAGATCTTTAAGAAACGGATACGTGCCAGTTAGAGTCCTTAATACCACAGACTCAACGACGAACATCAAAGCGGGAGAAGTAATCGGCAGCTGTCAGCCTGTTTCCACCATCACTTCTTTGGAAGCTACTCACGACCATCATTGGAGTAGGAGGCAAGACACAGACAAAACCCGGGAATCCACGTCTGCAATACTGAAGTAGGTCAAATTGCCAGTGCAGCTATATAAATGAGCCTCTGATCTGGTCACCAAGTACAGTGACATCTTCTCAACAAGCCCGGATGACCAAGGCCGAACAAGTCTGGTAACTCACGTCATAGATACACAGGGAGCCAGGCCGATTCAACAAGCACCGAGACGTCTCCCTATAGCAAAACAAGGAGAAGTGAGCGCGCTGATCTCGGACATGGAAAACCAAGGCGTTATTGAACCTTCTGTCAGTCCATAGGCCGCGCCTGTAGTTCTAGTGAAGAAAAAGGATGGTAGCACTCATTTTTGTGTTGGCTATAGGCAGCTTAACGACGTCACTAAGAAAGATAGTTACCTGCTCCCACGCATCGATGACATCATGGACACTTTAGCCGATGCAGAATGGGTTTCTACACTCGATCTCAAGAGTGGCTACTGGCAGGTAGAAATCGACAAGAAGGACCGAGAGAAGACCGCATTTTCAGTTGGGACCGGATTGTGGCAATTTGTGGTGATGCCGTTTGGGCTTTGCAATACTCCAGCCACTTTCTAACGCCTGATGGAGTACGTGCTACGTGGCCTCACCTGGAAAACCTGCTTGGTGTACCTAGATGACATCATTGTCATCGGGAGAACGCTCAAAGAGCATGTGTGCAACTTAGACGAGGGTTTCTCCCGATCGCGACTGGCAAATTTGAATCTTAGTCCCGACAAGTGTACCCTGTTCGCAGCTGAAGTTAAATACCTGGGACACGTTGTATCAAAAGAAGGGGTCAAAACAGACCCTGAGAAAATTGAAGCCGTGAAAAGCTGGCCAACACAAAACAACAAGCGCCAACTACGAAGTTTTCTGGGTCTGGCAATTACTATCGAAGATTCGTCAAAGACTTTGCCAAAATAGCTAAGTGTCTCCATCAGTTAACCGAGAAAATTGTCCGTGTGTCTGGAATGAACAATGCCAGGAACCTTGAAGGAGAAGCTGTGTGAATCACCCGTGCTGGCATATCCGAAACCCGGAAAAATGTTTGTAGTTGACACCGATGCGAGCAACGGCGGTATTGGAGCTGTACTCTCCCAGTAGATCGATGGCGAAGAAAGAGTCCTCTCGTTTTACAGTAGAGTTCTTTCAAAAAGTGAGAGGAACTACTGCGTGACCGAACTACTGCGTGACCAGGAAGGAGCTATTGGCTATAATAGAGGCCACCAAGCAGTTCCACAAGTATCTATATGGCCAGAAATTTGTTCTTCGAACGGACCATGCATCACTGAGATGGCTGCTCAACTTCAAAAACCCTGAGGGGCAAATTGCGAGATGGATCGAAAGATTGCAGTGATACGACTACGAAATTGTTCATCGGAAGGGCGGAGTTCATGGAAATG